>JAZKJV010003594.1:0-711531 GCA_037367405.1 Ottelia alismoides
AGATGATGGACGGGAATGTGATGCAGATGCCTCCGCCCAATCGATCTCAACTCCCACCACCATTCTCCGTCAACCATCAGGTATAAGTAATTACAACCCATATAAGATCATATCCGCATCAGATACAATTCAAATGTTGGACGACGATGTGATGCAGATGCCTCATCCAGGTGAAGGATGCCAACCGAATGTAGATTATATGCGCGTCCAGTACTGTGCTATCGATATATGTATCTAGATAATTTCAATTCTCACCCATATATTGTTTAAAAAGTTTAAGATAAATAAGCAAATAACGATGGATATATTGATATCTGTATCCGATCGTTTGCACGTACAGCACCACCCCCACTACCTCCAGTCGGCACCGCAGCAGCAGATGCAGCCCAGCACGCAGAACCTGGTCGCCGTCCTCGAGATGTTCTGGTGCGGGCAGCAGCAGGAGATCGCCGACACCAGGGACTTCAAGAACCACAGCCTCCCCCTTGCCCGTGTCAAGAAGATCATGAAGGCGGACGAGGACGTGAGGATGATAGCCGCGGAGGCCCCCGTGCTCTTCGCCCGGGCCTGCGAGATGTTCATCCTGGAGATGACGCTGCGCTCGTGGGCTCACACGGAGGAGAGCAAGAGGAGGACCCTGCAGAGGAACGACATCGCCGCGGCAATCAGCCGCACAGAGACTTTCGACTTCCTGATCGACATCATGCCGAGGGAGGAGGTGACGGATGAAGCAGCCTCCTTGGCGGCGAATGCGGGTGTCGGCGGTGGAGGCGACACCCTCCCGTACTTCTTCGTGCCCCCTCCGAGCATGATCATGGGCACACAGGGATTGGATCAGCAGCAGCATGTTTGGCCTGGGGAAATTCAGCAGCAGCACTTTTCTGGTGCTCAACAGCATGTTTGGTCTGAGGAATTGCAGGAGCAGATCGAGCAGCCGCCGCAGTCGCAGACGGAACCGCTGTTCCCGTCGGATTTTTGAGCGGGAAATTTACGTCAAGATTTCAAACTATGGTTTTGGACGTTGGTGAGCAAAATCTTCTTAACTCGCGGGGCTTCTGACTATTTCAGCATTAAGATTAATTAAATTTTCGAGTTAGTCTCGAACGTTGATGGAAGTTTTGTTTGCGGTAGTTAATACAAATAAACCGGTCCTGAAACGGTTAAGTACTTTAGAGTGGATCCTCTCCAATACTGTAGAGTCTGCTGCTAGGGGTGTACACGGATCGAAATTGAGCGAACCTATGATTTTTAGGTTCGGTTCGTTTATTTAATCGAGACTAAACTTGTGTTCAGGTTCGGTTCGTTTATTTTCGAACCGAATCCGAATCGAACCTCTTTTTAAACGAATCAAACCTAAGCGAATATCGAACTTAAGAATTCTCTAATAAGAGGGAGTGAAAAGAAGAGAAATGGAAATATATGTGTGTATTTACAATTACAATAAATATTCATTTAGTTTTTTTCTTTATCTAACTCAACTTCATCTTTTGAAAAAATTAGATTAATAAGGATTCGTCTCTTTAAAAAAGTATAATTATAATATATTTTACATCTATTCAGATGGAGATAAGGAATAAAAATAATCCGGAGATATTCGATAAGTAATGTTTGTACTTGTTCTGTTGATTTGAAGATAAAGAAGGGAGAAGTACTAGACCATAGATGATAGATGTTGTAAACACGATATGACTTTTTATTTTTGGATGGTTTATATCGAGATAAAACCTAGTTATCCCGTAAATATCTAGTTATCTCTAGACAAATTCACTTACCCTGGGATAAAAACCACTCATCTCAAAATAAGTCCACTTCTACGGATAAGGATTTGTAAATATGTATATGTGTATGTTTATCGAGCTTTTAACGAATCGAACCTGAGCGAACCTATGATTTTTAGGTTCGGTTCGTTTATTTAATCGAGCCTAAACTTGTGTTCAAGTTCGGTTCGTTTATTTCCGAACCGAATCTGAATCGAACTTTTAGCGAGCCGAACCTGAGCGAATATCGAACTTGAGAATTTTCTTACACCCCTATCTGCTGCAATCAATCCGAGCTGCTCAATCTTGATCGAGCTGTTCATACAAATTTTCACAATATGTGCCCACAAAAACAGAGAATTCGTGCGAACTGCTAGATTAAGATGGAGCAGCTCCGATGTTCCACTATTTTACAGCTGCAGTACTGCAGTGGAAACTTTGTTCATTTAAGTGTTTGTGGATATTATTAATAATTATTCAAATAAGTATGCTTAATGAGTTCTTTCTTTTTTACTATTTATGCTTCCTATGGACAATGTGGGAATAAATTCCTTCAAACAGTGTGGGATTTGGATCCGGATTTATAACACATAAGCAGTCAAGACTTCTTGCCATAATAGTCCATACGATATGGAGTCCGGACCATCCATTCTATACCTAACGGTCTGGATTTCACCTCGTGAGTGGATTATGCAGATAGTTGGATCGAGAATGGATGGTGTGGATCTTATAGCTAGAATACGATTTGTGGTAAAAGGGTACAGATTTTTACCCGGCAGACCTTATAAACTTTTTAAATTATCTCTACGACCTTTTGCACAACGTAATTACCCCATCGACCTTGTAAATTACCTCAAGAACCCTCACGAGCTTCAAAAAGATTAACCGGAGGGTTCATGGGGTTAGAGCTGGTAATTTTACGGGATTGAGGGGGGAATTAGGTTGTTTCAAAGGTCGTGGAGGTAATTAGCAAAGTTTATAAGGTCTGTCGAGTAAAAATCCCTTTTACCTATGTAATTACGTATACTAGGAAGGGATCCTCTCATTCGTTGCGGATGTTATCATATTAATTTTGTTTAATAGAGTTTGTTATATATAAAGTTAAAAAATGTAAAGAAATTAAATGTTTCATCGATGAATGCTTTATTTTTTATAGTCTATTTCTGATTTAGTATCTTTAAAAATAGAAGATAGATCTTTTCTATTCTTCAATAAAAAAATAAATGGGTACACCCCAAAATACAAAAATCAAACTATTTTATTGTAGAGGGTCCCATGTTTTTATTGTATCACAAAAATTAGTGAAAAAAATTGTCATGTTTGATGCATAAAGTTTACAAAAAATCAAGCTGGTAACTATTAGGAATTAAATTAATATGAATCTTCGACTTAAATTTTGTATCAAATATAAACACTTGGGATACTTTGAACATTAAAAATCGTGAGGTTTGAAAATTTTTATTGTTATCAATCATTATCTGTATAAAATATTATTTATCTCTCTCTCTCTCTATCTATATATATATAGGTTTTTGTTGTTGTACGATGTATCTAATAAATAACTAATGCAATACATGTTATATGCTGTTTCGACGTAAGTTTTATTCAATGTTATAAGTATTCATTACTCAAGATATGATTATTTAATAAAATTTTATATATTAGATGAAAAATCAATCGATTGAAAGAGGACAATGTAAAAGTAAGATTATTGAGAGACTTTGTCATAGTAGAAAAGGGGAAAATAATGAAAAAGGATAAGGGACAGGGGAAAGAGATGGTTTGATCTTGGATTATTTCAAGAGAGATTACGAAGAAAAAGGCTAGAGAGAAGAGGAGACTGAATGACTTATATTGTATAAAGAAATGAGAAAGAGGAGAGAGAAAGAAAAGGTCATTGAAGAGAAATTAAAGGAATGTGATTAGCAGAAAAAATTGGTAAAACTAGCTTTAGTATGTGTTATAGATATTTTTGATAGAATAGTTTTATATTATTTCACTCAATTAAATTTTTAATAACATGGTAGTGGTTGCATATATAAATCGAATACTATAACACGTGTGTACAGGATCAATCTGTTGTTCAAAAATCAACCATTATAATTATTTGTTAAAACATCGATTAGGTTTACATATAGGATCAAAAATCAACAATTATAATTATTTGTTATAACATCGATTAGGTTTACATACAGGATATACAGAGAATCAGTTCTAATGATATATAACAACCTTAATTCATTTGGATTTATCTATCTGTACTTATAATTTTATTCATCAAAGTGCGAAGAAGATAGACATATCTCCTACCACCACCAACAACAAAAGAGTATCATAGGAAATCCGGTATTTAATACAAGTAAAATGTTCGTTTAGGATTAAAAACAACAAAAGACAAAGTGTAAAAAAGTATCATAAGAAATATGTACTTAGTACAACTAGAATGTTCGTTTAGAATTGAAAACAACAAAAGATTATGAAAGGGAGGAACAAGAAATACTTTCAGTGCTTCCTCGCAATCTTCATTTTCCTAAAGTAGATGTTTCTAATAAATTCATGGGAAATTAAATCTAAAACATGAATTTCTATTAGCGAGTGAGAGAACAAATTAATTTGACTAGATGAAATCTAATATAGTGTGTATAATAAAATTGATGTGCGGTCCTAGTCCTACAATGACAAGAATAAGCCTATTAGCTCTAGTAGTCGTGGTGTGTCTAATGTCCAAGTACATGCACAAGTCTTCAAACGAATACCACTGAAAATGAGATATTATTATAAATTAATTAGAAAATAAAAATAAACTCTCTCTCTCCAAAAATAAAAATTTCTTCGGTGCCTCCTCGATGGGCTCGATCCACATAATTGCATGTCTCTGGTCTCCTCGAGTTGCATCAGCTCTGAAAAGGTCGCTCCAAGTCCGTCAGGTCCCTCGTACAAGAAAAGATATTTATATTAGAGAGAGATTTACTAAAATATATACAGAAAATAAAACAAACAAAAGTATTGGGAAATAAATAAAGAAAAAGCTATAATAAAAACCAAGGGATAGACTACCCGGGGGTGAAAAACATATGTCCTAAATTGTTTGAAAATTAGTCATAAACCATATGCCTCCCCAGCAATGGTGTCATTTGATGACTTCGCTCTTTACCACTCTTAATTAGAAGGATTTAACGTCGTTTGTAGTAGGTGATAAAGAGCGAGTACTCAAAACCACAAGAAAATAATTATTTAATTAATTTAATGTGACGATTGTTTAGTTTACTTGTGAAAGTTCCAAGGTCGAACTCATGGAGGTAATATGAGGATTTAGAATTAATTTTGAAAACAACTTAGTGTTTAGGTTTTCAAGAAAAGAAATTTTTCTAAGAGCTTTTTGATTTTTTATGGAGTTTTATTTAAAAGATACAATTAAAAAAAGTAAATAAATGAATGATATATTATAACTTTTTATGTGAGAAAATATATGCAATGAGAGAAAATAAAACAATGTATTTAAAAAAATAAATGACTAAGATGAATGCAAGGCAATTATGCAAAAATTATCAAGACAATAATGTGCACCTCAATTTAATCCCCAAGCCCAGTGAACAATTTCAGAAAATATATGATTTATAAATGTCAAGTTAAATCCCCTAAGAAAAGCCCCTAATTTTTTCACAATTTATGATTAATAAAGATAAATTCTAGATAATATATGGCTCACAGGTTAAGATTGACTTCTCCAATTAATGTTTAAGACTATCTTGAATGTGCAATTAAATATTCTATATGATAGAGAATAACATAAGCTTCAAAATGATATAGTTGCATAAATACAATAAAAATACATTAAATCAGTGCAAAATGGACCTTCAGCTGGGATTGTTTGCAACTTGTGAGAGTTGGAGGTGCTCGTATGTAATTTTCCCCATGGCGGGGGTAGATGTGTAATATCATGAGTTGTCAGAGGTGGGTACATAAATTCTCCTAGTCCAGTGTGCAAAATGTGTGATGATGAACCGCAAAATCGCCTCTTTAAAATGTCATTTTTATCTTCATAGTATAAGAGGCGATCTCGGATTTATGCAGAATTCCACTCTTTTGAATATGCAGATTATTTATATCTTGGCAAGTCTACCAAGGTCGAACACAGGGACACGAGCCTCCTCATCGATTACTTGGAAATTAATGATTAAATTTGAGTGATGAAAATCATAGATCTAGGTCTTCTTAATGCATACAAAGTAAACACATCACAGAATGAGGATAAATATTATGCAGATAATGAATGATGCAAATGAATAATATGCAGAGATAAGATGCATGACCATGAAACACACAAAATGAAAGATGCATTTTTATTTTAATATTAGGATAAATATGATAAAATTTACTAAGAAATGTTATGCAATGCAGGAGGAGATAAGTGCAAATTTTATTTGATTTTTACCAATTAAGAAAAATGATGCAAGAATGTCATAAGATGCTATGATGTATGATGATGCAAGCACAAATGGACAAGCATGCAAAAAGATGCCCTAGAATAATTTAGTCCTTGAGCATAAATAATGACGATTAATTTTAATATCAATTAAAGCACAGATATCTTCCACAGTTTGAATAATGGCATTAAAATGAGGAACCATATGATACATAAATCAATTAAAATAGAGCATGTAAAAATATGTATCAAATCAAAGAAATAATTTAACATCATGAGGAGCATCAAATGAGCGATCAAATGAAACTAAAATCATCCTATTTGGATTTCATATGCTCAAGATATTAGTAATATAGTCTATGGGCATAAATGCAGTAAAAAAACATGCAAAATAAATAAAGGAAATGCTGCAAAATGGTCCTTATAGGGCATTTCTATAATTATGGAAAGCCGGAGGGGCATTAAGGCAATTTAACCACATGCGGAGGTATTTATGTAACATCATAAAAACTATTGGGGCCCCATGCAATTTTCCCTGATGCTACATGTGGAGTACGTGATCTGGACATGTCTACATTATTAAAAAGGCACGGGGCGTGTATGGAAATTGCCCAGCTCACACGCGCGCTGCATGCGCACGGTCCAGGCTTAGATCTTGGTGGAGGATCGGTGCTTCATTTTAGCTTCGGCTCCACCGAAGCTCCAGGTGCGGGTCCAAGGCTTGAATGCACTGAGGACCGTCCGATCAGGATGATCAGACGACACATGTAGCAGTTTGCTTTGCTACCAACTTCCTTAGGTGCGGCGACGAATATGGGACTCTGGTGAGGCCCCATGAGATAGACCGGCCTCTAGCTGATGCGTGGACGGTTGATGAAGCTTGTAGGAAGATTGGCGGAGATCGTGGATTGGAGAGGCAATCGCAGATCGACTAGAGGCGTCAAGGCAGTGCTCCCTCGTCAGCGTGGAGCTTCTACAACAGAGCTTGATGAGCCGCCCGAACAACTAAGGTAAAGGTAAAACCAAGGTCATTGCGACCTCAGTCGCCCGGGACTCAGAGCTCAATCAAGAAAATTTCAGACCACCAAACAAAGGCAAAAATCGATGAAACTCAAGATAGCGGTCTCGCTAAAGGATTAACCTGGTATAGCACCCAGGGTCGAACTCGGAGAGCACGTGATGGCCTCGCGGCCTACGAAGTAGTCAAAAATGAAAACAAATAAAAGAAAATTTTTTTGGTGTGTTTTTAATATTTTTTGTATTTTTTGGATTTTTTAATAAATAAAGAAAATAGAAAAACAAGAGAAACAAGCAACTTCACACAATTATTTAAACACTTAAAATTAATCCAAAAATTCAAACAAATATATTTTATGTTTTTTATATTTTTCTATGTTTTTGGTTAATTTTTGGTATTTTTCTGATTTTCATGGAATTTTATAAAAATAAAAGAAGACTGAAAACCAAAGACACTGTCCAGTCAGGCTTCTACAACCATTTAAAAATGCCAAATGGTTGTTTCAAGGCCTAGAGGAATTTTCCTGTAAAGTATGAACTACAAGGAAAAATTAGGAACTATTTATTATTTTTGGAGTTTCAAATTATTTATTAGAATTTTTCTAAGTTTTTCAATGGTTTTCTAATTTTTATAATTTTTATAAGTCCAAAAATGACCAAAATTGGTCAGAAAATCAAACACAACAAAACACACTAAATCTATTTTTTTTAGAATTTTTGAAGATGTTTTAATATTTTTTTGTGAATTTTAAAACTGGACAGTAAGAAAAATTGATGTTTTTGAATTTTTAAAAATAACAAATAGGCTCCAAAAATTTCTCAAAATTCAGCGAAAATTCTACACAATGGCAGGAGCCACGTATCAAATTTTCACTTAATTTGGATATGGCTTGATATTTTATTTAAAGCAACCAAGAGCCCACAGTGCACAGGGACCTAGTTGCAATAAAAATATCTTTGGAGGGCCAAAAAATAACAAGCCAAGAAACCCAGGGGGTCTAGGTGCAAAATATCCAAGGACTCACGCACGACGTGCGTGATCTGGGCACTCAGGGACCTAAATGTAAATAAAATAGTTCCAAGGGCTTTTTAGCAATAGGTGCTAAAAGCCCAGGGTACTATCTGAAATTTACCCACTAAATTCGGCACATGCACAAATAAAACATTCACAGGGGTATTTGTGCAAATATCTAAAAAGATTTTTCCATTCAATAACAAGCAGAAAATATAGGCCCTTACATGCAATTTACCACATACTACACATGACGATGCACGTGACCACAACGTACAGGGGTATAAAAGCAAATAAGACAAACTACCAGGTCCACTATGCAAATGTACCAAAATAAAATGAACTGGATAAAATATTTACAGGACTAATTCGTAAAAACAAAAAGAGAGGGGCCTAAGGGAAATTACCCCTTATTCAGATCCGAGGGTTGAGCAGCGGGCACGTGTCTGATCTAACGGCTGAAAGCGGTGGCAGCTCAACAAAGAGCCCTCGGCGCTGATCCAACGGCAGAAGGCTCGCCACGTGTCTGATCGTGCGGCTCTGGTCAAGGATCGCCTCTCCTCTGTCGCGGACGGTGCAGATGGCGCCACGTGGCGATCTAACGGTGCTGGTGCGGGACGCCTCTTCGTATCAGTGGACGGTCCAGATTCAATCTGGCACTCCGGGGTCGGATGGACGGCAGAGGAAGGACATGGAGGAACTCCTCGCCGGTGAACTTCGCCGGAGGAATGTGGGCACGCTGGACGTCTGCAGGGGCAGCGGATGATCAGAAAAGACTCGCCTCAGTGGTCCGCAGCCAATGGGGGACTCCGATGAGGCCGGGAACGTCAGAGACGCTCCGGCGACGGAGGCGGAGCTGGAGCTGTTGCTCCTGAACGTTCAGACCCTCAGATGGGCATGTCTTGACCTGCAAAGCAACGCAACAGACTCCTAGGTCGAGGGCAAAGTGCCTCGACCCGGTTAGAGGTGATGGGGGTGAACGGTGCGTCGGAATGGAGAAGCTCCAGCGAAGCGACGGCGGTGGAGCTTCAATCCCAGTTCCTGTGCAAACTGGGTTGAGTGGCTGGGTGAAGAACGTGCGTGGGAGATGTGCGAAGGTGATGGTCGAATCCGATGGTCGAGATGTGGACGAGGGTGGTCGGAATGGAGGGTCGACGATGAAGGGACGATTTGGGCGTAAATCGAAATTGGCGAAAAAGAGAAGGAAAGAAGGCTACCTGATGGTCGATGTCGACTGGGGATGAGCTGACGGAGCTCTGGGTCCTAGCCTCGAGGGTCGTCGATGACCGAGGCTCGAGCACCACGCTGGTGGCGGCACACGGCGGTGCTAGGTCGCCGGATCGATGGTCCACACACTCCTTCCTCGCTGCGACACTACCCTCAGCTTGTTGTCACTCAGGAGAGAGCAATGGAGGTCCTGGGGTGGAGAATGCACGAGCCAAAGATGAATGAAGGCGCGGCGGAGCTGAGGTCTTATACAGCTAGGGGTCCGGCTAAGAGAGGGTCGGGCGACGAAATCGGGGAGCGGATCCCAAGAATCCACCTCGGGCGTGGATCACGGATGCACCAGGAAGAAATAGGACCCGGGGTTTAGGGTTTTGATGATCGGGTCATGATGCAATAAATCCGAGAAGTCAGGTCGGGCGTGCATGATCCGCGGGTTGTGGTCCAAGGGGGGGAGTTGACCGGGGGGTCAACATCCCCGGTGGACCAGTGGAATGCTGCCACGTGGAAATGATTTGGAAATTCAAATAAAAATAGAAAATGGCCGAATTAGTAAAAACTAAAAACATGAAAAATGTTTCTTTTATTTTAAACTATTTTTTTGTGATTTTTAATTTTTTTTTGAAACATAAATTAGGTATTTACAATATAGTGCTATATATAGGTATATATACAATATTGCTTTTTAATTTTTGATTTTTATTTAATTATTTTTGTACATTTTTATTCCCATTTTAAATTTTATTTATTTACAAGATAAAATTTGGAATATTTTGGTATTTTTATTTTATTTTTATTATTTAATTATAGAGGGTAAATAAATAGGTTTATTTATATCCATAGATGGTATATATACAATGTAGGAATTGATTTTATTTTTATTTCTTTTTATTTTATTTTTGTTTTTGTAGTTTTTATTTTATTTATTTACACCATGAAATATAGAATATGTACACTTTTTATGGGATTTTATTTATTTATTTACAATGTGAAATAAATATAGAAGTGGGTTTATGTACATGGTGGATATACACAAGGAAGGGTATTTTTATTTTCTTTTTAATTTTCTTATTTTTATTTTGATTTTGTATTTACAAAAATTTACAAATAAATAAAAAACCCATTTTATTTTGATTTTTAGAGTAAAATATTATTATTCTAATTACAGGTATATTTAGACACATGAGCTTCCTTATCTCTCTCTACTTTGGCTTTTATGCGGTCAAGCCCATGCTGAGCCCTCCCTTGGGATTAGGTCGCTCAATATTTATTCTAAATATCTCCCTCTCTTTTTCTTTTATTTCTTTATTCTTTTATTTTTGCACAAAAACATGCTAATTATTTAATTTTATACAATACATGCTTTTTGGTAATTATTTGTATTTACAGATATCTACATGTATTTGCAAAGGTTTTGTAGCTAAAATATAAGAATAAAGAGTGATGAATGGGTATTTGATGAATCCACGTTTCATCATCTTTATTCTATCATTTTGGCCTTAAAAACCCTAGTAAATGCGTGTAAATAGCATTAATTCATGCATTTTAGCATTCATGCATATGTGTGTAAATACTGTATAAAATACGATTTTTAATGCCAAAATTATAGAATAAAGAAAAGAAAAGAAAAGGAATAAAATATTGTAAATATTTTATGACCCGAAACCCCGAGACCTAGGCATCTTGATGAATAGGTCGACAAGGAATAAAGTAGGGGGAGATAAGGGCCAAAATACAGATAAAATACCTATAGTTTTATTCATTCTTTATTCATTTTGGGACCTATTTTTGGGTTCCACTTTTTATACATCAAATAAAGAAACTTTGTATATGAAAGTTGTAGATAATTTTATAAAGAAAAATACAAAATTGATTTCACAGAAAAATAATGTACAGATAAAAAGTTATGGTCTGAATAAAACTCCAGAATCCCAACTTCCCAGACCTGTATCTCACAAACAACAACTCCAAATGCAGCATACTCACCTTTAATTGTATATAGAAGAAAATAAGCTATTTAATGGTGGTGGTTTCGCATTTGGCGGAGCTACGGTTTGAAAGTTGAGTTTTGGACCCCTATTGTATACTTGTACAGATTAAAATATTCAACTTATTATTTATTCATTATTTTTATATTTTTATATTTTTATATTGTTGTAAATATTACTTATAATAATTATGTGCATTAAAATCAGAATAAAAATGCAAAGAAAAATAAAAATAAAAATGAACATATATAGAATACATAGGTACACTACCTATACATTATACCTTTATATTTTATTTAATATACAAAACTTTTCATAAAAATAAAATAAAAACATATTTGTGTAGATAAAAGTATTTTATAATTTTATAAAATCATAAGTAAAAATAATAATATTAAAAATACCTAAATAAAAATAGAATACTTAAATATATAGATATATATACTATAAAGGGCATAAATGCAAACTTGTAAAAATACGTCTCATAAAAATAAATAAAAATCACCATAAATTAATTCATAAAATAATAAACATTTTTTATTTTATAATTAAAAATCAATAAAATCATTTGCTATTTTAATTTGATTTTAGAAATCTTTTTCTCCAGGTTTTTCCTGGTTGGTCCATGTGGACCAACCAGGGGGCTAGGAGAGTTGACCTCGGTCAACTCTCTGCCCAACACCTGGGCTGTGTCAGAACAAGATTTTTTCCTCGACTTCGCGGATTTTCGGAGACCGCTCCTTTCACCGAATGAGGTCGAGGTCTTCACAAGAAATGTAGCCCTACTATAGGACATTCACGCCCAGCCATTGGTTCGGTGTTTGAATCGAAGTTTCGCCCGTGATCGCTCATTGAACATCGCGCCAGAGCCAAGTTTCAAAACCGACCCCCTTTCCTCCATTTTCCTTTTGAACCCCATTTTTGACCGTCTCAAGCTCCCTTGCTTTGGCTCAGGACTGGTGGTGGTGACAGCTCCACCTCCAGCCATCTAGGGCAGCGCTCGGCGCGTCTCCTTGGCTGTTCCACCATCTCCGGCCAAGTGCGGCCGTCGAGGTACCAATCTCAGGCGCTTATGCGCCTTGAGTCCCTTTTCTTATCATTTTGTTTGCATTTTTTTTACTTCTTTGCAGCCGTAGGGTTAATTCCCATATCCATCCTACTTCGCACACATTCGATCGCCCGCCACTCCATCTCGCCGGAGCTTGCTCCGGTGAGCCCCATTTTACCGTGTCCGCATCATTCCATCTCCTGGTGGTTGCGGCATTTTGCCCGCGGCCACCCCTAACCTCTCTCGCAGGTACTGGGCCTTGAAGCTTAACCACCTTGGGGTGGTATCTCGCGCCGCCGGAGAAGGTAGCAGCAGCCGTCCGCGCTCCTGGGCTGCCCAGCCGCGCACCTGTGCAAGAACAAAATGAGGGGGAGGGGGCACGCTACAGCTGCCGTTGATCTCTCCCCTTCCCTTTTGATCGCAGCCGTCCGCATCTGGAGGAAAGGCCACCGTCGATCTTCTTTCATCCTGGCCATCCGCGCGTGCCACGTGGATTAGTGGGGGCTTTTGCATCTGCGCCCCCACATTTTTGTATAATTCTCGGAAAGCCATAAACTTTCATTTGCATTTTAATAACTTTGTAGAATTTACTAAAGGGGCCCCTGCATCTTCGGATTATTACGTTTCTGCCCCTGCCAGGTCACGCGCACAGTGCGTGTGACCTGGGCATTTTTTTGGATAGTCCCCCTGCGGCTTTTTGTTTTAACATTTAATCTAGTACTTTTTGTTTAAGCATAACCCTCGTGTGCAAATTGCGTTGATGCCCCTGGAATGTTCAGTCTTTGCATAAAAGCCCGTGCCAGCCTTGATACTCTTGCTTGCTTGCTATAATTAATTAAGGCACCATTTTAGATCCAAAATTTCTCAAACTTTAGGGTTAAGCTCATGTGCACTTATTCTTCCACGCTACATGTTTAGTTTTTGATTTTCTTTTATTTTTATATTTATTAAAAATCAAAAACATCTATTTTCAGCACTGTCTAGCTTATAAAATCCATAAAAAATATAAAAACACCAGAAAAATCCCAAAAAATATATTTTGTCCCTTTTAGTGTGTTTTAATTTCAAACCAAAAATCATTAAAAATTACAAAACCAAACTCCTAAAAATTGCAAAATTCTAAAAACCCTTATAAAAATATTAAAAATTCTACAAAACTCCTAAAAATATAAACTTTGTCTCTAAATTTTCTTTGTTTCATTGTCTTTAAGTAAAAATTAAATTGGAGAATTTTTGCTACTGTTTTCTATTTTATTTCTCCATTTTAGTTTCAGCCTTGCATTTTATTCACTGTTTGCTTTATTTTGCTAATTAAAAATACCAAAAACATTCTAAAAATTACCCAAAAATCACAAAAACAGTAGAAAAATATAAAAAGACCAAAAAGACTTTATTTGCTAATTTTTGAACATTTTTATCTATTTTTATAAATATCTCTTTCTCCCTTTTATTACATTATTTTTACATTCCAATATTGAAAAAGAAAAAATATATATAATATAAAAAGAAAATATAAAAATCAGTAAATTAAAAATCAAAATACAAAAATATAAAATTAAATATTAAATAAAAAATATAAAATTAAAAACCCACAAAAAATTAGCATAGTAGACACTTGTCACATTCACACATTTTGAGCATTTTTTGCCCCGTTCTTCCTGTCTGCTCCCTGTGTTCGACCTCTACACATACTTGCACTATACACATCTTGTTGTAGAGTTATAATAAATTTTAACTCCGCACATTTACTTTCATTGCTTGATATATTTGTCGTGGGTTAATTGTTGATTTAATCCGGATTTCGTGTGGTCGATTCAGCGACTGAGTTCCCGCCTTGTGTGGAACTTAAGATCACCGATTTTTGGGTTAAACAGTATTCATCACCCAAGAGGAAACTCCTACCATTGACGTATTTACTTACAGGGGGTTAGTTTGATGCTAGCCGAAGTGAGTGGATAGGATAGTAGGCGAGCAGGGCGGAGAAGATGGCGCCCGCGGTGAGTCCTCCTCTGCCTCCTATGGAGGAGGAGGCCTGGAGGTGATGGAGGAGGGAGGTGGCGATAAGAGTGGTCGGCGAAGAAGATTGAAGTGTGGCGAAGGAGGAGGTGAGAAGAATTGAGGGTAGAATGGTCGGTGTGCTTGAAATTGATTAGAATAATTCAAAGAAAAATGAGGAAGAGGGAGTTACCTTATCGGAGAGGGAATTGAGGATTGAGGAGGGGCTTGGGCTGAGCGGCAGAGGCCGCTCGAGTCTTCGCTCAACTTGCTCGGCCACTACGAGGGGCTCGACGGCTGCAAGGCTGGCGTAGCTTGGCTATGGAAGCCAAGGGTCAACATCTAGGGATGGAACTGCCATCGTGGCCCCTCAACCCACCTCTGTCTATCACAGGTAGGTGGAGGGTGGATAGGCCTTCACCCTTGAATTGGTGGACAAGGAGTAACGAGTGCGAAGGAGGGCTTTTAAAGGTGGTAGAGCCCAGGAGTTACATGGCAAAGGGGGATGTTTGCAATGGTCGTGCGAAGGATTGAAGGAATAGGTTGATGGTATTGATGGTCGTGTGAGGAGCAGGGGTGTTAGGGCTACATGGGGGTGTAGTTAGGTCGAGAATAGGTGGCGAGGTGAAGGAGCTAAAATATGAAGAGGCAAGGTGGTCGGTGTGGAAAATGTTGGGGAAAGGGTGAGCTGGAGGTACGAGATGGGGTATGGACCATTAGATCTTGCGATCCAACGATCATGATTGAGGCGAGGGCGGGCCACCCAGATCAAATCAGAAGATTTGATCTAAGGGTTGTGAGCGGAGCGAGAGCATACGGTGGAGATGGATCTGGGGCTTCATCCTACTGTGGGTGAGAAGAGAGGCAATCTGAAGGGAGTTGCAGCCATTGGATGTGGTCTTATCCAGTGGCTGAGCGAGCAAGAATGGGCGGACGAGATGAAGAGGATCAAGAGAGATGAACGGCCTGGGGAGAGGTCG
This sequence comes from Ottelia alismoides, assembly GCA_037367405.1. Lineage (NCBI taxonomy): Eukaryota > Viridiplantae > Streptophyta > Magnoliopsida > Alismatales > Hydrocharitaceae > Ottelia > Ottelia alismoides. Next base: position 15,448 of record JAZKJV010003594.1, read on the forward strand.
AGATGGATGGTATGGATGAAGGCATGTGAAGGCAGATCAGACAACCTAGGAGTGGGTCGGGTGTCGGCAGGAGAGAGGGTCACGTGGTAGATCCAGGGAGCACCAGATGGCTCAATGGAATTATTCGGAAATTGAAAATAAAAGGAAATGCAAAAGAAATAAAAGGAGGTCGAATTAGTAAAGAGTTTAAACATGAAAGTTGTAGATCTCGATGAGATCTACAAGTTTTATGTTGGACAAAATCTCAAAAGAGATCAAATAAACACAACGAAATTTTTGAAAGTATTTTTATAGGAATAAAAACATGTGTTTTAATTATTTTGTGATTTTTTATCATTTTAATTTCTATTTAACACCAAAATAAATATCTAAACTATTTAATCCAATTTTAGGGATTTTTTAATAAGAAATAAAACAAGAAAAAATAAAGAAAGTAAAAGGTGTTAATTTATATACAGTAAATAAGGGTTTTAACAAGAGAAGAGTCAATTGTTAATTAAGCGGAATTAATGAAGATTTTGAATAAAAATGTTTGTGCTCAGAGGATATTTAAGGAGTATAGTGATGATAAATCTGAGATTCATCACCCCCCTCCCATACTTAAACTATGTCTTCCTAGAGCATCTAAAGAATGAAGGATTCATATTAATTCCTAGCTGTGCATGTGAATTTTCAAGGCTCGATTCATCAAGGACTCTTAATTTGAGTGATCCTAAAATTCTGGGCTCAACTAAGCTCTAGTCAAAAGGAATCCAACTTCTCTAATTATCAGACTCTCTATTTTGTATATATAATATAAGGATATGACATTTAGTGTACTGCAATCATGAGAGTCGAGTCGAGATGTCACCCAAGGTCTCAGTCCAGGAGACTCTCCTCTAGACCTAATCCTCAATAGTAAGGAATAAGTCTTTTCTTGTGTTCAATCTAGCGTCTCATTAGTTTGTCAGAGTTGAAAGTATAGATAGAAGGCCAGATAATGGAGGGCATAGGATTGTGTGTTTTCTTCTCTCCCTCACATTGGAACAAGGATCCTCTCGAATTGCTTATTACTCAACACCTGCATTTTTGATTTGTTTATCAATGTATCCGTCAAGAGTTACTGAGTCATCTGTACTTGTTTTCCTGGGAGTACACAGGGGTGTGTCTTCTCAAAGTATCTAACATACTTACACCCAGACTCGTATCGCTTTCAATGCAGAGAAATTTTTAAGGTACTAGCCCGACTCATTTGGCCTAATTAGCTTTGGTCCAATTGGAAAGTTTGAAATGGTTGGGAGTGATCGCCTTTGATTGAAGCTCTTTGAATTTTGAATTTTTATTTAAGAGCCCTTTTCATTCATATTTCTTTTCTTTTCTTTTTGTAGGCTATCTATAATGTGTTTACCAAGTTGGTGCACATTGATCAACAACTATTAAGTTTCATCGTACCCTGGCACATAGGTCAATATCACAAGATAGCATGCGAACTTGTTCACGTGCTGTCTAGGGTTTTGCTGACACTTAGGTTTTTTGAAGCCTTCATTGATTTTATCCCATCCTTGAGCATCATTAAATCAGGTTTAGACTCAAATCTCCAGTCCTAGTCCCTCAAGTGATGCCTCAACTCATTTCATCATTCATGCAGTTGTGAAAATGATGTGCTGATTATATTCTTTAGAAGGTAGAGATGAAGAGCACAATATAGCACTCAGATCTTTCAATAGTGTGGATTATTAAGTCTCAAAACCTAATGACTAAAGCTAGTTAACTCAGACTCTCAAGATCTCAAAAATCAAGTATCCTCAAATCCTCAAGCCTTGAGTGATAGTGAATGTGTCAGCAATACACCAACTCCCAAAGTTAGTATTTTTTTGTAATTTTTTATTTTGCAATTTTTATGGATTTTTTAATCTTAAGAGAAATAATGACTGGCCCAAGCTCATATGAATATATGCATCCACTTCCAGCCAGTATGGGTGCAAGTACGAAGCATTAGATGACTACTCATATTACTTCAAGAAGGTGTCATTCACATTATATTTTACCACCCACTTTGCTAAGGGAGACCGTAGTTCCCTCACTGAGGAGTGGCTATTTATTTTTAAGCTTAGTAGTCAGAATCGTTTCTCAAGAAAAGTTTTGATTTTTCTTATTTTTATGGAGTTTCTGAATAATGTTACTTGTAAATATAAAAAAAGTCAGTTAGTCTCTCATTTTTGAAAATCTTTTTCAAACAATGTCACATAATATATATAGATTTTCAAAATATTTGTCAAATGATTTTCAAAACGAGTAAAACCCCACTTTTCAAACCGTTGTCAAAAAATTTTCAAAGAAGTGTCACACAGATAGAAAATTTTTCAAAGCATTTACAAACATTTTTACGAAAATCAATTCACAATAATATACCCTAGCACCAATATTTTTCCAAAAATATCAAAAATTTCAAAATATGAGCTATTGTTAAAGCATATGTACAATGTATATGGTATACCCCCATTCCTACACTTAACTTTCGTTAGGTCCTCATAGCACAAAGTTGATATGAAGCCATAGCTCAAGTTAAATTACAAGATGATATAGTAGAATTAATTCTAATGCCCCCTCCCCCTATACTTAGGTTAAAATAACCTAAGTATAAGAAGAACAAGAAGAGGGAAGAATATACTTGACTCGGGTTCCCCTATACTTAGGCTGAGAATAGCCTAAGTATAGAATAACCAATAAGGATGGAGGGACCTACGGTGAATACTCAGAGACTGTACTCAGTTCCCCCCATACTTAGGCTGAAGAGTGGCCTAAGTATTTGGATGAAGAGTTAAGGATGGGGAACTGGGTATTAGTTATGGTTAGAGGGGGAGTGGATTTACAAAGATGATGGAATCTGTGGAGATGGGGGTGGATACAGGAGGGTTGGGTAGAATACACAAATCAGGCTCAACCAAGCAAGCATAAACCCTTAATTCACCAACACAGAACCAAATTTATCTTATCTATTTTTATTTGTGATCATTCAAAATTAGAGTGCATTACGCAGGGCTTAATGATAGGTTTTGGGTTCTATCCTAGGGGTACGTCCTCACCTCCCAACATTCAATCAAAATCTGTGTACAATGTAGGTATTGCTCTCCCATAATCCAATGTTCGTTTTATTCCATTTATTTTTTATCCAACTTGCATTATAGTACCAATTTTAGCTTAAGGTTATCATTGTATTAATGTGAGAGCACAAATCAAGCAATCGTCATCTAATCGGTCATTCTCAATTTCCTTTAATATCCCAGGTGATAAATCCAGAGGAAGATCGAGAAAAACTATTGCATTCGCAAAATCCACGATGCATGCTTGAGAGAAGAACTTACAGTGTCTCTAGCAATCTTCATGCCCGTGTAATATTGTATTTAAATTTTACGCTACATGCATGCAAGTCAAAGAAACCGTACCCTAAACATGATACTATTAGTGGGAAGAATTGGATTTAAATTTGGCTAGATAAATCGATGTTTACGTATGTCTCAATGAGTCAAGGAGATAAAGTGAATCCCCTCGATTCTTATTGGTGTAACCTACGAATTAAGCACAAAATATTTGAAATAAAGTAAGCTTGGAGAGATGTGTGCCTAAACCTAGGTTCGAACAGTCAAGTGAAGCCCCACCCGAACTGGGGTGCAACAGGCTCCACACACACATGCAAGGTTCAAGTTCGATTTACACACACGAGCCCTCGAATGATGACAACTAGAAATGCAATTGTTACAATGATTTACAAAAAAAGAAATGAAATGCTTTGCTGATTAAATTCCTCGAATTCTCCTGGGTTTCTCTTGATGCTCCTCACAGCGGGAGCTCCCAACCCCACGCCTCCATGTTGATCGAGTGTCCTCCATCTCCACAGACCCTGCCACAAAAGAAAATGTCGGAAGTACATCAAGGACATTAATCAACAAAAATGGTGAAAAACAGATACAGCAAGGAGACCTAAATTTAATAATCATCTCGAAATAATACAAGAATGGGTTGTGTCCCTGACAACGGCGTCATCTGATGAACCACAAAATCATCTCTTTAAAAAGTCATTTTTATCTTCATAGTATAGGAGGCTATCTCGGATTTATGCAGAATACCACACTTTTGAATATGTGGAATATTTATATCTTGGCAAGTCTACCAAGGTCGAACAGAGGGACACGAGCCTCCTCGTCGATTATTTAGAAATTAATGATTAAATTTGAGCGATTAAAATCATAGATCTAGGTTTTCTTAATGCATACAAAGTAAACACGTCATAGAACGAGGACAAATATTATGCAGATTATGAATGATGCAAATGAATAATATGCAGAGATAAGATGCATGACCATGAATCACACAGAATGAAAGATGCATTTTTATTTTAATTATTAGGATAAATATGCTACAATGTGCTAAGAAATGTTATGCAAATGATGCAAAAGATGCTATGATGTATGATGATGCAAGAAGAAATGAACAAGTATGTGAAAATATGCCCTAGAATGATTTAATCATTGAGCATAAATAATGAGGATCAATTTTAATATCTATTAAAGTACGGATATCTTCCACAGTTTGAATAATGGCATTAAAATGAGGAACATATAACACATAAATCACTTAAAATAGAGCTTGTCAAAATATGTGTCAAATTAGAGAAATAATATTGCCATCATGAAGAGTATTAAATGAGCAATCAAATGAAACTAAAATCATCCAATTTGGAGTTCATATGCTCAAGATATTAGCAATATAATATAGGGACATAAATGCACATGCAAAATAAATAGAGGAAATGTTGCAAAATGGTCCTTAGAGGTCATTTCTGTAATTATGGAAAGCTAGAGGGGCTTTCATGTAATTTAATTTATTGACATATAGGGCTATTTATGTAATATCATAAATATTGTTGGGCCCCCACATAATTTTCCCTAGTGTTGCATGTGAAGAACGTGATCTGGATTTGTCTGCAATTATTGAAAAGGCATGAGGCGTTGGATGTAAATTCCCCAGCCCACACGCATGTTGCACGTGCGCGGGCCAGGATTGGATCAAGGCGTAAAGTCGGTGCAGGTTTGGAGGCCATGTGGCGTGGCCTCCGTGCTTTGTCTTAGCTTCAGCTCCTCCGAAGCTCCAGGTGTGGGTCCAAGGCTGGCATCTGCTGAGGACCGTTCAATGAGGATGATAGGATGTCACATGTAGCAATTTGCTACACCACCAACTTCCTCAGGTGCGGCGGCGAAGATGGGACTCCAACAAGCCCCTGTGGGCTCCACCGTCCTCTAGCGGATGCACAGGTGGTTGGTCAATCTTGTAAGAAGGCCGTTCGAGATCATGGATTGGAGAGGGAATTGCAGATGGAGGAGGTCTTGGGCTGAGCAGTGGCAGTCGCTCGGATCTTTGCTCAACTCACTCAGCCACGGCTAGGGGCTCGACGGTTGCGGGGCAGTCGTAGCTTGAGTATGGAAGCCAAGGGTCAACACATGGGGACTGAACGGCCATCGTGGACTCTCAATCTGCCTCCATCGGTCACAGGGAGGCGGAGGGTGGCTAGGCCTTCCCTTTGAATTGTTGGACAAGGAGGAACGAGGGTGGAGGAAGGCTTTTAAAGGTAGTGGAGCTCATGTGTTACATGGTGGAAGGGGGTGTTTTCATTGATCGTTGTGAAGGATTGAAGGCGAGGGTTGATGATATTGATGGTCACACGAGGAGCGAGGGTGTTAGGGCTACAGGGGGTGTAGTTAGGTCGAGAAAAGGTGGCAAGGTGAAGAAGCTAAAATAGGAAGGGGCGAGGTGGCCGGTATGGAAAATGTGCGGGAGAGGGTGAGCTGGAGGTAGGATATAGGGTCTGGACCATTGGATCTTGCGATCCAACGGTCATGATTGAGGCGAGGGTTGGCCACCCTGATCAGATCAGGAGACTTTATCTAAGGGTTGTGAGCAGAGAGGGAGTGTGTAGTGGAGATGGAGTTGGGGCTTCATCGTATGGTGGGTGAGAGAAGAGGCGACGTGGAGGGAGTTGCAGCCATTGGATGTGGTCTCATCCAGTGGCTGAGGAGCAAGCGGAAAGGGGCGGCCAAGATGAAGAGGATAAAGAGAGATGAACGGCAAGGGGAAAGGCAGAGATGGACGATCTGGATGAAGGTGGGTGAACGCAAATCAGACGGCCAAGGAGTGGGTTGGATGGTGACAGGAGAGAGGGTCGCATGGCAGCTCCAGGGAGCGCCACGTGGCCTAATGGAATTATTCAGAAATTGGAAAATAAAAGGAAAATGCAAAAGAAATAAAAGGAAGCAAAATTAGTAAGACAAAACATGAAAGTTGCAGGTCTCAATGAGATCTACAAGCTTCATGTTGGACAAAAAGCCAAAAGAGATCAAATAAACATAGTGAAATTTTTGGAAGTATTTTTATAGGAATAAAAACAATTGTTTTAATTGTTTTTATTATTTTTTGTCTCTTGTAATTTCTTTTTAACACCAAAATAAATATCTTTAATGTTTAATCTAATTTTTAAGGATTTTTTAATAAGAAATAAAACAATGTAAATAAAGAAAATAAAAGGTGTTAATTTATATACAATAAATAGGGGATTTTACAAGAGAAAGGTCAATTGTTAATTACGCGAAATTAATGAAGATTTTGATTAAAAACTTTAAGATCAGAGGATATTTAAGGAGTTTGTGATGATAAATTCGAGATTCAGTGTGTAATTAGGTCTCTTCATGGATAATCAGAACATAGGGTAGACACAATTTAGGCACTGCACGTGAGCAGTCTAATAGGAGGTAGGGAGGTTCTGATGTAGGCTCGGCTCTCAAATATCTGAAGCTCCGCGTGGCTAGAGATGCTTGCTTCATTCCACGCTCGAGCGGCTAGGCTCAGGGTAGTTGATTTCCATTGTATGAGAGGAGAAGGTATGAAGATCAATGATGCATGTAGCTTGAGTCATCATCCTCCTTCCTTTGATGGTTGCTCGGTGAAGTCCTCCAGGTGCAGTTGAAGATAGTTTGCCTCCCCGATGATGGCCGACACATGGCCAAGGGATGTCGATGACGATCTATCATCTCCAGGTGTGTTTCTGCAAGGGTATGGAAGACTGGAGGTGGTTCCTCGATCTGTAATTATAGCACAGAGAATGGTGGATGGTGGTGATGGTTTTGATAGCGGTTAACGAGAGAAACCTTAATGGTGGTGATTTTGTGAGATTGAAGTTGAAGCTGAAGGTGAGGGTGATAACACCATAAGTCAGAGAGTTGGAGATGAAGGAAGGAATGAATATGGACTTGGATTTTGGATTGGGCAGTGCGATGGAAGAGGAAGAAAAGAGAAAAAAGAAGAGGGAAAGGGATAAAGAGGATATACCTTGAGGTTGCCCGATGCGTGGAGGAGGAGTCTTGACTCTAAGTTATCACCTTCACACTTGGTGAGCGAAGGTGGAGACTCAGTAGTTGGAGGCACTACAGCACGACTCGGAAGCCATGGATCTTGCTATGAGTTTGAGGTCTTCGCCGGGGACTGATGAACGTGAAATTCGCCTCTTTAAGAATGAATAATAGTCGTAGTATAGGAGGCAAATTCGGTTCAGCAAAAACCATAAACTTTTGAATGCTGTGGAATATTTTTACTTGGCAAGTCTACCAAGGTCGATCACAGGATACGGCTACCTAATTTATTTATCGAATTTCAAGATCAAGTGTAAATATTTTTCAGTTTCAGGTCCACATGATGAATTATGCTATTTACAAAGCAATGTCATGATGTATGCAATTTTTAGTTAATTTTTATGTAAATGAGCAAATATGCAAGAGAATTTATATGCAGATTAAAGACTACAATTATACCCTAAAAATGTGAGCAACAAAATATAAACAGAAATCAGAGTCATTTTAATCCTATCATTAAAACAGTCGTCCAATCAGAGCAAACACGAGGATAGCAGGGTCTCTTTTATCACATAAAAATTCATTTCTTTAAGACAGTGAGAAACGAGAAAATTAGACATGCAAAGATGTAGGGGACAAAACAAGGATCAAAATGACACTAAAATCATGCAATTCGGACCTACGATGCTCAAGTTATGCTAAAAACAATGAAGGGGCATAATTGTAATAAAAATGCAAGAAAAATAAAAGATAAATATTGCATTTAGGTCCCTCGAAGGACCTAAATGCAAATACCAAAAATCGCCTGGGCCTAAGTATAAATTTTCCATGCACGTAGGGACCTTTTTGCAATTTCCTGAAAGTTGGAGGGCCTCTCTGTAAAATACCCAGGCATGCACGTGAGGCACGTGCCTGGGGACCTGGATGCAAATATCAAAAGAATTGGGGTTTGGCCTGCAAATTTCCCAGCTCCTCACGTGCAAAGCACGCGAGGGCTAGGCTCGGAAGGGAGCCTCTGGTTCAGGGCTACTTGGCAGCAGCTGGGAGCTCGGGTCGAGGTTCGGGGGACCCGAGCCTACAGCTTTGGCAGGAGGGTTGGCATGCCACGCGTCTTCATCTTGGGCGTCCGAACCGGATGATCGGACGGCATCTGCTCTTCGCGCTCCTCCGCGGGTCACCGGAGAAGGCGGGGCTCCGACGACCTGCCTTCAGCTCCGCCCCACCTCGCGACGCCCTCTGGTGGTCGTGGAAGCTCTCTGGAGGTCCAGCGGAGGTCCTGGAGCAGTGACGAGGCTCCACGGTGGATCAGAAGTGACGCTCGGTGAAGCCTCGCTAGAGGCGAGGAGCTCGAAGGTGCTCCGATGCTAACTTCGACCATTTAAGATCCTGCAGGTGTTAGTCGATAGCCGAAGCTTGTGCGAATGCGTGCGAGTGAGGTGAGGCGAGTGGGCGGCCGTGAAGCGACGGGAAGCGGTGGCCGGAGGTCTCTTCACCGGCGGAGCAGGGGAAGAGGGAAGTCGGAATGGAGGTGGTTTTGGAGAAGAGGTGATGGGTCGGCGAGGATGTTGGTGGTTGGTCAGAGCTGATGAGGAGGTCGGATGAGGGTGACGGTGAGCGGTGTAGTCGGAAAAATAGGGAGAAAATCTGAGAAAAAGAAGGGGGAGGAGAACCTCATCGGAGAGGGGAATCCGATGGAGGAGGTGGTCTAGGCTGAGGGTCGTTTCGATCCTCGGATCATGGCTCGACCTGGTCGACCGATACAGGGAGCTTTTGCTACCGGTGGGAAGGCGGAGCGGACATGGCGGAGGTGCCATAGATCTCACCGAGGCTTCAGCCGTCTTTGCCTCGATTCAAGGTCTCTCCGCTGTCACCGGAGGACCGGAGGCTGGGCCGAAGCCCCCTGAATGGTGGATGTCCGGCTACGGAGGCGGAGGGCGGCTTATATAGGTGGAGAGGGTCGGCGGTTATGTGGTGAAGAGGGGGGTTTCGATGGGGATTTTAATGGCGAAGGTATGCTGGTGAGTGGTCATGGGGGTCGCGCGAGGATGGCAGGGAACATGGCTGTGAGGGGGAGGCGTTATGAGCGAGAGGGATGGTCGGAGGTGGCGGCCAAAAATGAAAGGGGGGGGGTGTGCGCGCGAGGTGAAATGGCTAGGGCGGGGGTTACGCGAGGTGGAAGATGACCTCCCTACCGTTGGATCAATTGATCCGACAGCTAGGATACGAGCACTAGTGAAGGGCTATGATCAAATCCGGGATCTGATCAAACGGCTGAGGGTATAGCGCGAAGGAGTGGCTGTTATTGGAAGATGGGGGAGATCTAACGGCTGATGTGAAGATGCGACGTGGCTCGAGAAGGAGCATTGGATGATAGGTCTATCGGATGTCTATGGAGAAGGGGCGACGTGGCATGAGGGTAGGCGTAGGATAGGAGATTGATCCAACGGCTGTAGACGAGGCGCTAAGTAGCGGTGGGGATCGGATCTGGAGATGGATCCGAGGGCTGAGAAGTGGAGCGGTGGTGGACGACTCAGATGAAGGCGGGATGGAAAGGATCCAACGGCCCAGATGGGAGCCGGGTGTCGAGAGGGGAAGCGGGCCACGTGGACGCTCCAGAGAGTGCCACGTGGCCCAATCAGAAAAATTCAAAGAATAAATACAAAGATAAATAGAAAAGAAATAGTTAGATGCAAAATTAGGAAAAAGTCAAAACATGAAAGTTGCTCGTCTCGATGAGATCTACAACTTTCATGTTGGTTAGAAAGCCAAAAGAGGTCATTTCTACAAAAAGTATTTTTGGGGTATTTTTAGGGGGGATAAAAACACCTGATTTTTATCTTTGAGTTGTTTTTGTATTTTTTTAGTGTTTATAAAGGTTAGTGATTTATAGACAATTAATCTAATTTTTATGGGTTTTTGATGATGCAATAAAAATAAGAGAAATTAAATATAATAATTTAATGGTAAATTATACACAATATAATACAGAATAATAATAATAAATTGAAGATGATTTTTATTGGTTTAGTCAAGACAGGGGTTTAATTTGCGGCTTTTAGCATGATGAATTCGAGATTCATCATACCCCTATACTTAAACCATGCTCGTCCTCGAGCATCTAAAGAATGAAGGAGTCGGATTAATTCCTGACAATGAGCGTGAAATTTTCAAGGCTCGATCTTTCGAAGACCCTTGACCTAAGTGATCCTAAAATTCTTAGTCTATCTATGCTCTAGTCAGAAGGAATCCAACTTCTCTAATTATCAGACTCTCTTTTTGTACATATAGTATAAGGATATGAAATTTAGTGTACTGCATTTCATGAGAGTCGAGTCGATGCATCACTCAAAGTTCCAGTCCCAAAGACTCTCCTCTAGACCTAATCCTCAATACTAGGGAATAAGTCTATTCTTGCTTCAGTCAACCGTCTCATTAGTTCGTCAGACTTGAAATGTTGATGGACGGCCAGATAACGGAGGTATTGGGATTGTATCTATTTTTCTCACCCTCACATTGGAACAAGGGGCCTCTCGAGTGCCTTTTTACTCAACACATGTAAATTTTAATATTGTTGATCAATGTGTCCATCAAAAGAGTTGGAGTCGTCTGCACTTGTTTTTCTGGGAGTACACCGGGGTGTGTCTTTTCTGAGTATCTAAGATACCTTCGACACCCAGACTTTTATCGCTTACGATGCAGAGCCCTTTTTGTGGTGTCAGCCTGACTCCTTGGTCCTAATTAGCGCTTGGTCCAAGTGGACACTTTGAAAATGTTTGGGAGCGCTCGCCATTGGTAGAAGCTCATTTGTAATTTGACTTTGGTATTTAGCGCTTTTTCTTTGACATTTCATTTCTTTTGTTGGCTAGCTCCATTGCTTTTACCAAAAGTTGGCGCACACTGATCAACAATTTCTATTAAATTTCATCACACCCTAGCACTTAGGTAAATATCAAAGAGATAGCATATGGATCTTGTTCACATACTGGCTAGGGTTTTGCTGAAACTCAGGTTTTCTGAAGCCATTATTAACTTTCTCCCATCCTCGAATATCATTAGATCGGATCTAAACTCAAATCTCTGGTCCTAGTTCCTTAAGTGATATCTCAACTCAACTCATCAGTCATGCAGTTGTGGAAGTGACTGTGCTGATCATATTTTTCTTGAAGGTAGAGATTAAGAGTGCAATATAGCGCTCAAATCTTTCAAACCAGGGAAGTGTGGATATTTAAGTCTTAAAAACCCTAATGACTAAAGCATGTTAACTCAGACTCTCAAGATCACAGAAATCAAGTGTCCTCAAAATCCTCAAGCCTTGAGTGAATGTGAATGTGTCAGGAATACACCAACTCCTTGGATAGTGAATTTTTGTGTGATTTTTGGCTTTTGCAGATTTTTATGGGTTTTAAATTTTTTTTTTTGATTCCTCGGAGAGACAATGACTGGCTCAGGCTCAAATAAAAGTATCCACTCTCAGCCAGTATGGGTGTAAGTACGGGCCGAGACCCGTGTTACTTGAGGATGGGGCCATATGCGATGTCCTCTAAACCACCCACTCTGCTAAGATAGACCGAGGTTCCCTCACTGAAAATGTCTACTAAGCCTAGTAGTCAGAGTCAAATTCCAAGAAAGATTTTTAATTTTCAAATTTTTTACAAAAATTAATCCCTCAATTTTAATAAACAATTTTTTGCAAGGTTTGTATTCAGTTCATAAGTTTACCAAAACCCATCCCGAAAATAAATTTTAAAAAGTTTAAAAAACACGAACTAAAACTAAAGTAAATATACAGTAATATACGGTATACCCCCTGTTTAACACGGAGATCGCAGAGGTCGTGTTGACTCACAAGGCGAATCAACAGTCGCTGATTTGACCTCCAACGAAATCCGATATTCAAACAACAATTAACCCACGACAGATATATCAAGCAATGAATGTAAATGTGCGGAGTTAAAATTTATTATAACTCTACAACAAGATGTGTATAGTGCAAGTATGTGTAGAGGTCGAACACAGGGAGCAGACAGGTAGAACGGGGTACTAGGTACCAAAAATGCGTGTAAGTGATCAAATGCCTATTAAGCTATTTTTTTGTGGGTTTTTAATTTTATATTTTTTTTTAATTTTTAATTTTATAATTTTGTATTTTGATTTTTAATTTACTGATTTTATATTTTCTTTTTGTATTTTATATTTTTATATTTTCTCTTTTTTTTAATATTGGAATATAGAAGTGGTGTAATAAAAGGCAAGCTAAAGTATTTATAAAAATGGATAAAAATACTCAAAAATAAGCAAATAAAGTCTTTTTGGTCTTTTTATACTTTTTTACTGTTTTTGTGATTTTTGGGTAATTTTTAGAATGTTTTTGGTATTTTTAATTATCAAAATAAAGAAAACAGTAGTAAAAAGCAAGGCTGAAACTTAAAATGGAGAAATAAAATAGAAATCAGTGGCAAAAATTCTCCAAATTAATTTTCACTTAAAGATAATAAGACAAAGAAAATTTAGGAAAAGAAAACACTATTTTTGGATTTTTTATGGATTTTATAAATTTTTATGAAGGTTTTTAGAGTTTTGCAATTTTTTGGAGTTTGGTTTTATATTTTTTAATGATTTTTGGCTGGAAGTTAAAACAAACTAAAAGACACAAAATATATTTTTTTGGAATTTTTCTGAGAAGTTTTTATATTTTTTAGTGATTTTCTAATGCAAGCAGTGCTGAAAATGGCTATTTTTGAATTTTTATAAATAATAAAATGCAATAATTACAAAAAATAAAAATATGACATAAATCTACACTACAGCAGGACACTACTTTGATTTTTGGAGATTTTTTTGGTGTTTTGGAGACACATGCAATAAATACTAGAAGCAAAAAGAAACTACATGTGTGCAGGGGTATTTTAGTAATATCAGGAAAGAGCGATGGCTTCTGCGCAAAATGTCCTCAAATATATGTACTGCAATTTAACTTTTAAGGACTAACAATCAATCACAAAATGCGCAAGGTGCAATTTGCAAAAACGCCAAGGCGCACGTGGCTTGCACGCGCGCCTGGCGAGGCTGAATTCACAATTATCAAAATAGTTGGGGCTTCAATGCAAAATAGTAAAAGTTATATACTACAGCCCTTTTGTTTTAGTACTGACAGAAAATAACCAAGAACACCGGGGGGTCCCCAGCAAAAACGCCGGGGCTCACGTGCAAAGCACGTGAGCTGGCGGGGGCTTCTAAGCAAATAAACGAAAGCTGGGGGCTTTGTCACAAATGTCACACAATTTTTGAACATCAAACGAAAGCTTAGGGTGTTCTGAGCATTACACAAAAACGTGGGGGGTTTGGATGCAAAACCCCCCACTTATCCACGTGGCACGCCCGGATGGAGAGGATGAAGGTAGATCAACGGCTGGGCGTTCCCCGGGCGTGGACGGCTGTGATTAAAAGGGGGGGGGCGGATGAACGTCAGCTGCTTGCTGCCCCCCTCCCCTTCGTTCTCTTCAGCCCAGGCGCGCGACTGGGGCTGCTGCGCGCGGCGGCGGCGCCGGCGTTGCGCGGGCTTCTCCGGCGAGCAAAAATCGACCCCACGCGGGGGTCTCCTCGCACCTGGGCCTGCAAGGAAAATACCAGCAGCAGTAAAAAGGTCCAGGTGCGAGCAAAAAGGGGGGGAAAGGTGGCGTGGACTAGCGGCGATGGTGGCCGGAGCTTGAGGGCTCCGGTGAGTGTTTGATGGTGACACCGGGTCCGATCAACGGTTTAAATAGCAACTTAGAAGCACGAAATAAAAACTAGGACTAACAGCTATCTAATGAGCAAGAAAAAAAAAACAAGAAAGAAATGACCTCGAGCAGTGGTGAAACTGCGAGATTGGACCTCACGGCCACTTGGCCGGAGATGGTGGTGGAGCGCCGCCTTGGCCGCTCAACCTCGCCTCTAGGCGGCTGGAGGACCTCCTGTCACCAGGCCCAATCCGGAGCACGCCCAAGAGATGGAAGAAAAGTGGTCAAAGAGGGTTCAAAGGCAAATGGGAAGAGAGGGTGGTCTTTTGAAAGTTGGCCGAGGCGCGACCTTCAAGGAGCGATCACGGGCGGACGAAGGAGATCTTGGAGGATCTGATAGGCCGGCGGAGATCTAGGATCTATAGGCTAACACTTTCGTGAAGGGACAAAGTTTCCTCGAGCAACGGATCGCGGCGAAAAAATCGAGGAAAAGTGGTTGGCAGGCAGTCTGGCGCACAGCAGGGAGGAGGCAGGAGAGTTGACCAGTCGGGTCAACTTTTCCTAGCCACCTGGTTGGTCCACGTGGACCAACTAGGAAAATCCCTGGAAAAAGAATTCTAAATTCAATTAAAAATATCAAATGATTTAATTAATTTTTAATTATAAAATGAAAAGTGTTTGTAATTTTGTGTAGTATTTTATTCTTATTTTTAATTATTTTTATGAGGTATATTTTTACAAGTTTGCATTTATGCCCCTATAGGTATCTATATCTATATATTTAAGTATTCTATTGTTATTTAGGTGTTTTTAATTTATTTTATTTTGGTTTTTATTTTCTAAAATTATAAAATACTTTTATATACACAAATATATTTTTATTTTAATTTTCTGATTTATTTTGTATATTTAATAAAATACAAGTATGTTTTGTATTGGTATAAGTGTATGTATGATACCTATATATTAGATATATTCAAGTATTTTTATTTGAGTTTTAATGATGTTTTTATTCTGATTTTAACATACATAATTGTTATAAGTATTATTGACAACATTAAAAAAATATAAAATTATAAAAATAATAAATAAATAATAAATTGAATATTTTAATATGTACAAGTATACAATGTGGGTCCAAAAGTCAACTTTCAAACCGTAGCTCCGCCAAATGCGAAACCACCACCACTAATTAGATTATTTTCTTCTATATACAATTAAAGGTGAGTACGCTGCATTTGGAGTTTTTATTTGTGAGGTACGGGTCTGGGAAGTTGGCATTCTGGATTTTTATTCAGACCATAACTTTTTATCTGTACATTATTTTTTTGTGAAATCAATTTTGTATTTTTCTTTATAAAATTATCTACAACTTTCATGTACAAAGTTTCTTTATTTGAAGTGTAAAAAGTGGAACCAAAAATATGTCCCAAAATGAATAAAGAATGAATAAAATGTATAGGTATTTTATCTGTCTTTTAGCCCTTATCTCCCCCTACTTTATTCCTTGTCGACCTATTCATCAAGATGCCTAGGTCTCGGGGTTTCGGGTCATAAAATATTTACAATATTTTATTCTTTTTCTTTTCTTTTCTTTATTCTATAATTTTGGCACTAAAAACCGCATTTTATACAGTATTTACACACCTATGCATGAATGCTAAAATGCATGAATTAATGCTATTTACACGCATTTACTAGGGTTTTTAAGGCCAAAATGATAGAATAAAGATGATGAAACGTAGATTCATCATCCCCCTATACTTGCCTTTGCTAGTCCCTAGCAAACACTTATGCAATAAGTGCAGAAAAGAAAAACAAAGAAAAGAAAAAGAAGGAAGATGGACTAAATTTAATCATCAAACTTGTCTTCACAAAATCAAAGTTTGGAGCTTAAATAGGACCTTTGGAATTTTAGTGCGGGCGGAACCTTAGTGAGAACCGTGTTTGAAATCCAACAGTCCTTGAGAATCCCAAAACTCTATCCAAGTCTCCTCAATAACCAGTTCAGAAATACTTCAACTCATACGCAAACTCTTACGACTATGAATCTGACTTGTACAGTGTAAGTGATGGTGGCTCTCCCCAACTAGAATGGCAAAGAAACTGACTTCTCCAGTACGACAACCCAATGATTCCCCAATCCAATGACTCCATCCTCGAGGAGCGGGGTATTTCCTTCTAAGTTCAAGTGGCAACCAGCTCAAGAGGAGGGGGGTGAAGAGAAGCATGGACGGTAGCCAGTGTAGCTACCTATCCTGGGATGCAAGACCAGTGTAGTCAAGTCATCCAGCTGCAGGCTCACATGATATGACTTTGAAACTCAAGCTTGCTTATTGACTTTACAACATATGTACATACTTTGCAGGCTTTTTATTTTTGTACATGCCTGAACCTTTTTTTTTTTTTTCTTTTTTTTTTTTGAAATACTATTCACAGCAGCATTTACATAAGGAGTTTTTCCTCTTAAGCCAGTAGACTATCCCTCTTTTGAAGCTTTATCGCAACCCACAGCCTCCTGTCTTTAGACTTCCTAATCACTGGACGGGTTGGGGTGCACTTCCCTCCCTAGAGGAGGACAAGTGTTTCCACTTGTGTGCGTCTCATACCGGCAAATCCAATCCCCTCACCACTCCAACTGAGTTGAGCCATGTGAAAGGTGCAGGTGTCCAAGTTAGGTCATTATCAACAAGAGTCGTACGTGTGCTCCGAAATACTCTACTTAGGCAGTCAAGAATCCATTGAACCAAGTCTCGTGATCCTCAAAGAATTAAGTCAACTAGACCTGAAGTACCTCAAACCCAGTTCCTATAAGGTTCCTGTTATTAGGTAAATTATAAGGTCCAATCAAGCTCCAATCTCCGGATTTTACTTAGACTCGTTCAACTATCAAATTTAATCCGAAAAATGCTCATGCTATGCAATGCTATGCAGAAAATATTTTTGTGATGCAATTTTCAAAGATTTTGAACTTTTTATGGATTTTTGAAAAGATGATGCATGCAGATGCAATTTTTTTGTATTTTTCAAAAAGATTTTTCAAATGTTTTTGGATTTTAGTTTTTGCAAATGTTTTTGGGATTTTTGAAAACAAAAAGGTTTTGGCTGAAAAATAGGTTAAAATATGTACACGGGAGTGCTTCTTATATTTACAAGAAGTGGATTTTAAGGATTTACAGGGTAAGTGGTCAATTTTACATACATATATATATAGTGGATTTTGGTGTGATGTGTATATTCCTCAAACTTATTTGAAAACAATTTACACACAATTTTTGAAAACTATAGTCCAAAATAATTTTTACAAACATTTTACGCACATTTGAAATTCATTTTGCAAAGGTTTTCAAAACAGTATATATAGGTTTTTCAAATCATTTTTGCAACCATTTTTCAAACCATTTGCAAATCATTTTTCAAACATTTTATTTCACACAAAGAAAAGAAATTTTACAATCCACACAATTTACACAGGTTGAAAACATATAACAAAATATTTTCAAAATAGTTTTCAATAAATGTCCACAAAGATTTTCAAACTATTTTTCAGACATTTTGCAAAAAACATTTTCACCTGATTTATTAATCAGTAAATACAAAAAGAATTTGAGGAATAACCACATCTTTTTATTAAGGATTTTTAATGAATTTTAAAGAATTTTTAGCCATATTATTAAGAAAATACGAAAGTACGAGTTATGGCTAAAGTATATACGTAGTATATACGACCCCCCTATACTTAGCTTGAGCTATGTCCTCATAGATCGGAGAGAAAAGAGAAGACATAACTCGTACTGAGTATAGGAAAATCTAAAGAATAAATAAATAAAGGAATGGATGAATGAATCAATGAATGAGAAGTTGACCGTCCCCCCTATACTTAGGATCAAATAATCCTAAGTATAGCAGACTGTACACAAAGCAGGGAGGGTCAAGGGTGGGAATGAACAGATCGTACTCAGATTGTCTCCCCCTATACTTAGGGTAAGATATCCCTAAGTATAGACAAGAAGAGGAGACAATGGAGAGGATCGAAAAAGAATGAAGGACTCGAGGTGCACACCCCCCTATACTTAGGACAAAGTACGTCCTAAGTATGGAAAACTGTCTACAAGGGCGGCACCTTTTTGATAGATGAAGAAGATAGAAGAGGAAAAGAAGAAAAGAAGAAAAGAAGAAAAGAGACCTGAAGATGGAGAAAGAGTGATATAGATAGATGAGAATAGGAGAAGATATCGGAGGATATACACACCACTCCCCCTATACTTAGGGTAAAAGAAGCCCTAAGTATAGGCAACAACAGGAGTGATAACACGGACGAAGAAAGAGCACTCGGCTCGTCCACCCCTCCTAAACGTAGGACAAAGTGCGTCCTAAGCTAGGCAAACACGAGAATGGGAGGACGAGCAATACGGAAGAGAGACGGAGGTACACAACACGAATGTACAACAGGATGGATGTACAGAGGGTCAAGAAGGTAGAAAGCGAACCTTCTTGCGAGACCGCTGAGGAATGGATCTGGTGTGATGCAGGTCGACATCGGGGTCCATAGTGGACGAAAGCCGATCAGGGTCGACAGAAAGTAGATCCACAGGGGCATCGAATCTGAAAGGGACGAACTGGTCAATGGAAGTAGTACGGCTAGGTTCTCCCTTGGTGGTCCTCTGGTGTAAAGGCACAGACGTGTGAGTGGAAGAAGTGTGACTCGGTCCGGCCTTGGGAGTCTCGCTGGTATCAAAGTGAAATGGGACAAACTCATCATCATCGGAAGTAGTGTACTCAGAGTCATCCTGCGAGGAGTCATCCAGGTCAAAACCAAAAGGCACGAACTCATCGGTGGAAGTAGTCGAACTCTGTTCGTCCTCTATAATCTCAACTGGATCATCTTTTTCATCAAAAGGTCCGAATCTCTGAAGAAAAGCAACCAAATCAAATTCGGCCTTAGTCTCATCAGTATCTACATGGACAGGAGCGGACTCATCAGTGGAAGTAGTCAAAGCATGTCCGTCCTGTATAGTCTCTAAATCTGCCCTCCGCTCAATAGTGTCGATCGTGTAAATCCCGCGGATGTCATCAACACATCGCCAATCACAGGAAGCGGAAACACCAAGGTCTATGCTTTCCGAGCTTTCCTCCTTGGAGAGGAATTCTCGGGTCTCATCATCGGTCATGAAGAAGGTCTCTCTGATATCCTCATATAGATCATAGCCCTCGGGGTCAGCCAAGATAGGTGAAGTCATATCAGGTGCAGGTCTCTGGTCGGCAGTGGGTGCGGTGATCAACACTTCGCTCTCGTCAGCAGGACGGAAGCGAATCTCTCCTGATCCATAGTCAATAACGACCCTCGCAGAGGCGAGGAATGGTCGTCCCAGGATGATTGGAGAATGCTCCCCTGTGGAGGTCTCCATGGGCAATACGACAAAATCAACGGTGTAGCTCGTGCCCTGAATCGAAATGACAGCGTTTTCAAGGATACCCTTCGGCCTCTTTATTGATCCATCAGCGAACTGTACGATCATCCTGGTTTTCTTGAGAGGCCCTAGGTGAAGAGACTGTACCAGCGAGAAGGGTATGATGCTAATCGAAGCACCGCCGTCTAGGAGAGTGTGATCACATGTGTGGTCAGAGATTGTGCAGCTAATGAAAGGTGTGGCAGTGTTCTTCTTCCGAGGAATGGGACGGTGTGTGATGGCGTGGGCAGTGGCCATGGTCAAGATATGACGCTCAGATCTGCTCCTTCGCTTTCTCTTCTTGGGAAGAGGAGCAGATAAATCGGTCATGGCCTGCTGAAGTGGGGCACGGATAATCTCATGTATGGTGGCCACCACTTCGGGCTCAGTCAGCATTTTTTTGAATTTTTGGACCTCCTCCATACAAGGGAGGAAGTCGGAATCAGCATATACACGAGGAATGCCAAGAGCAGTCTGTACAGCGGCATCCTCGGGGTCAAAGGTGGGACTGGGTGTGAATGCATGTGTGGTCAAGAAGTCTGGCAAGTGGGCGCTCTCCTCACAGTCCGACTCGATCGTGTGTCTCCCGAAATCTTTTTGTGTTTTTAAAATTTTCTCATTTTTTTGTATTTTGGGCGATTGCAAGCTCTCATGGAAATCCTCGAGTGAACCCATATCATCAAATGGTGGAATATCATGGTCGCTCTTATTGGTACTAGTGAGGGTGTCAATCCTCTGTCTCATATGATCCATCATCTGGGTCAAGTGCTCAAGGGTGGACTCCATGAAAGGTGACTCCATCAGCTCAGTCTCGGGTGGATGTGAAGGTGGAGGCGGATAATATACAGGTGAAGGTGGGTGTGGGTAGAAATCCGAAGTCTGATACTGTGGCTGAGGTGGATATGTACAAAAATCAGAAAAAATAGGAGGAGGATCCTCCTGAAAAAAGGGAGGTGGACCAGCTGGAGCGAGCGAGGGGTCCGCAAAGTCCGGATAAAATGTACTCCAGGGGTCCATCTCGAAAACAAAAGGAAGTGATTCGGGGGAGCACGAAGGTCAAGTCAAGAGAGTGAAGAAAAAGGCGCAAATGCGGAGGTATGATCTAGGACACACAGAACAATCATAAGCAAAAATGAAACAAATCAAACCCTCAATTCACCTACTCAACTCGGTAGAGACCGCAAAGAGCGGTCTTTTTATCTTGTCGGTTTTAGAGTTAGGTGAGGAGTCAAGAAGTTGCGCAAACACTTAGGGGCTCAATGGGATTTGGGCACTAATCCTTAGTGTGTGCGCGAGCAATGTAAAACGAAGACAATGAGGGGATTACTCGCCCCAAGAGAATATTTTCTTTTTGGTCGATTTTAGGGTCAAGTAAAATTAACAGTCCCAATTTTATGGATTATCACTTTTTTTTTTTGAATTTTTAGTGAGAAATGCACGCGCCTAACGAGGAATCAATTCCTTTAAGATCCTAGGTTGGCAAAATCAGAGGTAGAGAGGCGGAAAAGCAATGCAAGCGGCAATCGATGATGAATGCTAAAGAGAAATGCTCACCTTGCCTCCAGCACTCTACATGCAAGGATGCTCAGCAGAATTGAAACCTATCTATATGCAAATGCAAACCGATGAAATCGCCCTAAGTTCAAAACTTGCTATTAGCGGGAAGCACCACAAGCCGACCACCAATCCTCAACCCTAGAGTCCGGTCTAGGCTCACCCCTCCTCTGCCCAACACATTTGGAGTAGGAGAAAGCGCTTGTTCGGGTGTGAGCTCGCGGCGCGACGGATTGAGGGTGATGATCAACTGTTTATAATTTGACTAAGTCCAAACGAAACTATAGGTACATGCAATGTTGATTAAGGTGTTTGGACCTAATTCTACGCAAGCAATCCTAAAACTAAGGGCTCAATCAAAAGAAATAAAATCGGAAAACAAAACAAAATAATAAAAAAAACGAAGAAAAGCCGACAAAAACCGCGAGAGCCCCCAAGTGAACAATCACTTGGAAATTAGGCTCTAAAGTCCAAGTCCGGGGGTACCTGTATTATTACAAATTAAGTCTCTCACTCACTACGAATTACAAAATAAATACAAGAGAATAAAGAACTAGAACTGTCTTCAAAATTCTCTCCTAGCTCGCCTACGTGCAAAGTCTCGTCGCCTCACGTGGGTGCGTAGGGGCTCCTGGAATAGAGCTCCTCCCTCGATCCGCGTTCCTCGCAAGAAGTCAAACAAGAGAGAGGTTAGACAATTCAAACAAGAAATATCAAAAATAAAGAAAATAAAACAAGCAGAAATAAAAGCCGCAAATGTAGACAAATAATCACAACACAAAACAAAAACTCGAACTACGCGCTGTTGCTCCCCGGCAACGGCGCCATTTGTTTAACACGGAGATCGCAGAGGTCGTGTTGACTCACAAGGCGAATCAACAGTCGCTGATTTGACCTCCAACGAAATCCGATATTCAAACAACAATTAACCCACGACAGATATATCAAGCAATGAATGTAAATGTGCGGAGTTAAAATTTATTATAACTCTACAACAAGATGTGTATAGTGCAAGTATGTGTAGAGGTCGAACACAGGGAGCAGACAGGTAGAACGGGGTACTAGGTACCAAAAATGCGTGTAAGTGATCAAATGCCTATTAAGCTATTTTTTTGTGGGTTTTTAATTTTATATTTTTTTTTAATTTTTAATTTTATAATTTTGTATTTTGATTTTTAATTTACTGATTTTATATTTTCTTTTTGTATTTTATATTTTTATATTTTCTCTTTTTTTTAATATTGGAATATAGAAGTGGTGTAATAAAAGGCAAGCTAAAGTATTTATAAAAATGGATAAAAATACTCAAAAATAAGCAAATAAAGTCTTTTTGGTCTTTTTATACTTTTTTACTGTTTTTGTGATTTTTGGGTAATTTTTAGAATGTTTTTGGTATTTTTAATTATCAAAATAAAGAAAACAGTAGTAAAAAGCAAGGCTGAAACTTAAAATGGAGAAATAAAATAGAAATCAGTGGCAAAAATTCTCCAAATTAATTTTCACTTAAAGATAATAAGACAAAGAAAATTTAGGAAAAGAAAACACTATTTTTGGATTTTTTATGGATTTTATAAATTTTTATGAAGGTTTTTAGAGTTTTGCAATTTTTTGGAGTTTGGTTTTATATTTTTTAATGATTTTTGGCTGGAAGTTAAAACAAACTAAAAGACACAAAATATATTTTTTTGGAATTTTTCTGAGAAGTTTTTATATTTTTTAGTGATTTTCTAATGCAAGCAGTGCTGAAAATGGCTATTTTTGAATTTTTATAAATAATAAAATGCAATAATTACAAAAAATAAAAATATGACATAAATCTACACTACAGCAGGACACTACTTTGATTTTTGGAGATTTTTTTGGTGTTTTGGAGACACATGCAATAAATACTAGAAGCAAAAAGAAACTACATGTGTGCAGGGGTATTTTAGTAATATCAGGAAAGAGCGATGGCTTCTGCGCAAAATGTCCTCAAATATATGTACTGCAATTTAACTTTTAAGGACTAACAATCAATCACAAAACGCGCAAGGTGCAATTTGCAAAAACGCCAAGGCGCACGTGGCTTGCACGCGCGCCTGGCGAGGCTGAATTCACAATTATCAAAATAGTTGGGGCTTCAATGCAAAATAGTAAAAGTTATATACTACAGCCCTTTTGTTTTAGTACTGACAGAAAATAACCAAGAACACCGGGGGGTCCCCAGCAAAAACGCCGGGGCTCACGTGCAAAGCACGTGAGCTGGCGGGGGCTTCTAAGCAAATAAACGAAAGCTGGGGGCTTTGTCACAAATGTCACACAATTTTTGAACATCAAACGAAAGCTTAGGGTGTTCTGAGCATTACACAAAAACGTGGGGGGTTTGGATGCAAAACCCCCCACTTATCCACGTGGCACGCCCGGATGGAGAGGATGAAGGTAGATCAACGGCTGGGCGTTCCCCGGGCGTGGACGGCTGTGATTAAAAGGGGGGGGGCGGATGAACGTCAGCTGCTTGCTGCCCCCCTCCCCTTCGTTCTCTTCAGCCCAGGCGCGCGACTGGGGCTGCTGCGCGCGGCGGCGGCGCCGGCGTTGCGCGGGCTTCTCCGGCGAGCAAAAATCGACCCCACGCGGGGGTCTCCTCGCACCTGGGCCTGCAAGGAAAATACCAGCAGCAGTAAAAAGGTCCAGGTGCGAGCAAAAAGGGGGGGAAAGGTGGCGTGGACTAGCGGCGATGGTGGCCGGAGCTTGAGGGCTCCGGTGAGTGTTTGATGGTGACACCGGGTCCGATCAACGGTTTAAATAGCAACTTAGAAGCACGAAATAAAAACTAGGACTAACAGCTATCTAATGAGCAAGAAAAAAAAAACAAGAAAGAAATGACCTCGAGCAGTGGTGAAACTGCGAGATTGGACCTCACGGCCACTTGGCCGGAGATGGTGGTGGAGCGCCGCCTTGGCCGCTCAACCTCGCCTCTAGGCGGCTGGAGGACCTCCTGTCACCAGGCCCAATCCGGAGCACGCCCAAGAGATGGAAGAAAAGTGGTCAAAGAGGGTTCAAAGGCAAATGGGAAGAGAGGGTGGTCTTTTGAAAGTTGGCCGAGGCGCGACCTTCAAGGAGCGATCACGGGCGGACGAAGGAGATCTTGGAGGATCTGATAGGCCGGCGGAGATCTAGGATCTATAGGCTAACACTTTCGTGAAGGGACAAAGTTTCCTCGAGCAACGGATCGCGGCGAAAAAATCGAGGAAAAGTGGTTGGCAGGCAGTCTGGCGCACAGCAGGGAGGAGGCAGGAGAGTTGACCAGTCGGGTCAACTTTTCCTAGCCACCTGGTTGGTCCACGTGGACCAACTAGGAAAATCCCTGGAAAAAGAATTCTAAATTCAATTAAAAATATCAAATGATTTAATTAATTTTTAATTATAAAATGAAAAGTGTTTGTAATTTTGTGTAGTATTTTATTCTTATTTTTAATTATTTTTATGAGGTATATTTTTACAAGTTTGCATTTATGCCCCTATAGGTATCTATATCTATATATTTAAGTATTCTATTGTTATTTAGGTGTTTTTAATTTATTTTATTTTGGTTTTTATTTTCTAAAATTATAAAATACTTTTATATACACAAATATATTTTTATTTTAATTTTCTGATTTATTTTGTATATTTAATAAAATACAAGTATGTTTTGTATTGGTATAAGTGTATGTATGATACCTATATATTAGATATATTCAAGTATTTTTATTTGAGTTTTAATGATGTTTTTATTCTGATTTTAACATACATAATTGTTATAAGTATTATTGACAACATTAAAAAAATATAAAATTATAAAAATAATAAATAAATAATAAATTGAATATTTTAATATGTACAAGTATACAATGTGGGTCCAAAAGTCAACTTTCAAACCGTAGCTCCGCCAAATGCGAAACCACCACCACTAATTAGATTATTTTCTTCTATATACAATTAAAGGTGAGTACGCTGCATTTGGAGTTTTTATTTGTGAGGTACGGGTCTGGGAAGTTGGCATTCTGGATTTTTATTCAGACCATAACTTTTTATCTGTACATTATTTTTTTGTGAAATCAATTTTGTATTTTTCTTTATAAAATTATCTACAACTTTCATGTACAAAGTTTCTTTATTTGAAGTGTAAAAAGTGGAACCAAAAATATGTCCCAAAATGAATAAAGAATGAATAAAATGTATAGGTATTTTATCTGTCTTTTAGCCCTTATCTCCCCCTACTTTATTCCTTGTCGACCTATTCATCAAGATGCCTAGGTCTCGGGGTTTCGGGTCATAAAATATTTACAATATTTTATTCTTTTTCTTTTCTTTTCTTTATTCTATAATTTTGGCACTAAAAACCGCATTTTATACAGTATTTACACACCTATGCATGAATGCTAAAATGCATGAATTAATGCTATTTACACGCATTTACTAGGGTTTTTAAGGCCAAAATGATAGAATAAAGATGATGAAACGTAGATTCATCACCCCCCTATACTTAAATTTTGTTATGTCCTCATAGCACAAGTGCCATGAAGCCAAGGCTCGGTTCAAATATAGGGTGATATAGCAGAACTGAGGAGGAGGGTCCCCCTATACTTAGGCCAAAATCAACCTAAGTACCAGAAGACAGAACGAGGGAGGGATGAGCAGGCCGGTCCCCCCATACTTAGGCTACAAATAGCCTAAGTAAGGTTTGAATTAGGGCGGGTTCTATGACACAATGGTGAGGGGGAGGGGGTTCGTGAAATATACAGAGAGAGAGAGTGAAATATACAGGGGGAGATGGTGGGGGTGAGTGTATATGTGCAAGTGTGGGTGGGGGGGGGGGGTAGATCATCAAGTGATCTACTTTTTTTGTGTACAACATGCAAAACTGGAAATAAATATGCAGATGCAAGTTTTTTTTACAATATGCAACGCAATTTGACTGATAAAAAATCTTCAAATTCCTTCACAATGTTTTTTGCGGCCTCTTCAGCGGAAGCTCCCGACTTCACGCCTCCATGAGGATCAAGTGTCCTCGATCATCATGGGCCCTGCCACAAAAGATAAACGTTAGAATACTCAGAGAAATTAAATCAGCAAATATGATGCAAAGAAATGATGCATGAAACGAGGACCTATAAATATTTGAAATTAATCAACAAAGAAAATCAAAATCCAATAATTAAGTTAAGATGTGTCCCCGACAACGGCGCCATTTGATGAACGTGAAATTCGCCTCTTTAAGAACGAATAATAGTCGTAGTATAGGAGGCAAATTCGGTTCAGCAAAAACCACAAACTTTTGAATGTTATGGAATATTTTTACTTGGCAAGTCTACCAAGGTCGATCACAGGGACATGGCTACCTAATTTATTTATCGAATTTCGATTCATGAAGCTCAAGTGTGAATATTTTTCAGTTTCAGGTCCACGTGATGAATTATGCTATTTACAAAGCAATGTCATGATGTATGCAATTTTTAGTTAATTTTTATGCAATTTAAAATAATGCATGAGCAAATATGCAAGAGTATTTATATGCAGATTAAAGACTACAAATATACCCTAAAAATGTGAGCAACCAAATATAAACAAAAATCAGAGTCATTTTAATCCTATCATTAAAACAGTCTTCCAATCAGAGCAAACACGAGGATAGCGGGGTCTCTTTTATCACATAAAAATTCATTTCTTTAAAAACAGTGAGAAATGAGAAAATTAGACATGCTAAGATATAGGGGACAAAACAAGGATCAAAATGACACTAAAATCATGCAATTCGGACCTACAATGCTCAAGTTATGCTAAAAACAATGCAGGGGCATAATTGTAATAAAAATGCAAGAAAAATAAATGATACATATTGCATTTAGGTCCCTGGAAGGACCTAAATGCAAATACCAAAAACCGCCTGGGCCCAAGTATAAATTTTCCATGCGCGTAGGGACCTTTTTGCAATTCCTTGAAAGTTGGAGGGCCTCCCTATAAAATACCCAGGCACGCATGTGAGGCACGTGCCTGGGGACCTGGATGCAAATATAAAAAGAATCAGGGTCTGGCCTGCAATTTTCCCAGCTCCTCACGTGCAAAGCACGCGAGGGATAGGCTCGGAAGGGAGCCTCTGGTTCGGGGCTACGTGGCAGCAGCTGGGAGCTCGGGTCGAGGTTCGGGGGACCCGAGCCTACAGCTTCGGCAGGAGGGTCGGCATGCCACGCGTCTTCATCTTGATCGTCCGATCCGGATGATCGGACGTCATCTGCTCTTCGTACTCCTCCGCAGGTCATCGGAGAAGGTAGGGCTCCGGTGACCAACCTTTAGCTCCGCCCTGCCTCGCGAGGCCCTCTGGTGGTCGTGGAAGGTCTCTGGAGGTCCGGCGGAGGTTCTGGAGCAGTGAAGAGGCTCCACGGTGGATCAGAAGTGATGCTCGGTGAAGCCTCGCCGGAGGCGAGGAGCTCAAAGGTGCTTCGATGCTAACTTCGACCATTTAAGATCCTACAGGTGTTAGTCGATAGCCGAAGCTTGTGCGAATGCATGCGAGTGAGGTGAGGCGAGTGGGCGGCCATGAAGCGACGGGAAGAGGTGGCCGGAGGTCTCTTCACCGGCGGAGCAGGGGAAGAGGGAAGTTGGAACGGAGGTGGTTCTGGAGAAGAGGTGATGGGTCGGTGAGGATGCTGGTGGTTGGTCGGAGCTGATGAGGAGGTCGGATGAGGGTGACGGTGAGAGGTGTAGTCAGAAAAATAGGGAGAAAATCCGAGAAAAAGAAGGGGGAGGAGAACCTCGTCGGAGAGGGGAATCCGATGGAGGAGGTGGTCTAGGTTGAGGGTCGTTTCTATCATCGGATCATGGCTCGACCTGGCCGACCGGTCCAGGGAGCTTTTGCTACCGCCGAGAAGGCGGAGCGAACATGGCGGAGGTGCCATGGATCTAACCGGGGCTTCGACCGTCTTTGCCTCGATTCAAGGTCTCTCCGTTGTCACCGGAGGACCAGAGGCTGGGTCGAAGCCCCCTGAATGGTGGATGTCCGGCTACGGAGGCGGAGGGCGGCTTATATAGGTGGAGAGGTTTGGCGGTTACGTGGTGAAGAGGGGAGTTTCGATGGGGGTTTTAATGGTGAAGGTATGCTAGTGAGTGGTCATGGGGGTCGCGCGAGGATGGCGGGGGACATGGCTGTGAGGGGGAGGCGTTATGAGCAAGAGGGATGGTCGGAGGTGGCGGCCAAAAATGGAAAGGGGAGGTGTGCGCGCGAGGTGAAATGGCTGGGGCAGGGGTTACGCGAGGTGAA
This sequence comes from Ottelia alismoides, assembly GCA_037367405.1. Taxonomy (NCBI): domain Eukaryota; kingdom Viridiplantae; phylum Streptophyta; class Magnoliopsida; order Alismatales; family Hydrocharitaceae; genus Ottelia; species Ottelia alismoides. Next base: position 43,826 of record JAZKJV010003594.1, read on the forward strand.
AGATGACCTCCCTACCATTGGATCTAGTGATCCGACGGCTAGGATACGAGCGTGGGTGAAGGGATATGATCAGATCCGAGATCTGATCGAACGGCTGAGGGTATAGCGCAAAGGAGTGGTTGCGATTGGAAGATGGGGGAGATCTAACGGCTGATGTAAAGATGCGACGTGGCGCGAGAAGGAGCGTTGGATGATAGGTCGATCAGATGGCTATGGAGAAGGGGCGACGTGGCATGAGGGTAGGCGTAGGATAGGAGGTTGATCCAACGGCTGTAGACGAGGTGCTAAGTAGCGGTGGGGATCAGATCTGGAGATGGATCCGAGGGTTGAGAAGTTGAGCGGTGGTGGATGGCTCAGATGAAGGCGGGATGGAAAGGATCCAACGGCCCAGATGTACGCCAGGTGTCGAGAGGGGAAGCAGGCCACGTGGACGCTCCAGAGAGCGCCACGTGGCCCAATCAGAAAAATTCAAATAATAAATACAAAGATAAATAGAAAAGAAATAGTTAGAGGCAAAATTAGGAAAAAGTCAAAACATAAAAGTTTCTCGTCTCGATGAGATCTACAATTTTCATGTTGGTCAGAAAGCCAAAAGAGGTCATTTGTACAAAAAGTATTATTGGGGGTATTTTTAGGGGGGATAAAAACACCTGATTTTTATCTTTGAGTTGTTTTTGTATTTTTTAGTGTTTTTAAAGGTTAGTGATTTATAGACAATTAATCTACCTAATTTTTATGGGTTTTTGATGGTGCAAGTAAAATAAGAGAAATTAAATATAATAATTTAATGGTAAATTATACATAATATAATACAGGATAATAATCATGAATTGAAGATTATTTTTATCGGTTTAGTCAAGACAGGGGTTTAATTTGCGGCTTTTAGCATGATGAATTCGAGATTCATCAGGGGCATAGGGTTGTTGTCACCAATCCTTAAGTCTCATCTCTCTCTCTTGTTCTTATGCAGATGATGGTGGAGAATGACAAATGATGATGATAGAAATGGGGAAGTGCTTATATGAACGAAGGTAGGAATGAGGGATGATGATTTTGGGCTAAGATTAGTGGGTTCCGATAAAATAGAGAGAGAAGGGAAGAATCATCGGCCGAAGGTGGTTGGGTAGGTGAAGATAATAGGATAGCAGTTGTTAGGAGTAATGGTAAAGAAGAATAGATAAACTCGATTGTTGGGTGATGTAAGGGATTAGGATATGGAGATGAAGATGGTTGGCGATATGTTGGTCATTGGACTCTGTTGGTAGTAGAGATAAGTTAGTTGTCAGCCATTAGAGGGGATATTAGAGAGGATAGGGATGTTGGCCGATGGGTTCAACCAAGGGAGGCAGAGCTTCGATAGCGCAAGAGGAGATGGCTAGAGGTAGGAGGAGAGAGGAGTGTCGTTGGATCATCTCGATCCAACGGTCAAGAGTCGACAAGTGATAGGACACATGAATGATCTGAGACGTGGGCGCAAGTGATTGGGATCATTGGATCGAGAATTGATTCAACATCCCAAGTGAAGGGTGCTAAAAGATAAAAGTAATTGGCAAGGAGAAGGGCAGGTTGACATGTGCGTGAGGTGGCTCCAACAAGGATGAGTCATGTTGACAAATGTTGACCAGAGAACTTTGGCCATGCATGGAAATGCAAAGAAAAATAATTTAAAAATACTAGATAAACTCAAATGCAAAATTAGATAAGATGAAAGTTGAAGCATGAAAATATCTACAACATCCATGAAAGACTCAAATACATATGGAATAAGGAATGAAAGCTCTGATTTTTTATAATATCATTTTTGTATTTTTTATTTATTTTCCTGTAAATAATAAATGCATGCAAAAATCAAACATGATGTAAAGTAATGCAACAATCATGAATGTTATTTTTTATACTTTTATGAATTAAGAATGACTCAAAATAACATATGGAAGTGGGATATATACAAGTGAATTAGGTTGAATGCTCAAGTCAGAAATGGTCCTTTTCTTTTACTTTTTTATTTTTTAGATTTTTACTTTTTTTGTAATTAGTTATAAAATAGGACGAAATAAATAAATAAATAAGAAACAAATTGAAAAGAGTTAAATATGTACATGAAATAAGTCAAAAATCTATGATTATGTGCAATCTACAATTCAGACTTAAAACCCAAGTATCACAAATGAACTCTGATTCTTTTAAATTTGATCTTGATTTGTAAATAATTGAATGTACATTAATTCAAAAGTGAGTAGACTGAAATTGAACATTGGATGTGAGAGATATCATCATTTATGACTTTTCTATCTCAAACTAGGGTTTGGTTTTATTTCACATATATACAGGTTAGTGTTTTTTTAGTATTTTTCATTGATTGACAATAGTGATATGTGTGCATAGTGGAATTTGTTTCATTTGAATTATAATTTATGTGAATCAATTAAAATTAGGTGAAGTTTGGTAAATATTTGCAAGTGAATATGAATGCATAATGAAATGCTAATTTATGTAAATTATTTACAAGAGCATGAATGCTAACTATGAGTTATAAACACATGAATGCATCTAATTACCCAGGACGAAGCTCTATTTTCAACTAATTAGAGTAATGAATCACATATTCATCATGGTGTTAAGCAGATATCTAGAGAGTTAGATTGAGTACAACTAACATCGCCAAATGATTATCAAAAAAGGATGTCTAGCCTGAGAATGAGATGGAAATCCTTGCTAAAAAAGGTTGGCATTTGACTGACCTCTTGATGCAGGTCTTCTGCATAGGAATAGAGATTCTAAGGTTCGGATGAGTTAAGTTAAAGAGTTTACTTAGCAAATCGAGATAACTAAGACATATATCGTATATTGTCACATATAAGTATGCATTCTCTAACCGGATACATATGTGTTACAATATATATGAGTTTGTATATTAGACAAACTATCAGCTTGATGATCTAGTCAAGGTCTATACACCGATACGTCAGTGTACATATAATGGCATATGAGTAATATGATCTCTCAAAGGGATCATACATATTCATTAGTGAACTGAAAGACATGAGCTCACTCATGAGATATTGGGACAAATCAAATTCCATCAATGGTCGTATAGTGTTGGAAAGCATATGATCGCAACTCCCAATGATCGAATGAGAAAACTTAATGATAAACCCCTCTGAACTCCAGGTTTAATTGATGTCTTCCAGTATGCAGGATGTACATGTATTAGGAATACTCGAGGGTGGTGTGATCTTATCAATTGTATAACATGACACTTCCATTCAGAGGGAGTGATGAAATAGGCTTGGATTTAGTGACTTCTCTTAGTAGACTAGTTATCCAATCTTAGTCTAAATGTTGGACATTGATATGAATAGGATTCATATATATACATAGTCTAAATACCAGACATCTCTAATAGGTCTTCTAAATCTGGATATATGATCGTATCTCATCATTGAAGTAATTATATATGGTATATACAATCACCCTGACCTTATCTCCAAGTATCTGCGAAGAAGGCACATTGTTCTTGAAAGAGTTCAAGGATTGTTCCATTAAAGATAAGATATGAGTCTTGGAAAAGGAGGAGAAATTGAGATAATTAAATTGGATTTAATTATCCACGACTAATGTGGATGAGATTCACATTATTTTGTACATGTGAAGAGAGATATTTAAGATAATTATACTGGATTTTATTATATTGGATAAGATTAATACGGATAGTGCAATCCACAATAATCATAGATAGTTTTATAAGATCCGCATTATCTGTTTAAGATATATAGGTGAATAGGATTGATAATTATTTATGTTAATGTGAGTTGGATTTACATTATATAATAAATGTAAATATGGTTTACTTTTAGCTTTGGACATATGAATATTATTCATAATTTTCAATAGCTTGTTTGCAATTGTCACAAATAATTTGGAATTATTGATGATAATTAATTTAGAAAATAATATAATGAACAAAGATTTAGTTGTGATAGAGATTAAATCTAAATATATAAAAGAAAAAAGAGGTGATCTCTTAATTAGGAGTGGACAGCCATGATAGAAGCCACCATGGTGGCCATCCACCCCATATTAGGAGAGTCTTTCTCCTTTTTCCTTTTATTAAAAATTAGTGTTTTATTTGTCTTTAAATTAAATTGGAAAAGAGAGTTGATAATGTATTTTTCAACTCTTGATCCTAAAAGTGGTTGAAATCACATTTGATCTTGGTTATTTATTAAAATTAGGAGAGCATCCTAACCGTTCAAAAAAATAATAAAAGGGTTGCAACCCTGACATTCCTCATAGAAGGAATTTTCAAGAGTTGGAAATTATCAAGCCTCCCTCCCTCTTACTCCCCTCTTTCCCTCCCTCTCGTTCTCCCTCTCCATCCATCCTCTCTCCCTCTCCCTCCCTCCATCTCCCTCTCTTCACACCCCCATCCCTCCTCTCTACACACGTCCAATCTCTCTCTCCTTTCTCTACATGGTTGTCCTTTACCCCTGGGATGTCACCACCACCCTTTCTCTCCTTTCTCCTCGTTATCATCCCCTACCCCAAAGCTTCCACCACCATGTCAGGCCTTTTAGGAAAGTTTCTTTCCTAGTGGATACTTGATCTCAATTCTTCGATATTACAGCAGTAGCATATTATTCCAAAATATGGAGACTGGTTTACCAAAAGTTGAAGCTTAATCCATAGGCGTTTTAGCTTATATTCCAACCCCTAATTGCCAAATATTCATGTGTTTACCTTGAAAACAACCTCATTATATAGATTATTTTTATGCGTTTAACATTAAAAGTGAGTAAGGTCCAATATGAGTTCTTGTGCCCAAGAAATTCAACTGCTAAGGTTAGCATTTACACAATTAGGATTTGTCATTTCATGTATAAAAGTTACCCTTAGTATTGTGACTTATTATGTACTTTTCTTCACATTTTTATTGCATCGTTCCAATTGCAATCAAGTCAATTAGAGTTATTATGTGCTTTAAAGAAAATCACAAATATTCTTTATTTATTTTTGTTGTCTCTAGAACAATGATATATGTTTCTATTTGCATGTGCATAGTTAATATTTCATAATTAGCATAAAAAATATCCAAAAATCCAAAGAAAATATAAAATTATGTAAACCAAGAAGGATGTATTTGTACAAACTGATCAGAAAAAAGCAATGGATGGAGAAAGCCCATTTATTTAGTCAAACCGTAGAGACCAGAAGGACCGGTAGCATGACCAGGTCGACAAGTAAAAACATGAAAAATCAAAGAAAATCCAAAATTATGTGCTTAGCATGTATATATGTATCCTATAGAGAGAGAATAATCTTCACTTATTTTTAATAAATTCATGATAACTCCGATTAACATGAAGCTACTTCTTTTATGTGCATATAATTGACCTAAGTAAAAGAAAATAAGAAATTGACTTACCTAACTATATAAGGAATAAACTAAAACCCTAGTTTCATATCTGTATAACTGAAAAGCTCAATATCTCACTAATACATGCTCCTATTCACTTTTACAATAGTGTGCATTAAATTATTGCAAAACAAGATTAAATTCAAAAGAATCGAAGCTCATATGCAAAACTTGGGTTTTGAGATTGTAAAACTTGTGTCTTGAGACTCTATTGTATATAGTATAACTATATATTTAAAACACTATTATTACAAAATCTCTAATTTACTTTTTTCTTTTTTTAATGGCTACTTTAGTTTGTACTATAACTAACTACAAAAAATTACGATCCAAAAAATTCAAGAAATGCTTGAAAACTAAAAAGAACCAACTTTGATCACCTATATACACCACTTTCCCATGTTTTATTGTGTTTTTTTACTTATTAAAATCCAAAACATAAAGTAATGTGTAAATATTATAGTAATAATATATTGTAGAATAATATGTACAATCGTTAAGAAAAAATGAAAGAAAAAATGCAAAATTGTAAAATCAGCAATATATACATATAAAATACCTTAAGAAACCGTTATATTTGTAGATTACTTTGTTGGCATTAAGCTTTTAATGAAACTTGTAGATCTCAGATCTACAACTCTTATGTTTGATATTTTTTTATTTGACTTCATTTTTCATTTGATTATGTATTATTTTTCCCTTTTTGTATTTTTCTTCTTTTGACACGTGATGTAGTCAACAGCATTCAACCACCCACATCCACCTCTCATTAGTGCCCTGCAGTCTATACTTAACCACCTCAATGACCTTGTTGACCTTGGTCAATGAGGTCCAACTCTAGTCCATCCTCGCACCACATTGGTCCCCCATCATACCACGCCACCAGGGCAAAAGTTCCTTCGATCAACTCTATCGCCCACCTCACTATCCACGTACACCCAACAACTACCCCATATGCTCGCCACCATCCCCTTGCCCATGTCACTGCCACAACTTGCTCTACACTTCTGATGAATTGGTGATTTATCATGTTTTATACCTTTTATTAAGTAAAAATATTGTGCAATCAGCTGCGTTTTTTCTTAATTTAATGCATAATTTTTATTTCATAATTTTCATATGCATTGCAATTAAAATCATCTAAAAATTGCATAATATTTTCTTTGCAAAATAAATCTTAAAAAAAGGAAAAATATATGATTTTGTAATAAATATAGGCTCTAATCCCATATTAGAGTTTTTATAATATTTTTATTTTATTTTTCAGATCTTCTTTAGAAGAGGCCCAAGGGAGCTCTCCAATCCTCTCCTCTTCATCTATAAAAAAATTTGAAAAAAAATCATTACAAGACAAATGGCCGACATCATGTCGACATCAGCATCTCAAAAAATATAAATAAAAAAGGGAAGCTGACATCAGCAAGACGGTATCCCCCATTCTTTTTCCTCTCCTTGGTCGATGTTGCCCCCTCCCCCTCTCTTCTTTACAACCGCTGTCACCCCTCCCTTCCCATCAATGCTAGCTGAAAAAAGAGGAGTAAGGGGATCTCAACAAAGGACGGAAAAGGGGCTGGACCCATCACCAATCAGGGAACCCACGATGAGTTTCGAACCCATCTCTATCTCCAGCCGCCCACCACCCCTCTACTCCGCACAGTGCTCCTCCTTGTCATTCTCCTTCGCACACCTGATGAACCGTGAAAACCCTCGATTAATATTGCAAAATTAACATTTAATTTTGTTCATTGCAGGCAGGTAATTCACGATTAATCAAAAACCACAATTTTATTTATTTTTCTAATTAAAGCGAGCAGTCAATTTATTATTTTTACTTGGTAACTCCAAGGTCGAACTCAGGGAGGCCAATGTCTCCTTAGGTAGATCTTTAGTCAATCTAGAGAATAGGTTTTCAAAGAGGTAATGTTTTTGTATTTCAAAATGCAACAAATGTGTGAAATGTAAAATTGGCAAAGTTCAGGGACTAAAATACAATTTTCATTCAAACAATGTCCAAAAAATATGAAACTTAGTCGGAATGGTGAGATTAGGCTACTGTAACCTTTTTGGAATTTTTGGATAAAAAATGAATTAATTATGAATTAAAGAATGCAGATAGTGAGATTTTTAATAATTAATGATAATAAATACTAAATCTATTTATTTTCAAGGAATAAAATTATCTAAGATATATCACTAGGTGATTTATCTTAGAAAAATCCTAAATTCTAAAAATGTTGAATTTAATACCTATTAAAAATTAAATACTGAAATACACAAAATATTTTTTATAAAATATAATGTGTATGCAAATGGAATTTTTTTGGGCACAATGTAAACAAAATTAATTCTGAAATCCATGAATTTTCGGTAATTTTTGGAGCTATGGTTAATTAATTGTGAATTTCGAAGCATAGATTCGGTAAAATATGCAAATTTCCACAAGAATATTAATTACTAATTAACTACTGAGAATAAGAATATAAAAATCATGCCACAATGTAGATAATTAATTGAATAATAAAATGTCTATTTTTAGATGATAAATATATGCAAAAATATTATTCAAATTACAGAGGGAACACAGGGGTCTAACTACAATATTAAGAAAATGAAATAAAGAAAGAAAATGCAATGCTAATGTAAATACCGGAACCCGTGGGAGCTAGATGTAAAATTTACAGGAGTCGCGTGCCAAGCACGTGACCCTGGAGTGGAGAGGGTCTTCTGCAATTTCGTGGAACTTGGAGTGCTCTTCTGCAAATATCCCCTGCCCCACGTGCTCCTCATGCGGGGGGGGGGGGGGGGGGGGAGAAGGCTTGGGCGAGAGACGTGCAGCTGATTGTGCTAGAGACGAGGCGGCCGAGGGTCTCCTGCGGTGGAGTCAAGGCGAGCGGAGGATTGGTTGGTGACGCTTGACGGTGGAGGCACTCTAGATTAGGCCGGTGGTGATCGCATGCATGCGAGGGGCTCGAGCCTCCCGAAGAAAGCGTCGCTAGTTGCTCTGATGTATGTCGAAGGTGGAGGAAGGGTTGCGCGGGCCAAGCATCGGGGGAGCGACCGGAGTGTTTTCATGCGGTAGCACGTCTACTAGAGGCGTGCGTCCAAAGCGGAGGTGTAAAGCCTTTCATACAGCGACTGTACTGGAGGTGAAGGCGTGGTTGGAGTAGTGTGGATGAAGGACGCAAAGGCGGTGTTGAGGGTCTCCTCTGTTGTAATGTGGTGAATGGAGCAGCTGGAGTTGGCAATACGTTGGATGTCGAGAGTGGAGAGTGGTGGATGTTAATCGGGGAGAAAGAGAAGATGGGTGGCGGTAGTGATCGCGGAAGGAGATAGGAGGTGATATGGAGTAGGCGGAGCGGGCAAAGTGGAAATAGAGGAAAAAGGGGGGAACATAGGAAAGAAAAAGAGGGAAGAAGGTATGGGTTGCCTAAGTTTGGAGTGGTGATGAACCTCCATTTCATCACCTTTATTCTTTCATTTTGGCCTTTAAACCTTAGTCGAATGCATGTATATATCATTAATTTATCAAAATAAACATTCATTAATTTGTTCCAAATACTATATAAAATATTGTATGTTTATAGTATTTATTGTCAAAATAAAAGAATAAAGAAAAGAAAAGAAAAAGAGTGAAGTGTCAAGGACACTAAAATGACCATAGCCCCCAAGACTCAGTCATCATGATGACTTAGTCGACAAGAAATAAAGTAGGGGGAGATAGGGCGGCTAAGTGTACAGAGAACATAGACAAATCACTCTACAAAATAGACCAATAATTACTTTTTGGAACCTATTTTATTCTTTATTATTTAAACCTCAAATAATGAAACTTTATACATGAAAATTGTAGATTAAAATGTATAGAAAAATATAAAATTTATTTCACACAAAATAACATACAGTGTACATTTTATATATAAATTAAAATCCTAAAAACCAAACTTCACAGACCCATATCTCCCAAATAAAAACCAAAATATATCAAAATCACCTTTAATTGTATATAACTTTTAATAAGCAATTTAATGAAGGTGGTTTCATATTTTTTGGAGTCAATATGTGAAAGTTAGGTTTTAGACCCCTATTGTAAAATATACCTGAATAAAATATTCATTTTATTTATTTTCATGATTTTTATACTTTTATATTTCTATAATTTTGTAAATATTATGTATAGTATATGTACATATTAAAAATAAAATAAAACCATAAAGAAAAAAAATAAAATAAAATATGTATATAAATTACATAGATGAAATACCTATAACTATACATATACAATTAATATATCTATTTATTTAAGTGTATATATTATATCAGAAAAATATAATAATAATGTATTTAAAATGATAAAAAGAAGTTATAACTTTATAAAATAACAGTATAAAATAATAAAATCAAAAATGCAAATAAAAACAAATACACAAAACATAGAAGAATATACATATAATTAACTCCTAAAAAATAACTTGTAATAAAAACCTCTAAAAATAAATAAAAATATGTATAAAATATTGCAGAAAATTAGAAATATTTTTATTTTATAATATAAAAATAATAAAATCAAATACTATTTATTATTCATTTTCCAAGGCATTTTTGCCTTGGAATTTCCTGGTTGGTCCACGTGGACCAACCAGACACCTTCAAATGTTGACCTCGGTCAATTGTACCTCATCTCTTCTGACGCCTGTAAGAAGTCACACGGGCACCACTTCTCCAATTTCTCCACGCCTCCCTCTTCAGACATTGCCCTCAAGCCTCTCGCCACTTGTAGCCTCTTCGTCCTAGATCCACGCCCACCATCGAATCCTCACCAACCCTCTCTCCTTCTCACGCCATCGTTCCTCGAAAATAACCAAAATGCCTATAACTACACCCACTTTTGACATTTTATCCCTCTTCTTCATACTTTGGCCCCTCAGATCACTCCTAGGAGCCTCGTCATGGTGACAGCAAGGTAGAGCTCGTGATTTGCAGCGAGGAAAGGCAAGGAGGAGGCGTATCCACCCTACCGTCGAAGCTCCTCCGACCGGTTTTGCTCTGGAGCGCCAAGCTCTGTTGATCCCTCTTTTCCGTCATTCCTAGGTAATCTTGTAGTTTAATTTTCATTTTGCATCTCTAATTTGTAGTTCAATTAAGTGAGTAGCGCTGGCTCTAAATCAAAATCGCAGCGATCCGACCGTTGATCCGCCCCGACTTCCATTCCATCTTGCTTCCCTTCACGTTCTCCACTGATTCCCCTTAGAACCCCCTTGAATCAAGCCATGATTCAAGGACTCAGAGCTCCTTCTGCCGCCCTCGTCGGAGCTCCCCCCCTTCATTCCATATCCCTTGTTATTTCGAGTAAACCCCGGGTCGAGGAGATAGCCCTTGCACCCGTGAGTATTTTGGTTGCAACTTGCAAGACTGACGACGCCCCTCGGACCTCAGCGATCACCTGGAGCTGCTTCAGGTGACTCAACCTCATCGGAGCATCTAGCTCCCTCTCGCCTCGCCTGGACTATGCAGCCGCACGCGGAGGAAGCCCAGCTACCTGTTGAGCTTATCGGAAGAGAGAACGACCTCCAGAGCACTACGAAATGATGGATCAAAGTTCGTTGGCATCGAGTTCTTGGGTGTTCTTCCAACACCCTTGATCATTGTTGGATCAAGAGCACCTAACAGGTCTAATCCCAGCCGTTGGATCAACGAACCATCGTCCTCTTTACAACCGCAAGATCTGACATGTGGTGGAACAAGAACGGTTGGATCCCAATGTATAAGTGGGTAAATTGCATAGCCTCCCTATGCCTTTTTATAATTAGGAAATGATCATGTAAATATTTTAAGTAGCTTAAAAACTTTGGATAAATTGGACGTAACCCCTCGAACTTTTGTAGATTACAATTTAGTACATGACATGCATGCTTTATCTTGTGAAACTTGCATGGAAGCCCTTGTAGATCATTGTAATTGTATTTTAATATATAAAATTTAAATATTAGTGTTAAATTTTGTGTAAAATTGCATTGGGACCCTCACCCTAATTTATATTTACAATTATAATCCTGCTTGGCCAACTATTTTTGTGCTTTGTTTTCTATTTATGAAAAATAGTTACCATATCCTAAAAATCACCAAAAAATAGGAGTACGTACATGGATGTATGCTTGTTCATGCTCTAAATTTACATTGGCATTTTATGCCCTTTTCCTATTTTCCAAAATCAAATAGTGCACGGTCGGTCCCTGATTGTCTTAAAAAAGCCAAAACAAATTATAAAATCATTTTGAAATTTAAGTATTTTTAATCTTCAGACCAAAAATCACTAAAAATATAAAAAGAAAATGTTTAAAAATTGAAAAAACCCCTAACCTTTCATAAAATCCATAAAATTCCAAAAATATTACTTTCTATTTTATAATTTTCTCTATATTATTATCTATATATTAAAATTAATTTGGAGAAATTTTGATATTTTTTTGTATTTTATATCAATTTTAATTTCGGCCTATTATTTTATCCATGTTTTAAGGAATTTGTTACTTTAAAAATATCTAAAAATTAGCAGAAGTCCTTAAAAATTCACAAAAATAGTAAAAAATATTTAAAACTCAAAAATATTTTATTTATTGAATTTTGACTATTTCTAGTGGTATTTATAATTATCCTACTCTTTATAGTGCATATACGTATATATATAACCTTATATAGTATATTTATATCTTTTATAAAAAAGGGAATTAAAAATCTAAAAACCATAAAACAAGATGCAAAAATATAAAATTAAAAAGAAAATAAAAATTTTATCTAAAAGAGACCAACATTATTTGACTAATATTGTGCATCTCTATATATAATATACCTATATTATTTATTTAGAAATAATATTGAGTGCTGCATTATGTGTTCCCTATGTTCGACACCCTACTCTTCTTATCGCTATACACATTTTATTGTAGGGTTTAAAATAAATTTTAACTCCACATTTATTTTCATTGCTTGACATTCATTTGTGGGATAATTATTGACTGATTGAGATTTCTTGTGGGTCGCCACAACGATTGGGTCTCCATCCTGTGTGAGACATATTTAGACCCACGACAAATCTCAATTATTAGGGGGAGACGGGCAACGGCCCTCTCCAAGTACTCATCTCAACTCCACGATAAGAGAAGGAGGCTGGTGTTGACCACTCCTGGCCGAGATCATCACTGACGACACGACCGTTGTCACCAGTTGCATCATGAGCTTTCTTGAAGGATGAAGATGGAGGATCTAGGTGAAGAAGCGGGCGAAGAGGAAACAGAGAATTTGGGCAAAACTAGAGTAAATTAGAAAGTGAAATAGGGAGTCGCCTAGGTTGGAGGAGGATGGAGGCCCTCTTCTAACCATTGCCTCGACCGTGTCGGCGGAAGCACTGGAGGCTTGGATGATCATTCCTGGAGGAAGTCTTCTACAGAGGGAGGGTCCATGTCACCGACCCTATTCCAACTCACTCGGTGGCTATGGCGGATGCAGATCGAGGAAGGTGACGATGGGGGTTATATAGGGAGTAGCGAAGAAGGTGGTAGCCGAGGGGATAAGGAGATAGGGGGTTTGTCGCAGTGCGAGGCGGAGGTTGCGCAACTATTAGAGGAGGCACGTGTGCGAAAGCGGAGGTCGCGGAGTTGTGGGTTGACTAGGATGAAGGGTTGACTGGGATAGAGGCGTTAGAGACTAGGGACGGGGGATATATTGGGTTTTTTATATATTTTAATTTTTTTTAAAATTTATTTGGTTTTATTTTATTTTTATTTTTATTTTAAAATGAAATAAAAATAAGGTCAAAAGTGAGTGACACGAGGCAGCTCCAGGAGCTTCCATGTGCCAACTCCAGAAAAAACAATATAAAAGAAATAGCAAATGACTTTATCGAAAAGTTTTCTTCACAAAATTGCTTGTCTCGATGAGATCTAAAACTTTTATGAAGGGACCAAGAGAAAAAGAGGTCATCTGTGCAAAATGATATTTTGGTGTACTCGATGTATATAATATACCTTGATTTTTGGGTTTTGTAATTTTTTGTGATTTTTAATTAAGAGAAAAATCGAGAGAAAATGATAAAAATCAAAGATAAATATTTACACACTAATTTGATTTTTTTGGATTTTTTAATAGATAAGAAAATATGAGAATAAAATAAAATGGGAAAATGGGAGATAATTATACAAACTCACAAGGGATACTCAGATTCGGTTAGTTTCTTTGATTTCAATCTTATTTTGAATTTGGATTTTTGTGAATTTTATTATAAATTTCATCAAAGAATATAAATGAAAAGAAATAAAAGAGAAAGGGTTATTTATGTACATAAAATGATAGGCCAAAGTCGGGTAAAATACATAATGCGCAAAAGAGAACCAAAACCCAACTTTCACATATGAGCTCCGATTTTTATGAAATTATTTTTCTTTTGAAGTCTTTGAATATATATTACTTTAAAAGTGAGTAGACCTAAATCGGACATTGTTTGAGGAAGATGTGCATGTTTTAGTCTGTTTATTCTGGAAATAGGATTTTTTTCTCACGGGCCAATTATTTGAGTTAGTAATTTTTTGTATTTTTCCTTTAATCTTGTTAGTAATATGTACATAATGAAGGTGGTTTGATCTCAATTGGAGTTAGCATAAATTAGTTAAAATGCATGAAGTTAGGTGAAAAAGTGAATATTATTAAGAATGCAATTATGCGTGCTAAAATATAGATATTAATTCTAAGTACATAAATGGTAAAAATGCAGAATAACTGATGAAATGCAACTAATTGCTTGGGAATGAAGCTCTACTTTCAAGTTTTAGTGTGATGAATCACAGGTTCATCAACGTCATCGCCTTGAATTGTCATAGCTCTACCAACGTGGCCGAGTAGGGCCTCACCTCCCGCTGCTGCTCAAGGAAGAAGAAGAAGGGGTCCATGGACTACTTCACAATTTGAAGTTTCTTTTAATTTTTTATAAGTTTTGGACCTAAATGTAATTTTACAAAACTTTTATTTATTCTTTGTAATTTTCATTTTTTGAATTTTTATATTTTGCAACATTTGCTTTTTTTATTCAAGGTTTTCTTAATTACATTTCAATCCTCTAGGATCCATTCTGGAATTTTCTTAAAGTTTGTATTATCCTCTTCAATTTACCCATTAAGTTATTTTTAAAATTGGAAAATTTCACTTCTGACCAATCTCTTTTACTTAATTAGAATCATGCCCTTAGCTTTCTATTTATTTTCCTTCAAGCGCCTAGGTTTCTTAGAAATTACACTTATGCCCCTGATGATTCAAAAATTCACCAAAAACAGCAGAAAAATCTAAAATTTTCCCAGAAAATTCATGTTCGATCTTTATGATGTCTTGAACCTAGTGACAGAGGTTCCAATACATTCTATATTAGAAATAAAAGTAAAAATAGGATTCGATTTGAGTCAAAAAAGTCAAAAATACCTTTGTAAATAGAATAAAGATTCGCATAAAAATGTTTGAGTCCCTATGGAGCGATCCCCTACTTGCCATGCGCATATTTTAATATCTCTTGGCTTGTAGTTGTAGAAATTTTATCTGAATATCTCAATTTTTCGTGTGTGCATATGACACTAAAAATCGCTTTTTAGCGCACCGAAAATTGTAGCTTCATTTTAACGTCGTTATCGTGGATTCAGCATCTTCACGTAATTTATTTTAGTATTTTCATATTTTTATTTTATTTTTATAAATTAATTTTATTTATCTTTTCTTTCAGGTAAAAAAATCACAAAAAGGTGGATCTCTCTTTCACATGCTCCTTCGTTCTCTTATTATCTCTAGCTCCAAGTATAGATCCAACAAGCCGCATAATGTAAAATATTTCCAATTACTTTGACATTTTTAGGTGCTTGAATTTGTATGCAAATATAGAAATTCCTGAAAATCGTAAAATCAACTTCTTGCTGCATTCATCTCTTTGGTCTCTCTCCCTTTGCTCACTAATTAACCAAGATCACAATTGGGTTGCTCACCTAATCAGATAAGTTTCATAAAGTCACCACGAGGCTCGGATGAAAGTGGTCTGAAGTGCTTAAAGTGTGCACATTGTTCATAATTTCACGTACACAAACAACAAATCATAGATCAGAGCTAAAAATCCTACGTAGGTTTCTTGACTACTGAATTTAAAATGTTTAGCCACTTCTTAGTGAGGGAAACCTTAGCAGAATAGGTGATTAAAGGACACAGCATTTAGCATCGTCCTCAAGAAATACGTACAGTTGTTCTACGGTATGTGTACTTATACCTATACTGGCTAAAATTGGACGCAACTAAGCGTAGGAATTTGGGACACTCTTTAAATCTACAAATAGATTTTAGGTCAAACTTTTTGTGTGCTTGAGTTTTTGTGAACAATAAATAAAAAATTTCGAAAAGATAGCCGCTTTATGACAACTTATATTACGGATTAAACATTATCTTGTGTTTGAAATGTAAAATCCTAAGTATTTTGATATGTTGGTTCCTCTTGGGTCGTTAACTAAGTATATATGTTCGGATGGTGTGGTCGATACTCCGCCTAAAAGTAGATTACAAGCCCTCATCTCCATAGTTTTTTCAAAACAAGGGATCTTGGAGATGATACTTAATCCTTCTCTACTAACCAAGCAAGGGCCGATAATAATGTGTTCAATGACAATACTAATGGAAGAGCAAGTAAATAAGAAACTTGAGTCCACAAAACCAACCAATTCCATAGAAAAATCTTTAACCCCAGATCCATTGTCAGAGGAACTCCCCAATTATTTTCCACACTCAGAATCTGATCTTCCCTCACTTGGTTTTCTAGAGCCATCCACTTTTAAAGGGCATCGTTCATTGGATATCTATCTATCATGTCATCCTCTATGTACACCATCGTAATTATTCGAGGATATCATTGGAGATAAACATAGGGGATTTATGAAATCATGAACGAAGGAACAGAAGATGTTCTTGATCAAACTCGAGGAACAATTTCGCAATCTGATAACGTAAATTTTGAGAATATAGAAGACGAATTTCTCAGCTCAATCGTGTTCCCTTCCACTCTTTTTGATCTTGAACCAAATAATTCTGTTAATATTCATGATGCTCAGAATGTGATTCTAGAATGTTCCAGTTATCTAGAAATAAAACAGATGAATTGAAACAAGTTTGAGGATTTTGAATATGTGACTTAACAGTGTGATTTGGAATGGTCAATTTTGGATTTTGATTTCGGGGACTATCTTGAGTTTGAATTGATTTTGAAAAAGAACATAATTATATATCTCGACATTCCTAACTCAAATAAATCAGAATGAACTTCACGAATCAAGTGGTAGAATTTCTGAGCTATAGATTATCAGTATAACTGATGAGTTTGTGAATGAAATAGAGAACAATTTTGGTGAAGAAGAGATTGATATTGATTCATAGGAGAATTCAAATTTCGAGACAAAATCTGAGAACAGAGATGAAACTAATTATGATTCTACAATGAATTCTTGGATGATATGAATGAAGAAATTGAGAGATTGAGTGTTGCGTACATTTTCTCATCAACCTGTGACTTTAGGTTGGAAGTCCTCTCTGATGACTTCCTTAGGGACGAGAAAGTATTTTCCACCTCCATCGAACGAAAAAAAGAACCACTTAACTTGGTATATTATTTTCAACTCACATCTTCAGAGACTGAACCAATTTTGGATATGGAAGATACAACCCTCCCACCCTTTGAGTTTATTGAGTATAATTCCCAATGGCATGATCTAAATTTTAACTTAGAATTAACAAAGGAACCATATGAGATAATTATAGTGATATTCTGAATGGAGGTGATTGTGAATCACACAACCTGTTAGAGGCCTATACCATACGTTTCTACCCGATTGAATCTCAAGGCATGTTAGAAATCTCACTCGGAATACCGGTTTCACTTGATTTAAATTTTATAGTGTTGGTATGGCTCAGCCATGACACATTACCCACACTCACAGATGTTTAATCATATCTAGAGTTATATAGGTTAAACATCCTTCCAATTGTATCTACCATCTTTCTATACAATACCATCCCCATCCACTTGCCTCATTGTGGTGTTTTCAAACACGGATACCGATCACACTAGAGACATAGGGTATTCCTAACCCCGGAGCCCAGTTGGGGCGTTAAAACCATCACACATCATGGGACAAACCCCATAGTTATCTTTCATATATTTTCTCTAGCTTGCATTTTTCTACTTCATTTCTCATAATTGTAGTTCAACATAAGTATAGAGAAAACCCCACAAAAAATGACAAAGCCAATTAGAAAAAAATGAAAAAAAAAGGCATCTTTTGACCACTTACATCTTGCATTTTCTCCACTCCTACTATCCAGCATATATGTTTCCACAGTATTACCACCGTGAGGGCATGGTTCCTGCTAAGCTTGGGGATGCATCGTATTTCATCCATGTCATTCTTTTTTATCACATTTTTTATAATAATCCATTTCATGCATTTCATTTTTTTACATTGCTTTTATTTTCAAAAAAATCAAAAATATTTTTCTTTTATTGCATTATTTTTCATAAAAAATATGATAAAAAGTTCAAATTTTTTAAAATTTTCAAAAAATATTTACATCAATTTTTTTGCATGTTTTTTACAAAAATACTAAAAGTATTTGCATATACCAAAAATCACATAAAAATTCTCAAAAAAATCTCATTTTTTAAAAAAATAGCAAATTTTTTCTCTTCAAAATCCAAAAATATTTTCCTGGTTTTCTCCTAACTTTTTGGGATTTGAAGCTTAGTTTTTACAAATTCCGTACTTAGACAAAGAAGACTTAATCCATTTAATTTCTGAGGATTTCATTAGGTTTAAGTATTCAGGTTCCTCTGGTATATTTTAGACCTAAATTCATTGAGTTATGTTAATTTATATGCGGTGACCAAAATATGTGTCTAAATAGATCATCTTGACAGTTATAGCATCTCTTTTACTTTTGATTGGGTTTTTAACAAACTTCACTTTACACCTTATCTCAACTTAGTTTGTGTGTAAAGGGGATTGTTGCAATCTGTAGCAAGGGAAGGGAGTGACTATGAATCTTAGGGTAAGAAAATTTCAATGATCTAAGTTAAGGAACCACTTATTTTCTATAAGTTCGTTTCTGTCAGCAAACTTGCCTTGTACATGTATCAGAAAATCACATTTTATACATGTACACTTGTGATACCCTGTCAAAAAGAAGGCATGATAAGGGATGCCTATTCTAAAAATGCAAATGCAAAACAACGATCTACCAGAGAAAATTCTACTCAAATAACCCAGCTCTATCAAATAAGCCAAGTGGCAGACAATGTTGCTACTAGTTTAAAAGAAGCCAAAGTGGTCCAAGGTTATGCTCAGTAAAAAGAAAAAAAAGGAGAGCAACGGACTAAAGTGGTCTATGGAAATCTCCAGAAAATTCAAGTTCTCTACAAATTACACCCATATTCTTTTGCTGACAGATTTAGATGAAATGCGAATAAGCCTAGACTTAGAGAGAATAGAGGCTTTAGATTTGTGAATCTCCCAATACCTTGCTTAAGGTTGCGCGGTAAACTTATCAAGCAAATTGGGAAGAGATATAACCTTCACACACAATTCAAAATCAACGCAAGATTGAAGACACTAAAGTTCATAGAACTTGAGGACTGTCGAAGTGAATACTCCAATCTAAGGGGAGACCGACCACATTATTAATCTAAAGGTCGACTCAGTCTTTATTCATTATTTGTTCAAACTTGGCTTAAAATCTCAGACTTCTTTGTGTGTGTGTGCTGCAAACCCTCTTTGTGCATTCTTTAACTATTTTCTATTCCTCTTTGCATATGATTATTTTGCTCGGGACTAGCAAAAGTTAAGTATGGAGTCATGATGAATCGGTGATTTATCATATTTTTATACCTTGTATTGAGCAAAAATCACGTGTAATTAGTTGCAGTTTTTCTTAATTTAATGCATAATTTTCTTATGCACTGCATTTAAAATCATCTAAAAATTGCATAATATTTTCTTTGCAAAATAAATCTAAAAAAGAAAAAATAATAATAGTTTTCCAACAAATATGGGATCCAAGACCATATTAAAGTTTCTGAGAATATTTTTTATTTTATTTTTCAGATCTGCTTTAGAAGAGGCCCAAGGGGCTCTCCAATCCTCTCCTCTTCATCTGTAAAAAAAATTGAAAAATCATTACAAGATAAAATGTTGATGCCATCATCTAAAAAAATAAGAATAAAAAGGGACGCTGACGACTGATGAGCCGCAAAATCGGCCCTTTAAGAGAGTGTTTTTAGCACTCGGAATCATCATCGTAGTCGGGCCGATTTTGGTCATCAAAGAGACCATCTCATTGATACATGTCAAATAAGAATGCGATGGTCGTGATTTATTTTACTTGGCAAGAAACCAAGGTCGAACTCAGGGACACGAGCCTCTCAAATATTAATCGGATTTCTATTTGTTTAACTAAGCGTTGTGTTAGAGGCATATAGGTCAAAATCATCCAGAGACACAACAAGACACAATGCATTAAAAATAAACATGCATTTTTTTTAAACATTTTTATCATGCAATAGATGAACATGTTAAGCGAATGGAATGCCCAAAATGATAGTCACTTGAGCCATAAGAACATTGCGAGTCAAACCGAGTTGACATTAAGAAGCACTCTACATTTAATAAGCAAGTAAGCATGACAAACAAAGAATTCAGGACACTTAGATAATAGAATAATACACTACTGATCATAGTGTTAAATCTAAAAGTAAAGCATGCCATAATAAAGATGACGAAAAGAGCTTCAAAATGAAATTGAAATCAACTCGATTGGAGCTATGTAGCTCAAGACATGCACGAAAGAAAGCAGGGGCATAAATGCAAGAAAAACATGAAAAGATAATTACAAACAGGTTCTGGGAGGGACTAAAATGTAAATATGACTAGTACGAGGCCTTCCCTGTAAAATACCCACACGCACAGGGGTATTTTTGTAATTATTAAAACACGCGAGGGCATAATTGCAAATTACCCAAGTGCACGAGGAATGCACGTGCTCCAGGGACCTATCTGTAAATTGGAGAAGACGGCAGGGTGTCTCTGCAAATTACCCAGATGCACACGTGCCAGGCACGCGCGATCTAGGCTCGGAGGTCGGGTCAGGCTCGGCAGAGGCTCGATGAAGCTTCGGGTCGGCTCGGGCAGTTCGAAGCTCGATGCAGGTTCGATAGGCTCGGTAGTGTCCAAGCCTAGAGGCTAGGACACTAGGCTCGGGGAAACTCTGACGTCGCCACGTGGCCGAATGTCGGCCCTTGGATCGTGATGATCCAAGGGCTGCTGGTGAAGGTGTGCCCGAGCGACGTGGATGCTCGAAGGTCGTTGGATCATCGAAGATCGAACGGCCTCTGGAAGAGGGACTGAGGGTCGACGTGGCTGCATAGTGGTCGTTGGATGAACTCCGGGGCAGAGCATCCAACGGTCACTGCTCCTCCTTCTTCGGCCGAAGGCGGGCGGCGCGATCGGGTCTCCGGCGACTGTGATTCTCCTCCGCCGCTCTTTCTCTGTAGACGTGTATCTCCCCGAAGCTCCCTAAGCGGTTGTCGATGAAGCGGGGAGCTCGGGGAAGATGTCAGGCGTCATGGCTCAGGCTGACGGAGCTCCGAAGTCGAAGGCGAACGTGACGAAGTTGGCACCGGCGAACGTCCGGCCATTGAAGGCCCTTGTTGACCTGCAGGGTTAGTACACATAGCCGAAGCGAGCAGAAGACGTGCATGTGTGCATGGAGTGAGGTGGGAGCTCATCGAGGACGAAGAACATGGGGAGCTCGGAGCTCCTCCGCTGCGAGGGCGGAGGAGGTGGGTCGGAGGCGATATAAGGTTTGGAGGAGGGAGAAGGTGAGCGGGAGCGTGCGCGTGAAAGGGGGATGTGCGGCGAAACTAAAGAGGTGGGTCGGAGGCGATATAAGCTACTGGATGCGGCTAATTAAATCAATGAAATCAAAATAAAAAGACAGAGGAGGAAGGGGGACTTTACCTGGTCGGAAGGCGGTCGGATGGCTTGGGCCGGGGCTCGAACCGAGCCCCGGGTCTTCGCTGGACACGGCCAGCCGCTCCGTGCAGCTCGGGCGGTCGCCAAGAGGCGCCGCAGCTCCGTCGTTAGTGGCGGAGGGTCTCACCGGGGGCTGGGTCGTCTTCGCTCTATCCTCTCGCCTCCCCCTGTCACAGGGAGGCGGAGGAGGGCTGGGCCCCTCCCCGCGTAAAGATGGACGCCGGTTATCGGAGGGGGGAAGGGCGTATTTGAAGGTTGAAGTGGCGGAAGAACGTGATGAAGACGTGGGTTTCGAGGGAAAATGGGAGGACTGGAGAGGCTGTCGTGGGTCGTGGAGCGACTAGCGAGGTAGAAGGAAGACTGGGGAATGTCGTGCGGTGGTTAGCGAAGGAAGAGTGGGTCGGAGGAGTCGGCGATAATGGGAAAGGGGAGAGGGTTTCGCGCAGTGGAGAACGTGGGAAGAGTGGGGGCTGAAGGTAGACGACGACGCGGGGCCGTTGGATCTGGAGATCCAACGGCGGGGATTTGGGCACGAACGAGCGGATGTGATCAGATCGATGGCGAAGCGATCGAATGGAGCTGGAACGCGCCACGTGTCGCCTTGCAGTTCACGCGCCGGCGGACGGTAGAGATGAGTTATGGGGGATGATCGAGCGGCAGAGGAATGAGGCGGAAGCAGCGGCTCAGATGCGATCAATTGGAGAACATCATAGGGTACAGGACAGTTCCACGTGGCAAACTTTGGTAAAAGCACCGGCGAGCGGTTGTGATGTAATCTAGAGATGATCGAAAGGCTACGAAGCGGCCACGTGGCGAAATATGGGAACGGCGCTAACGTGCGGTGGTGATGAAGTTCTGAAGAGGATCTGATGGCTGGGGACAATGGGCATGCGTGGAGAAGACTTAGCCATTGGATCAAGAGATGATCCAACGGTCCTGGTCAAGGGCGGATAGGACAAAGGGAGCCGGGCCACGTGGCGCCCCCAGAATGGGCCACGTGGCCCAATCAGATTATTGCGAAATTGATTTTGATTTTTGAAGGCCTAGATGGCCGAATTTGAAAAAAACTCAAAACATGAAAGTTGTAGATCTTGACGAGATCTACAAGTTTCATGTTGGCCAAAACTAGAGATGAGACCATCTGTAGCCTCGAAATATTTTTGAGGGTATTTTTAAGTCTAAAAATACCATGAATTTTTGTTTTGTCATTTTTTTGTGATTTTTAATTTATTTAGGACTCTGTTAATTACAAAACTTTAACTGGGTTTTATTGACACTCAGCTTAAGCAAGGGGGTTAAAAATGAGAAATAAAGAAGATGAAATCGAGTTTCATCACCCCCCTTTACTTAAACTATGCTCGTCCTCGAGCATCAAAAAGAATGACTAAGTTGGATTAACCCCCTTGTGCATATGAATACAGGATCCAATCTGATCAAGTCGACTCGACTTTAGAGATCCAAAATTCTAGAGTTCAACCCAGCCTTAATCAAGAGGCTTCCAATTCCTCTACTTCTCTAGACTCTCTCTGATGTACATATAAACTAAAGGATATGAAGTTTAGTGTTGACTACAATTCTGAGAGTAGAGTCAATTCATCACCCAAAATCTTGGTCCGAGAAAATCTCCTAAGGACCCAATCCTCAGCACTAGGGAATAAATCCAATCTTGCATTCAGTCCACCGTCTCTTTAGTTGTCAGACTTAGAAAATGTAGATGGCAGGCCAGAAATGGAGGGCATGGGATTGTGTCAATTCTTCTCTCCCTCTCATTGGAACAAGGATTCTCTCTAGTGCCTTTTACGCAACACTTTTTTTTTGGTGTTGATCAGTGCGTCCGTCAAGAGAAGTTGGAGCCGTCTGCACTTGTTTTCTTGGGAGTACACCGGGGTGTGTCTCTTTTGAGTACCTATCGTACCTTCGACACCCAGACTTGTAGCATTTACGATGCAGAGCCCTTTTTTGGTGCAAGCCCGACTCCTGGTCCTAATAGCGGTGGTCCAAGTGGACACTTTGAAAAGTTTGGGAGCGCTCGCCTTTGGTGGAAGCTCTTTGATATTTGACTTTGTGGAATGAGAGCTTTTCTTTGAATTTCATTGACTTGCATAATTTATGGCTAGCTCCACTGCTTTTACCAAGAGTTGGCGCACACTGATCAACATTTTTTATTTATTTCACACCCTGGCACTTAGGTCAATGTCAAGAGATTAGTATAAGAACCAAGTTCTCATACTGCCTAGTATTGCTGACACTCAGGTTTCATGAAGCCTCCAAAGACTTTATCCCATCCTCGAGCATCATTAGATCAAATCCAAACTTGACTTCCTCATCCCAATCCCTCAGGTGAAAAATCAACTCATCTCATAAAAAACCGCAGTCGTGCATGTGATGTGCTGATCATATTCTTTATGTCTGAGACTAAGCATGGAATATAGCATGCAAATCTAGAAACCTAGAGGAATGTGGATGATTAAGTCAATGACCCTGATGGCTAAGGCTGGTTAACCTAAAAATCTCAAAGACCTCAAAAAGCTAAGTCTCCTTGACCAATTCAGATCCTTGGTGAAAGTGTAAGTGTAGAGGACTAATCCAACTTCTTCATTCAAAAACAAGACACATTTTTTTATTTCATTTTTTGAACTTCAAGAGATATTAGAACTTCCTAAACTCAATTGAGCATCTGCAATTCAGCCAGTATGGATGTAAGTACAGGCCAAAGCCCGTTGCTTGAGGACGGGGCCTTGCGCGATGTCCTCTAAACCATCCAATCTGCTAAGGGTGAACCCTCACTGAATGCGGCTTACTTAATTGGGCTTAGTAGTCACTAAAGGCTCCTAAAGGGTTTTGCGGTTTTTCTCATTTTTTATGGATTTTAATAAAGGTTAAAACACAAGTTCGACTCAACTTTCCTTGAAAAGAGAAGGCGATTTTTCAAAACCATGTCACACAAAATAAAAAGTTTTCAAAACATTTTCAAAAATTATTTTCGAAAATATTTTTATAAAAATAGCGTAACATAATATCGAAAAGCCGCGAAATCATTTGAGTTCTCTTAGTCCAACGATTTTTACCTTAGCCAAAAAGTTTTAATTTTTTCAATTTTTTCAGATTATAGCTAAAGTAATTATACGGTATATACGGTATACCCCCCCTATACTTATACTTTGCTATGTCCTCATAGCACTAGATGTTACAAGTACATAGGTCCATTTAAGTATAGCGAAATATACGGGAGCTAAGAGGGGCTCCCCCTATACTTAGGTTAGAAATAACCTAAGTATAAAGGCAAGAAAAGAGGAGTAGAGAAATCACAGGGACTCGGGTCTCCCCTATACTTAGGCTGAGATTAGCCTAAGTATAAAGATGGAATTTGATGTTGGGAGAGACCCAAGGTGAACGAAGAAGAGGGATGGATATACAAGGGAGCGGATGAATCTTCGGAGATGAAATATAGGGACTAAGGTTTTGGGGTGTGTGTCGCAACAAACATGGCTCAATCAAGCAAGCAAACCCTTAGTTTCACTAACTCACACATGAAACCAATCCGAGGTTGGTTGATTATCTTGTCGGTTTTATTGGTGATAAAACGTTAGATAATTACGCAGAGAAAAATGTGAAATAAAAACCAACGCGTAACCGAGGGTGTTGCTCTCCCAAAATCGATTTTTACTCATTTTTTTGGTTGACTTGCAATTAACAGTCCCAATTTTATTTAGAATTATCACTGAATTAAGGTTAGCACATCAATCAGGAAATCATCGTCTACCGTTCATTTCATTTTCCATCAATCCTAGGTGATCAAGCTAGGAAATGAAAGCCGAGAAAAACATGTATTCGATAAAAACCGTGATCTAGGCTAAGCGAGAAATCATGCAGTGATTTGACGATAAATCCGTGAAAAACTGGGGCCGTTTTGAAAACCAAATTCAACATGTATGCAAGTCGAAAAAAAGCCGCACCTATTCATGCATCTATTAGCGGTGATTGATTTCCATTAATTTTAGCTAAGTGATGCGAGATTATGTGCGTCTACATTTAAAGTGTGTCCTACCTACGATCAAGCACGTAAAAATATGAAAAATAAAATGAGCTCGGAGAGTCGCGTGCCTAGTCCTAGGTCGACACTCAAGTGGGGACGATCCCCACACAACCATGATCGTTCGATTACAATCGCGAGTCTTCGATCGAAGACTGCTGTAAAAGACGAATTATTACAAGTCATGCAAACAAAAAATGCGAGACATTTTTTTTTCTTTTCTTCCTTATTTGCTCCAAGCATGCTCCTGTGGCTCCTCGCAGCGGGGAGCATCCTGCTCCTCGCCTCCTTGATCCATCAAGGGCCCTGCCACAAAAACAATGGTTAGATATCAAATAAGAAAGAAAAAGAATTATGTGCAAAATATGTGATCATTTGACCTATAAAAAAAAGAACACTAAATTAAACAAATAAAAATCCAAAAAATGTAAGAAATGAGCCGTGTCCCCGGCAACGGCGCCATTTGATGAACCGCAAAATCGGCCCTTTAAGAGAGTGTTTTTAGCACTCGGAATCATCATCGTAGTCGGGCCGATTTTGGTCATCAAAGAGACCATCTCATTGATAAATGTCAAATAAGAATGCGATGGTCGTTATTTATTTTTTACTTGGTAAGAAACCAAGGTCGAACTCAGGGACACGAGCCTCTCTTGTATTAATCGGATTTAAGTCTATTTAATTAAGTGTGGAGTTAAAGGCATATAGGTCAAAATCATGCAAGAGAAGACAACAAGCATTAAAAGTAAACATGCATTTTTTTAAACATTTTTATCATGCAAATAGATGAACATGTTAAGCGAATGGAATGCCCAAAATGATAGTCACTTGAGCCATAAGAACATTGCGAGTCAAACCGAGTTGACATTAAGAAGCACTCTACATTTAATAAGCAAGTAAGCATGACAAACAAAGAATTAAGGACACTTAGATAAAAGAATAATACACTACTGATCATAGTGTCAAATCTAAAAGTAAAGCATGCAATAATAAAGATGACGAAAAGAGCTTCAAAATGAAACTGAAATCAACTCGATTGGAGCTATGTAGCTCAAGATATGCACGAAAGAAAGCAGGGGCATAAATGCAAGAAAAACATGAAAAGATAATTACAAACAGGTTCTGGGAGGGACTAAAATGTAAATATGACTAGTACGAGGCCTTCCCTGTAAAATACCCACAAGCACAGGGGTATTTTTGCAATTATTAAAACCCGCGAGGGCATAATTGCAAATTACCCAAGTGCACGAGGAATGCACGTGCTCTAGGGACATATCTGCAAATTGGAGAAGACGGCAGGGTGTCTCTGCAAATTGCCCAGATGCGCACGTTCCAGGCACGTGCGATCTAGGCTCGGAGGTCGGGTCAGGCTCGGCAGAGGCTCGATGAAGCTTCGGGTCGGCTCGGGCAGTTCGAAGCTCGATGCAGGTTCGATAGGCTCGGTAGTGTCCAAGCCTAGAGGCTAGGACACTAGGCTCGGGGAAACTCTGACGTCGCCACGTGGCCGAATGTCGGCCCTTGGATCGTGATGATCCAAGGGCTGCTGGTGAAGGTGTGCCCGAGCGACGTGGATGCTCGAAGGTCGTTGGATCATCGAAGATCCAACGGCCTCTGGAAGAGGGACTAAGGGTCGACGTGGCTGCATAGTGGCCGTTGGATGAACTCCGGGGCGGAGCATCCAACGGTCACTGCTCCTCCTTCTTCGGCCGAAGGCGGGCGGCGCGATCGGGTCTCCGGCGACTGTGATTCTCCTCCGCCGCTCTTTCTCTGTAGACGTGTACCTCCCCGAAGCTCCCTAAGCGGTTGTTGATGAAGCGGGGAGCTCAGGGAAGATGTCGGGCGTCATGGCTCAAGCTGACGGAGCTCCGAAGTCGAAGGCGAACGTGACGAAGTTGGCGCCGGCGAACGTCCGGCCATTGAAGGCCCTTGTTGACCTGCAGGGTTAGTAGACATAGCCGAAGCGAGCAGAAGACGTGCGTGCATGCATGGAGTGAGGTGGGAGCTCATCGGGGACGAAGAACATGGGGAGCTCGGAGCTCCTCCGCCGCGAGGGCGGAGGAGGTGGGTCGGAGGCGATATAAGGTTTGGAGGAGGGAGAAGGTGAGCGGGAGCGTGCGCGTGAAAGGGGGATGTGCGGCGAAACTAAAGAGGTGGGTCTGAGGCGATATAAGCTACTGGATGCGGCTAATTAAATCAATGAAATCAAAATAAAAAGATAGAGGAGGAAGGGGGACTTTACCTGGTCGGAAGGCGGTCGGATGGCTTGGGCTGGGGCTCGAATTGAGCCTCGGGTCTTCGCTGGACACGGCCAGCGGCTCCGTGCAGCTCGGGCGGTCGCCAAGAGGCGCCGCAGCTCCGCCGTTAGTGGCGGTGGGTCTCACCGGGGGTTGGGTCGTCTTCGCTCTATCCTCTCGCCTCCCCCTGTCACAGGGAGGCGGAGGAGGGCTGGGCCCCTCCCCGCGTAAAGATGGACGCCGGTTATCGGAGGGGGGAAGGGCGTATTTGAAGGTTGGAAGTGGCGGAAGAACGTGATGAAGACGTGGGTTTCGAGGGAAAAATGGGAGGACTGGAGAGGCTGTCGTGGGTCGTGGAGCGACTAGCGAGGTAGAAGGAAGACTGGGGAATGTCGTGCGGTGGTTAGCGAAGGAAGAGTGGGTCGGAGGAGTCAGCGATAATGGGAAAGGGGAGAGGGTTTCGCGCAGTGGAGAACGTGGGAAGAGTGGGGGCTGAAGGTAGACGACGACGCGGGGCCGTTGGATCTGAAGATCCAACGGCGGGGATTTGGGCGCGAACGAGCGGATGTGATCAGATCGATGGCGAAGCGATCGAATGGAGCTGGAACGCGCCACGTGTCGCCTTGCAGTTCACGTGCCGGCGGACGGTAGAGATGAGTTATGGGGGATGATCGAGCGGCAGAGGAATGAGGCGGAAGCAGCGGCTCAGATGCGATCGATTGGAGAACATCAGAGGGTACAGGACAGTTCCACGTGGCAAACTTTGGTGAAAGCGCTGGCGAGCGGTTGTGATGTAATCTAGAGATGATCGAAAGGCTACGAAGCGGCCACGTGGCGAAATATGGGAATGGCGCTAACGTACGGTGGTGATGAAGTTCTGAAGAGGATCTGATGGCTGGGGACAATGGGCATGCGTGGAGAAGACTTAGCCATTGGATCAAGAGATGATCCAACGGTCCTGGTCAAGGGCGGATAGGACAAAGGGAGCCGGGCCACGTGGCGCCCCCAGAATGGGCCACGTGGCCCAATCAGATTATTGCGAAATTGATTTTGATTTTTGAAGGCCTAGATGGCCGAATTTGAAAAAAACTCAAAACATGAAAGTTGTAGATCTTGACGAGATCTACAAGTTTCATGTTGACCAAAACTGGAGATGAGACCATCTATAGCCTCGAAATATTTTTGAGGGTATTTCTAAGTCTAAAAATACCACGAATTTTTGTTTTGTCATTTTTTTGTGATTTTTAATTTATTTAGGACTCTGTTAATTACAAAACTTTAACTGGGTTTTATTGACACTCAACTTAAGCAAGGGGGTTAAAAATGAGAAATAAAGAAGATGAAATCGAGTTTCATCAACGACAACATGACATCAACCCCCTTTTTCTTCCTCTCCCATGCCGACGTCACCCCCTCCCCTTCTCCTCTTCGCAACAGCTCGTGGCACCCCCTATTCTTTCGTCATTACACCGCCAATGCCCCCTCCCCTTGACGCTAGATACAAAAGGGGGAGGAGGGGAACCTCGATAGAGGACGGAAGCACGGCTGGACTCATCACCAATCGGGGAACCCATTACGGGTTTCGAACCCATCTTCGTTTCCAACCGCTTGCGGCCTCCTCTCTTCCGCTCGTCGCTCCTCCTCGTTGTCCTCCTCCATGTGCTGCCACCTCGAGCTACTGCAGCTCTGCCAACGTGGCCGAGCACGGCCGCACCCTCCGTCGCCGCTCAAGACAGAAGAAGAAGAAGAAGAAGAAGAAGAGATCCTGGGACCCCTTCGTAATTTGCAGTTTCTTTTAGTTTTTTTAATTTTGAGACCTAAATGCAATTTTGCAAAACAATTATTTATTCTCTATATTTTTTTCATTTTGTAGTTTTATATTCTATGATATTTGCATTTTTTTGTTCAAGATTTTCTTAATTATATTCCAGTCCTCTACAATTTTCTTAAAGTTTATTCCATTCTCTACAATTTACCCATTAAGTTATTTTTTATTTGGCAAATTTCACTTTCGTGCTCTCTCTTTTACTTAATTACAATCATGCCCTTACTTTCTGTTTGTTTGCATTCAAGTCCCTGGGTTTAGAAAATTACTCTTATGCCCCTAGCAGTTTAAAATTTCATCAAAAATAGCACAAAATCCGAAAAAAAATCCTAGAAAATTTATGTCTGGGCCTTATGATGTCTAGAACCTACTGACAGAGGTTTCAACACAATTTAAGATCCCAGAAATAAAGTAAAAATAGAATTCGATTTGAGTCAATAAAGTCGAAAATATCTTTGAAATAGAATAACAATTTACGTAAAAATATCCAAGTCTCTGTGGATCGATCCTCTACTAGCTCTATGCATACTTTGATATCTCGTAGCTTGTAGTTGTAGAAATTTTATCTAAATATCTCGATTTCTTAGTGTGCACACAATGACACTAAAAAACACTTTTTAACGCACTGAAAATTGTCTTTAACTTCTGACAATTCCCAGAAGTTGTTCCCCACATCATATAAAATGCTTTTCAAATTGGGTTTTTGTCTTATCCACTATCTTGAAAGCTTATCTCCATATCAAGCTTCTTCTCCATCTTGGAAGCTTCCTCCTCAATAAGAATTTTAGTAAATACAATTTTCTGAGACATAATTCTTAAGAAACTTAATATTACAAGTAACTAATAGAAGTTCTTATTAGAACACTCTAAAAGGATTTTTCTGGTAGCAACAAACCCATGATTGGTTATTCGAGCATCATGTTGTGCATGATTGTAATGGTTGTCTATCTTGTGTCACCACAGCATAAGATGGGAGAGTGAGTTTGGACTCTACCAATAGGGGAGGAATGCGCGCATGTATTTCCTGAAATCCAGTCATCTCACCATCGTGGATTTTAAATACTAAGTATTAGATAGCACTTATGTGTTTTCTTGAAAGGTTGGATGTTCAAGAGAACATTTGACTTCCAAAAAAATCCTTGGATAATAAATCGCTTTAAGAAATCCATTCGGGTATTTTGAATGGAAAAAACTAACCTCAATCAAAGCTTCATAATCAATATTTTGTTGTTCTATCTCAGCACCTCTAGTAACCCAGCCTCTACAATTAATATCAATCAAATCACCTTTCAACTTATCTAACCACGTTCCAAAAAACATGTCTAAAAATCCGTCATCAATGGCAATCAAAAGGAAAAAAAGATGCAAGAGCTGATGACCTTCAATAAGAGTCAGTGTGAGGGGGAATTGGAGGGGAGGGGAGAGATTTTTTTTTGGTAAGAGGGGAGGGGAGAGGTGTTTGGAAGATGAAGAAGAGGAGAGAGATAAATGGCCAAAAAATGGTTTAAGGGTTGTTCTATAAATAAATTAAGCTTACACGTCCAATAATAAATAAGCATTTGGCTTACAGTGTTGGGATCTCTGAGGACGTCAATCTGTTTTAAATTAATGATTATAAACTTTACAAAACTGGACTAGAAGGCAAAGTAAAAGCAAAGACTAGGGAAGATGATTTCCACTGATTTAGACGTCATCCATAACAGTAGGGAATCATGCAGTTTTTTCTTGCACAGGTCGGGATGAAAATTTTTCTTCGATATATCTGGTCGGCTGTGATATCACAAAATGCGAAGCGCTGGATGCTGCATAGTACGACGTCACAGAAAGTTGCGCAAACCGTGGAACAGCATAACCTGCAAGGAGCATCAAAAGAGCAACTAATTATACTTAGGATTTGTGAGGGGCTTTGTATACTACACTGCCCTAAGCTTAAGAATGGAAGGAAATATGAAGCCAAAAACTGAGAAAGGGAAGTCTCAAAACGCAAAATTACATCAGTTTCTGTTAGATTAAAAAAGGTTAGCTTTCACCACTTTTTTTCTTCTTCAATTATAAATGTACAAGCTTATTTGAAAATGTATACCCTTGGTCAGAAAACACATGATTCGCTTTTGTTTTTTGGGTTTCTTTCAACATGGAACTAGGATTGAGCCCCTAGAGGTGTACATTTTGTCCATCTAGATATCCAGGAAACTTCATTTACCTGCTTCTGTTACAAGTGATCTGTTTTTTTTACTTTGGCTCTACTTGTTCCATGGATGTTGCCTGTTGAGATATTAGTTATTTTCTATCCTTTTTATGTATTATCTTTTCTTCATGTCTATACTATGTAATTTGTCCAACAGGTTTCTCCTCTGTATAAGAGAACCTTAGGCCCTCATGAATAGATAACTTATAGCATTCTCTATCCACAAGGTATCAGAGCAACGGTCCTATGCCGGAGTTTATACATAAAACCCACTACCACCAGCAGCATCCGTCCTCCTCGAACCTTGCATGGACCCTTCTTTCTTGTCTAAGGGTCCCTCGCGAGGCCTCGGTGGGTTCCCCACACCTACCCTAGCGCTACCTATGCGCCGGCCAGCGCAACCCAGCACTCCCAGGCACTATCCAGCGCTACTCATACCACAGATGAGTTTGCTTATGGTTGATTGTGGTCTGTGTAGACAACCACAACCACCCCCTTGACGTTCGTGTAGACACCCTGTCATCTATCTATTAAGAAATGCAGGTCTTCTCTTACATCCCCTTAGGCCACACAAATTTATAACGTTTTTTACTGTTAGGGTGAAAATTACTTTATCAGATTACGACACTGATTAAAACAAAGATATAAACCAATTATTAGCACCTCTTCTTCGATGCTTCCTCTTTCGTCAACATCAACCGAAGCCATGGGAATATTTACAGAACCTTAAAGTCAACTTCGGAGACAAATAATTGAAGATATTATTGGTGCCACCACTTGGAAATATCTGCAGCAACAATTTCCACACGGCACCTCGTTGAAAGAGATGGATTCTCTTATATTTGCCAAACACGTCGACACTCTCATGTAAACATGTACGAGGCTTCTCCACCTGATCAATACATAAATAATTACATGATGCAGATCTGGAGCTTAGCAAACCAATGGCATCAAGCATTATTGCTCCCCAATTCTGTGCCCCGTACGCGATCGATCTCATCATCACCAAGAAGCCTTTGAGCTTCTCTGACTGTGATTACGTCGTGTCCGACTCTCACGGAGCCGTCGTCCTCAAGGTGAAAGGCAAGGCATTCAGCCTCAGGGGCAGGAGGGTGTTGGAAGACGCTTGCGGCAACATTCTAATCTCTTTCCAACCCAAGGTACGCCCGTGCTTTGGGATCATGGAAATCAAATTGCATGGATATATATGATGTGGTTGATCGAATTCAGGTGTTCACATGGCACTCAACATGGAGGGCGTTCAGGGGGAAGAGCTCGAGGGGAAGGGACTTGCTGTTCACCGTCAAGAGGTCATCGGTGTTCCAGTGGAAGACGAAGCTCGATGTGTTCTTGGCGACGAACGCCGCCGAGAAGCGCCGTGATTTCAAGGTGAAGGGGAACCTCTGGCAGGATAAGTGCACTGTATACAGCGGAGGTTCCTCGGAGATCCTTGCCAAGGTAACTTGATTTGGTCCCTTAATTTTGATTTTATTTTTTCGAATTAATTAGAACCAAAAATAACCATGGACGGCATGAAGCATCTATTACAAAATTTGAAGAAAAAACACTCGTATTCTTATGGATCAAGACCATGTTTTTCGCAGATGGAAGAGATGAGCCGACCGACAAGATTGAGACCAATGAGTCATGGGAGGTCGATGATGCTTATGCAAAAGTTTGGATATCCGATATTGTTTCTGTGGAAATAACCAATGATATCTTGAGTCAGCCTACAGGTGAAGGCAATGTAAGACATCCTCACAGCGCGTACTCTCAAGCGAGGAATGAGTCAAAGATCTTGCAACTCCAGCATGATATTTTTACGACCAAACAAGGTGATCGTCCTCTTCATGCCTTATACACATCTCTTAGGGGTATGTTTGAGAGACTCCATGGCTCTACATACCTCTGACGGCCTCAACAGAGCAGCACAAAGCCTATCGCAATTCTGTTATGATTGGGGTATTCCTGGCAACCCTTAACCCTAAGTATAACTCAGCCTGCTCTCAGTTACTCACAGATGCTACTATACCGCCTATGGAGAAGGCGTACCGTAGGCTGGGCAGACTGAACATCCCTTTTGTTGCATCTTCTCAGACGTCATCGGCGACGGCAGCTTCTCGTAGTAGAGGCGGTTTGCCTCAATTCAGTAGAGCACACACAACATAAGAGGTTCGTGCCCATACTAATCATGTTCATATTGTCGCTGGTCAGGTCATTCAGAGGACACGTGTTATTCCAAGCATGGATTTCCACCATCAGCTTGTGTTGTTGAGCAGGTCCAAACTGCTCATGATTCTACCAATCATCGTTTTGATGACTTTGTTATTCGATTGAGAGAGAGAGCATGCCCCCATCTGTTGGAACTTCTAGTGTTTCTAGTGACCCATTAGATGTTGTTGCTTCTGCTCCAGCAGCACTTCAGATATTACTAATGCATTTACTAGTCGCACTCGACCAAATCCTTCATAATGGATCGTGGACTCTGGAGCTTCTCATCATCTATGTGGAGATCGCATATAGTTCGATTATTATAGCCTTGTACAACCTGGTAGATCAGTGGTCATTACTGACGAGACACATTCTCCCATTACCGGACAAGGGGAGGTCTATTTGTCTCCCTTCATGCGCCTACAAAATGTTCTTCATGCACCAGAGCTCTCAATGAATTTATTGTTTATCAGTTAGATTACAAAAGATTTTCATGGTTGTGCCATATTTGACCATGCTTCCCTTGTTTTTCAGGATATACTCATGGGCAGGGTGATTGGATGTAGTCGTGAGCATGAAGGGTTTTACAGGTTGATATAGTCTCCTTATGATGGTACTAGCTCTCTTTTTGCTGGATCAATTTCTTCTTACACATGGCATCTTCGATTTGGTCATCTTCCATTAAGATTTGTCATCTCATCACTGGCATTTCTATCAAGTTCACGCTTCAGCGTTAACCATGTCAACTTGGAAAGCATCAACGGTCTAGCTTTCCAAGTCGTCAAGGTCGTAGTATTCCTTTTGAGCTTTTTCATTTTGATATGTGGGGTCCGAGTCGTGTCCATGACCATCAGTGGCACAAGTATTACTTGGTTGTTGTGGATGACTTTTCCATATTGTCATGGATCTTTTTGTTAAAGAATAAATATAATGCTAGTACTATGATTCAGAATTTTGTAATTGAAATTAAGAATCTTTTCTCTGCTTCTATTAAAAACAATTGTTTTGATAATGCTCCAGAGTTCTGTACTATTCAACTATCCCAATTCTTTAGCTCACGCGACATTATCCATCAGACATCGTGCCCTAATACTTCTCAACGGAATGGTATTATTGAACGCAAACATCGTCACTTTCTGTACATCACCAGGACTCTTCTCATACATAGTCAGGATCCTCATTCCTTATGGGGTGATGCTGTAATGACAGCACGTTACCTAATCAATCTGATGCCTCCTACCCTTCTTGGTGAAAAGGTACTCTTCTCTCTTGCTTTTCTAGAGGATCTTTTCTCTTTTACGCCATGGGTCTTTAGCTGTGTGGCATTTGTTCACCTCCTACATCCAGGTAGTGACAAGCTCGCTCCTAGAGCAGTCAAATGTATGTTTGTTGGGTATTCATACCCAAAAGGGATATAGGTGTCTTAATCATGTCCAGGGAAAATACTATGTCAGTGTCAATGATACTTTCTTTGAGTCCATCGTGTACTATACTCCTGCAAGTGACATGTTGAGTCCCTCTAAGTCTAGAGATGATGGTGTTCCTCCACCTCCTACACATATACCTCTACATGTTCTCCATGCTCCAATGCATTTCCCAACATCCAGCACACCTCAAGTAAATTCTGAAACTTCGATTTCAAATGATAGCACTGATGTTGTGAATAGTGAACAAGAACATTTACAAAATGAGCAGGAAGATATACATGAAGTGTAGGGACCACCATAAAAGGATAATATGGGGCGGCCTATTGTCTTGCATAAAGGCAAACGTAGTTGTGTGAGATAACCCCTCGCTGGACATGTGTCTCGGGTACGACTTTCGATGGATTCCAGGGAGTTTGTTGTGGCATTATCTGCCATTACAATCCCACGTACATACTAGAAGGCTCTCAAGGAGAGCACATGGTGACTTGCCATAGAGGAGATGGTTGTGTTACAGTCACATGGCATGTGGTGCATTGTTACAGCTCCTACAGGAGTGTGTTGCGGGATGCAAGTGGGAGCTCACAGTGAAGCACCGAGCAGATGACAGCATAGATCGCTACAAGGCAAGGCTCGTGGCACGTGCATTCACCCAGATATATGGGATGGAGTATCAGTTTGCTTTCTCTCTAGCGGCTCAACATTCTATATTGTGGATCCTTCTCTTTGTTGCCGTGACACGAGACTGGCCCTTTTATCAGCTTGATGTGAGGAATGTGTTTCTCTATAGTGGCCTATAAAAGGAAGTCTACATGCAGCAGCTACCAGGGTTCGCTGTTGAAGGGGAGTATCAGAAGATGTGCAGACTTCATAAGGCTATCTATGGCCTTAAGCAAAGTCCAAGAGCATGGTTTCAGAAGCTCCCGGATTTGATAGAGCAGCAGGGGTTCGTGAGAACAACTGCATATCATATTACTGTTTGTTCAGAGGTCTCAGAGAGGTACTATTGCTATATTGATCTATGTTGATGATATCACTATTACACGGGATGAGTCATTCAAGTAGCTAAGGTTTTACTTGGTCAACAGTTTGTAACCAATGACCTTGGCAGTCTATGTTACTTCCTTGGACTGGAGTTTGCCAGGAACTAGCGAGGTCTTGTGATAACTCAGAGCGACAACCAGGCTGCTCTTTTCAATGCCAACAAACTAGCCTTCCATGAGAGGACTGAGCATATCAAGGTAGATTGTCACTACACTCGAGACATGATCAAGAAGGGTTTCATTTCTACCTCTCATATCAGCTCAGGCGAACAGACAGCAGACGTGTTCACCAAGGCTCTAGCTAGAGGACCATTGCAGAGATGTTGCTCCAAGTTGAGCTTGATTGATATTTACGCTCCAGCTTGAGGGGGAGTGTTGAGATATTAGTTATCTTCTATCCTTTTTATGTATTCTCTTTTCCTTCTCTCTACACTATGTAATTTACCCAACAAGTTTCTCATCTATATAAGAGAACCCTTGGACCTCATGAACATATAACTTATTGCAATCTCTCCACATTGCTTAGATTCAATGTATTTGTTCATGAAATGCTTCGGTGGAACTCTTCGCTACTTGTATGAACCCTTGGACCTTTTTTGTTTGATGAATGAAATGGTTGCTTTTCTAAAAGAATGTAACAAGTCATGTAATTTAAGAGTCAATACTCCATAATCTAAATGACATTATAGAGTTTCTTAGAAAATTCAACAAAATGAACAGGACTTGTGTTAAGATTATATTGCTATGCTTAAAGAGACACTATGAATCCTTAGGTGAGCTACTCCTTTCTCAGAGAAAAAGAAAATGAACTGAAAGGAAATTAAGGGGCGAGAGAAGAATCTGTTTTTGAAGAAAACTAATCCTGACCATATATACCGGATATAACAGAGAGAGGATGAATTGGGGAATTACTAGTGGCACACTCAAAAAAATGGCGAAGTCTTCTCCCACTTTAAGTAGGGTCGGCTACATGGATTCTTGCTCAAATCCATGTTGAAAGATCCGACTATTTTTTATGCTGGTTGTCGGCCACCTAACGTAATCCCCATAAGGGGGGATTTCAACCCTGGTCTTTGGGGTGGTAGATTAGTAACACACTCGATTCAAGAAAAAAAACAAATAACATATATAATAAAGAGACAGCAAGATAAATCTGTAAGCAATAAGAATGGAAGATGGTCAGTTCCAACATATTATTGTGCATGGATGCAACTATGTGTGCATAAAGATGAAGGTGGGGCAAGGAATATTTACCGATTTACCATACCAATAACAAATTTCTATCAGCAGACAACTTCACCAAAGTAGGGGTGTTCACAGGACGTGTACCCAACCGTTCATTCATTGATCCAACCAACCCCATCATTATTGGATCACGAGTTGACCTGATCCGTTCCAACAGGTACACGTATGCAACGGATGCTCGGCTCATTTGAATGGGTGACGAGTACCTGTGGGTACCCAATGGAATATCATTTCCAGACACGGTTCATTTAAATGGGTAACGGGTACCCGTGGGTACCCAATAGAAAAACGATTCCATAAAAGGGTAAATTACAATTTGGGTCCCCATCTATGGGTCCGATCCCATAATGAGTCCCGATCTTTAAATTGTAACGATTCGGGTCCCAGGGCCATTAATGTAAGGAACTTTTTGAGGCTAATGACAAGTATGCCCTTGTTTAAAAGTTGGAACCCAACCCCCATTCCCTTCCCAACAAGGGCATATTCGCTATGAACCCCAAAATTTCCATTTCCTAAATAGTCTTGGGACCCGAATCGTTACAATTTAAAGATCGGGACCCATTCTGGGATCGGACCTATAGATGGGGACCCAAATTGTAATTTACCCTTCCATAAATTGTCCCTATCATCCATTTATTTACATATATAAGAATAACATGCTATTAAGTTGAGCAAGTCATTTATAAAATCAATCATATGCTTGTATTATTCGACAATTTTAATACATGTCGAAGATGGGATGGAGATACATGTGGAAATCGAAAATAAAAATGTATATGAATTAGAGTGTGTAACTCACTAGTTAAAAGGAGATTAATTATACATTAGATAACGGGTCAAAGATCGACCTAACCCATTCCAATGGATGTATGATTCTAACATGTACGCGATTCATTTTGATAGTAATGAATATCAGTGGAAATATCATTTCTATTAAGAGAAAATTGATTATACTTTAGATAAATGATCAATAAATGCATAAAATCGACTACTACGAGTTTTTGTAAATTTCATTTATTGATCTTGGAATTCATGGCATGTTCTTTTTATCACTCCTTTGCGGATTCTTTTATTCAGGGCAGCAAGAAGCAGTGCCATCGGGGAGGCCCATTGATGCAGCGTGACCCCAAATTAGGGGGCCACATTTATTTAATTAAATAATTATCAATTTTATTTACGTTTTTAGCGGTTGTATTGGTCCAATTGAATAATTGAGATCGCCTGTGATCTCAACGTTGATTTCGTAGATTTTAATTATAATTGTTGGTCAATTAAATAATTAGAGTCTAATTAAAGTAATTAGAGGTCAATTAGGATTTGTTAGAGTCCAATTAGATAAGTGGTTGTCAATTTTACTATTTTTGTACACCCTCTCTCCTATATAAAGAGAGGGTAGGTCCTTGTTTTTAAGGAGTCAATTATGAAGTAAAAATTGAGTTTATCTCATTTTATCCCCTCTCCTTCTCTCTCTCCCTCCATGCGATCTCCGCGGTCTTCTCCTTCAACCTCTCGCATTCCCGGCGAGTTTCTTCCTCTCAATCCCTCCAATTTCTCTTCTCAACCATTCTCTCCTTCTACCAAAAATCCACCAAAAAAATATTATAATTTTATTCGCCGTCGCCGAAGCCGTTTGCATCAAGTGGTATCAGAGCATGGCCTTTAGATCGTCCTCACGATCTAACGATCCGCCCCGGCGTCCGCATCGACACCATCGTTCATCCGAACGAAACCCGCGAGCCAATGACGTCTATGACAAGGAGACGGAACGCATGGTACGAGATCTGCAGAACAACTTCCGATCCGTGTTATCAATGTTTCGAGACTTCACGGCCAACCTTGAGGCCTACCGCGACGCCCAATCGAAGCCGCCACCCGTTGAAGCCGCTACCGCCAGTTTGGACGAAGAAAACGTCGCGAAAGAAGACCAAACGGTTGCTGTCCAGATCGTTTTGGAAGAAAAAAATGAAGAAACAAGGGCTGTCCAGGAGTTTTCCGATCAGTCCTCGTCGCCTACGGCGATCCCGAGGGCAGTCCCAGCCCCCACGACAGTTCCTAGGGCCGTCCAGCCCGCCACAGCACCAGCCGCGGTCCCTTCCGCCACTCCGGTGCATCTTCCCGCCTCCCCGTGCACGATTGGTCCTCTGCGGCGCCTCCAGCCGCAGCCCCTCGCCTCTCTCCCCGGGTCTCCCCTCCTCCGCCTGCTACCTCCCGAACCCCCCAGCGGCACCCCCAGCCTACCACCCTACCCACCCGCCGCACCCTTCCCTGCCACCGCACCCCGCAACACCTCCCTCGCCATCACCCCAGTCCCCCTCCGAACCCCCTGCGCCACACCCGACAACCCCGCGAGGCCCCATCTTCCCCGCAGCGCGCGCCCTCAACCTGCGCGTCCCGGCCCTCTCTCCATCGCCAACTGCGCCCCCGCCTCCCCGCGGAGCTGCTCCGACCAGAGGCCATCGCCCCACCGCCCCAGGCCTTCGCGCCTCATGCGCGAGGCTCCGACCGGCTCCCGCCGCCCCCACCGCTCGCCTATGCTGTCGCGGAGGGCCGCCCAGCTGAACGCCTGCCACCGTCTCTCCCGGCTGACGCCAGCCCCAAGGCCCCGGTTACCGCCGCCGCCAGCATGTCGGGGATTCCCAGCCGCCCCCCCCCCCGCGCCTAAAAAAAGGGTTCGAACCCTAACAAGGCCGAATTTGGTGGCACACGACTTCCCGAGAATGGGGAAACTGATTTGGAAAATTTACAAAGAGACCCCCCCTGACTTGAGTTTTTATTTAAAGGGAAAAGATAAAGGCCACTCTCTCAATATGGGCTCAATTGAAGGGGTACGAAAATTGCAGTGGTACCCTCCTATTGGAAAAAATTATAAACGTAATGTTGAAGATGATCCCATGGGAGGGAATCGAAGCCCAATTCAAGGATGATTTCTCCAACGATCCACCTACATCACGCAATTCGTCAGGAGCCGAATTTTTTAAAGCGGTGGAGAGTTGATGCAGCGTGACCCCAAATTAGGGGGCCACATTTATTTAATTAAATAATTATCAATTTTATTTACGTTTTTAGCGGTCGTATTGGTCCAATTGAATAATTGAGATCGCCTGTGATCTCAACGTTGATTTCGTAGATTTTAATTATAATTGTTGGTCAATTAAATAATTAGAGTCTAATTAAAGTAATTAGAGGTCAATTAGGATTTGTTAGAGTCCAATTAGATAAGTGGTTGTCAATTTTACTATTTTTGTACACCCTCTCTCCTATATAAAGAGAGGGTAGGTCCTTGTTTTTAGGGAGTCAATTATGAAGTAAAAATTGAGTTTATCTCATTTTATCCCCTCTCCTTCTCTCTCTCCCTCCACGCGATCTCCGCGGTCTTCTCCTTCAACCTCTCGCATTCCCGGCGAGTTTCTTCCTCTCAATCCCTCCAATTTCTCTTCTCAACCATTCTCTCCTTCTACCAAAAATCCACCAAAAAAATATTATAATTTTATTCGCCGTCGCCGAAGCCGTTTGCATCAGTTGATGCAGCGTGACCCCAAATTAGGGGGCCACATTTATTTAATTAAATAATTATCAATTTTATTTACGTTTTTAGCGGTCGTATTGGTCCAATTGAATAATTGAGATCGCCTGTGATCTCAACGTTGATTTCGTAGATTTTAATTATAATTGTTGGTCAATTAAATAATTAGAGTCTAATTAAAGTAATTAGAGGTCAATTAGGATTTGTTAGAGTCCAATTAGATAAGTGGTTGTCAATTTTACTATTTTTGTACACCCTCTCTCCTATATAAAGAGAGGGTAGGTCCTTGTTTTTAGGGAGTCAATTATGAAGTAAAAATTGAGTTTATCTCATTTTATCCCCTCTCCTTCTCTCTCTCCCTCCACGCGATCTCCGCGGTCTTCTCCTTCAACCTCTCGCATTCCCGGCGAGTTTCTTCCTCTCAATCCCTCCAATTTCTCTTCTCAACCATTCTCTCCTTCTACCAAAAATCCACCAAAAAAATATTATAATTTTATTCGCCGTCGCCGAAGCCGTTTGCATCACCCATCGATAAGGTGGTGGTGGGAGGCAGTGAAGGAGGGGACGACCCAGGGGATGAAGGCAATGGGGGGCAGGTGGGGAGGGAGGTGAGATGGAAGAATGGCCCGAAGAAGGGATGGAGGAGGAGGTGCTGAGGTGTCTGGGTCTGTTGCTACTAAGGAGGGTCTCCAATGTTGGTCAATGAACTGTATCACTTGGAATGTAAGAGGCATAGGGCAAGCCAAAAAGAGGACGGATGTACGTCAATTGGTGAAGGCAGAGGGTGGATGTGGTATTGTTGCAGGAAGCAAAAAACTCGCAGAATTTTGAAGCGGTATGGAAGGAGATTGGGGGAAGCAAACTCTCGTAGTTCAGAGCATTTGCTTCTGTTGGGGCTTCTGGCGGGATAATGATGGGGTGGAATGGTGACGTTTTTGCAGTAGAGGGAGACGAGATGAGTGGAAGGCACTCGCTCATGATATCGTTGCGACGGAAGGCTGATGGTCTCAGGTTGTTGGTTACTAACGTGTATGGTCCATGCAACGGTCCAGACATTGCTCATCTAGTGGAGGACTTGATCACGGTCAAGGGGTGTACCACGATGCGCTTTGGATCGTCGTTGGCGACTTCAATGTGACTGCGTTCGGACGATCATCATGGGGGGCTGCAGTGGGAGAGATGTCGGCTCGTCGAAATTGGCAGGGATGGTGGATGAGCTCGAGCTTCAGATTGTGGACGTCGTTGGATGTATGTATACATGACAGAACTCGAGATCCCAGCCACGTGTTGATAGATTTCTATTGTCGCATGACGCGTTGGGGATGTTCCCTCTGGCCGGGGCTCGAGCGTCGTGCCAAGGGCACATTCAGATCACACGGCACTATTGTGGTACTCAGGAGAAGACATCTACCCTCGAACCTTTTTTCCGCTTCTAGAGGGCCTGGCTGTTGGAGGATGGCTTCCATGAAAATATTGCATTGTTCTAGGATGGATGCAGACCTAGTGTGTCGACGACGAGGACGTCGAGGAGACTAGCAAGCAAGCTAGCTTTGCTCAAAAGGCATCTGATGGAGTTTAACAGGGCTGACTGATCGCAGCGTAGATCTAGAAGATTGGCAGCCCAAGAGGAGGTGTATAGGCCAGTCAGATTGGAAGGTGAGAGACAATTGACGGCGGAGGAGTGGGCGGCGGATACCTGGATGTGATTCTTCTATAAGACAAAAAGGTGGAGGTGGCATGGAGGTAGAGATCCAAGCAACGATGGTTGAGGAAGGGGGATGTGAATACAAGGTTCTTTCATGCAATAGCAAGTGGGAGAAGGTGCAAAAATCTGATACATTCGGTCTACGTTGGTGGGGTGGTGGTGGAGGGGGACCGGGATGTGGGGGTGGCGTTGCAGTCACACTTTCAGACTTTTAGCAGGTGGTACGGTCGATCAGGTTGGGGATGGCGAGGGAGAGGAGTCTCGCAGATCACTGGGGCGGAGGCAGATTCATTGGAGATAGATTTTCGGAGGCGGAAGCCAGGACAGCGCTTTTTCAGCTGAATGCGGATGGGGCACCAGGGTCGGACGGCTTCCCAGTATGTTTTTATAAGGAGTTCTGGGAGGTGGTCAAGCGTGACGTGATGGAGGTGCTAGAGGAATTTTGACAAGGGAACATGGAATTTGAGAGAGTGAACAAGGCGCTTATTTTGCTGCTACCAAAGAAGGACACTCCAATCAGGGTGGAGGACTACAGACCTATTGCACTTTCAAATGCTATCTATCTCTTGGTTGCGAAGATTCTTGCTAACAGATTGAGGGAGGTACTACATAAGATCATTTCGCTTGAGCAGACGGCATTTGTATCTGGAAGAGCTATGGCGGACGGGGTGGTGATGGCATCGGAGGTGGTGACATATTGGAAAAGAAGCAAGACCAAAGGTGTACTTTGGAAGATTGACTTTTCCAAAGCTTATGAATGTGTTAATTGGAGGTTCATGTGGGCATCATTGGAGAAGAGAGGATTCCCAAAGCGGTGGATTGCTTGGATCAAGCGGTGCATTACAACCGAATCCGGTGTTGTGCTTGTCAATGGAAGATCGGAAGGGGGTTTCTTCCAGCCGCAGAGGGGAATCAGGCAGGGTTGCATGTTTGTG
Source organism: Ottelia alismoides (assembly GCA_037367405.1). Classification (NCBI taxonomy): domain Eukaryota; kingdom Viridiplantae; phylum Streptophyta; class Magnoliopsida; order Alismatales; family Hydrocharitaceae; genus Ottelia; species Ottelia alismoides. The sequence goes on from JAZKJV010003594.1 coordinate 87,693, forward strand.
TCGCTTCTATTCGTGATTGTGGTCAATGCGTTAGCAGTGATGATGAGGTTGGCGATTGGGGATGATTGGAGTTCTGGCTATAGAAATGATACATACGTCCCGCTCTTGCAGTACGTTGATGCACTATTTTATTCCTGGAGGCTGATATGGAGAAGATTCGGTGGGCATCGCTTATCATGGAGCTTTTTGGGGACGCGTCCGGGCTTCTAATCAATAGGGAAAAATCAATAGTAGCATTTTGGTCGTAATGAGCAGGAGCTCCGGAATGTGACATCAGTGTTGGGTTGCCATGTTGTTGCGTTGCCGATCATGTACCTAGTGCTCCCCTTGGTGGTAGGGAAGCCGAAATCTGAGGATTGGAGGGTGCTGCTGGAGAGATTAGAGGGGAGGCTGGCGAGTTAGAATGCGAGGTTACTCTCAAAGGGAGGGAAGTTGGTGTTATCGAAGCATCTTCTCTCGGACATCCCGATCTTCTTCTGTTCCACGAGGTCGTTGCATGTTGGGGTACATGCTAAGATTGAGGCTTTGATGAGAAGATTTTTCTGGTCGGATGGATGATAGGTCAAGAAAAGTGTGTACCTAGAGGATTGGGCCAAGGTGACGTCCTTAAAGAAGAAGGATGGCTTGGGTGTGCTGCGAATGGGGAAGATGAATAAGGCTTTTGAAATGGGTGGTTCGCCTATGAGGTAAATTAAAGGATCTGGTGTGACGTTTGCTGAGGAAGATTATGGTATATCTGTATCGTTGGAGATCGTCCCAGGGTGACTACCATATTCATTGTGGAAGAGGATTACATAGATTTTGCATGAATTAGCTACTAAATTGAGTCCGGTGCTCGGGAACGGAACATGATTTTGCTTTTGGATGGACGACTGGACGGGGGATGGGGCGATAGGGGAACGTTACCCACGGCTCTTGAGTTTGGCAAGGGACAGCGAGGTGCTAGTGCAGCAGGTATGGGACAGCGGGGCATAGTCCCAGTGTTCTCTTCGATCTTATCGGATCAAAGGGTAGAGGAGTTCCTTTCATTGCAAACAGAACTATTGGAGAGCAGGGGTGCATCTTCGGGCAGAGATCATTATGTGTTGGGGAGATGGGAGGTTTACGGTAAAGAAAGCTTATCGGTTTTTGGTGGAGGACGAGGAGGAGGTACAAGAAGAGGTTGGAGTCAACACGGGTATGATTTGGAGATATAAATTGCTGAACCGAATCTTCCTTTGGTTGTTCAGGCTTGGGAGGATCCTAACCAAAGGTCGCATGAGGCAGTTGTTGGGCGTGGAGGGCAGTTCGTGTGATAGATGCATATCAAAGCCGAATATATAGTTGTGGTGCTTCCAATTAAGATATTAGAGAGTTCTTGTTCTTGAAATGAAAGGATGCCTACCACGAGATTAAGACTACTGACGAGAGTTGCAGCGAACGTTGACTTTCTTCCAGATTCAAATTACATATTATATTAGTAGCTAGAATGGCATTGATTCACTGCCATGACTTCTTTCTATCTTCTTCAATTTCTAGATAAAGAAAATAATCGATTTTCAGAAGCTGCTTGAAAACCCTAGAAGACGACGAATCCATCTTCAGATCTCCCTCTGGCAATCATTCGGTGATCAGATAGAGACCCGAAAGCGCAAGTTCAGAACAAAGATCTCAATAGAGGGGATGGACCCGGAAAATGCCATTACTCAACCTCTTAGTCGAAGCTCCTCGCGAGCTTATTATGTAGAGCTTGAAGGGTCCTGGGAAAAGAAAAGTAGGTTGAAGATTTCCAGATGTTGATTATTATCCTCATTCAATGTGGATCATCTGTTTTTCTCATGTCCGCTCTCAGCTGAGGTGTGGAATAGAGCCAATATCCCTTGGCTTGCAGGGTAGGGTTGTCCCACTTTTTGGAGAGATATTAGATTGGTGTGCGATTTTGGGCATGAGGTCAGCGTGTACTTTTGGGGGTCAGAAACAGGGTCATTGGGGGGGGGCAATTGTTTTATACTGAGAATGTAATTGAGCATTGTATGGCGCTTTGTATACCATGGTAAATGCAACTTGATGTAATACCTATTTTCGATATATTTATTTATTTATACGCGGCACTTGGGAGGCCACCCTTCATTTTTCAAAAAAAAAAAAGATTGGTTAATTGATTCGGAAATGTCACATAATTTTATCACAAATATAAATAGCATTTTATTACAAGAAATTTCAATCGAAACCTAGTATTAATGATTTCTATAGTAAAATTATTTATATCTACGGATGTGAAGGTTGAAGTATCTGATTCATTAACATGTTCATTTATTTATAATTGTAGGAGTATTCAATTAAAATATTACTGATCATTTCTACGATAAATTATTTATATCTGTGAACATGTAGGCTTAAATGTCTGATTCATTAACGCATTTCTTTATAATTGCAAGAGTGTTCAATTAAAACATTATTAATGATTTCTACATTAAAATTATTTATATCCACGAATGCGTAGGTTCGTGTCCGATTTATTAATGTATATATTTAATCATAATTTATTGTAAGAGTGTCAATTGAAGCAGTATTAATAATTTCTACAGTAAAATTGTTTATATTTGTTGATGTGTAGGCTCGAATGTCCGATTTAGTACCATCGTTTATTCATATTTATTATAAGAGCGTTCAATTGAAACATCATTAATCATTAATGATTTGTACGATAAAATTATGTATATCCACCGATGAGTAGCTTAAGCGTCTGGTTCATTGTTGTATCTGTTTATTCATATTTTAGTATATGCATCTATATCCATTTAAAAATGAATAAGGATATATATACTAATATTTTCATTTTTAAGTCATTCAATACACTTAAATTTAAGACAATCAGTTAATATTTTCTACTAGTAATCATATTGGATCCGACTAATTTCATATTCGTATTCATTTTTAGTATATGGTCCTAGATTTTTCACATGCATTGATATCAGTACTCAAAACTATATTCATATTATAAAATAGATACCAATAATACAGTTGCATTTGTATCCATATTTAACCTTTTGCATTCTCTTGAATTAGTGGGTACAGTGGAAACTTCCAATCGCGTACCCAATGGGTACCCGCTATTCATATAGGTTTTTTGGATGGAACACGAATCGGGCATAGCAGGTACCCGACCTGGCATTTACAAACAGGTACCCATGAGTTAAGGTCAAAATGTATGGGTTAAGCTAGGTATGTGCTTGACCCGGATACTTTGAACATCTCTATGGACAAGGGGCAGAAGCAACAATACAGATTATATAAAGCAAACAATCTCGGAAACTCATCGTAAACGGCTCCCTCCTCTGTCCAGTCATCCTTCTAGAATGAGAAGCCGCTCCCATCTCCTAAGATCGATCGATGTGAAGCAGTCATCTCAGGCAGAACAGAGCACATATCTCTCCAAAACATGGTAAAGCCATAACATCCACCCATGTGCAAAGGCTGGGTGAGACCGCATAAATAGATCTCACCAACCTGGAGAGCAAATCTTTTCCCTCTTCCCAAATCCTCACTATCCACTTTGAGAGCAGCACCTTGTTCATATTTCTAAGTCATAACACCCCCAATCCACCCTCCTTGATGGGTCTCGTCACCACTTCTCAGTCTACCAGCGCAAGACCCCTACCGTCACCGATGATCGGAAAAATCGTAGCAGCAGCGCTTCCGACCTCAAGGATGTCAATGCTGCCATCTGCATTCTGCTTAACTGTAAAGACCCACTTGCAGCTAACTGTAGACACATCAGCATGTGCAGGAACAAGACTCCAGGTGCCTCTGGACTGAAGAGCTGTCATTTCTTCTTCCATGGCCAAGCGCCATCGACTATCCTTCAGTGCATCTTGATAATTCCGTGGAATATCCACTGCAGACAATGCAATGACAAAATTCCTGAATTCGCCAGTAAGACGGTCAAACGACACAGAAGATGCTGTAGGAAATGACGCACAGCTCTGTTTCTGCTTTCGTAGAGCGATAGGTACATCTAAATCATCTGTCTCCTCAGCTGGCCTCTGCAACACATCCTGCTCAGGAAGATCATCAGATCCATCAATAGAAATATTTTCAGAACATACCTCAGGCGAGCTAGATGATGAGCAGTGACCATGAGCAGAAGCAGGCCTGCGGGTAAAGTGGAATGGTAGTGGTGAAACAAGCACTGTGATAGGAGGTGTAGGAGATGATAACGGTTCTGGTGGTGGTGGTGGCGGTGGTGACATGTATATGGCATCAGTAATGTCAGAGGGAACCAGCTGATCACATGTAGACGAGAAGTACATAATGGATTCAAAAAATGTGACATCAGCACTGACGAAATACCTGCTTCGCAATGGATCATAACACTTGTACCCCTTCTGAGTTCTGGAGTACCCGACAAAGATACACTTGACAGCCCTGGGAGAGAGCTTGTCAGTCCCGGAAGACAACTTGTGAACAAAGGCAATCGAGCCAAACACACGAGGAGTAAGGGAGAACAATTCTTTGTCAGGGAAAATAAGAGAGAATGGAATCTTCTCACCTAAGACAGATGACGACATTCGATTAATAAGGTAGCATGCCGTAAGAACAACATCACCCCAGAAAGAATGAGGGGCATTACACTGTATAAGAAGTGACCTGGTGACATCGAGTAAACGACAGTGTTTCCTTTCAGCAACCCCATTCTGTTGGGAAGTATAGGCACATTATGTTTGGTGGATAATCCCTTGAGATGAAAAATAACTGGATAGGGTATGAGTACAGAATTTCAGGGCATTATCACTTCTCACAATCTTAACAGATGCAGAAAAACATTACGAACTTCATTAATGAAATTGATGATAATATTCCCCGCTTCAGATTTATTCTTTAATAGAAATACCTACGACACACGAGAGAAATCATCCACAATTTCCATATAAAACATGTGTCCCTGATGATCAGGAACACGACTAGGACCCCAGATATCGATATGAAATAATTCAAACTTGGAGGTACTACTCCGACACTGACGACTGGGAAAAAGTAGACCGATGATGTTTTCCCAACTGACAAGCCTCACATTGAATGGACGTGTGAGGTGAAACCTGAGGTAACACATGATGCAGCTTCTGAAGCGGTAGATGTCCAAAGCGCAGGTGCCACAGTAATGGGGAGATGGACCCAGCAGGTAGAGATGAGGTTCCAGCATAAGGAGTCCGACCAAGGCGATAGAGGCCGCCTTGCTCATAGCCACGCCCAATCACGTTGCCCGTAAGGATGTCCTGAAAAACAAGAGAGGATAGATCAAAAATTGTTCGACAATGTAAATCCTTTGTAAGTTGGCTAATGGACAACAAATTCATCGAAAAATCAGGTGCATGTAACACGTTCTTGAGATGCACGGATGGTGTCAATCTAATCTCCCCCTGACCAGTAATCGGGGAATGTGTTCCATTAGCAATAACCATTGTACGACCTGGAGGAACCTGTCTGTATCCTGTAAGTAGACCTTGATCACCACACAGATGATGTGTGGCACCAGAGTCCATAATCCACTCTAAAGTATCTGATCCACTAATGATAGTGAATGTATAGGTGCTACCTGATGTACTGGTGGATGCATATGCGGCAACGTCGGTGTGACTCTCAGAAGTAGATGTTGATGCAGCGGGACCAGATGGAGGAATGATATCCCTCAGACGGGCTACAAGATCATCAAAGCGTTGATCCATAGATGAAGCGGTTGGGGGCTCAATCTATTCAGCGACTCGTGCAGTAGCTGGAAAACCATGCTTAGAATAGCATGTGTCTTCGGTATGTCCAAAACGATGGCAGAAAGTACATGATGGCCGAACACAGCCTACTCTACCGTGAGGTCCACGACCACGGAACTGATGATGACCTCCTCGACCTGGATTGGCTGCCATGGCTGAGGTTGTTGGATTCGTAGCAGACGAGGGAACAGTAATACAACTCAGCCTATGAAAAGCTTCCTCCATCGGAGGAATAGTAGAATTCGCCATAATCTGGGAACGTGTTGCTTCGTACTCAGGATCAAGGGCAGCAAGGAAAACACCCACCATAGTGGCATTCCGATAGGTCTTCTGTTGCTCTGGAGTGGCTGTGAGAGGCATGAAGCTATAAAGCTTCTCAAACATCCCACGTAACGACGTGTACAACGAGTGTAAAGGCCGCACATTCTGCTTGATAGTAAATATGTCATGCTGGAGTTGCAGAATCTCCGTCTCATTCTTTGCCTGAGAATATGTAGCAGCCAGAATATCCCACATTGCTTTAGCAGTGGGCTGATGAAGAATATCATTGGCAATCTCAATTGTGAGGGTTCCAGATAGCAAACCTTGGCATATGCATCATCTGCCTCCCATGAGGCATTGACCCCAGTCTTCTCAGCAGGCTCTTCTTCAGTAAGAATGTGTTTCTTACCGGTTGACTTCATCATACTCATGAACTGCATTGCCCACAACTCATAATTTGAACCATCCATCTTCACAATCGGCGCTGGACCTCTAAAGGCGCCTATAGATGGGATGTCTGCCTTGCTTTATGACATATTGATACTGGAAGATTAGGGTGATAGACTGATGATATGATCGTCTACACGGACATTAACGGGTTTAGTTGCATGTGTAGACTTCAAGCAACCAAACCCATTACTTTGGAGGTGCGCGCGTGGAACAAGTTGTGGAGCCGCACACGCGCTTAACTTAGGGTTGCGCGTGCACTGAGATCAAGATCTTTACACGCGCAGATCACGTGCACTGGCGTGCATTGGGGACGTGGGATCACGCGCGACAACGACGCGCAGCAGATGCGCAAGGACACATGCGCAGATCACAATTGCGCAAGAGGCGAAGCACGCGTGAAGGCAACGAACGCGTGAACGCACAGATCACGACAGCGTGCACAGCACACCGCGGAGGAGATCACGACAGCGCGCACAGCGCACCGCAGATCAAGACAGCGAACCGCAGATCACACGCGCACAGCATACGCAGATCACGACAGCGCACCGCGGAGGAGGCGGAAGATCGGAGCGGCGCTGGGCAAGGCCGGGGTAGGGGGCGGCGCAATACGGGGAGGCGCGTGGAAGGGCTCGAAGGTGGGGGCTAGGGTTAGGGTTTGGTTCGAGAACTCCGGTCTAGGATTGTCGCTCTGATACCATGTTGGAAAAATAAGAAAACTTGTTTATTCCATCCGTCCTAGGCTCTCTTATATAGGAGAGCAGCCTATGGGTAAAATACATAGAGTCCAACAGAAAATAAAAATATAAGAAAAGTACAGAAGTGAATAATATATCTCTACAATAAGCATAGGAGGTTTGGTGAAGAATCCCAAGTGATTTGAAGAATTGAGACAATTATATTGTGCAAAATTCCAAAGCATTATTAGTGTGCATATATTTCACATTGGCAGTAAATAATTTTTTTGTTTCAATAAGAAAAGTTTTTTATTATATTACTCACTTCTAAATTTTGCTTCATAGAAAAGACCTAGAACAATCTTGAAATATCATCGACAGGTACATGATAAAACTTATGCCCTTGGTGATCAGGGGCACGACTATGACCCCAAACATCAAAAGAAATAAGCTCAAAATTTAAGGAACTACTTCGACTCGACCAATAGAGAAACTAGCTCTATAATGTTTCCGAAGTTAGCATGCCTCACACTGAAAGGGCGAGTTGGGAGGGAATTGATGGAGAATGCAGCATAACTTTTGCATAAGATGCCCAAATCGAAAATCCCAAAGATAAGATGAGGATGGCCCAGAAGATACTGAAGAAGCACCAGCAATTAAACCAGCTTGTAAAGCCTCTCATGCTCAGTCCCACATCCAATCACCTACCCGTGAGAATATCTTGAAAAACACGAGATATTGGATCAAAAAAAGCACAACGATTGAGATCTTTAGTAATATGACATAGATAAGAGATTCATAGAGAAATCGGGGGCATAAAAAACATCATGTAGATGCATCGAAGGCATCAGCCTAATCTCCCCCTGGCCGATAATGGGACAGTGCCTCCCATCTGCAAGTACCACTGATTTGTGGTGACCTCTCTTGCTCAAGACGGTCATCCTTCTGCTAGCATGCCTCCTCATTGTGGCTTTGTCGTCCACAATAAGTGCATTGAGACATGATCTATTGTGCCCAAACGACGGACACCATACCCCCTGAATGGTGAAGATCCACCTCTTGCTCGAGACGCCGCCATAGCAGCCATGCTAGAAGAGCGATAGACGGCTCAGGCGATTATAGGCTTCCTCTATACGAGGAATGGAGGCTTATGATAAAAGTTGAGATCAAGTAGCTTCATATTCTGAATTGAGGTCGGCGAGAAACACCCCAATCATTATGGTATTCATGTAGTTGTTGTTGCTTCAGATTAGTAGTGGGAAGGATATAACTGTGAAGTTTTTCGAACATCCCTCTCAAGCTTGAGTAGAACACATAAGGAGGACGACTATTCTGTTTCATGTTGCCAAACCACCTTGGCCTCATTTCTCTCCTGTGAGTATCTGATGGCCAATATATCTCATATAGTCTTAGCGATAAGTTGAGCGATGATATTGGCTATTTCAATGGTGAGGGTCCCATGAAGCCAAACGCGTGCCCATGCATCATCCTATTTCTAAAAGGCATTGGCACCAGGCTTATTTGTCAGCTCAAGCTCCATCAAGACATGGTCCTTGTTGTTGCTCTGCACGATGCTCATTATAGCATCATCTGCAACTCATAGTTCGCCTCATCCGAGCGTAAAGCTCTTCCATGTTAAGCTACTACACATCCTATATGCCATCCAATCGAGAAGTACCCCTCTCTATCTCCACACGTTGCTTATCCCGTATCCGACGCGACTCTCTATTGTGCTTCTTTAGCATCTCTCTCAGGCCTGCAATATTTTGAGCCATCCTTTTGAGGCGTCGAACCTACCATCATCTCTCTAAAATCCCCATCCATTAACCATGATCTCTCGAACCTGAACATAGACCGGAGGATCAATCCCTCACCCGAATCCCAACATAAATGTGTATAATAATCTGACCTTGATCTTGGAAGAACCTGAACTGAGGACATAGAAAACATCTTTAGCATGTTTACCGATGCCAAGAAACGATCCAACCAAGACCTAGATGAGTTGTTTCTCCAGTTGAACCGTCCGTTCGTGACATCCACAACATCCGATGCCATCTCCCTAATGAAGTCATGGAAGTCTGCCGATCCAAGATCATGCCCTCCCCTGTCAATAGGACGATATGAGGCAAACAATCTCACGTTGAAGTTTCCTCCTATGAGTCGTGGGAAACTTGGAAAATCCCCCATAACAAACCGTACTTCCTCCCATATTGTCATGACACGCAGATCACCAGAAGGTCCATAAACAGACTATAGAAGCATCTTTTTGGCCCAGATGTGTGCTTCAAAACAACCAACATAGATTTGAGTCCCAATCTTTCCTCCAACCGGAACCATGCCACCAGCACTCCCAAGGTCATGTTGGAGTATGTGTCATGTGTAGAGATGGGTATTTGGATCCATCCTTGGTCTAATTACCACATCTACAGGTTTACTCCCACATCTACTGTTAGTGGGACTCCGATCTGTCTGGGGGCTATATAAGAAGCAAACCACACTCATTGTATCAGTTGAGAAAGTGAATAAAAGAACCAGCCCTTAGTGGTGTTTTCGCGTTGTTCCATCCTGTGCCTAACGGAGTAGGGTTCCACATTAAATTTCAAGTGTTCTCCACATTTATATTTATTAGAGTTATTACATTTACATTTAAGTGTGTAACCCTTCGGGTTCCGTAACCTCCTGTGACCCTTCAGGTTCTGTAACCCTCCGTGACCCTTCGAGTTCCGTAATCCCTCGTGACCCTTCGAGTTATGTAACCATTGCACCCTCTAGGGTTTTCTCTATATATAAGAGACCCTAACTCTATGGAATAAATATCTCATTTGTTCCTCTTCTCAACATGGTATCAGAGCAACGGTCCTAAACCGAAGTCTAATACCCTAAGTCCGACGCCACCACCAGCCCTCTCTCCGTCGACAAGGAGAGAGGGCTGGACCTCCTGCATCTCTCGTGGATTCCATGGTCTCGTGCAAGGCAGTCCGAGTCCCCAGCGGCACTAGCTGCCACCTCCAGAGACACCTAAAGCGTCGCCCGAAGCTCCAACAGCTCCTGTCGCTCCTCCGGCGGCGTCGACACTACCTGGAGCCCCCCCCCCCAACAGCCCATGCTTCATCACGACTTGTTTCTCCTAACTTTTTGTTTCTCCCAACTTCATGTTCCATACTCTTTATTGTATCAAGTATGGGAGAAAGGGGGAGTCAGAGATGATTCTTCAGGACATCTACTGCCCTACCATGACTGACAGACCGACACTCTAGACTACTACTCAGATCATCCATCTTCACAGAGCATCGACTTCTTCGTCAGGACGTATACTTCTTCTTTTACGATCCGACTACTACTCCACGTTGGACTTCTTCTACAGCGATTATTCTCCAGGCACGATAGAGATATGTTCCGGTGACCTGCAGGCACGACAGAGATACGTTCCGGTGACTTGATATCGCATCGGCTCTACAGGCATGGAAGAGATACGTTCCGGTGACCTAAAAGCCGCAGACCTGTCCTCGAGCGAGGTCTTCTACCAGCAGCGGACATTATGTTCTTATGATGCCTCGTGTGAAGATGGGGTGTATACTTTTTCTTTTTGTTACAAGTTGCAGCTTTCTCAGCTCCAGCTTGAGGGGGAGTGTTAGAGTTATTATATTTATATTTATGTTTGTAACCCTTCGGGTTCTGTAACCCTTCGTGACCCTTCGGGTTCCATAACCCTCTGTGACCCTTCAAGTTCTGTAACTCTTGTACTCCCAGGGTTCTCTATATATATAAGAGACTCTTGCTCTATGGAATAAACATCTCATTCGTTCCTCTTCTCAACAATATTCCTTTATCTCTGATTACGCTTATGCACTAACGTTTTCTACATGGTATCATAGCAATTTTTTTTATTCTCGGGGATTTACTTTATGTTTGTGATTTACTCGAGATTCGATTATCAGAGCACGTTCAATTTTGGTTGTCCGTTCTTGAATATTTATTCTTGAAGATTTGTTCATTGATCTGCTCAAAGTTTGAAAAGAGATCTAGGGTTTTCTGAAAATCTGCAAGACAACGCAACCGCAATTGAAAGTTTTGAAGTTCGAGATCTGTCCACGTTTAAAATTATTCAAGTTCGAGATGCAAGAAAGTTCTAGGGTTCAGTTCTTGAAACCCTAATTATACATGTTCTGAATATTCTCAAGGCAGCGAGAAATTTCTAGGTCGGTGTTCGCAGGCCCTCTTCTTCATGTGTTCATATTCATCGCGCAAGTGACGCAAGAAGATCTTCAGGCCTTACGCAATCTGATTATGATGCTCTCCCAGATCTACGCACAAAGCGCATCTTGCAGACATACGAAGATGGGTTCACCCTTGGAACCCAACTAGTGCAGACCAAGGCAACATATTAGCCCCGACTATAGCCCTCCCCGTTTGCGAGAAGCAAAGTGATTGGTGGCATCTCCAGAAGCTTCATGAGTCGCAGCTCTAACCAAATCCCCAAGCACATGCGAAGAAATAGCAGCAGCAGTGCTGGGTTTCCAAACCCAAAGAAAAAGAAGCACCCGATCGTGCCTCCAATCGCATATACAAGACCATCAGAATCCTATTTATCACGTGATCTACTCCAGCAAAGAAGCACCAGGTGACGCTTCTCCTCGAGACGCACACAACTTCCACGTCCTTCCACCATGCGCAATACATTAGAAGCATACACAACGCATCGCAGCAACAACAGATGCAGCAACACTGCCTCCATCGCCGATTCCATCATGCGTACCCAGTGAGCCTCGATGCCCAGTCGTAGATCTTGAAGAAGGAAGAAGATTAAGGTGACGCATTTCCCTTGCAGCACCACCCCCTCCAGATCGCGTGGTGTCTATACCATCTTCCATGCGATGAAGGCAAATCAGCAGATTCTCGAAGGCGATGGCAACCAGGTGTGCTTGGTGGGTTCCCTTCGTGAGAGGGATGTCCATCGGAACCTTAGAGTGGGTGCATGGAGCTTACAAGGGCCCAATACCCATTTCACTTAAATAAAAGGGTGAGGCACAATTTACCCAAAAAAAGGCAAAACCTGCTATCTCCTACTCCTTTGAGGCCCAACAGGCCCAATTCTAAAAAAAGGAAAGCCCAACGATTGGGATGCTGTAAATAAAAAAAGAGTGTTGCAGTTTTCGGGCTTATTTTGAGTGGTATTTCAAAAAAGGGATTTCGGAAAAGGCAAGCGTACAAAAAAAGGAAAAAAGCCGTACGCGGAAAAATTTTTGAGGAATAAAAGGAGACGATCGGAAAAAAAGGAAAATAATCGCGGAAATATTTTTTTTCATTTGAGATTGTTTTTTTTCTTTCTCATATTCAGGTCTTCTCCCAACTTAATCGATGTCATCTATTCTGACCAGTATGGAGAAAGGTGGAGTATTATATAGAGTTCTGAAGGTCGGATTCAGATTCTCCAGTTCAAATTCCAAGCCAAATTTCAGACTCTACAGTTCAGATTCGGACTCTACATTCATATTGTTTCAGAGTACAGTTTGATGTACACATGTATGCGATCATTTCTTGAGAGGTCCCCATCTCGATTTGGACTCAGGGTTTTCATATAATCCATAGGGTCTCCAAAGTAGAGATCCCATTCTCTGAGTCAAGGTGGACTAATCCACAGGATCAACAACAAATGCAGCAGCAAATGTCAACTCATTAGCGGTCGTCAGAAGCTCAACATCAACAGAAGTATATGTTGAACACTGAGAATAAGGAAATTCCCCCTCTTTCTAAGTTTATGATGATGAGTATCCTGGGAATTTCTTCAAATGGAGACAAGCTACAATACAACGGAACAAGCAGGATTACAGGCCTCCTCTTGATGCCCTGGAGTTGGCAGCCGATGATGAAGAACATGAAGAGGAGGACCCTGAATCACCGGAGGGCGTAAGTGAACCGTTCCTCGAAAGCAACCCAATCACTAATAGCTCAGACTTCAATCCGAAGATATCGCCTAAGGATCAATTGAAGAAAAGAACTCCAAAAGATAGATGAGCGAAGGAGAAAAAGCAATGAGAAAATGGCAAAATAGTGATTAGTTATTTACATTCTCTTTTTCTAAGGCCATGTTGGCCATTTCCTTGGCTTTCATTTGCCACATCTTGATGCAAGGCTTTATGCCCTCACATGGAATATCTTTTGAAATTAATGAAAAGGGTTACCCGAACCACCAAAATTACGAGCTGTTAAAGAAATTGGACGAAAAATCCTAATTTAATAAAATACTAATTTGCCAAGATTATGAGGATGGCAATCCCTAATTCTGCCATGGATTCCACATTGCATCAAACTTTTGAATAGGGTTCTTAACTTCTTACACCACAAGATCGAGGTAGCTACGTGTGTTGAAGATTTTAAGCTTATTGCCCTTTCCAATGGCATATATCTTGTTTTGGTGAAAGCACTTGCCACACCATATGCTAGAAGGTATAATCTCTCCGTCCAATCGACTTTTATCCCAAATAGTTGTAACATGGATAGCTTGGTGATGCACTGATGGCTACTGAGATGGCCATATCATGGAAGAGAACTCGATGAAGGGCACCATCTGGAAAAATGATTTTTTTAAGATATACGATAGTATTGATTGAGGTATAGTCTGGTCCTCGCTTCGCAGACAGGGATTCCCTAATATGTGGATTACGTGGATGAAGCAATGCATCACGACTGCATCTTTTTCTGCCTTGGCGAATGGCATGTATGAAGGAGGATACTTTCAACTGCGTAGAGGGATTCCTCAGGGGTGTCGTTTTTTCCCCTTAATTTATATGATTGCTGCAAACACTCTTGCAATCTTGGCTGGAAAGGCAATGAATGGTGGTTTTACAAAGGGGTTTACATGTGATGACATCTTCATCCCTCTGTTACAATATGTGGATGACACGGTGTTCTTCATTAAAGGTGATCCTAAAGAAGCTTGCAAAATGTCGATGATGCTGGATATTTTTGGTGCCATCTCGAGTCTCGGTAAAAATCATCACAAATCCTCTTTTGTTCCTTTTGTCTTCACTGCAAAGGAGATTGATGAATGTTGTACTATCCTTGGAATTTCCAGAGCCAATATGCACGACGATCTTGGGGTGAAAAGAATTAAGGAATTGAATCAGGCACTTCTTGGAAAACGGGTGCTGCAGATCTGGGGTGTTCGTGATGACCTGGTTTGTAGGCTATTTCTACATCCTATATGGCATGGAGCTTGGACTCTAACTTGACGATGACTCCATCCCCTTCCCATTCTCTATGGTGAGGAGTTTGTTATGTGTTGTCGATGGTGAAAGAAATGTCGAAATCGCGTTTAGGGGATGGGATTTCTGCTTTTGGAAGAGTGATTGGACAGGTGAGGGGATGCTAGTAGCATGTTATCCCAGTTGTTTGCTCTTGCTACCGATCAGAATCTGCAGGTTGCAGCGGCTTGGGAGGATGGAGTCTGGTGTCCTTAATTATGTTCTGACTTTTTGGAGCAACGTATAGGGCATTTCCTGGAACTGATGTGAGATTAAAAAGTATTGAAGGTCCCCCTTCAGGCAAGGATGACTGGAAATGGGCTAAAGGGCAGTTCTTGACAAGAAAAGCATACAAGTTCCTCATTGTTGATAATCGTTGTAGAAAATGAGAAAGTGGAAGCGTAATCAAAGATAAAGAATATAGAACATGAAATAACACCAGGATTTTACATGGAACCCTACTCATAAAAAGCGAGATGATACCATGGGAGAACCGCCTCAAAGGGATGAATGTATATTGATCTCTCTCTCAAAGGTTACAGGTGGCGCGAACTTATAAAGCCCCATCAGTAAAACCAAGTCTCATTAATAGACGATGTGGAACTAAACCTGTGGATGTGGTAATTGGACCATGGATGGATCCATAGAAAGATATATCGCGATAATCGGCGATATATCACCGATATATCGATATTGAAAGGCCGGGGGTAACGATATCAGGTTGCACATCCTTTTACAGGGATATCGGTGATATATGACCGATTTATCGCCATATCGGCCCATATCGGCCCAAATTGATTGGATTCAGTACAAAAATTCTCGGATATCGATCGATTTCGCTGATATCTATATAATGATGAATAATACCCTTGTAAGTTTGATTTCACTACTTATTTTACTAGCCCTGGTATTAAAACACATCATGTTTTTATATATTTTGTTTCGGGTCGGGGGCACTGCCCCTGCAACCCCGCAGGGGGAGCCAACCTGGGCCCCCCAACCCCCCAGGCTCGCTGACCAGGCAGCGAGACCCCTGTCTTGATTCAAATAAAGATTTCGCGACGGAAAAATAAATGTTGATGGTGGAATTTATTTGGTAGAAGAAATTGGAGGGTTGAGAAGAGCAGGCGCGCCGGTTGCGCGAGATTCTAGGAAGAAGAAGCGCGAAGATCGCGTTAAAGGAGAGAGATAAAATCTCAAGTTTTCATATAATCTGAACTCAACTGAACTATCTAAAACAATAGTCTGTCATCCCTTTATATAGGAGGGATGAGATTACAAAAATAGAAACTCAAATTCAAATTCAAACTACTTATCCTAATTTGACTCTAACCGACTAGCTAATTGATTTGAAATAAATTCAAATCTCTAATTGACTCTAACTAACTAAATTGAGATCGCATGTGATCTCTTTATTTAAATTAAAAAATGCGAAGACTCAATAAAATGAGATTCTAATGATTGGACAAAATTAAATACATGAAGCCCAATATTTCCGATCCACGCTGCATCAGTTATCCTCCGCTTGAAAAATTCGTCTCCCGACAAATTGCTTGATCTTCGGTCTGTAGGTGGAGACTTCCACATAGATTGATTGATCGGAACTCCTAAGTTTGCTCCTTTTCCATGTTACGTTTATAATTTCTTCCCACCAAGGGGCACGGCTGCAAAAGTTCTACCCCTTCACTTAAATAAAATCCATAGCATAATCTATCATCCAAATAGCCTTTTTGATAAAAACTTTTGGGAGGAGGGGTTTCCCTGCAAATGTTCCAACCTAACCTCCTATCCCTAACTTTATGGAATTCGACCTCCTTTGAAGGGACGCCCATCGTTAGGGCTTCTCCTTCCTCAATGTCTCGATGACGACAGTGGATTTGAGAAAAACCCCATTGGCGGCAGAAATTTTGTTGATTGCGGCCACGTTGGAGCGATAAGGGACGGTAGCGGCGAAGCCCGAAGGTTCGAGGAAGGTGACGAGACTTAAAGTCCTCTAATGATGGTGCTGGGCTGGATGGCAGATCTTGGATAAGCACGGATGGGGGTCGAAAAGGGGTCAGCAGCGCGACTTGAGATGGGGGCTGACCGAAGGGAAGTTGGTTTTGGGGGGCGATCGGTGGAGGTGATGGTGGGGATGTAGGCGTTGTGGCGGTGAAAAGGTGATGCGGGAGAGGCGGTGGGACCGATTTGGTGGCAGTATTATACTGCGGCATAGCCGGACTGGCCACTGGTGGTGGGGAAGCAGACTGTGGTGGCGGGGCTGCTCGTTCAGCGAGGTTTCGGGGTTCTTCTGGGGATGTAATGGCCGCAAGGGGGGGGGGCTGCGGAGGGTCTGGAATGACAGTTGGGGATGTGTGGGTGGCGTACATGGTCCCCGTGAGGATTGTGGGTTGTGCTGGAGCCGTCTTCTCCATCACGGGCTGCTCTGAAGCTTGCTGGACAGCAAATGGAATGTTGTCGTCGACCATTTTTTCTTGCGAAACGGGCTGGACAGCGAGCAGACCTTCAATGACAACATTATCTTCTTCTGAAACGGCATGGACAGCGAGTAAATCCTTATCGACAGCGAGGTTTTCTTCGTCAACATTCTGGACAGCGGCTTTGGTAGTGGAAGACTTTGATAGGGCGGCGCACATAGCCTCGAAATTAGCCATCATATCTCGATTTTTGGACTGGAACTCTTGACATTTGGATTGGAAATCTTGACATTTGGACTGGAAATCTCACAGTGCGTCCATTTCCTTGTTGTAAGTTTCTTCGGCTCGTCGTTTCCGCTCCGACGAATGATGGTGTTTTCATCGCATGTCGACGCGAATGTCTGAACAGATCGTCAGATCGTGAGGACGATCTGTAGGCCATGCTCTGATACCAAATGATGCAAATAAAGATTTCGCGATGGAAAAATAAATGTTGATGGTGGAATTTATTTGGTAGAAGAAATTGGAGGGTTGAGAAGAGCAGGCGCGCCGGTTGCGCGAGATTCGAGGAAGAAGAAGCGCGAAGATCGCGTTAAGGGAGAAAGAGATGAGAGAGGGAGATAGAGATAAAATATCAAGTTTTTATATAATCTGAACTCAACTGAACTATCTAAAACAATAGTCTATCATCCCTTTATATAGGAGGGATGAGATTACAAAAATAGAAACTCAAATTCAAATTCAAACTACTTATCCTAATTTGACTCTAACCGACTAACTAATTGATTTGAAATAAATTCAAATCTCTAATTGACTCTAACTAACTAAATTGAGATCGCACGTGATCTCTTTATTTAAATTAAAAAATGCAAAGACTCAATAAAATGAGACTCTAATGACTGGACAAAATTAAATAAATGAAGCCCTATATTTCCGATCCACGCTGCATCATGTTTGGTAGGGTAAGTGCGACAGGGAGGTGCATACTATCGTTCTTAAACTTGGAGATGTCCAATCGATTTTAATTCATCTTCTTTCCTTTCGAAAATATTATTGTGAATTATGTCTCTTTAAAAAAATGTTATTATGCTCTTTTTTTTGTTTGGTTTCCAAAAATAGCTCAAGCATTTTGCTTATACATAATATGTGATGCAATATAAGTTTTAGATGAACTCCATTTCCAATATCTATAAGTCAACAATCAACATTAATAATGATATGCTCGATATGACAGATATATGCAATATAAGGGCCATAGATGATCGATATGTGTGATATAAGTGTATATTTTTAAGTTATTTAGTGTTATAAGAACTTGGATGGACTACATTTCCAATATCCATAAGTTAGCAATCAACAGTAATAATGACATGTTCGATATAACTGATATATGCGATATAAGGGTCATAGATGATCGATGTGTGATCTAAAAGTATATTTGTAAGTTATTTAGTGTTCTAAGAACTTGGACGAACTCCATTTCCAATATTGATAGGTCAACAATTAATAATACTAGCAATATGTTCGATATGATCAATATGTGTGATATAATTATAAGGATCATAGATGAACTAATTGAAGGATATGGTTAGATCCTCAAGCGCATCACGGAAGCGTGATCGTCGTATCGAATACGACGAAGAACGACTAGTCGCACTAGTTGTTCTATGCAACGGAAATTAAAAATTTTTCATGCGACGAAACCACATGATCCAAGAACACTTCTCGAATTGTTTCGTCCAAATCACAAACAAGTATTAGGGTTACCTCTTGAAGCGTGGTTGCGATCAAGTCTCTAAACGAAGAGACCTCCTGTCTCAAGTCCGATCCGACGGAGGAGACGCTTGCGAGCGCGAGGATGAACCGCGTACTTCTCGCAATCCATGTTGATGATCCAAGCGGTGGATCTCCTGATCTCGACACACGAGATCCGACGTCTTCTTCACGAGCAAGGCACGCCGAAGTAGACGGAGTTCCACGAACAAAACATCGGGCAGCATAACGACGACACTGCGGCGATGGAGAACCTCTCTAGCGCATCCATGGTGGACGGCCATGAGAGGGAGAGAGAGGGCTGTCGTGTAAAGAGAAAGAGAGAGAGAGAGTTTGCTCTAATATTGCATGTAAATAGAGATCATGGTATGCCTCTCTACTTATAGGGTTTTGGGATCCATGGATCTCAATCCATGTGACATATAAAATCAATGGATGAGATTGATTTATGTCAATCCAATGGTCAAAATTGTTGTTGGTGAAACCAACAAATTTAGATTAAAATATATTTGACAAAATCAAATATAAATCAATCCAAAATCACATCAATAAATAAGGAGAGAATATACATGGAGATTATATCTTCATGTGTATTAAGGGGGGTCAGCCACCCATTCCATATAGGAATTGGGTGCCGCCCACCTCTTTCCTATAGGAGGCAATCTCTTCCATGAGATTGCATGCCTCCTTGATTTTCTCTCTTATTTATTTCCAACAACTATTTGTTGGGATTTTATTCACCAAAAATAATTCTCAATTAATTTTGGGAATATTGCAATCTTGACATTGGAAAATTGTGAATCACATTCACAACCCAAAACAAAATATAATTTACATTTTCAATTAATTACACAATGTATATCCAATACACATAATAATTAATCAACAAATATAAATTATAATTAGCTCTCTCTAATACATTATAAATCATATTTATAGTATATTACGAATAATTAGATATTGTTATCCACATTATTCTCATCCATGATAATTAATCATATTTAATCATCTTGGATATCTTTTTCTCATGTGTTCAAATAATATGAATCACATACACATTATTCACATCTTTCATAATTAAATCACATTCAACTATCTTAGATAACTCTCTTTATAATATGAATCAAATTCATATTAATTTTGATAATTAAATCACATTTAATTATCCATTTTCTCAATGCTCGGATACATATTATCAACAATGAAATTATCCTGAACCTATTCAAGGATAATGCGCTTTCTCCGCGAATACTAGGAGATAAGGACAGGGCGATTGTATTGTTCCATGTATAGTGACTTGGATATTGAGATCATATCTCAAATCCAGATCGCGGGCCTCCCATAGATGCTTGATTAAATCAAGACCGCAAATCTAATCTTCTCATTGCATCTGAATCATATTTAGATCAATGTCCAATAATTGGACCAAGATAAGATTACTTCTCTACTGAGAGGAGTCCCTAAAATCCAGACCCGTTTCATCACTCCCTAGGAATGGAAGCGTCATGGTTATACAATCGTTTATGATCACATCACCCTCAGGTATTCCCAATACCTGTACATCATGTATACTGGAAGACTCAGATTAAACCCGAAGTATTAGATCAACTTTACAATGTCAACTTCGCGATTTTATCAGTAAGTTTCTCATTCGATCATTGGGAGTCGGTATTGATCATATACTTTCCAAAAGCATATATCATACCTAGGTCTTTATCATATACTTTCCAAAAGTATATATCAAACCTACAAATTCAGTCAAGCTTCCGAAGCGAGACGACCATGCGCATGGAATTTGATTCTTCCCAATATCTCATGAGTGAGCTCATGTCTTCCGGTTCAGAAACTGAACCTGTATGATCCCTTTGAGAGATCGTATTACTCATATGCCCTTATATGCACACCAGCGCGCCGGTGTATAGACCTTGTGGTCTGCCAAATGTACATACTCAGACATATAGTAACACATATGTCTCCGGTCAGAGGATGTGTGCCTATATCATGGCAGCATACGATATAGGACTTTGGTTATCTCGATCTCGTTAAGTCAACTCTTTAACCTAACTAATCTGACACCTCCGAATCTCTATTCCTATGCAGAGGACCTGCATCAAGAGGTCGGTCAGATATCAGCCTAACTGAGATAGGATTGCCATCTCCTACTCAGGCTGGAGATCATCTCTTAACAATCATTTGACGGTGCTTGATGAGTCCTCAACCTAACTCATTAAATATTCATCCAAGCACCAGCCTCTATGATTCAATAGTTGAATCAACAGTTGTATGATCATTAAGATGGCCATGGTACATAACCCTAATTGTACTAAGGAACCTATTATGCAAATTATTTATTCTTCATTTCAGATCAGGGAATGATATTTGCAATAACATTTATTGCATAATGGCTCGCCGTGGGCTCGCATGTCCAACAATCTCCTACTAGCCCAAAGAGCCATTAGTGGGCTAATCATTTAAACCCATACTCATGTGACAATCATAGCTATTTAGAAAATAGCTAGGTAAGCTGATCAGTCACTCTGTTCCTGCGAGACTATGCCAAGTCCTTTTACGGCACTTTCATATCCCCAGTAACAGTGCTCGCATCTAATGCGAGTGTTGCATCTTATGCAACCAATACTCAATCTTGTCAGTTATAGTGTCATTGACACTAAAGTTTAATATAACCAGTATTTCCATAATCCTTATTAGAATACTCTTATTCCTGGAGATCACTATCTCTTAAGGTATCCACAGTTAAGACTTTCTAGATCTCTATCTATAAAGTCTTAAGCTTTTGAAGATAAGACTTTGAGATCACTATCTCAAAAATCTTATTATCTATGAAGATTTTATTATTACTGCAGCCAAGTGTTTTATTTCCATAGTAGGATTAGTAACAGTTTACTACTCCTATTGCATGGCAGCCATCTGGCTTTTGTACACATCTAGCACACATCTGGCTTCTCAGAACTGATGCCCAAGGGCAAGTAGTTCTAGCATTCACTTCCTCAACTCTTTGAGGTGTTACCCCTTTAGATAGGTCAATACCATATCTTAAGGGACGGAAGTCTTTCTTGGAATTTTCCAAGGTGTACTACTAATGTGACAGTCCCAATACCCTCTTCTCTTTGCTCCTGAACAACTTCAGAACTAAGATCTAAGAGGTATCTTTGAAATCATATTTCAAGATATGGAATAGCCAGTCTATAAAACACTTATTATCATCCTTATATTAGGATATTATCTACATCTAGCACGATGAACACAAAGGCACTCCCACTAAGCTTCATATGTTCATCAAGATTCTATCTGAAATCATAACATTTATAATTTCATCAAATCTTATGTTCCAACTTCAAGAAGCTTATTTGAGTCCATAGATGGATTTCTTTAGTTTGCACATCTTGCTTTCCTCAACCATGAAGCCCTGGGGCTACTTCATGTGAATATCCTCAAAGAGGTATTCATAGAGGAATACAATCTTGACTTACATCTCGAAGATGCAATAGTCAAGTTGTGTAGCTAAGGTTAGCAATATTCTGATGGTTTTAAGCATGGTCACCGAGGAGCAAGTCTTATTGCAAGCAATGTCTTCTCTTCGGTGTGTAACTCATGGCTACGAACCGTGCTTTGAAGGTCTCTACCTTCTCATCAGGTTCCCTCTTTCTCTTGAAGATCCATTTACACCTTAATGGGTCTTACCCATATAGGTGGATCCTCGAGGGTCCATATACAACACTTGTATGTGAAGTCTACATTAGACTTTATTGCTAACATCCATCTTTCCATGTCATGATCCTCAGGAGCTTCATCACATGAAGTTCGATCATTGTCAGATTTAACTGACACATGGAATCCAACCTCAAACTTATTTGAAGAGGTATTAATGTTTCATCTTTAATTGTCTATTTAGTTTCCGATTTCAGGAGCCTCGTTATCATCTCAAGATTAAATGAGATCCTTTACTTCATTGTTATCTTGATTCTCAAGAGAGTCATCCTATAAGAATCATATTCTCAAAGATGAGATCTTTTAAGAATCTCAAGGTCATAAAGTAGGTATCCAATACCATCCTTTATTTTCCTAAAGAAGTAGCACTCTCTAGTGCCAGATTCCAGCTTAATCACATGGAACCTTATTAAGGATATATAATGTAGTCTCTACCACATATATATACCTGGAAACTAAGAGATAATTATGCTAAGATTAATCATTGATCAAATCATGTCACACATGATCAATTGTATCTCCCTACAACTCTATTGAGTTAAGGTTCATCAGGAGGATTGAGATAGGAATGATATTCACATCTCCATAAGGTATTCCTTGAATTCATCTAATAGGTACAAGCTACCTTGGTTAGATCAAATTCATTTCATCTTCCTTCAAACTTTGTTTCTAAACCAAAATTGTGAAATCTTTGAACATTTCAAAGTTTTCTAAGTGAAGAGAAGAAATCTCATATCACAAATAATCATCAATAGATATCACATATCCATAATGTTTACTATGATATAGATGATTCACATACATCAATATGTATGAGATCCTGAATACCTTGACATCTTACACCTTTCCCAAAGAAGGGTGTATTGGACATTTTACTTTGAATACAATATTCATAAGTATGCAAGTTTTGAAATTTTAGACATTCTAAAGTTTCATCTCTTACTTGTCCATTGATGTCATCAATAGACATATATCCAAAACACGATGTCAAATCATTGACAAATGATTTTTATCCTCCTATTGATTTTTAAAGGTTTAATTTTTCAGTATTAGAAATCTTAATGAACCATTCATTAATTTTCTAATTTAGTGGAGTCCACTAGATGTTAGATTACTATCTGAAATATCTCCATCATAACTCTTTATGATAGGTCTATTCCAGATTTCATGTTTACTCCCAACATTTAGAAATAAACAATGAGTGTATTCTAATATCTAGGTCATAGAGACATTCTCTAAGACCAAGGGCTCTCCCACTGAAAATATGAAGTATATTCATCCGGTGGAAATTGTTGCAACAATTGCATCACTTCCAACATAGATGACCATTAAACCTTCAGATCAAATTTCTAATATTAATACATATGCAACCAATTGCAATTGTCATTAGAAAATTGAGATACAATTATTAGACTTTATCTTATCAAATAAGTAAGTCAATTTCAATGATTATATGTAGATTATTCTGATGTACTATCTGATTCCTTCTCTAAGGATTCTAGATAGATTTGATAGTCATACTATCAATACATCAACATATTGCAGTATTGGCATTCATCCAACTCTTTGGATGTCATATGGAAGTCACAGAAGTACAGTCAACTCTTTGACTATGCTTCTCACTTGGGTCCAACCCATGCTTCCAATGCGCTCCCTTTATCTATAAGCAACCATTGCTCAAGACCAAGGATCTCTTATGTAGAAATCGAAAATTTCAATATATAAGAGTATTTCAACATTATACAAGCTTCATTCATTTCATATAATATGAATAACATGAAGCATCATGAATGACCAGAGTATAGACAGTAGAATGATGACACTCATCGTATCTACATCCATCGAAACTCTTAAAATATTGGTTCAGGTAGGTATTCAAACAATTTGAATACATAATCTATTATAGAGCCACCATTCTGCATAATGCAGAGAACCATGTCATTCATGATTATATGTCAAGAGCACATATGTATGCCAGAACATCTTCATAGATTTTATAAGGATTATTTGATAATTACGATCATTATCGACATGTCACTTCAAAAGTACATTCGATGAGATCAAGACTATAGAGACATACAAACCCTAGGGTTGTAGTCCTATTATCTATTTAATTGTCATTCCTCATTAGTATGAGGAGATTTGCATATTGCAGCCACATACATTATGTGTGCAACTGCAAACACAATATCTGGATCATGAGTCCAATCCATGATATTTTACTGGTTATCATTGAGTATAACATTGAGTGGGTTTAATGAATGATTATCAGAAATAAGAAATTTGCATAAGTGTACATATTTATATATATACATATTTTACTTTGTTTTAGGAATTTTTATACCAAAGTTGTCTTGCCTTGTCAACACTGAAAGTTCATTCCCTTAATCGCTTTCAATGTAAGAGATATACTTACCATTATATCTCAAGCAAGATCTGGGATCTCCTTCCTTATCTTTGTTGCATCCCAATAATATGAGAACCTACAACTCGGATAAAAAGAAGCGGGAACACATTCCGCCTTGCAAGTCTAATTTGCATCTCCCAATTTGGTCTTTAACACCCGGGTCCACCACCCCTAAGGTGATGTTGACCCGTCATTAATTGAACCAACCATCAACAGGAATACAACTCGCTATGCGCAATCCAATATCGCCCCAATAATATGAGGACTCGATATTGGGGTCACTACGCATATGTCCTTACTCTTTCGAGAAGCGACTAGCCCGATCCAAATGGATCATATGTAGGAGCTGTCACTTCGGACAGGCGTCTCCTACATATAATATCTGACGACGAAACTCTTCGCCTTGACGGGAGACCATGGATGTCACTTATGTGATCCTCCATATCATATTCAAATTCTAATTAATTATCATAAATAATATTCACATAATTAATTCTTCCAAGGGAAATAATAACTCTATTGGTTTAATTGGATATAATTAATTCAATCATATTAAATTAATTATCAATCCAATTCAATCAATCAAACTTTATTTCTATACTTGAATATATATATGATATTTTTTGACGCTCATATATATATGATATTATCTCAAAGTATGTTTTAATTCGTATTTTAATAATTAGAAAAAATACAACTTAATCCCTCAGACATTATCCCGGCCCTACCCGTTGTCATGGCCAATGCAGGCGAGAGTGGGACGGACCACATACGTTGCAACCCGCTACCCCAACGATCTCCGACTAGTCACCATATCCGCCTCGGGAAAGGATAATGCCAAATTGATTAATTTATACTTGAGATGATCATCGGTTCTTCGACCGAAATTATACCATATAGTAATCAAAACAAATTTAATTATAAGGAAATTTGCTAGACAAATTCTCAATCCTATTCAAGCAAGGAGTTTGATGATTGAGTTTCCAATTATGATCTAGATCAAATCTAATCAATTAATTGGTTGAGGCCAAGTCAATTAAGGAAATAATCATCTTCCAATATTTCTCAAATATTTTTCATAATTATTTCTCGAAATTAACAATTAATTTCATTAATTGACAATCACATGGTTCTTGATTAGGAATGTAATTTCAGCAGTGACCCCTACTTACTAAAATTAGCATATCTCAATCATATTAAATCCAAATTAGACAAAATCAATTTTCATGGATTGCTAATTTGATTTAGGACAGAACCCAAGTGATGTTTCATGCATTTCGAGGCAAGTCTAAACAGTAATTAACATCTTAATCACGTTCAGATCTACAGTTCCCGCAACAGTGCATACATGTTCATTAAAACAACCATATCTTGAGCATACGAAATCCGATTTACGCAAACTCAGATCCTACGGTTTCCTTATTTAATGGGGAACAAAATCCAAGTGAATAACACGTGCTTAAACATTTCAAACATGACCGAAATTATTCACTAAACAGATCTGCAAAATCAAAAACCGACAAAAAACTTTCGTGACCTTAACGAACCCAAGTCGTTCTCAGTTAGCGAATCATATTCGAAACCGTCAACCTGGCTCTGATACCACTTGAAGGATATGGTTAGATCCTCAAGCGCATCAAGAAAGGGTGATCGTCGTATCGAATACGACGAAGAACGACTAGTCGCACTAGTTGTTCTATGCAGCGGAAATTAAAAAATTTTCATGCGACGAAACCACATGATCCAAGAACACTTCTCGAATCGTTTCGTCCAAACCACAAACAAGTATTAGGGTTACCTCTTGAAGCGTGGTTGCGATCAAGTCTCTAAACGAAGAGACCTCCTGTCTCAAGTCCGATCCGACGGAGGAGACGCTTGCGAGCGCGGGGATGAACCGCGTACTTCTCGCAATCCATGTTGATGATCCAAGCGGTGGATCTCCTGATCTCGACACACGAGATCCGACGTCTTCTTCACGAGCAAGGCACGCCGAAGTAGACGGAATTCCACGAACAAAACATCGGGCAGCATAACGACGACGCTGCGGCGATGGAGAACCTCTCTAGGGCATCCATGGTGGACGGCCATGAGAGGGAGAGAGAGGGCTGTCGTGTAGAGAGAAAAAGAGAGAGAGTTTGCTCTAATATTGCATGTAAACAGAGAGCATGGTATGCCTCTCTATTTATAGGGTTTTGGGATCCATGGATTTCAATCCATGTGACATATAAAATAAATGGATGAGCTTGATTTATGTCAATCCAATGGTCAAGATTGTTGTTGGTGAAACCAACAAATTTAGATTAAAATATATTTGACAAAATCAAATATAAATCAATCCAAAATCACATCAATAAATAAGGAGAGAATATACATGGAGATTATATCTTCATGTGTATTAAGGGGGGACGGCCACCCATTCCATATAGGAATTGGGTGCCGCCCACCTCTTCCAATAGGAGGCAATCTCATGGATTTCCATGAGATTGCATGCCTCCTTGATTTTCTCTCTTATTTATTTCCAACAACTATTTGTTGGGATTTTATTCACCAAAAATAATTCTCAATTAATTTTGGGAATATTGCAATCTTGACATTGGAAAATTGTGAATCACATTCACAACCCAAAACAAAATATAATTTACATTTTCAATTAATTACACAATGTGTATCCAATACACATAATAATTAATAAACAAATATAAATTATAATTAGCTCTCTCTAATACATTATAAATCACATTTATAGCATATTATGAATAATTGGATATTGCTATCCACATTATTCTCATCCATGATAATTAAATCATATTTAATCATCTTGGATATATTTTTCTCATGTGTTCAAATAATATGAATCACATTCACATTATTCACATCTTTGATAATTAAATCACATTCAACTATCTTAGATAACTCTCTTTATAATATGAATCAAATTCATATTAATTTTGATAATTAAATCACATTTAATTATCCATTTTCTCAATGCTCGGATACATATTATCAACAATGAAATTATCCTGAACTCATTCAAGGATAATGCGCTTTCTCCGCGAATACTTGGAGATAAGGACAGGGCGATTGTATTGTTCCATGTATAGTGACTTGGATATTGAGATCATATCTCAAATCCAGATCGCGGGCCTCCCATAGATGCTTGATTAAATCAAGACCGCAAATCTAATCTTCTCATTGCATCTGAATCATATTTAGATCAATGTCCAATAATTGGACCAAGATAAGATTACTTCTCTACTGAGAGGAGTCGCTAAAATCCAGACCCGTTTCATCACTCCCTAGGAATGGAAGCGTCATGGTTATACAATCGTTTATGACCACATCACCCTCAGGTATTCCCAATACCTGTACATCCTGTATATTGGAAGACTCAGATTAAACCCGAAGTATTAGATCAACTTTACACTGTCTACTTCGTGGTTTTATCAGTAAGTTTCTCATTCGATCATTGGGAGTCGGTATTGATCATATACTTTCCAAAAGCATATATCATACCTAGGTCTTTATCATATACTTTCCAAAAGTATATATCAAACCTACAAATTCAGTCAAGCTTCCAAAGCGAGACGACCATGCGCATGGAATTTGATTCTTCCCAATATCTCATGAGTGAGCTCATGTCTTCCGGTTCAGAAACTGAACCTGTATGATCCCTTTGAGAGATCGTATTACTCATATGCCCTTATATGTACACCAGCGCGCCGGTGTATAGACCTTGATTAGGTCATCAACCTATTGGTCTGCCAAATGTACATACTCAGACATATAGTAACGCATCTGTCTCCGGTCAGAGGATGTGTGCCTATATCATGACAGCATACGATATAGGACTTTGGTTATCTCGATCTCGTTAAGTCAACTCTTTAACCTAACTAATCTGACACCTCCGAATATCTATTCCTATGCAGAGGACCTGCATCAAGAGGTCGGTCAGATATCAGCCTAACTGAGATAGGATTGCCATCTCCTACTCAGGCTGGAGATCATCTCTTAACAATCATTTGACGGTGCTTGATGGGTCTTTGTTGGGAAAAGTGAATCAGTTGTATATTCCATAAGCCCTTTTTTTTTAAGCCAAGAAGAGGGGGATACACTCGTTGGTGCTTACCCCAATTTATTAAGAGTGAAAGAAGGTGTTACAAAAAAGAAAAGAAAGAGAAACAAAGCCCCCCGCGAAGGAGGCAGGTAGCCTCCCGAGGGTGGCAACCAGCACCTAAACATAAGGAGAAAAACAAACCAATCACACAAGGCACCAATCAGCAACCAAAGCCCTAGCACGGCAAAAGACATTCTCCAGGTAAAACCGCTGGTCGGAGAAGAGGGCCTCATTGCGAGCAAGCCAAAGCGACCACAAGCAAGCCACCGGCGCTAGAAAACGCCTTCTCTCCAACCGCCTGTTAGAGAGGAGGGAGTCGCAGAAGGATTCCACATCACGCGCGAGCATCCAATCCACGAAGGGGTCGTCCCACATTGCCCGGACCATGGGGCACAGAAATAGCAGATGGTCGAGAGTCTCCACATTAGAAAGGCACAGGCCGCACGTGCTAGAGACCGAGGGTATCAATCTGGAACAGCGATCGCGTGTCAAGAGCCTCCTTCTACGCAAGAGCCACAGAAAGAAGATAATACGAAGTGGCAAACCCAAGCCCCAGAAGAAGCCACAGTCACGCACCAAAGCATCCGAACCAGGAGGCGGAGGATAAAGCAAAGACCCGTAGGCCTTCCGAGTAGAGAAGTGGCCGTCCCTCCAAAGCCAGTGATCCAAGCCACCAGAGGGAGAGCCCGCCTGAGCAAGAGCATTCATCAAAGCCAGAAACTCCTCGAACCTCTGATCGGAGAAGGAGACCAAGAATCGTCCACCCAGCAGGAGGCGACGGAGGCATCCTTATTCTCCGCCAAAGCGAATAGACGGGGGAAACGAGAAGAAAGTGCCCCCCCAACCAACAATCATTCCAGAAGGAGAAAGTGCGGCCGTCACCGAGCACAGGTTTGAAAGACGATCTATACTTCACGAAAGCCACCTGAATACCACGCCAAAAAGGAGAACTCCCGCCCACGTTCTCCGAAGCTCCCACACCAGGCCACGCCCTCCCGTGAAGACCCCTCAAGATGGTAATGAAGAAGCTTTCATCACTGCCCCAGACCCTGGCTGCCCATTTAAGGAAGAAGGCATCGTTGATCAATCTGAGACTCCTTACCCCCAAGCCACCCGCCGACTTCTCCCTCAACACCTCCTCCCAAGCGACCAGGTGAATCCCCCTCCCACCGCTGCCCGATTTCCCCCAAAGGAACTTCTTGAAGCAAGACTCCAGTCTATTGCCGATCCCCGCAGGCAACCGACGAGTCGATAAAAAGTGAACAGGAATAGCGGCCAGGACCGAGCGAAGGAGAACCAGTCTTCCTCCTTTGGAAAGGAGAGCAGTACGCCAGCTAGCCAACCTCGCCTCCACCTTCTCCACCACCGGGCTCCAATCCTTCAATCGAGGCCGCCCAACCACCAACGAAATCCCCAGATAATCCAGCGGGAGGCTGGTCAAAGGAGAACCCAAAATGTTGGCGAAAACCGAAGCACGCGCCTCCGAAACACCAAAAGCAATGACCTTCGATTTAATGCCATTCATGCGTAAGCCGGAAAGCTCACTGAAGAGGTCTAAAGTCGCCGACATAGCCGCAAGTTCCGCCTCACCCCCTTCGATAAAGCACAACGTGTCGTCCGCGAATTAAATAAGAGGCACCGAGATGGTCCCCTTAGAGAATCCCTTAGATAGGCCCGCGTCAACCACCCGAGTCACCATCCGAGCCAGAACGTCCGACGCAATCATGAACAAGAGGGGGGCAAGGGGGCACCCTTGCCGAAGGCCCCGACGAGGTTGAAAGCGGCCCCCCTCCAACCCGCCATTCAGTAGAATAGAAAAGGAGGAAGTCGTAACACAGCGCCGCATCCAAGATATCCACAAGTTAGGGAAACCACGCCTCTTGAGAGCAGCCCAAAGAAAGGCCCAATCGACGCTGTCATAGGCTTTAGCAAAATCGATCTTCCATAGAACGCCTTGTCGCCCCGAGTTATTCCAATCCGCCACCATCTCCGACGCAGCCACAATACAGTCGGAAATTTGCCTGCCTTTGATGAAAGTCGCCTGAACGGGCGAGATAATAGAGTCTAGCACCTGAGACAGTCTCCTGGCCATGACTTTAGCTACAATTAAATAAATGGCATTAGAAATGGAGATGGGACGAAAATCCCCAATGTCCTCTGCCGCCTCCCGCTTAGGGATCAGGAGAAGAAGGGCCCTATTAAGTCTACCAAACCCTACGTTTCCACCACAGAACTCCACGAGAACCTCAAAAACCTCCTTGCCCACCAAATCCCAGAAATCCTTGAAGAAAGCAACCGAAAAGCCATCAGGCCCGGGAGACGCGTCAGGATTAAGGTCCCACAGGGCCTCCTTAGTCTCCAACAATGAAACTGGCCTAGTAAGCAAGGCACACTCCTCCGCAGAGATAGAGGGAACCCCTAAACCGAGCCACTTCCAGCGCCGAGGAAGACGAGCCGACATGGCATTCCTGAAATGCTCCGAAATGGCCGCACCCATAGAGCTATCCCCAACGAACCGCTGCCCATCAACAGAAATAGCTCGCAGCGTACTGTTCCGTTTCCTCCCACTAGCAACCCTGTGGAAATAGGCCGAGTTCGCGTCGCCGTCCTTAAGCCATCTGAGCCTGGAGCGCTGACGCCATTCGATAGCTCTTTTCTTGTCTTCGTCCTTAAGCCATCTTTTATTCCATAAGCCCTAGGCTCTCTTATATAGGAGAGTAGCCTATGGGTAAATTACATAAAGCATACAACTGAAAATAAAAATAACGAAGGGATACAGAAACGACTATATGCGTTAACACTCCCCCTCAAGATGGAGCATAGATATCAATCATGCTCAGCTTGGACGCACACTTCTGGAATGGGCCTCGTAGTAATGCCTTGGTGAATATATCAGCAGTTTGATTCTCTGAGGTAACATGAGATGTAGCAATGAACCCCTTCTGAATCATGTCACGTATGTAGTCACAGTCAACCTCAATATGCTTGGTCCTCTCATGGAATGCTGGGTTGTTTGCAATGAATAAGGCAGCCTGATTATCACATTCCAAGTTCATAGGAAGCGGTACATCAAGACATAGATCTGTAAGAACAGCTTTCACCCACATCATCTATGTGCTAGCCTGGGCCATAGCCCTATATTCGAATTCAGCACTGGACCTAGCTACCACTGTCTGTTTCTTGCTCCTCCATGAGACTAGAACATCTCCAACATAGACTGCAAATCCTGAGGTGGACTTCCTGTCATTGGGACATCCTGCATAGTCTGCATCCGCACATGCTGAGATAGAAATCTCCTTTCCCTTCTTGAATAGCAAACCTGCACCTGGAGATGATTTGAGATATCTAAGAATCATGTGTATTGCGTCCATATGGACCTGACGTGGTTGCTCCATGAACTGGCTCACACGACTCACTGCAAATGATATATCAGGTCTAGTGATCGTGACATACAATAGTTTGCCTACCAGTTCTCTGTATCTTCTCCTGTCCACCTCCTCTATGTCATCATCATAGAGCTTCATGCTGGGATCCATTGGTGTCGTAGCAGGCCGACACGCAAGCATACCTGTTTCACTCAACAAATCTGTAACGTATTTCCTCTGCGACATTACTAATCCATACGGATTTCTAGCAAATTCCAACCCCAGAAAATATCTAAGGACTCCAAGGTCCTTAATGACAAATTCGGTTCCCAGCTTTTCTTTCGCCTGCTTTATGCCATGCTCATCATCTCCTGTAATCAAGATGTCATCTACATAAACCATGATTACAATAATACCTCTAGCAGTCTTCTGTACGAACAATGAATGATCAGCATTGGAGCGTTTGTATCCTTGTTTCTCAGAGGTCTGAGAGCTTCTGAAACCATGCTCTGAGGCTCTGCTTAAGGCCATAGATAACCTTATGTAATCTGCATACCTTGGAACACTCCCCCTCAACAGCAAAATCGGGTGGCTGTTGCATATAGACTTCCTCCTGCAAATCTCCATATAAGAATGCATTCTTCACATCTACCTGATAGAGTGGCCAGTCTCTAGCAATTGCAACTGACAACAAGATCCGGAGAGTGGAATGACGGGCTACATGCGAGAATGTGTCAAGGTAATCCACCCCGTATGTCTGTGTAAAGCCACGTGCAACAAGTCGTGCCTTGTATCTATCAATAGAGCCGTCTGCATTATGCTTCAATGTAAACACTCACTTACAGCTCACTGGGTTCGCATCTGGAGGTATAGGAACCAGACTCCAAGTTCCTCTGGACTGAAGTGCCGCCATTTCTTCCTCCATTGCTAGCCGCCATCTACTATCTTGCAGAGCATCTTGATAATTCCGTGGAATATCTACAGCTGACAGTGCCACCACAAATGTCCTGAAATCTCCAGATAGTCTCTCAAAAGACACAGATGCTGACAATGGATATGTAACACAGCTCCTCTTCGATTTGCGTAGAGCAATGGGAACATCTAAATCTGTTGTAGCCTCATCTGGCCCCTACAACATATCCTGCTCAGAAATGTCATCAGATCCATCAATAGAAATATTTTCATTACATACCATAGGCGAGCTAGGAGACGAGTCATGACCATGAGCGGGAGGAGGCCTGCGGGTATAATGGAACGGTAGCGGTGAGACAGGTATATGTAGTGGTGGCAGTGGTGGTGGTGGTGGTGGTGACGTTGATGACGGCATTTGAGGTGGTGGTGTCATGTATATGGCATCAGTAGATGAAGGTGGTAGCTGCTGGTCTCCCGAGGTTGAAAAATACATAACAGATTCAAAAAATGTAACATCTGCACTGACCATATACCGCCGACGCAGAGGATCGAAACACTTGTACCCCTTTTGAGTTCTGGAGTACCCAACGAAAGCACACTTGACAGCCCTAGGAGAGAGCTTGTCAGTACCAGGCGACAACTGATGGACAAAGGCGACCGAACCAAACACACGAGGAGTAAGAGTGAACAGATCCTTCCCGGGATGGATGAGGGAAAACGGAATCTGTTCATTCAAGACAGAAGAAGGCATACGATTGATTAGGTAACATGCAGTGAGAACTGCATCACCCCAGTAAGAGTAGGGAACATGACTCTGTATAAGAAGTGATCTTGTGACATCAAGAAGGTGACGGTGTTTCCTTTCTGCAATTCCATTTTGTTGAGATGTATGAGCACAAGATGTTTGGTGAACAATCCCTTTTGAGGAGTAATAATTAGCAAGGACATTGGTACACAGTTCTAAAGCATTATCACTCTTCACAAACTTCACGGATGTGGAGAAAACATTTTGTATTTCATTCAGAAAATGGATAATGATATTTCCTGCTTCAGATTTATTTTTCATCAAAAATACCCATGACACTCGAGAAAAATCATCCACAAATACTATATAAAACATGTGTCCCTGATGATCAGGTACACGACTCGGACCCCAGACATCAATATGAAATAACTCGAACTTGGAGGTACTACTCCGACCTGGACGACTGGGAAAGGTTGACCTGTGATGCTTTCCCAACTGACACGCCTCACATTGGATAGGTGTGTGAGGAAGACCATAAGGTAACATGCGACGCAATTTCTGAAGCGGTAGATGTCCAAAGCGCAGATGCCACAATAAAGAAGATACTGGTCCAGTGGGAAGGGATGAGGTTCCAGCGAATGGGGTCTGATTCAGGCGGTAGAGGCCTCCTTGCTCATAGCCACGACCAATCACGTTGCCCGTATGGATGTCCTGAAAAATCAAAGAAGATGGATCAAAAATTGTCCGACAATGTAGATCCTTCGTAATCTGACTAATTGACAACAAATTCATTGAAAAATCAGGTGCATGTAGCACATTCTTGAGCTGCATAGAAGATGTCAATCTAATCTCCCCCTGACCAGTGATGGGGGAATGTGTACCATTGGCGATTACTATTGTTCGGCCTGGAGGAATCTGAGTGTATCGTGTAAGTAAACTCTAGTCGCCACATAGGTGATGTGTAGCGCCCGAGTCCATAATCCATGGTAATGTATCTGATCTACTACTACTGAATGCAAGTATGCTACCTGAAGCACTGGTCGACGCAGAGGCAGAAGCAGCAGCATCAGATTGACTCTCAGTAGTCGGTGCTGGACCAGATGGTGGAATAGTGCCCCTCAGACGAGCAACTAGATCGCCGAACCGCTGATCCAGAGTAGCAGCAGATGGAGGCTCTATCTGTTCAGCAACTCGTGCAGATGCAGGAAATCCATGCTTCGAGTAGCATGTATCTTCATGGTGTCCAATGCGGTGACAATAGGTACATGTTGGCCTAGTACGGCCACCTCTTCCACGGGGTCCACGTCCACGGCCGTGGTGATGAAATCCGCGACCCCTGTTGGCTGCCATGGCTGAAGTATTCTGACTCGTGGCCGTGGAAGGAACTGTGATCCGACTCAGTCTATGGAAAGCTTCCTCCATGGGAGGAATAGTAGAGTCGGCCAAAATCTGTGATCGTGCCGCCTCATACTCTGGATCAAGTGCAGCCAGGAACACGCCTACCATAGTCGCGTTCCTATATGTCTTCTGCTGTTCTGGCATAGCTGTCAGGGGCATGAAGCTGTAGAGCTTCTCGAACATCCCCCTCAGAGATGTATAAAGAGAATGTAGAGGGCGACCATTCTGCTTGATAGTGAAGATATCATGCTGGAGTTGCAGAATCTTTGTCTCGTTCTTCGCCTGTGAATATGTAGCCGCCAGAATGTCCCATATATCCTTCGCCGTGGGTTGATGTAGAATGTCATTGGCAATTTCAATTGCCAACGTACCGGATAGCCAAACTTTGGCGTATGCGTCGTCAGCCTCCCAAGAGGCATTGGTTCCAGTCTTCTCAGCATGCTCTGGTTCGATAAGAATGTGCTTCTTACCCGTTGACTTCATCATGCTCATGAACTGCATTGCCCACAGTTCATAGTTGGTACCGTCCATCTTTACAATAGGCGCTGGACCACGAAAGGCGCCAAGGGATGGAATATCTGCCTTGCTTTCTGACATACTGGAGACTGAAGACTGGAATGACTGATAGAGAATGAGATTTGTCTACAATGACATAGACGGATTTAGTTGCACGTGTAGACCTCAAGCAACAAAACCCATGTAGGTGACGGTGTGCGCTTTAAGGTTTTAGCACACACGCACGCGTAGGATGCATGCGTACACTCAACCTGCAGAACGCTCAGACACAGGAGGGCTGGAGCACGCTATGCGTGCACTGGTGTCGCACGTTGCGCGCACTGGTTGCACGCGTTACGCGCACTGGTTGCGCGCACAGGAGATTGGTGCTTCACGCGCACTGGTTGTGCGCACAGGAGATCGATGCGTGAAGCTTCACGCGCAGCCGCACATGAAACCAGAGCAGCAGCACAGGAGATCTGTGCGCGGGAGTGCTGCTCACTCGCGCGGGAGAACGCGGGGAAGGGGGGGTTGCGCACTCGCACTCGCGCACTCGCGCAGAGGATGCTAGCGCAGAGGGAGAGAGGCGGAGGAGGAGGCAGCGCCGATCAGAGGGAGAGAGGAAGGAGGTGGCGCCGATCAGAGAGAGAGAGAGGCCGGCGGGGTGGGGTAGGGTTAGGGTTAGGGTTTCGAGAACTCCGGCCTAGGACCGTCGCTCTGATATCATGTTGGGAAAAGTGAATCAGTTGTTTATTCCATAAGCCCTAGGCTCTCTTATATAGGAGAGTAGCCTATGGGTAAATTACATAAAGCATACAACTGAAAATAAAAATAACGAAGGGATACAGAAACGACTATATGCGTTAACAGTCTTCAATCTAACTCATTAGATATTCATCCAAGCACCAGCCTCTATGATTTAATAGTTGAATCAACAGCTGTATGATCATTAAGATGGCCATGGTACATAACCCTAATTGTACTAAGGGACCTATTATGCAAATTATTTATTCTTCATTCCAGATCAGGGAATGATATTTGCAATAACATTTATTGCATAATGGCTCGCCGTGGGCTCATATGTCCAACACTAATGTGTTATCTAAGTGTATATTTGTAAGTTATTTCAGGTTATAAAAACTTGAATGAAACCCATTTCCAATATCTATAAGTCAGGAATCAACATTAACATCGATATGTTTGAAATGACCAATATGTGTGATATATGGGGTATAAATGAACTGATATGTGTGATATAAGTGTGTATTTGTAGGCTATTTGTTGTTTTAATATATTGGATGGTCTTAATTTCTGAAAAAAAATGATAAAAAGATGCCTTTTTTGAGCCATTTCCGGCATTTCCACCGATATCATCGATATATCCCGATGTATCCTTTTCCGGGCGGACCGGTACGATATCGATATTGGCCTTCTACGGATGGATCCAATTGCCCATCTATGATACATACTCTAAAAACTGCAAATATGGGCTCTATGAATGTCTAGTATAGGCTAATTTGGCACTCCTCTATCCCACCTAGGGTGAAGATTTTTTTTGTGGCAGCTGAAGCATGGTAGATTGGCAATGAGGACAATCATTAGCTCTTAGTCTCATTCACGGGACTCCCTCTGTCCTTGATGTTTGAATATGGTGGAAGATAGCAAACATATATTCTTTGCTTGCCCATTTTTCATTGAGTTGTGGACTCGTTGGACTTTT
Organism: Ottelia alismoides; assembly: GCA_037367405.1. NCBI lineage: Eukaryota > Viridiplantae > Streptophyta > Magnoliopsida > Alismatales > Hydrocharitaceae > Ottelia > Ottelia alismoides. The sequence goes on from JAZKJV010003594.1 coordinate 125,144, forward strand.
CTTGGTTGCATTTCTCAAACTCATAGGAGTTGGTGTTCTATCTGCCCAGCTTGTATTACTTCACAGATGGTTGTTTATACAATTTTGTTGTTCTATGGGTGAGTTGGCTCTCGTGCAATGGGATAGTCTTCTGCATCAGCAATGTTATGGATAGTATGTTGGTTCATACTAGGACTTTATATGAAGTATGGCCCCCGTAACCCTTACCTTCTTTTGATGAAGTAAATTTTAGGGTAATTTTTGGATGTGGCTCATTTCGAGCCCACAACCCATCTTTCTTAAAAAAACTCATGAGCATTTTCAGAATGAATTATTTCTACTATGGTGCGAAACTGAGAAATTATTTATTTAACAAATGTAGAAATAAAAGAAAGTGCGTGAAACTTATTTTATAAAGAAGTTGTCCATGACACACAAGAGAAATCATCAACCAAAAGTAGATGATAGCAATGACCTTGTCTACGAGAAAAATTGATTTATTTTTATTAAGATTGCAACCTAAATAAGGTTCACATAAAATTCTTGATCCCTAGAGGATGCACGCATACGGGGCTACACATGCATGAGTAAAAGGGTGCAGAGGTTCTCATTGTATCGTAACTCATGCGAACAAAACAAAGAGGAGTGAACCCTAAGGTTGGCGTATGGTGGAACCTTCTAGTCAGAGGAATGACTCCTCGCGATCAGGCACTAACACTTGGTTATGTGGTGTGGCACCCAAATGCAGCGTCGTCATGCACTAGCAATGAGCGGTGGCTCTATGCTAGGTGCTGCAACGCAAGCTATCACAATTGAGCAGTGACAAGGAGATGACAATGATTGAAGGGTATGTGACAATGTTTAGCGTTCTAGTGGAGGGAATGGAAGCTTATTTGGGTTGGATATTAGAATACCAAACTAGGACAAAAACTATGACCCCATATTGGGATAAATGAGCAACTTAATTATATAAGACCCTAGAATCCACTTATATAGATTGAAAGAAATTGCAGTGTTAATAGGAAACAATGTTACAAATATATAATTCTCGTTTTCATAGAGATAATGATGGTCCTCTTCCCATGAAATTGTTAAAGTAGTACCTCCAAAGGTGCCGGTGACTCCCGAAAACAAAAGCAATGGAGGGAGCTGTAAAATAGAGAGTAGAAAAACAGAATTAGGTCTGCACAACAAAATCAGTACATGTCAACTCTGAAAAGGGATGAATTCTTCTCTGACAAATGAAATAGATAACAATTATAATCAGTTTGTCTTACAATATACCAAATGTCTGCTAAATTTGACTATTATACCACCAAAATCTCTTAAAAGACTGTTAATATTGAGTATAACGTCATCCAACCCCCACCATACACATGAAATGGTTCACCCCATCAATCCAAAAGAGATATGAAGAGCCAAAGGATGGCCACTGGATGTTAATGGTCATCCACAGAGCTCCATCAAACAACAGGAATAATACGACCTTGGTACAGAGGGATCAAAACAACCTAAAAAGTTAACAAAATTGCTTCTAAGTTCATAAAAAAGTTAAGTATACAATAAAGACATTATTATGGAAAGAGGCCCTCCATCACATGGAACTAGCTTTAGAGAGTGGGAAAACACAAAACAAGCCCATATCTTGTGGGCAAAAATTTGAACAAAAAATCTATTCTCAGTGGCACCTTTAAAGTGTCAACCATGCCGATCCAACAACCAGTCCCAGTGTCTAGCATAACATCTTACCCCAATTTCAATAAAGAGCTTTATGGAATACAGTTAAAGTGCGAGTTGCAGAAGTTTAGAATCTGAAAAAATGTGGAACCAAAGTTTGAACTTGACCAGCAACTAACTGCTTACCCCAACAAGCATCTGAAGCCACTTTGAACCACTCACACGTTTCTGTATAAACGGCAAACCTGGCAAGAAACAACCATGTATAATTCATCTTAGAAAATAGATACAACATTTCTCTCTGAGTAATGGTTATGGAATAAAGGAAATGTCAAGATCCCCAGGTTTATGAGTAAACAAAATTGAAGTTTATGATGTAGGTCACAACGCATGGGCGTTCTACCTCGATTATAACCATGAACAAATCCAAGCAGTGCGCCAGCACCACTTCCAACCTGCAAGAAACAAATTTCTTTCCAACATGAAACAGTCTGAGATGGACTAATATGAAGTATGAACATCTAGTGAAATGAAAAATCCACAAACCACTGCAGTTGCATCATGCAAAGCGGAAGTTATTGTCCACTCTCCTTGCCCCTGTCCAAAATTTAATAGTTCAGTCACAATGACAAAAAATAGTCCAAGAACTCAGTTGCACTGACTAATCTAACAAAGAGGTGCATGCAACTACATTTCCAGCTATTTAACTTTCCTAGATACATGAAAGAAAAAAGACTTCGACACACTAGAAATTTACCTAATCAAATTTATGGGAGAAATACATCACACAAATATAGATTTTTGAGGCCCAAGAAACTTTAGAGTAAAACATGGTAAAAAAACAAGAAATCTTATTTCTTATCAAATAAGATGAAGAGTTGTAAAAAGATTTGATAGGCATAAAACATGTATGCATAGAAAAAGCTTGAGATTTCAAAATTGGACATAGACCAAGATAGGATTTTCTGGCAAGAAGAATTAAAAATATTATCAAAACTGCTGAGTCACATTTATATGAATTTGTAAAGAACGGATGATCATGACAATGTGATGATGATAGGAATTTTTTCCATCTCAACTGCAGCTATTGTTTTAGCCGCACAATATGATGCTAAAATCAGGGGGCATTAGATCGATGGGATCCAATTGTTATAGTGCACATTTCATGTTGCATGCATCAATTGCATGGTTGAAACAAAATTGATAAAAGATGGGTAATTACAAATTTTCAACCTATAAGGCATAGTTGCAAGCAAATTAGGTTATGGGCATCAGTTTGGGAAGTGCACAACATAATAAAATCTGTAGGAAAATTTAGAAAAAGCATGTAGACAGAAAAAATGTGCGGGTAACACATCTTATTAGTAGACGCAGGGAAAGGATACACGAGAGAAAAAACGAAGCATCCGAAGCAAGACTGCTCACTCAAATAAGTCAAACATAGAAAACCTATTTAGAAAAGGAAAAATTCACAACATGAACAAACAAATATCATAAAAGATTGCTGCGGATAGTTAAAAACTCTGGCAAAAGTATTAATTTCAACTGCTATAAGTTGGTCTGACCGCAATTTAAGGGAAAGGGTCGCATTATACCGTCAGCCAACAGAATCTTTAATCAAATCTTTCGTCATAAATTCCATTAAAAATAGATTGACATGGGAAAAGTGTGCTAAAAATATGAACGAAGGCCAACAAACATCTTAGACATGGGAAAAGATTGGCTTTTTCTTCTGGTTCATGATTGAGTTACTAAGGTTAGAATACCAAGTTATGTCAATCTAAATCAGGGATGGTAATAATATGGCAAGTCCGAAGTACCAACAAAATTCAAATTTGAAGGCACCGTAATCCGAAGTCACTTAGGAAGGTATACTCTATCAAATTCAGAAATCAATATTTATCTTCTTGACAATGACATCGCTAAATAAAACACCAATAAAAGGAATAGAAAACATGTCCTCGATTTTATTGGTTAGTTGAGGTTATCATCTCATCGATTTGCGTAAAAGAGCATGAGACATACAGCAAGCTTTTATCTAGGCAAATTCGACACTGAAAAGGACAAAACTCATCACGATCATCATCAAACTCACGCATACTTTAATAGTGAATCCAAAACAAATTGCAAAGAAGACCGTGCTTGACTCAAACAAAACTTATGCCAAGATATTGCTTGATTCTTTCTAGATCCAAGTCTACAACATAACACCTACTTCTCGAATATTTTGTAAAAACCTTCACTTTTCGTTTCAAAATCGAATCTTTTTTTGGCAGACGAGTGATGGATTGGAACTTGCGGCCATAGAAGCCGCGTAATGTAGAAAAGGCGAGATCTTTCGCCGCCTGGGATGCGGAAAAATCGAGTCTTGGGATAAGGTTTAGCTTACAGAGGTAGGGTTGACGGGTGAGAGGCAGCGAGGGCAGCGGGCGGAGCCTAGTCCGGGGTTGATAGTGGGCTCATGGTACAGGTTGCCCGATCGGAGTTTCTCCTCGTACACCTCTCTTGTCCCCATCTCTCTCTCTCTCTCTCTCTCTCTCTCTCTCCAAAGTTTCCCACGGCCTCTTTTTTTTACCTCCGAAGGTCACAACCTCGAATCGATTCGTCAAGGTGGGTCGTTTTGGATCTTTGATCGTCCGGCCTTGGAAGTGGATAGACGGCTGAGATGGTATAATAGACTCGTGTAGTGATGTTGTCTATTGCAAGAGATAAATACTTCCTACTTTTTCGGGGGGAAAAGCGATTTTATCAGTTGTCCCTCAGATATTGCAACATCGATTATGCTCCTTATTTTTTACAATATCAGATATGCATCTTATATCTTCCACAATGATCATTTGTATGCTTCTGTTAGGCTAGCCATCAAAAAGTTGAACTAAACCATATTTTGTTTGAACTATGGCGTGGTTAAAAGGGGTATTTGGTCTAACACCCCCTTTCTTCCTCTTTCCACACCCCTTTCTTCCTCCTCCTGCAACTCTCTGCCTAGCGTTTCTCCTCCGTCAGCACAAGTATCCTGCGCGGAGATCTGGGAATGGTTTAAACTGAGTTCTTTGAGGTTCTTCGACGCCAGGCCGAGCCCATCCATGGCCACCTGCAATGGATTACGACGAAAGGTCTTGCCAGGAGGTCGCGGTGCAGAGTGGGTCCTTCGCTTCCAATCGAGATTCTTGAGATGTAAATAGGGGAGGAGCTCGATCGAAGAAGATCCTATGGTGCCTCACTAATAAAGGAGCTCTGGTGAGAATGTGTATGGTCGACACATGACCCATGAAGATATTCGCAATCGTTGTCCTCTACGGCGCATCTTTGCCAGATGTGGTAATTGGTTGAAGCTCCTGGACGGTGCAGGATGCGAGGATGTGTTGATTTGACTTGCAGAGGGTCAATTGGTACTAAAGATAATCATGGAGTGTTCCTTCAAATGAGGTCCTACGAGAAGTTTGTGCTGTCGAGCTTTAAGGCTCGGAGATGGGTTACGAAAGGGGGAAGGGGAATGGTGAGGCGGGATTAATAGAGTATGAGGAGGGAAGAGGTGGTAGAGGTAGATGAGTAGGGGACCAGAGAAGGAGGGGTCGAAGGTGGTGGTGGCGGAGGAAGAGGGGGCCGGAGGATGTGGGTTTAAGGTTGGCGAAGGAGGGGACGGAGGATCATGTAGTCGGAGGAGGAGGAACGGGTGGAGGAGGTGGTTGAAGGAGGAGGGGGAGGGGTGGAGGAGGAGGTGGTCGGAGGAGGAGAAAGGTATTGGATATGTGAGCCTCGGACGAACCATTTCTACAATAAATGTTATTATAATCCTTTTTTATATAACAATAAAAGTTGTTGATGTATACTCCTCATATGAGATATAATGAATGAATGCATTTATAAGGGCCCTTGGTACAATTATGGTCATGTACCATGGTCGTCTTGATAATCAAATAGTTGTTAATTCCATGGTTGAATCATAAAGGTTGGTGCTTGGATGATATCTAAAGAGTTAGATTGAGGATATGTTTAGCACTGTCAAATGATTGTTGAGAAAGGAACTTCAGCCTGAAAAGGAGATGACAATCCTTACTCCAAAGGTTGATATTCGACTGGCCTCTTAATGCACGTCCTCTGCATAAGAATAGAGATTCTGAGGTATCAGATAAGCCAGGTCAAAGAGTTGACTTAACGAGATCGAGATAATAAAAACCTATACGTATGTTGTCACGATACTGGCATGCATCCTCTAATCAGATACAGATGTATTACTATATATCTAAAGATATCATTAGGGAGACCATTAGGTTGATGACCTATTCAAGGTCTATACACCGACGAGCTGGTGTACATACAAGGGCATATGAGTAATACGATCTCTCAAAGGGATCATACAGGTTCACTACTGAACCGGAAGGTATGAGCCCACTCATGAGATATTGGGACCAACCAAATTCCATCATTGGTTGTCTTGTTCTGGAAGCATGATAGAATTTGTAGGTATGATATATGCTTTTGAAAAGTATATGATCGATACCAACTCCCAATGATCAAAGAAGATAAAACCATGAAAAAGACAGTTCAAAAGTGATCAAATTTTCGGGTTTATTATAGATCTTCCAGTATGCAGGATGTACGAGTGTTAGGAAAGTCGAGGGTAATATGATCTTAGTCGATTGTATAACCATGACGCTTCCATTCCGAGAGAGTGATGAAATATTTTTGGATTTTAGTGACTCAACTCAGTAGACTGATATCCCATCTTAGTCCAAATTTTGGGCATTGATCTAAATATGATTAAGACTCAATAAGAAGATTAGATATCTTGTTTGACATGATCAGATATCTTTGAGCGATCTGCTAGATATGGATATGAGATTAGATCTCAGTATCCAAGTCACTATACATGGAATATACAGTCGTTTTATCCTTATTTCCAGGTATCCGCGAAGAGAAGGACATTGTTCTTGAAAGAGTTCAAGAACAATTCGGTTGTTGATAATGTCTGAGCATTGGAAAAATGATGATTAAATAAGATTTAACTATCATTAATAATATGCATATGATCCACACTATTTGGACACATGTAGAGAGGCATCCATGCAACCGCAAGTGCTCACTCCGTCGGATCGGACTTGAGACAGGAGGCCTCTTCATTTAGAGACAAGAATACAGTGATCACGCTACATGAGGTAATCCTGATACTTGTTTGTGATTACGATGAAACGACATGAGAATGGTTCCCACGTCATGTGATTTCATCTAAAAATTTTAATTTTCATTGCCCCTTGCAACTAGTCGACCTAGATCACAACGATGCGATCTCCGTGCTTCCGTGATGTGTGAGGTGGAAACCATCAGCTTTAATTGGTATCATAGAGTTGGTCAAAACTCTAAGGGAACAAGGTTTTGGATATCAGATGCACATGAGTTGTTGGTAATGCGTAGATGCATTTTTTGTATAGTTTTTTTGCTCATATGAAAAATCTTCTATTTGTGACATATTTGAACAAAGTCTTAGGATACTTAAATGTATTTATAATGTCTAAATATGTCCCTAAAAGATTCACCGATGGTTGGCATCGAATGAGCAACATTTTAAAAATCAAAAGCTCCTGCATTGTTGTTGTTTTTTCATATAAACTTGGATCTATAACTAAAAGAATTTTGGTTATTATTTCTTGTCATGAAACATGTTGGAAATATATTAATTAACTTAAGAATTAAATCAGAAAATCGCTCGAATTTATTTCTCGTGATTTCGACTCGTTTTTCTGTAGATATGTGATATTTAGTGGGGATGGGTTGGGAGATTATTGAATCATCTCAATAATATTTTTTAATGTATTTATCATTCAATATTAATCATGAAATTTATATTTTTTTTCTCTGACTAAATGATGTTCATATACTTAGAGAAATATTTTGATAATCATCAACCTCCACTAAATGAATGTTGTATAACAAAACCCTAGTTCAAATTATAATAGTTGCAGTTCAACTTTTGCATGCAAAACCAAACTTGCTTTATATGACTGCTAGGGCATTAAAAATATTTTAAAATATCTAAATTTATGATTGGTTTTTATAAAATATCATGTCGATCATCAATAGTAAATGACCAATAAAATCTATTAGTACAATTTGTATCAATTGTATTGTCTTGAATTGAATCGGTGATGGTGTCTAGGCCGGAGATATGTTAATGGGTTGACTAATTGATACCATATGTCACATTTACAGTGGAAACATTCTCCGTTAGCATTATATGTCTGACCTGACCTGATTTGTTTCAAATATGGGTAACATGAGAAGTCTCTACGTACTCTAAACAACTAATTGGAATAATACAATTGTACTATTTGGGGGTGTGATGAATCTCCATTTCATCACCTTTATTCTATCATTTTGGCCTCAAAAACCCCAGCAAATGCATGTAAATAACATCAATTTGTACATAGTAGCATTCATTACTCACTGTATTAATTATACATAAAATAAGGTTTTTAATGCCAAAATTATAGAATAAAGAGAAGAAAAGAAAAGGGAATAAAATGTTGCAAATATTTTATGACCCAAACCCCGAGACCAAGGCCAACATGGAATTGGTCGACAAGGAATAAAGTAGGGGGAGATAAGGGCCCAGGGTACAATAAATACCTCATTTATTTATTCATTTATTTATGCATTTTTGACACCTATTTTGTACATAATTATTCATTCATCAAATAAAGAAACTTTGTACATAAAAGTTGTAGATAATAATGTGAATAAAAATACAAAATTGAGCTTGTGTAAAAATAACACACAGTGTACATTTTATACACAGAATAAAAAGCCAAAATCTCAATCTTGCAAATAAAAACTCCAAATCACCCAAACTCACTTTAATTGTATATAGCTTTCCAAGAACTATTTAATAAAATTGGTTTCATAATTTCTGGAGTCCATCTGTAAAAGTTAGGTTTTTGGCCCACATTGTGCAGCCGGCCTGATTAAAATATTCAATTTATTCATTGTCCATTATTTTTATAAACTTATATTTTTAGAATTTTGTAAATAATGTATATAATACATGTACATATTGAAATTAGAATAAAACTAAAAAAGAATTTGTAAAATAAAATAAGTCTATGCAATACATAGGCAAAATACCTATGCTATCTATATGTATATAAATAAAAAGGGGTTTTATTCTTTATTCATCTATATTTTTATAATATTGTAAATATTACATATAACTCATTAAAAATGCAAATCCAAAATAAAAATCAAGAAAATACATTAAATAAATAAAGTATACATAATATATAGGTAAAATACCTATGAGTATACCTACATGTACATCTACCTATTTATTTAAATATGAAAATAAACTCATAAAACACTCACAAAAATAAATTATAAATTTATAAAATAAGACGATAAAATAATAAAATAAAATAAACAAAATAAAAATAAAATACACAAAATACATGTAAATACATGCATACACACATTATTAAAATAAAACCATAATAAAATACACAAAAATTAAATAAAAATCATAAATAAATACTACATGAATTAATACACATTTTTTATTTTATATGAAAATTCTAATAAAATCATTTATTAGGCTAAATAAATCATTTTAGAATAAGGTCCCCTATTTTGTCCTCTAGCGTCCGAGGTGGACCAATGGGGCGCCAGCCTTTGTTGACCTCTGGTCAACTGTCCCATTGGGACCTGGCGCCTCTGAACCTCGCTGAACCCCTGACTTGCGCCATTTTTCCCGAGCGTCTCGTTCCTTGTTCTCGCTCGCCGCCTTCACGAGATCTGTAGGGGGATCATCCATCTATCACGCATGTGTGTTGGATCAAGAAAACGATCATTACAATCGCTGGAATAAGCGGGCCAAGAAGGGCAGCCAGTCAGTCTATAAATAAGAGCCCTTGCCCTCCTCCTCAAAGTTGGCCAGTTTAGATCCACTCAAACGTCTCGAATCAGTTCCTGGGAGGTTCCTCGTGACAGGGGGAGCAATCCAGCAACGCGAATCGGCCGGAGGAGGGATCAGTTTTGACGCGGCGGAGCTCCGGCGTCCGTCCTGCTCCCTGGTGGCCCCCAGGTATAAGAGCTGTCCTTTATCGCTTTTTAGGTAGCTTTTGATTCTAGCATTTCAATTTTGTTCTTAGTTTAATCTTTAGTTAAGTAGTGTAGCGTAAAATCGCCAACTCGAAGTTCGCCGGAGCTCAGCTCCGGCGACTTCTTCACTATAACATCGACCGTCTCCGACCTCCATTCACCTCCCACCTCGTTCTCCATCGCATTCTCCATCTATCGACCATCTTTGTTCAACCAAGGACCCCCAGTCCTTGCGAATCGGAGCTCCACCTCCGCCTATCGCCAGAGCTCCTCCGCCTCATCTCATTTTGCGCCAGAGCGTCAAAACCCGGGGTTGAGGAGATAGCCCTCGTTCCCCCGGTTCTTCCTATGCAGGTCAAACGCAGCAGCGAGCCCTTCTGGGCTCGATTCGAACCAGGAAGAAGCTCCTGGAGGTCCTGACCTTCATCGACCTCGTCCGAGCTCCTTGGACCTCCAGGAGCCATGAGAAGACCACGAGCAGACGCGGGAGGCCTCCATCTACGTCCAGACCATCTCATACGCGAGGGAGAAGCCCGGAGGAGCCCAAGCTTCACGATCGAAGCTCGCCGCGCGCCAGCTTCTTCCCTGTTCTTCCAGGGGGCTCCATCGTCGTTCGATCAGGAGGCGCGCCCCAGATTGCATGAGAACCGTCGGATGAAGCCCAGCCATCATCGTCCGATCCGCGAGGTTGATCTAATCCGAACCCTTCATTGGCGAACTGGTACCCACCGTCAGATGCGCGACGCGTGGCTAAGTGAAGTGATCGACGCCGTCCATCAGCGCGCACTTAGGGGTAAATTTCTCATTTAGCCCCCGCTCTTTTGTATTTATTGTTTAGCCCTGTAAATAAAAGTTTAAGTTTATTTTATGGTGTAAATTTTGCATGGACCCCCCTGTACCTCTCTGATATTACTTTTAGGTCCAGTTCACGTCACCTCACGTGTTGTCCCACGTGAGGTGGATAATTTGCATATGACCCCCTATATGTTTGTACATTTATTTTAGTCCATAAAATTAAATTCCAAGTGTATAATTTTTGTGGAAATTTGCATCGAGGACCCTGGATTTTCTGAAATTGCGTTTTGGTCCCTGTGGGTGCGGATCACGTGTAGTCCCGTGTGATGGTCATTTTGCGCGGGGGTCCCTGGCGGGTTTGGTATTTCACTTTAGCCCATAAAATTGCAATTCAAGTGTAATATTTTTGGTATTTTTGCACTGATGCCCCTGTCTTTATTTTTATTTGCAAAAATGGCCCTGCCAGGCCATATTTTTGTGTATGCTTTGTCCATTTATCTCATGCATCTTAGTAACTTGAAAAATTCTACAAAAATTAATGTAAGATCCTGTTAGCTTACTCTTGCACGACATATTTTTAGTTTTTAATTTTGTTGCATTTTTGCGTTTATTAAAAATCAAAAACATGCATTTTATTTACTGTCTAGCTTAGAAAATACCAAAAAAATAGTAAACCACCTCGAAAAATTCCAAAAAATTCCCTATGGTCTATTTTATCATGTTTTAGTGTCAACCCAAAAATCACTAAAAATATCAAAAGAAAAACCTTAAAAATTCAAAAATACTCAAAAACTTCTAAAAAATATAAAAAAATATAGAAAACTCTAAAAAATGCAAACTAAGTTCCTGTAGGTTCTATAGTTTATTATCTTTATTTTAAAATTAGTTTGGGAAAATTTTGTGGCTGTTTGACATTTTTAATTCCCATTTTACCCCCAACCAGTAGTTAAATCCCTGTTTTCCCTTATTCCGCTATTTAAAAATACCAAAAATATTTTGAAAAATACCCAAAAATCACAAAAACAGTAAAAAATCATGAAAACACCAAAAAGATTTTATTGCTGAATTTTTTACTATTTTTGTATATTTTTAGAAATATTGTATCACCTCTCTCTCTACATTATATATCTATTCCCATATTGAAAAAGAAAATTAAAAAAATTATATATATATATGTATACAGATACCTAGATATATTTATGAATTAAAATATATATAAAAAAAGAAAATTAAAAAAAGAATATATATATATATATATTAATTATATATATATAATCTATCCATATGTATATATTATACATACTCCCTTATGGGGATATATCTTTATATCTATATTCTACACACACACACATATATATAATATTAAACTATATATATAAAAGAAAAAAAAGAAAAACCCGCAAAAATAGGACTATACAAGGATGACTCTGTTATACATGCACATTATAGGCTACTTCATTTTTGCATTGCTCTCTTTGGTTCGACCTCAACATACTTATTCATTGTGCATCTTGTGGTAGAGTAATAAATGTTAATTCACACTTTTGGGACTCAATTGGTTTATTCTTTTATTGTGGGTTAATTGCTGATCAACAGGGTATTCTATGAGCGATCGCCTCAGCGACATTATACATATTATTGTGACCTTCGCGGAATACCGTGTTATCAGATGGCACCGTTACCGGGGAGCAATGAGCGTAGCCTATTAATTTTTGTCATTCTTGTTTAAAATTTGATGAGCAGCTATTTATTTTGCAATTGATCACTGTGCTTTATTGATTTATTTATTTATTGTGATTAATTCTTTCCTGCTTTATTTTAGTGATTGAGCTATACTAATTCAATCTCTTTGTGATTTTGATGCGAGGGCCCGGCACGCGAGGATGGCTTCTTAGGGAGCCAAGGCAGCCGAGCTTGGAGGAGGGTGGTCTTCACCTCATGACCATCTGGAGAGAGCACCAAGGTCACAAGGAGATGTGATTTAGATAGGTCTAGAGCAAGTAGGATTCTTTTTGTAATTTATTGTGAGAGAGAGACAATTTTGGCATGTAATTAACAGGACTCTACTCTTCACAATGAGGTCCAGTACCCGGGTGATTGTTCACCTGGGGGCCTCATCGTGGCTTTCTGAGTTTTTCATCGCCTTCTTTTCTTTGTTTCCCGAAGTTTTGAGCTTTCCGCCTTTATTTTACTTTGTTTTGTGTGCTTGGAGCCCCTAGATATATGTTGCTTGATTCGGTAGCTAGGTCCAAACATTAAAAAGAATGCATGTTCCTATAGTCTGCTTCGTATGGATCTAGTCAAACTTAAACGAGCCGTTCATTTGTCTCTTAGCCCTTGTGCCACAACGAGCCCCATAAAGCGCTATCTCCTAAACTCAAGTGTGTTGAGCAGAGGAGGGGTGAGCCAAGACCGGACCTTTCAGGCTAAAGATGAATGAGTGACTTATGGTTCTTCACGTTAATAGCAGCTAATGTTTAGGGCGATTTTGTGCCTTGCATACCGACATGTAGATAGGTTTAAAAATTATATTTTGCATACCTCATGGAGAGAGCTGGGATGCACTGTAAGTCTTCTAACTCAGCATGCATCATTCGGTTCAATGGTGAGATTTCCATCATGGAACCACTTGCACGGCTTTTCCGCTATCTCCCTCTGATTTTGAGCACCTAGGACTTAAATGAGAATCTACAAAAATGTTAGGCGCTGGTATGAAAACAGACTCAAAAAAAGTGAAAACCCAAAAATTAAAACAAGGGACTACTAAATAAACTTTGGCCTTAATTAAAATTTGTAATGGACTATCATTGTACCGGGTTCATAAAGCCCTCATTATTTTCAGATACCTTGGAGGGGGACCAAAACCCTACTCCCTTGAGCGAGTGCGACCCCCTAAGGATTAAAGCCAAAAACCCAGTCTGCAACTGCCTTGTGTATCGCCTGGATTTCCGAAGTAATGGCGCTTCTATCGTACGTAGGCGAGTAGGACTTGGTCACCAATGATGACTCTCTGTTGTGTAGAGCATCGACCATGTCCGAAGTATTGAGCATAGGCTACGCCTTCACGAGGGTGTCTGTCTCATTGTCCTGCGTCCGAGTAGGTTCTTGCACGCTCACGGGTGATTCCGTTGCGAGCGAGAACCGAAGTATTGGTTTCGCCTATCGGCTTCCTCTCTCTATTTCTTTGGATGAGTAGGGATCCAGGAAGGGTTACAAGGACTCCAAAAAGTACAGACTACATGTTACACAGGAGGAGGACAAGTACGGGATACTCTTCTGGTAGTACTCTCTCTCCTATAAGGTAGCGTACTAAGGACTTGTTATAAGATTTGCCTGAAATCACAACTCTAAAAATGAAAAGATAATAAATAGCCGAACCTTCACGGCTTCACATGGTGTGAGTTGGTGAACCCAATTTTGCATTGCGTTTGTATGGATCTAGATTAAGGTTCAAAGATCGAGTCCCGCGCCTTTGCGCATAATTTGTTTCTCCCTTTGACCACCCCGCTCGCTCGAGCCTTTCTACTGTTTTACACTCCTTTTTATTCCTCGTTGACCATCGTATCCTTCTTCCAGCATCTGATCCTCTTTCATGCTTCACGAAGTTGATTTATGGATGGTTTCCGTCGGGACCTTGCCGACACCCACATCGATTCCATGAACTCAACTCCGCCAATAAATTCGAGGCGATTCCCGAGAACCCGATCCGGACCTTGCGGATCGATCTCCAGACTCCTCGTTTTCTACCTTTCTCTTGGCCACCCAATAAACTGGGATCACTTTTGTCCCACCTTCATCGTTGTGAATGGAAGTCGATTACAGCCCACATCCTTTTCCGTTCACAACATGCTGGGGTTGACCTGAATTCCAGCTTCATCATGACGGCTGAACAAAATTGCAAGTGGTCTGATTTGGACTATCTCATTCTACAGATAGAAGACAGAGCGAGCCCTGGAGACTACTCCGGAGTTCATTTCGTCCGACTCAGACCCTGATATGGCTCCCAGAGGAAAGGGTAAGGGTCAGCAGCCACCCCAACCACAAGGATATATGCCAGACCAGAATCAAGTCAATGCACAATTGCTGGCGTCTATCCAGGCCATTCAACAGCAGCTGACCGAGCAGGCCCTCACGCAGACAACATTCTAGGATATGTTGAACGATATGATGAACCGAGACGAGGGAGGAGGAGGCAGAGGCAGAGGAGGCAGAGGAGGAGGAGGTGGAGGTGGAGGTGGTGGTCCTGATGATGATGAACCTGAACTACCACCACCCAAGCCTACACTCAAGGAAACGTACAATCCGGGAGACAGCCAGATGACCGAGTGGATTCTCATTCCACCGTACATGCTCACTTTGAGCTAAAACCCCAGTTCATTTCCCTTCTCCCTGCATTACATGGAAATACCAGTGAAGAGTCGTACATTCACCTACAACAGTTCTCCCGCATTTGCTGCACTACTCACTATCCCAATGTCCCTTTGGACATTGTCAAGATGATGGCGTTCCCCTTCAGCTTACAAGACAAGGCCCTCTATTGGGTCAACCATCTGAGGAAGGTTGTGACAACCTGGGAGGAGCTGAAGTCAGCTTTTCTGCATAAGTATTACCCTCTCGGTCGGCTCAACCAGATGCGTGCCCGAATCAGTAATGTCTCCCAAGGACCCCATGAGTCAGTACACGAAGCATGGGAGAGATTCACCGATCTACAGGAGAAGTGTCCCCATCATGAGATACCGAAGACCAGTCTGGTCTAGCACTTCTTTGGGGGACTGAACATCGAGAGCCAAAGGCTCGTTGACGCAGCATGTGGGGGTTCGCATTTTAACAAGGATGAAGACGTAGTTTGGCAGATATTCGAAGAAATGGCCGAAGGAGAGGCCGCCCTCTCTTCATCCAAGGCATATCAGAAGCATCCCCAGATCCTCCAGAAGCAAGTACACATGGCAGCGTCCAAAGAGGCAGAGAGAGATGAGAGCTCCAACCTCAGTATCATCGGGGTCCATCTCTCTAAAGTTGATATCATTGAGAAGCGATCACATGATCTGGAGAAACTCGTTGTGATCGAGAAGAGGACTTAGAACTTAGACAAGCTTGATCAGATCAACAAGTACCTTGAACTGTTGGTGGGCACCATCAACTCTGTTCAGTCGGCGACACCATCAAAAGCTCCAGCTGAGAAGAAGGACGAGCAGCAACCGCAGCATCAGCCTCAACCGAGCCAGCAGCCACCGGCAGTCCAGCACGTGTACTACGTGCAGGCGCCCAACTAGGGCCAGCCGCAGCAGCAGCAGATGGTTGTGTACCAACCAGAGTTTCTTTCAGGACCTGATCCAGTTTTCCCACCACCACCCCTATTCAGGAAGTGAACGGGGTATGGACCAACGATGCACATCCGACCCGTCCTATGGGACAACCCCAGGGTCAGCCACTTGCCAACCGGCAATACCATCAACCTCAGGGTGGTCGTTTTGGACAGTCCTCTCAGCCTCATCAGCAATACCATCAGCCTCCCCAGTATGCCAATCAATGGAGGCAGAATCTGCCATACCAACAGCCGCAATACTACCATCCATAGCCGTTTCATCAGTATGCGGCTGCCCCATCTCAGCAATATCAGCAGTATCCTCCCCCCTCTTATCAGCAACTTCAACTTCCTGCACCAACCCCAGCACCACCAGCAGCAACCTCCGCACCCAACCATGCAACAGTAGCGTGGTCTGCACGCTGAACCCACCGAGGCACCCCCTGCGAACCCTACCATGGATTGTCTGGCCCAACTTGTCAAAGGGCTGGCGGAAATGACCAAGCGGCTTGACGACCTGACCGCCACTAGAACTACCATCCCAGCTCAGGTCGAAGCCAACCCCAATAATTTCAAGAAGAAAGAGCAGGTAGAATGTGATGTCTTGTCCGTGTCAGAAAATGATATTACTATTTATTCTAATGTTGTTACTCTCAGGAGCGGTAGGGCCTTGCCTCCGCCTGCTACAAAGATTGGGGTGAATAAAGAAACAGGTGGATCGTCATCTTCCGCATCAGCCGTGCCAGCTACAGGGGCGGGTGAGGAGGAAGAAGAAGGAGAAGCCATTCCAGCCGTAGTGCATTCCCAGCATCAGTCCCAGCCAAAAATACAAAAAAATCAGCAAAAGCAAAAACAACAAAAAGAAGCTTGTAGCCGAAGCGAAGTCGTGCCAGCTTTGGAGGAGCCGCCATCAACAGCCGATCCCTCGCCAGCCGATGGAGCCGACGCTATACTTTTTGCTCGCCCCTCAGCACCAGCATACCAGGATACAGTTTGTACTCCTTTTTGTAGTCTGGATGTACAACATTCTATGGGCAATGATTTTGATGTAAATAAGAACTCTATTTCTCCTACTAGAGATGTACATATTCCTTTTCCTCATGCAATAGAAAAATCCAAAAAAAATGCAAAACGAAAAAGGCATTGTCTGATCCAGGAGTTGTGGAAATATTAGACAAATTGACTGTTGAGATTCCCTTGTTGAAGGCCGTGGAGTACATGCCAGCTGTGAAGAAAGGACTAAAGGAGGCATGTACCAACAAGCGTCGCCCAGCACAGGAGAACAGACGCAGAGATGTAGAGAAGCACGTGCTATCCATGGCCACTGTTGCAGCTATCAGCAACCTCCCACAGAAGAAGCAAGACACAGGAGCACCTCTTATCAGTTGTGAGATTTTTGACCAGGTCTTCGAGCGCACTCTCCTCGACAGTGGGTCTTCCATCAAACTTTTGCCGTCATCCATAATGCAAGAATTTGGGTTGGGTCCGCTCAAGCAGACATGA
Organism: Ottelia alismoides; assembly: GCA_037367405.1. Taxonomy (NCBI): domain Eukaryota; kingdom Viridiplantae; phylum Streptophyta; class Magnoliopsida; order Alismatales; family Hydrocharitaceae; genus Ottelia; species Ottelia alismoides. Next base: position 142,494 of record JAZKJV010003594.1, read on the forward strand.
ATGATCCTTCAGTTCGCTGACCGATCCATTAAGCGGCCCCGGGGTCTTATGGAAGACGTTGTCGTTAAAGTGCAGGAGATGCAATTCCCAACAGATTTTGTAGTCCTTGATATGGACTCACCAGCACCCCTGCTCCAGACCCCTATCATCCTGGGTCAACCATTTCTACGAACTTCAGGTGCCGTGGTTGATTACGGGTCTGGCAAAATCACTTTTATCTCGAACACCAAGCAAATCACTATAAACATGAGCAGAGAGCCGAATGCCACGACTGATGAGAGCCATGCAGCCTCCGAAGCAGACTGTGACTTTATTGCAGAAATCAGATATTCATTCTTGTCATTGAACGATTCATGGACCCGAGAAATCCTCACTCTTGAGGAGGACTTGGAAAGCACAGCTATCCTAGGCTCCGACGACTCTTGGGAGACAGATTCTCAGATACATGGGCATCTCTTAGATCATTCACTTCAGACCGAACACGATCAGCCTAGCGCAGAACCGTTCGGCACATTACTGGGATCTCAGCAGAATGATGAGGATGGTAGCCCCTTTAAGGAAGTACATCCCACCACCAGTATAGTGTCTGAAGTGACCAACAAGTTGGACATATCAACACCAGAACTCAAGCCACTTCCTGCAGGCCTGAAGTATGCTTTCCTTGCAGGTGAGGAACAAATGTATCCGGTCATCATCAGCAGCAGGTTGAATCCGGATCAGGAATCTCGCCTTCTCGAGGTTCTAGAAAAGAACCGCAAGGTACTTGGTTGGTGCGTATCAGATCTACGAGGGATAAATCCAGCTTTGTGCTCACACCACATCTATCTGGAAGAAGATGCCAAGCCGTCCCGCGAATTTCAAAGAAGGCTGAACACTAACCTTCGGGACGTCGTCATGAAAGAGATAACAAAATGGTGTGACACAGGCTTTATCTATCCCATCTCCAACTCAAAATGGGTAAGCCCACTGCATGTAGTTCCGAAGAAATCCGGGCTTACTGTGGTTACAAATGACAAAGGAGAGGAAATATCCACTCGAGTACCAACATCCTGGCGGGTGTGTGTTGACTACCGCCGTCTTAATGCATCCACTAAGAAGGACCATTTCCCCTTGCCATTCATTGATCAAGTTCTGGAAAGATTAGCAGGCAAGGAGTTCTTCTGCTTTTTGGATGGGTATTCTGGGTACAACCAAGTGGCAATCGCTCCTGAAGATCAAGAGAAGACTACCTTCACTTGTCTGTTCAGCACCTACGCCTTCAAGAGAATGCCCTTTGGATTATGCAATGCACCTGCAACTTTCCAAAGATGCATGTTAGCAGTCTTCGCCGAGATGGTAGGCAGTTTTCTCGAGGTGCTCATGGACGACTTCTCTGTCTATGGTGATAGTTTTGATTCTTGTCTTGAGCACCTAGACAGAGTGCTTCAGAAGTGTCGGGAAGTCAATTTAGTGCTTTCATGGGAAAAGAGCCACTTCATGGTCACCGAAGGCATCGTGCTGGGCCACGTCGTTTCCAAACGTGGCATGGAAGTCGACCCGGCGAAGGTGGATGTTATTTCAAATCTCCAGCCACCTCAGACAGTGAAGAATGTAAGGTCATTCCTGGGGCATGTGGAATTTTACAGACAATTCATCAAGGATTTCAGCCGCATTGCCCGACCTTTGACCGAACTTCTGTGCAAGGAAACTGAGTTCATTATGGATCAGCAGGTTCTCCTTGCTTTCAATCAACTGAAGGAGCTTATTACTCAGGCTCCAATCTTACAGCCGCCAGACTGGACTCTTCCCTTTGAGATAATGACCGATGCGTCAGACTTTGCAGTCGGGGCTGTTCTTGGGCAAAGGAAAGAGAAAGCGCCCTATGCCATTCACTACGCCAGCAGAACATTAGATGAATCACAGAGAAATTATACTATGACAGAGAAAGAGTTGCTGGCTGTGGTTTTCGCCCTTGAGAAGTTCAGATCCTATTTACTTGGATCAAAAGTCACAATTTTTACAGACCACTCTGCTATCCGGTACCTCCAGCAGAAGAAGGATGCTAAGCCGAGACTGATTTGATGGATCCTTCTCCTCCAGGAATTTGATATGGAAATTAAGGACAAGCCTGGAGTTCAGAATGTGGTAGCAGACCATCTCTCCAGAATTGAGCAGCACGAGTCTCCTCTGAACAGTGCACCCATTACAGAAACCTTTCCTGACGAATCAATCCTAGCAGTGGATTCTCTTCCTTGGTATGCTGAATAGTCAACTACCTCGCCTCTGGGGTAACACCATCGGATTGGACGAAGAATCAGAAGAACAAATTCATGTCGACCATCCGACTCTATCAATGGGAGGATCCTCTTTTATTCAGGGAAGGAGCAGATTGCATTTGGCGCAGGTGCATCCCTCAGGAGGAGCAATCTAGTGTCCTCGAGCATTGTCACTCGCTCGAATCTGGTGGACATCACTCTGGAGATCGTACGGCAGCAGTGTGGCTTCTGGTGGCCCACTTTATTCAAGGATGCAGCAGAATTTGTCAAACGATGTATCGACTATCAGAGATTGAAAGGTACACTCACCGCAAAAGATTCGATGCCCCTGAAAATCATTCAGATAGCAGACGTTTTCAATGCATGGGGCATTGACTTCATGGGACCTTTCCCTAACAGTCAAGGTTTTGAGCACATCCTTCTTGCCGTCGATTACGTGAGTCGTTGGGTTGAAGCTATCCCTGCTCGAGCCGCCGACAACCGAACAGTATGTCAGTTCCTGAAGAAGAACATCATCTCGCAGTTCGGGATACCGAAAATTCTCATATCAGACGGGGGTAGCCATTTCATTAACAAAGAGGTCAAGAAATTGACAAAGGAGTACGGCATCGACCATCGTGTCGCATCTCCTTACCATCCTCAGACCAATGGCATGGCAGAATTATCAAACAGAGAAATCAAGACTATCCTGCAGAAACTTGTCAGACCAAACAAAAAGGACTGGTCCCAACTCTTGGACTCAGTCCTATGGGCTTACAGAACCGCCTACAAGTCTCCCTTGGGCATGTCGCCCTATCGTCTTGTATACGGGAAACCGTGCCATTTGCCCGTCGAATTAATTCACAAGTCTTTATGGGCAGTTAACAGTTGCAATTTGGACTCACACAAAAGTGGTCAGAAAAGAAAGGATGATCTGAACAGACTCTTGGAGTTTCGAGACTATGCATACGATAACACATTGATGTACAAAGAGAAATTGAAACGCTGATATGACCGGCACATCAGACGAAAGACCTTCGATGTTGGACAGAAGGTGTGGTTATTTGATGCAAAGTTGCGGATATTCCCGGGCAAATTAAAGAGTAAGTGGACAGGGCCATTTCGAGTTTGTGAAGTGCGTGACAATGGAAGTATTGCTATTTCAGAATTGTCACCTGACGCACAACCATTCATCGTCAACGGTCAACTCCTGAAGCCTTACCTCGAACCAGATACATTCTTGGCCGTGGTTGACTCCATTCAGCTCGTACACCATGATGACATATCCACAACAGCAGCATCACCAGAAGATTCAGACGATGCACCCCAAACACTGTTTATCTGATTTTCTTCTTTTTTTCTTTTCTTCTTTTCTTTTTGTATCTTCTTTTTGTATCAAGAAAAGGTGCTGCCCTTGTAGACAGTTTTTCATACTTAGGACGTACTTTGTCCTAAGTATAGGGGGGATGTGCACCCCGAGTTTTTCAGTTCATTTCGATCCTCTCCATTGTCTCCTCTTCTTGTCTATACTTAGGAGTACCTTACCCTAAGTATAGGGGGAGACAATCTGAGTACGATCTGTGTATTCCCACCCTTGACCCTCCCTGCTTTTTGTACAGTCTGCTATATTTAGGATTATTTGATCCTAAGTATAGGGGGGACAGTCAACTTCTCATTCATTCATTTTTCATTTATATATTCTTTAGACTTGTCTATACTCAGTACGAGTTGTCTTCTCTTTTCTCTTCGACCTATGAGGACATAGCTCAAGCTAAGTATAGGGGGGTCGTATATACCATGTATATACTATAAGCCATAACTCATACTGAAAAATAAAACAGCAACTCAGTGTAAAAAGTAATAAGTAACTCTATAATAATAAAAGATGACGGTGAGCTCCTCAGACTCTTTGTATTTGTACTGATTAATAAGTCAGGAAAAGCGTTTTGTGCAAAATAATCTTTTTGAAAAATCTTTTGAAAATTGCTTGAAAATAGTGTGTACAAGTATTCAACCTTTGAAAAATCAGTTTTATCTGTAAAATTTATTTTCTTTGAGTGAAACAAAAATATGTGAAAATCAGTGTGCAAATGATTGGAAAAATTTGTTTGTCAAATTGCTTTGAAAAAAATCTATTTATCTTGTGTGAAAAACATTTGTAAAATCATTTTCAAATGCGTGAACATGTTTGTCAAATTAGTTTGGACTGTAGTTTTCTAAAATCTTTTGAAAATGATTCTCGAGTAAGTCTGAGGAGTCTGCACAAAAATCTCTCATACAAAAATAAGCAATAATTCCAAATAAAGCTTACAAGAGCCAGAACCATGTTGTACAGCAAATACAGTTTTTCTTTGTATATACTGACTAATAAATCAGATTAAATACCTTTACAATATGATTTGAAAAATAGTGTGAACTGTTTGAAAAATTTGCTGTGAAATGTTTTCAACTTGTGTAAAATTGTTTGGTTTGAAAAACTTTTTCTTTGTGTGGAACAAAGGATTTGAAAAACCTATGTGCAAATGTTTTGAAAAATGTTTGTCAAGACTATTGTGGAAAATGTATATATATATAGCGTGAAAAATCTTTGCAAAAATAGTTTTCAAATGTGTGTAAATGATTGCAAAATTTATCGTGCACTATAGTTTGCAAAAAAATTATTTTCAAACTACACCTGAGGAATAAAAGCATCATTACAAATACTTGTAAATCATAAATAAAAGGCATGAAATTCTTTCTGTACAATCTGAATAAATTACTTCAGTAAAATCTGTAAAGTCTTTGAAAATCCATACCTTTTGTAAATAAAGCGGCACGCCCGTGTAAATAAGTGTAAGTACTTTTTATATGTGTCAAGCTTCTTATTTGCAAAAATTCATTGTGTGAAAAGATTCTTTGATTTTTGTAAATTCTTTGTGAAAAATTGCATCATTCATTGTGCATAGCATGAGCATACCATTCATATTCTTTTTGAGTAAGCTTGATGATTGAATCAGTCCAATAAAGTCTAAAATTGGAGCTTGGTTAGACCTTACCGCACCTAACTGCACTAGAACCTTATGGGAACTAGGTTTAAGGTACTTCAGGTCTATGCAGACTTAATTCTTTGAGAAATCAGGGCTGGGTTCAAGTAACCTCAACTGACTAACTAGAACTTTTCGAGACACATGCATGACTCTTACCGACTGTGACCTAACTTGGACACTTGCACCTTTCACTTGGCTCAACTCAGTTGGAGTGGTGAGGGGGTTGGATTTGCCAGTCTGAGATGCACACGGGTGGAAACATTCGTCCTCGTCTAGGGAGGGAAGTGCACCCCAACCTGGTTCAATAGCCATGAGGTCTAACGACAGGAGATTGTGGGTTGCAATAAAGCTTCAAAAGAGGGATAGTCTACTGGCTCAAGAGGAAAAACTCCTTATGTAAATGCTGCTGTGAATAGTATGTTGAAAAAAAATGGTCAGGCCTATACAAAAATAAAATGCCTGCAAAGTATGTACATATGTTGTAAAGCCAATAAGCAAGCTTGAGCTCCAAAGTTAAAGATATGAGCCTGCAGCTGGATGACTTGACTACACTGGTCTTGCATCCTAGGATAGGTAGCTACACTGGCTACCGTCCATTCTTCTCTTCACCCCCTCCTCTTGAGCTTGTTGCCACTTGAACTTAGAAGGGAATACCCTGCTCCTCGAGGAAAGATTTGTTGGATTGGGGAATCATTGGGTTTTCATTCTGGAGAAGTCAGTTTCTTTGTCATTTCAATTGGGAAGAGCCACCATCACTTACACTGTACAAGTCAACTTCATAGTTATAAGGGTTTGCGTATGATGTAGACCAGTTCTGACCAGGCTATTGAGGTGGGTTGAACCGAGTTCTGTGAATCTCGAAGGCAGGTGTATTTTAAAGCTGCTTCCCGACTAGGTTCCACACACATCTACATCCAAGGCCTGACAGGAGCTCCAAATTCAGATTTTATAAAGACATGCATTGCACTGAAAGCACCCCTATTCACTCTATCCTTCTTTAATTTTCTTTTTCTTTTCTTTATTCTTTTTGTACTTATTGCATAAGTATTTGCTAGGGACTAGCAAAGGCAAGTATAGGGGGTGATGAGTCTCCATTTCATCACCTTTATTATATCATTTTGGCCTCAAAAACCCCAACAAATGCATGTAAATAACATCAATTTGTACATAGTAGCATTCATTACTCACTATATTAATTATACATAAAATAAGGTTTTTAATGCCAAAATTATAGAATAAAGAGAAGAAAAGAAAAAGGAATAAAATGTTGCAAATATTTTATGACCCGAACCCCGAGACCAAGGCCAACATGAAATTGGTCGACACAGAATAAAGTAGGGGGAGATAAGGGCCCAGAGTACAATAAATACCTCATTTATTTATTCATTTATTTATGCATTTTTGACACCTATTTTGTACATAATTATTCATTCATCAAATAAAGAAACTTTGTACATAAAAGTTGTAGATAATAATGTGAATAAAAATACAAAATTGAGCTTGTGTAAAAATAACACCCAGTGTACATTTTATACACAGAATAAAAAGCCAAAATCTCAACTTCACAAACCCATATCTTGCAAATAAAAACTCCAAATCACCCAAGCTCACCTTTAATTGTATATAGCTTTCCAAGAACTATTTAATAAAATTGGTATCATAATTTCTGGAGTCCATCTGTAAAAGTTAGTTTTTTGGCCCACATTGTGCAGCCGGCCTGATTAAAATATTCAATTTATTCATTGTCCATTATTTTTATCAACTTATATTTTTAGAATTTTGTAAATAATGTATATAATACATGTACATATTGAAATTAGAATAAAACTAAAAAAGAATTTGTATAATAAAATAAGTCTATGCAATACATAGGCAAAATACCTATGCTATCTATATGTATATAAATAAAAAGGGGTTTTTATTCTTTATTCATCTATATTTTTATAATATTGTAAATATTACATATAACTCATTAAAAATGCAAATCCAAAATAAAAACCAAGAAAATACATTAAATAAATAAAGTATACATGATATATAGGTAAAATACCTATGAGTATACCTACATGTACATCTACCTATTTATTTAAATATGAAAATAAACTCATAAAAATGAAATAAAAATACCCTTACACTCACAAAAATAAATTATAAATTTATAAAATAAGAAGATAAAATAATAAAATAAAATAAATAAAATAAAAATAAAATACACAAAATACATGTAAATACATGCATACACACATTATTAAAATAAAACCATAATAAAATACACCAAAAAATTAAATAAAAATCATAAATAAATACTACATGAATTAATACACATTTTTTATTTTATACGAAAATTCTAATAAAATCATTTATTAGGTTAAATAAATCATTTTATAATAAGGTCCCCTATTTTGTCCTCTAGTGTCCGAGGTGGACCAATGGGGCGCAAGCCTTTGTTGACCTCTGGTCAACTGTCCCATCGGGACCTGGCACCTCTAAACCTCGTTGAACCCCTGACTTGCACCATTTTTCCCGGGCGTCTCGTTCCTTGTTCTCGCTCGCCGCCTTCACGAGATCTGTAGAGGGATCATCCATCTATCACACATGCGTGTTGGATCGAGAAAACGATCATTACAATCGCCGGAATAAGCGGGCCAAGAAGGGCGGCCAGTCACTCTATAAATAAGAGCCCTCGCCCTCCTCCTCCTCAAAGTTGGCCAGTTTAGATCCACTCAAACGTCTCGAATCAGTTCCTGGGAGGTTCCTCGTGACAGGGGGAGCAATCCAGCAGCGCGAATCGGCCGGAGGAGGGATCAGTTTTGACGCGGCAGAGCTCCGGCGTCCGTCCTGCTCCCTGGTGGCCCCCAGGTATAAGAGCTGTCCTTTATCGCTTTTTAGGTAGCTTTTGATTCTAGCATTTCAATTTTGTTCTTAGTTTAATCTTTAGTTAAGTAGTGTAGCGTAAAATCGCCAACTCGAAGTTCGCCGGAGCTCAGCTCCGGCGACTTCTTCACTGTAACATCGACCGTCTCCGACCGCCATTCACCTCCCACCTCGTTCTCCATCGCATTCTCCATCTATCGACCATCTTTGTTCAACCAAGGACCCCCAGTCCTTGCGAATCGGAGCTCCACCTCCGCCTATCGCCGGAGCTCCTCCACCTCATCTCATTTTGCACCAGAGCGTCAAAACCCGGGGTTGAGGAGATAGCCCTCGTTCCCCCGGTTCTTCCTATGCAGGTCAAACGCAGCAGCGAGCCCTTCTGGGCTCGATTCGAACCAAGAAGAAGCTCCTAGAGGTCCCGACCTTCATCGACCTCGTCCGAGCTCCTTGGACCTCCAGGAGCCATGAGAAGACCACGAGCAGATACGGGAGGCCTCCAGCTACGTCCAGACCATCTCAGACGCGAGGGAGAAGCCCGGAGGAGCCCAAGCTTCACGATCGAAGCTTGCCGCGCACGAGCTTCTTCCCTGTTCTTCTAGGGGGCTCCGTTGCCGTCCGATCAGAAGGCACGCCCCAGATTGCATGAGAACCGTCAGATGAAGCCCAACCATCATCGTCTGATCCGCGAGGCGGATCTAATCTGAACCCTTCATCGGCGAACCGGTACCCACCGTCAGATGCACGACGCGTGGCTACGTGAAGTGATCGACGCCGTCCATCAGCGTGCACTTAGGGGTAAATTTCTCATTTAGCCCCCGCTCTTTTGTATTTATTGTTTAGCCCTGTAAATAAAAGTTGAAGTTTATTTTATGGTGCAAATTTTGCATGGACCCCCCTGTACCTCTCTGATATTACTTTTAGGCCCAGTCCACGTCACCTCACGTGTCGTCCCACGTGAGGTGGCTAATTTGCATATGACCCCCTGCATGTTTGTACATTTATTTTTAGTCCATAAAATTAAATTCCAAGTGTATAATTTTTGTGGAAATTTGCATCGAGGACCCTGGATTTTCTGAAATTGTGTTTTGGTCCCTGTGGGTGCGGATCACGTGTAGTCCCACGTGATGGTCATTTTGTGCGGGGGTCTCTGGCGGGTTTGGTATTTCACTTTAGCCCATAAAATTGCAATTCAAGTGTAATATTTTTGGTGTTTTTGCACTAATGCCCCTGTCTTTATTTTTATTTGCAAAAATGCCCCTGTCAGGCCATATTTTTTTGTATGCTTTGTCCATTTATCTCATGCATCTTAGTAACTTGAAAAATTCTACAAAAATTAATGTAAGCTCCTGTTTGCTTACTCTTGCACGACATATTTTTAGTTTTTAATTTTATTGCATTTTTGCATTTATTAAAAATAAAAAAACATGCATTTTATTTACTGTCTAGCTTAGAAAATACCAAAAATAGTAAACCACCTCGAAAAATTCCAAAAAAATTCCCTATGGTCTATTTTATCATGTTTTAGTGTCATTCCAAAAATCACTAAAAATCTCAAAAGAAAAACCTTAAAAATTCAAAAATACTCAAAAACTTCTAAAAAATATAAAAAATTATAGAAAACTCTAAAAAATGCAAACTAAGTTCCTGTAGGTTCTATAGTTTATTATCTTTATTTTAAAATTAGTTTGGGAAAATTTTGTGGATGTTTGACATTTTTAATTCCCATTTTACCCCCAGCCAGTAGCTAAATCCCTGTTTTCCCTTATTCTGCTATTTAAAAATACAAAAATATTTTGAAAAATACCCAAAAATCACAAAAACAGTAAAAAATCATGAAAACACCAAAAAGTTTTTATTGCTGAATTTTTGACTAATTTTGTATATTTTTAGAAATATTGTATCACCTCTCTCTCTACATTATATATCTATTCCCATATTGAAAAAGAAAATTTAAAAAATTATATATATATATATATATGTATAGATACCTAGATATATTTATGAATTAAAATATATATATATATATATAAAAGAAAATTAAAAAAGATATATATATTAATTATATATATATAATCTATCCATATGTATATATTATACATACTCCCTTATGGGGATATATCTTTATATCTATATTCTACACACACACATATATATATAAATGTAATATTAAACTATAGAGGAGTGATCCTATGAGAGCAAAAAGTTGTGAGAGCTTGAGAGGGATGATTCTGGACCACATGATCCACCCAGGAGAGAGAAGACCAGGAGAGAGAAAACAGAATCATGTGGTCTAGAATCATTCTTCTCATGCTCTCACAACTTTTTGCTCTCATAGGATCACTCCTCTTAAACTATATATATATATATATATATAAGAAAAAAAAGAAAAACCCACAAAAACAGGACTGTACAAGGATGACTCTGTTATACATGCACATTATAGGCTACTTCATTTTTGCATTGCTCTCTGTGGTTCGACCTCTACATACTTATTCACTGTGCATCTTGTGGTAGAGTAATAAATGTTAATTCACACTTTGGGACTCAACTGGTTTATTCTTTTATTGTGGGTTAATTGCTGATCAACAGGGTATTCTGTGAGCGGTCGCCTCAGCGACATTATACATATTATTGTGACCCTCGCGGAATACCGTGTTATCAGGGTGCATACTATACAGTAATATCAAGAAAATTGAATTTGTTTGTTGGTTGCATTGGATTGATAATTAATTTAATATGATTAAATTAATTTAATCTAATTAAAATAAACAGTCTTTATTAATAACACTGTAATTCCCTTGGAAGAATTAATCATAAGAATTTGATTCAAAATGATTAATTAAAATTTGAACGGGATATGAAGGATCACAAGATGGCATCCATGATCTCCTATCAAGACGAAGGGTTCCATCGCCATGGATTGTACGATAGAGACGTTTACGCGAAGTCATGGCTCCAACGTTGAAGCGCGCATGTATCAGGCTCTTTGCTTCTCGAAAGAGACAGACCGTGTGCGTAGTGGCCTCAATATTGTTACTCATATAATTGAGTCAATATTAGATTGCGCATAACGAGTACTATTCTTTTTGATGTTTGGTTCAATTAACAACGAGTCAACATCACGTTAGAGGTGGTGGGCTTGGGTGTTAACGGTCAAATTGGAAAATGCAAGTTGGACTTGCAAGGCGGAATGAGTTCTCGTTTCCTTTACATAAGTTATATTTTCTCATAGTATTGAGGGTTAATAAATGTAGAAGGGAGATCCCAGATCTTGCTAGAAATATAGCGGTAAGTATATCGCTTGCTTTGAAAGATTGATAAGAGAATGGACTTTCAAAGTATTAAAAGGTAAGAGAGCTTTGATTTAAAATTCCTTAATAAAAGAATTTTAGAATATATAATCATTTATATGTTCTAATAAGTGTATTTCTTAATCTCGGATATAAAATCCATGAACCCTCTTAACAAGATTCTGGAGGTCAGCCATGACTGGACCAAATTATTCAGACCGATTCCAAAATTTGGAACTTGTTCTCTCAGCATAGCGCATCAAATATGTGCTCATCAAGAACAAGCATGCAAACCCTACATCATTGGAAGAACTAAATACAATGAAAAATATGATGAAGATCAAGCATAGGCTTGTTGTTATATTCCGGGGTCTTTGTCCGATGTGCTTCAGAAGCAATATGTGGACATGGACACTGCCTAGGATATAATGTTGAATCTTAAGGAGATGTTTGGTGATGTAAATCGTACTCGGTGTTACAACATCTTGAAAGAACCAATTCATTTCAAGATGCAGAAAGGGACATAGGTTAGAGAGCATGTAATCAAAATGTTTGGTTACTTCTCTGGATTGGATACGCTTGGGGCACATATGGATGCAGACATGTAGTCCAACTTCATTCTACTGTCTTTGCTCAAGTCTTTCAACAACTCTGTGGTATCATACCACGTGAATACGTTAACGTTGATGAATGCTGAGCTGATATCTTCATTGAAGTTCGTTTATGACGTCTTGAAGAAAAAGAATCCCACTGACATGCAATGGTTGCACAGGCCAAAGGGAAGCACAATCAGAAGCAAGGAAGGGTCCGACCCATAAGATAAAGAAGGGGAATCAACATGTTGGCTCATCCTCTCAAGCTTCCACACTGATAGCATCGAAGAAAGCTGATGTTTGTCATCACTGTAAGAAGCCGGGGTACTGGAAGAGAAACTATCAATATTACTTGAAGACCATAGAAAAGTGTAAGGCTTCAACACATATTCATCATTGAAATCAATTTTCTCAAAGGACAAGAAGGTAGTTGGGTCATTGATTATGATGCTTCTATTCATGTATGCAATTTGTTGCATTTATTTCAGGAAACCAGACAGCCTGAGGATGGAGGGATAGTCATCTAGATGGGATCTAATGCAAGTGTTGCAGCAGTCGCCGTCGGAACTTGCATACTATCTTTAGCTGGTGGGATAGTCTTATTACTTATAGTGCATCTCTATGTACCTGAAGTTAGAAGGAACTTGATATATATGTATCTAAGTTAGTTAGGAATGGATATGTGTTCCAATTTTGTAATAAAATTATCATAAGTTGTTGTGGTAAAGATATTGCAGATGATTTTCTAACTTCTAGTGTACTCTTTGAATTTTGATTGATGAATAAATCATGAATATTACAACCACTAATAATAATAATAACCTCAAGTGATATAGAGAGGATAACAATCATTTAACCATGATTTGGCATCAAAGACTTGATCATTTATCTGTTGATAAGATCAATAGATTGTTAAAAGATGGACCATTAGTTTTTTATACAGGTCTAAAGTTTACATGCATGTAAATATTGCATTCGAGGTAAAATGACTAGAGCACCCCTCCGAAATAAGGGTACACAATGTGAAGGTATACTTGACCTAATGCATATCGATGTGTGTGGTTTCTTCAGTTCTGTGACTCGAAATAGATATCAATATTATTCAATGTTTTTTATGGCAACTCATGATACATGTTTATCTTACTATTACGTCATAAGTTGGAAACATTTGAAAAGTTCAAAGAATTCATGTTTTTGGTTGAGAACCAAGCTGATAGGAAGATTAAACAGATTCAATCTGACTGAGGTGGTGAATACCTCTCAGATGAATTCAAAGAATACCTTAAAAAGAAAGGAATTGTATCCAATCTCACTCCTCTTAGAATTCCCCAACCAAATAGTGTTGCTGAAAGATACAACATGACCATCATGGGTATGGTTTGATCAATAATGAGTAAAGCACAATTACCTCTTAGTTTATGGCATATGTACTAGAGACTGTAATTTATATCATTAACAAGATTCCTACCAAATCCGAAACCCCTCGTGAGCTTTAATTTAGAACCAAACCCATTGTTAGACACTTGAGGATTTGGGGTTGCTTTGTCCATGCCAAGAACATGCAAACAAGTAAGCTGGAATCTCGCAGCTGAGAATGCTACTTCATTGGGTATGTAAGGGATTGTATTGGATACCAACTTTATGACCATGAGACTCAAAAGGTATTCATCTGTAGGGATGTAAAGTTCTCAAAGTATGACTTCCTTTAAAGTCAAGACAAGAATGAAGTAAAGGAATTCACAGAATCCTCCGAGGATATTGAGATTCCTAAGCCAGAAACTGAAGAGAGATATGATATGAAACACATGTACCTCTTTGAAAGAGTTCAAGGGTAGTTATGCCAAATGAAAGGTATGGATTTCATGTTTTGAGAGAGTTTCACAATGATCCAACTTCATTTGATGAAGCACTCGCAGATCATGACATGGATAGATGGATGGTAGGTATGAAGTCTGAAATTGACTTCATGCACAAGAATGGTGTGCGTACCCTAGAGGATTCACCTAAGGGTGTAAAACCATTAGGTGTAAATGGATCTTCAAGAGAAACAGGGGACCTTATGGGAAGATAGAGACCTTCAATGCATGGCTCGTAGTCAAGGGCTACACACAGAGAGAAGACATCCACTACGGTGAGAATTCTCTTCGATGGTCATGCATAAATCCATCTTGGCACTGCTAGCTATAGTACACATCTTGACTATGACATCTGACAGATGGACGTCAAGACTGCATTCCTCAATGGATAACTCGAGGATGATATCCATATGGAGCAGCCCTAGGGTTTCATAACCGAGGAAGGCAAAGTATGTAAGATGAAGAAATCCGTCTATGGGCTCAAACAAGCTTCTTGTAGCTGGAACATCAGATTTGATGAAACCATAAAGAATTATGATTTCATTCAGAATGTTGATGAACCATGTGTTTATAAGAAGCTTAGTGGGAGCTCCATTATGTTTATCGTACTTTACGTAGATGCCATCCTTTATCGTTGGGAATGATATAAGATTATAAGAATGATGACTAGTGTTATGGTCTGGATGTCCCATACCTTTGAGATGAAAGATCTCGGAGAAGCCTCTTATATCTTGGGTTTGAAATTGTTCAGAAATACAGAAAAGAGGTTTTTGAGATTGTCTCAACATGGATGCATTAAGAAGAGCTTAGAACGATTCTATATGAAAAAATCCAAGAAAGGCTTCCTTCCCTTAAGACACAACATACATCTATCTAAAGGAATAGCTCCTCAAAGCATCGAGGAAAAGAAGACCATGGCTGGATGCCTTTACGCATCAGCTATGGGAAGCCTAATGTATGCCATGATGTGCACAAGATTGGATATCTGCCATGCAGTAGGAGTCGTAAGCCGTTACTAATCATGTCGTGGTGAGCAACACTGGAATATAGTGAAGAACATCTCCAAATATCTAAGAAGGATGCAAGATTACATCTTGGTCTATGGGGATAATGATCTCCAAGTCGTAGGATACACATATTCAAGCTTCCAATATGACATTGATGGCCGCAAGTCAACTTCAGGATTTGCATTCTTGTTGGATAGTGGTGTTGTGAGATGGAGAATCAAGAAGCAGGACACCACGACTGATTTGACGACAGAAGTGATGAATCCACATTTCATCATCTTTATTCTATCATTTTGGCACCAAAAACCCTAGCAAATGCCTGTAAATAGCTTTAAATATAGCATCTTAGCATTCATGCATGTGCATCCCATTAGTGTATAAAATACGGTAATTAAAGCCAAAATTATAGAATAAATAAAAGAAGAGAAAAAGAATAAAATATTGTAAATATTTTATGACTCCAAAACCCCGAGACCTAGGCATCTTGATGAATAGGTCGACCAGGAATAAAGTAGGGGGAGATAAGGGTCAAATACCTATATTATTCTATTCATTCTTTATTCATTTTGGGGCCTATTTTTGGTTTCACTTTTCATACCTCAAATAAAGAAGCTTTGTACATGAAAGTTGTAGATAATTTAATAAAGAAAAATACAAAATTGATTTCACTGAAAAATAATACATAGATAAAAAGTTATGGTCTGAATAAAAATCCAGAATCCCAACTTCCCAGACCCGTATCTCACAACTGAAAACTCCAAATGGAACAAACTCACCTTTAATTGTATATAGAATAAAATAATCTATTTAATGGCGGTAGTTTCGTATTTGGTGGAGCTACGGTTTGAAAGTTGAGTTTTGGACCCACATTGTACAACTGTACTGATTAAAATATTCAATATATTATTTATTCATTATTTGTATATTTTTATATTTTTATAATGATGTAAATATTACTTATAATAATTATGTACATTAAAATCAGAATAAAAATGCAAATAAAACTCAAAATAAAAATACATGTATATAAAATACACAGGTATTATACCTATATACATACCTATACAATACTCACTTATATTTTATCAAAAATACAAAACATATCAGAAAAATAAAACAAAAACACAATTAAGTGTATAAAAGTATTTTATAATTTAAGAAAATAAGGAACAAAAATAACAAAATTAAAATACACAGAATAAAAATAAAAGACTAAAATATATAGGTATTATACCTATAAAGGGCATAAAAGGAATCTTATAAAATTGTAACTCCTAGAAATAATTAAAAATCAGAATAAAATACTACATAAAATAACGAATATTGTTTATTAAATAATCATAATTTAACTCAGCCTTTTTCTATTTTTAAATGAATTAATAAACCATTTTCTCAGGGTTTTTCCTGGTTGGTCCACGTGGACCAACCAGGGGGCGGTCTTTGTTGACTCTGGTCAACTGCCTGCCCTCCACCCATGTGCGCCTGTCAGAAGCGAGTTTGACCCCAACTTCACCCTTTTTTCGAGGTCACCTCTTTCATCCAAACATGAAACACTCTTCACGACTTTTGTAGCCCTTACATCAAGGATGCCCGCCCAAGCTTCATCTTGGGTTGCGGATCATCAACGCACCTGTGGTGCCTCGTTCTTTGAGCTCCTGTCACCTTAGGTCAAACCACTTAAAACGAACCCCCAACTTCCCATTCGAATTCGAGTCCCTTCGGTCCACCCCTCTCCGCCTCTTTCGTGCTCTGTGGCTTCTTGGATTGACAACTCCACCGTGAGCTCTTCAGCCAAGGCGTACGAGGTTGGAGGCGTCTACACCACCTCCCCCAACTCCGGCGGTCGAGGTATCTCTTTTCCTCTGGCTCTGGCCATTGAGGGCCCCCTCTCCCTTATTTTTCATTTGCATTTTGTTGGTCATAATCCAAACATCAAAAGCCCTCAAAAAGATCGAAGTATCGTCGCTCGAATCAACCAATCCCCCATCTTGGCCGGAGCGCAACTCCGGCCAGTCACACCCCTGTCGCGCCACGCTTCGATTCCGCCTTCCTAAGGTCCAGGCATTTTGCCCTGGACCTCCTAACGCTTTTTGCAGGTCAAAGGAAGTACATTCGCGCCTGGAGGAAATTCTGGAGCCTCGCCGGAGATAACGGGGCTCTGTAGCTCCGCCACCCTCCCGCGAGCCCATCGGTCATCGCCGAGGTTTTCTGACGCTGCCAGCAGCAAGAGGAGACCTTCAGGAGTCTCCACGGCCATTTTGAAGCTCAACCGACACCGGAGGCCGGAGATCTCGGGCGGAGAAGCTCGCCCTCGTCGGCGCTCTTCGCTGTTCTTGGTCCCTGCCTCCGCACCGTTGGATCGTGGAGAAACCCCAGATCCACCACCAGCCGTTGGATCATCGAGAGCCTCAACCGTCAGATCCGTCGAGATCCATCTAATCCCGGACGTCCATCACCGAACCGTCATCAAGCTACTCCATGCCGCCACGTGGCAAGTGGAGAACTCACCACCGTTGGATCGTCCCAGCGAGGGTATTTTGCAGAGCCACCCCCGCTATTTTTGTAATTTTATTTTAATCTTAAAACTTTTATTAGTAGTTTAAATATTTTGTAAAATTTGTATCCAGGCCCTCGGACTTTAAGTATTTACACTTAGGTCCTCTACCACGTCACCTCACGTGACCTGTTCACGTGAGGTGCGGGCATTTTGCATACAGGCCCTCGGACCTTAATTTATTTAGTTTTAATACCCGAACTTTCAGTTTAAGTGTTAAATTTTTGGAGAAATTGCATGTTAGCCCCAAGAGGTTTCTGATATTACACTTAGGTCCCTGCCAGGTGCGTGCAAGTCACGCGCCTTGGTGGGTAATTTGCGCTGACACCCCTGCGGGTTTGGGAATTTGTATTTGGTTCATAAATTCGAATATTCAGTGTATATTTTTGTGGAAAATTGCATGTGTGCCCCTGAAATTTTGTTTATTTGCAATATTGTCCCTGCCAGGCTGTGACATTTTTGCTTGCTTGATCTATTTAATTAGGGCATCATTTTAATTAGAAAAATTCTCAAAAATTCAAGTTAAGCTCCTGTGTGCTTGTTCTTTAACGCCCTATTTTTAGTTTTTGATTTTATTGCATTTTCATATTTATTAAAAATAAAAAACTTACCATTTCAGTACTGTCTAGCTTAGAAATTACCAAAAAAATATTAAAATACCTCGAATTCCAAAAAAATTCCCTACTGTATATTATAACCTATTTTAGTGTCAATCCAAAAATCACTAAAAATCTCAAAAGAAAAACCTTAAAAATTCAAAAGTACTCAAAAACTTCTAAAAAATATAAAAAATTCTCTAAAACTCCAAAAATTGCAAACTCTGTTCCCGTTTCTTCCTTATTTTATTCTCTTTATTTTAAACTTGATTTGGGAAAATTTTGAGATCATTCGATATTTTCTTTCCCATTTTTAGTCTTAGCCAGATTGCTTACTCACTGTTTGCTTCATTTCAGTATTTAAAAATACCAAAAACACTTTGAAAAATACCCAAAAATCTCAAAAACAGTAAAAGAATTATAAAAATACCAAAAAGATTTTATTTCTAAATTTTTGACTATTTTTGCATATTTTTATAAATATTTTATCACCCCTTTTTTTACATTATTTTTATATTCCAATATTGAAAAAAGAAAAAAATATAAAATATAAAATATAAAAATCAGAAAATTAAAAATCAAAATACAAAATTAAAAATTAATTAATTAAAAAAATTAAAAAAACTTAAAAACCCACAAAAATATTTGCTTGCATAGTGTAGACACACTTCACACTCACACACACACATTTGTCTGATCTGCCTTGTTTGCTCCCTGTGTTCGAACTCTCTGCATACTTGCTTGCTATACATCTTTTGTGCAGAGTTAAAAATAAATTGTAACTCCACATTTATTTCTAATTGTTTGATCTATAGTGTGGGTTAATTGTTGATTAATTTCAGAGTTTGATTGGTTGACACTTCGACTGTGTTCCCGCCTTGTGTGGAACACAAGACCGATCGATTTCTGGATTATCAAGAAGCTGAATACATTACCACATCAGATGTTGCAAAGGAGGCATTGTGGTTGCGCAAGTTCATCCGGGAACTTAACGTAGTTTCCTTTGATACTCCCATCTTGTTGCTATGTGATAGCGTGGATCCATAGCTTAGGTGAAGGAAACCAGATGGCATCAAAAGATCAAACACATGGAAAGAAAATATACATTATTTGGGAGATACAAAAGTGTGGCGGCATCATCATCACCACGATGGCATTTGCCGACAAACATTGCTGATCTCCTTACCAAACTTTTATCCCATAAGGTTTTTGACCAGCATATAATGAGTATGTGTTTAATGATTTACATGAATCGTTCTGAGTGTTAGTGGGAGATTGTTGGATATGTGAGTCCCGGATGAACATTTATACAATAAATGTTATTGTAATCCATTTTTATATATCAATAAAAGTTATTGATGTTCACTCCCTATTTGAGATTAATGAATGAATGTACTTACAAGGTCCCTTAGTACAATTAGAGTTATGTACCATGGATGTCTTGATAATCATACAACTGTTGATTCAATGGTTGAATCATAGAGGTTGGTGCTTGGATGATATCTAAAGAGTTAGATTGTGGACTCATCTAGTGTCGTCAAATGGTTGTTGAGAAAGGATCTCCATCATGAGAAGGAGATGGCATTCCTTACTCTTAAGGTTGATATCCCATCGACCTCTTGATGTAGGTCCTCTAAATAGGAATAGAGATTTGGAGGTGTTGGATAAGTTAGGTTAAAGAGTTGACTTGATGAGATCGAGATAACAAATACTTGTATCATACGTTGTCACAATACATGCACGCATCCTCCGACCGGAGACAGATATGTTGCTATTTATCTAAGTATGTACATTAGATAGATCATTAGGATGTGACCTAACCAAGTATGTACACCGACGAGTTGGTGTGCGTAAGAGGGCATATGAGTAATATGATCTCTCAAAGGGATCATACATGTTCACTATTGAATCAGAAGGCATGATCTAATTCATGAGATATTGGAACCAACTAAATTCCATCGATGATCATCTTGCATTGGAAGCATGACAAGATTTACAGTTATGATACATGTTTTTGGAAAAGCATATGATCAATACCAACTCCCAATGATCAAATGAGAAACTTAATGATAAAACCCTGAAGACTATATTTCAAAAGTAATCAAAACTTCAGGTTTATTATATGTCTTCCAATATGCAAGATGTATGTATACTAGGAATACTCGAGGGTGATGTGATCTTAATCGATTGTATATTCATGACACTTCTATTCCAAGGGAGTGATGATACATGTTTGGATTTTAGTGATTCCACTCAGTAGATCGATTATCCAATCTCAGTCCAAATGTTGGACAATGATCTAAATATGTTTCAGAGTAATAAGAAGATTAGATATATTATCTGACTTGCTCAGACATCTCTGAGTGATCTTCTAAATTTGGATATGAGATCAGATCTCAATATTCAAGTCACTATACATGAAATATATAATCACCATGTCCTTATCTCCAAGTATCCGCGGAGAAAGTACATTGTTCTTGAAATAGTTCAAGAACAATTCTATTGTTGATAATGTCTGAGTATTGAAAAAATGACGATTAAATTTAATTTAATTATCATTAGTAATATGGATATAATTCATATTATCTGGACACATGTACAGATACATCTAAGATAATTAGATTGGATTTAGTTATCACAGATATGATTAATGTGGATAGCACTATCCACAATAATTATATTTATATTATGAATATGATTCACAATATCATAAAGTGTTTAATTGTAAATATGATTTAAAATTTATTTAATTAATGTGAATTGGATTTACATAATACAATAAATTGTGAATTGGATTCACATTGCACAACTAAATGTAAATGTGATTTACATTTAATACTGAATGGATGAATATGATTTATATCTATCAATGACATGATTGAAATTATCACCAAATAATTTTAGTTAGAATTATTTTGATGAAAATTCAAGCAAAAAAGGTATTACAAATATGTATAAAATATGGTGAGATTTGATAATCCCATCAATAAGGAAAGAGGGGCCCTTCATTCCAATCAAGGATTGGACATTGATGAATCTATGATTCATCACTCTTAAAGTTCAAAATAGAGACTTGTTCCCGAGTATTTAGCAACATATTTTCCTTTATCTTGCATAAATAGCATTCATACATGCATCCATAATACACGCATTTTTAGCATTCATAATTGCACTAAATAAGAAGACAAGTCATCTGTAAAATTCACTTGTAAATTATTCACATAGTTACCTGTACTTTATCACCCCTCCAAAGTTAATAAAACCTTCCTTATACTGTGCATCTTACTACTTAGTAATATAAGGAAAAAGGCCAATAATTCCTAGCTTATAAAATTACCCAATAAAACCCCAAACCCAGTTGGAGACCCCAGATCTTAGAATGCCAATATCCACCTCATACAACCTCCGAATTAGGTCTACTCACTTTCAGATTAATACACATTCAGAGACCTTTAAAATGAGACCAATTTCATTCAAATCGGAGCTCGTATGAAAAACTTGGGTTTTTGGGCCCCTTGTGTACTATTTGTATGTGTATTTGTACCCTTGCATTTTTATATCATATTTGACCACATCTTCGTTTTTGATCAACATGAAACTTGTAGATCTCATCGAGATCTACAACTTTCATGTTTTGAGTTTTTTTCCAAATTCGACCTCCTTCTCTCTCTAATTTCCCATTTTCTTTCAGCCATTCAGAGAAGGCCGCTCTATTACACGCCACGCGTCCCGTTTCCACGGCCGTTTAATTCTTCTTTCTCTCTCCTCATCTCCACCATTCATCTCACCTTTAACCACCATCCGATCGAGCCCAGATTGAATCTAGGCCGTTCGCTAGTGCCGCTCTCTCATTTCACCACGTGTCAAACCCCTAACCACTCGATCTTCTTCTGATGATTTCATCCCCACCTCACGTAGGCGCCCTGCTCTCCACCGCCAGATCTACCCACAGATTTCATCTGGACCGCCCACCAGTGTCACACTCTTAGCACGCCACATGGCGTGTCTGAAGCCCTTCGATCGAATCACCCTATATCTAATCCAAAGCGTCCACCCGCGCCTCCACCAGGGCCGTTGGATCTTGCGATCCAACGGTCTAGGCTTCGTCTTCCACCACCCGCAACCTCCACCCGAGCCCCGCGCCTCGCTGACCACCTTCCCCCTTCTAATTTTAGTCGCTCCATTTCGCTCTATCTCCACGACCTAACACCGGGCACACGTAGCCCTCACATCCCCTACCCTCGCTCAACACCTAGCCACGACCACCCTCCTCTCCTCCGGTCGGCATCTACCCACGAAGCCCATGACTCCATCATCTGTACCTCGCCATCTCCCGACCATAAATAAGCCGCCTCCGCCCCGAATCTTCTTCGTCCACCTTCACGAGGGGTAAGGCCCAGCCCTCCTCCTCCTCCCTGTGACAGGGGAGGAGTTAGGATCGAGCGACGACGACTCCAAAACCCTGGTAAGACCCGCAGATGCCCAGTTGTGTCGCGGTGGCTCTGCCCCGCCCGAGCTCGCTGGACCGGCCGACCAGTACGTGCAATGACCTCGGGGTTCTCTAAGGACCTCAAGCCCAGGCCTCCGACCCACCATTCACCAGGTAAGCCCCTTCAATCTCCTCTGCATTTTTCTGTTGTTGCTCTCCTAATTAATTAGGCTCCCTCCGACATCTTCATATTTACCGGAGCCCCCCACGAGATCCACCTATCATCGGACATCTCCGCCAGCCATCTGATCACCCTCCTCCGTCAAAACCTTCACCATCCCAAGCTTTCTCCTCCGCCGGAGGTGGAGGAGGACCCACTAAGGGCTCCACTTCTTCGTCTCCCTCAGCCCTCCGTTCACCTCAGTTCGCACGCACACACACCTCGGCTATCATCTAACCACTCTTGCAGGTCTAAAAACTCCATTGGCCGGACCTCGGGCAGAGCCAAGTTCTAAAGCTCTGCCTCCGACGAACACGCGTCGACAGCGAACTCCAGGCACCCCTGCATCTTCTCCGAGCTTAGATCTTCATTGCCAGGCATCCAACGTTCTTCCTCGACATTCACTGAGCACGGAGAGGTGCGGAGGAGCTCCAGGCCTCACGTCGGAGCTCCAATCGTGCCGCCACCCTGCGAGGAAGGAGGTGCAGATGCCGTTGGATCTTGCCCCCTGGTGGAGATCTACCGGCCCAGGAGCAACCACGTCGTCTTCCCGGAGCGCGGAGGCTCAGTGGGACCGAGCCTCACCCGAGGCATCCTCAAGCCGCCACGTGGCCCACGCCACCTGCTACGACCGTCCGACCCTACGCCGAACCTCACCCCCACCCGAGCCTTGACTCACGTGCCTCACGTATGTGAGGGTTGGGCTTTTTGCATCAGCGTCCTCGTAACTTTCTCATATTGCATCCAGGTCCTTCCAGCCACGTGCCAACCACGTGCATCGGGGGTATTTTGCAATTATACCCTCGCGGGTTTCAATAATTACAAAAATGCCCCTATACGTGTGGGTACTTTACAGGGAAGGTCCTGAACTTTCTTTTATTTTCATTTTAGTCCCTCCCAGGGACCTGTTTGCTATTTCTGTTTTCATGTTTTCTTGCATTTATGCCCATGGCTTCATTTGTGTATCTTGAGCATCCTAGCTCCGATTGAGTCAATTTCAATGACGTTTTGAAGCTCATTTTATTGTCTTCTTGATGGCATACTTGTATTTCAGATTTGACACTGCGAATTTTATTGTATTATTTTATTGGCTAGGTGTCTTGAGTATAATGATTCATATGCCTGATTTTTACGTCAGCGAAAGTATCTTCATTATTTGACCGTGATTTGACTCCTGACTAAATGGCTCAAGTATTTTTGTAATCCGGGCATATTTTTGTTGCATTTCATCACATTTCTTTGCTTGATTAAAAATCAAGTAAAACTAATGCACGTTTCATGATGCATGTTGTGTTCTCGTCTTCATATGTGTTTCTGACCTGCGTTTAACCAACACTGAGTTAAATTAATTTAAATCCAAATATCAAACGAGAAGCGCGTGTCCCTAAGTTTGACCTTGGTTACTTACCAAGTAAAATATAAATACAACCTTTTGATTTCCTTGACATATTAAATTAGAGGGTTTTTAACGAACCGAATCCAACCCGACTGCAATGACATCCGAGTGTTAATTCCACGCTTTTAAAGGGCTGGATTTTTGGTTGTCAAATGGCGTCGTTGCTGGGGATACGGTTCATTTCTTGTATTATTTGGATTTTTATTTATTAGGTGTTTGTTTTATATAGGTCAATTTGTTCATTTATCTTGCATCGTAAAAATTTTCTTTTCAGTTGATCTCTAATCTTTGCTTTTGTGATAGGGCCCTTGATGTTCAAGGAGGCGAGGAGCAGGTGCTTCCCGCTGCAAGGAGTCGCAAAAGCATGCTTGGAGCAAGAGAAAAAAATGTGTTCTTTTGCATATCATTTCTATCATGTAATAATCGTCTTTACAGCGGTCTTCGATCGAAGACTCGCGATTGTAAACGAACGAGTATATGTGGTTGTGTGGGGATCGTCCCCACTTGAGTGTCGACCTAGGACCAGGCACGCGACTCTTTGAGCTTATTTTATCATTCCATTTTTTACGTGCTTGCTCGTAGGTAGGACACACTTATAATATAGACGCACATAGCATCACTTCACTTAGCCAAATTTAAAAGACATTCTTCCCCGCTAATAGAAGCATGTTAGGTGCGGCTTTTGATCGACTTGCATACATATTATTCTGGTTTTCAAAACAGACCAAATTTTCACGGATTTTCACCAAGGCACTGCATGTTTTCTCGCTTAGCTTAGATCATGGTTTTTATCGATTACTTGGTTTTTCTCGATTTCCCCTCCTAGCTTGATCACCTAGGTTAATGGAAAATGGGAATGAATGGTAGATGATGATTGCTTAATTTATGTGCTCACCTTAATTCAGTGATAACCTTAAGCGAAATAATTGGGATTGTTAATGGCAAGTCAACCTAAAATGGAGTAAAATTTTATTTTGGGAGAGCAACACCCTCGTTTACGCAGTTGATTTTACTTAGCATCTCTTTCGCGTAAAATAAGATGTTTTAATCACCAATAAATCAGACAAGATAAATTAACCAACATCTGTTGGTTTCATGTGTGGGTTGGTGAATAAAAGGGTTTTGCATGCTTGATTGAGCCTTGTTTGCTCCGACATCCTCCCATGAGCCTTAGATACTCCATTGATCCCCAAAGATTCATCCGCTCACTTGTATATCCATCCATCTTCTTCGTTCACCTTGGGTCTCTCCCGACATCAACTCTCAATTTTTATACTTAGGCTATTCTCAGCCGAAGTATGGGGACCCAAATCCCCGTAATTTTCTCTACTCTTCTTTCCTTGCCTCAATACTTAGGTTATTTTTAACCTAAGTATAGGGGGAGCCCTCATTAGCTCCCATATATTTTCCTATATTTAAATGGACCTATGGACTTATATCATCTAGTGCTATGAGGACATATCAAAGTTTAAGTATGGGGGGGGGGTATACCGTATATACTGTATATTTACTTGAGCTATAATCTGAAAAATTTGAAAAAATTAAAAACTTTTTTGGGCTAAAGTAAAATCCTTTGAACTAAGCAGAGCAAATGGTTTTCAAGGCTTTTTCTGTATTATGTTACACTATTGTTATAAATATTTTTGAAAATGATTTGAAAATTGAGTTTCCCTTATTTTGAAAGATCTTTTCAAAAATGTTTGGTAAATATTTATTTGTGTGACTTAGTATTGAAAACTCTTTTCAAGGAAAGTTGAGTCTAACTTGTGTTCTAACCTCTTATTAAAAAATTCCATAAAAATGAGAAAAATTCAAAATCCTTTAAGAGTCATTAGTGACTACTAAGCCCAAATAAGTAGCCACGGTCAGTGAGGGTTCGCCCTTAGCAGAGTGGGTGGTTTAGAGAACATCGCGTAAGGCCCCATCCTTAAGCAATGGGCTCCGGCCTGTACTTACACGCATACTGGATGAATGCAGATGCATCTACTTAATTGAGTTTAGGCAGTCATAATATCTCTTGAAGTTAAAAAATGGAACAATCAAAATCAAAGGCTTCTTATTTACTCTTGCATATCATCTTTGCATAAAAGAGAGAGAGAGAGTCTTGCATTCATCTACATAGCATGTCGTCTACATCTCGTCTGCATATCTTGCATATGCAAGGCGAAAAACTAGTGGGTTCTGAACCAAGTTATGAGTAGATGTTGAGGAAGGACTTGATTTGACCTTAATCCACCTAATTTCAGAGGAACCTTATAGGAACTGGAGTTAAGATTTCTCAGGTCATGTGACTTAATTTTTGAGTCCGCAAATCTATGTTCACATGTCATCTTGATTGGTCTAAATAGAATATCTCGTGCACACACATGATTCTTTTAGATAATGACCTAACTTGGACAAGCACTATGCGTAGCTCTTCATTGATGAGGTGGTGAGGAGGTAGAATCCTTTGGCTTGGAGTAGCACACGGGTGGAAACATCTGTCCTCCTCTAGGGAGGGTAGTGCATCTCAACCTAGTCTGGTGGTGTTGACATCTAAGGACATGATGCTGTGGGTTGCAATAATGCTTCAAAAGAGGGATAGTCTACTGGCTCAAGAGG
Source organism: Ottelia alismoides (assembly GCA_037367405.1). Taxonomy (NCBI): domain Eukaryota; kingdom Viridiplantae; phylum Streptophyta; class Magnoliopsida; order Alismatales; family Hydrocharitaceae; genus Ottelia; species Ottelia alismoides. The sequence continues at coordinate 169,170 of JAZKJV010003594.1, forward strand.
AAAAACTCCTGATGTACATGCTGCACCTTGTATATAGTTGAAAAAAAAGCAAAAACTCCAAAAAAATCAGACAGGTCCAAGTGGAAATAAAATACCTGTCGGAGTATGTATATTAGCAAAGAAAATGCAACTGGATGACTTGGCTACACTGGTCAAGCATCCCGAGATAGGTAGCTACACTGGCTACCGTCCATTCTTCTCTCTACCCCCTCCTCTTGAGCTGGTCGCACTTGAACTTAGAAGGGAATACCCCGATCCTCGAGGAAAGAGTTACTGAACCGGGTTATTTGAGTTACCTTGTTAGAGGAGGCTATTTCTAAACCATTTCTGATGTGGAGAGTTACATTTCACTTACATAGTACAAGTAAGAATCATAGTCATCAGAAATTTACGTTTGAGGATTTGTTCTGACCTGACTATTGAGGGGTCTTGAATAGAAGACTTGTGGAACTTCAAGTCTGTTAGGTCTTAAGTTCAGGTCCCGATAAGGTTCCGCCACACAATTAATCCAAAGGTCGAGTCAAGCTCCATTTTCAAATTTTGTTCATGACCTTGGTATGGAACCCAAAATCATTTCACTCTTGCATTTCATTTAATTGCTCGGGGACGAGCAATGTTTAAGTATAGGGGGTTGATGAATCTATGATTCATCACTCTTAAAGTTGAAAATAGAGACTTGTTCCCGAGTATTTAGCAGCATATTTCCCTTTATCTTGCATAAATAACATTCATAAATGCATCCATAATACATGTATTTTTAGCATTCATAATTGCATTAAATAAGAAGCCAATTCATCTGTAAAATTCACTTGTAAATTATTCACATAGTTACCTGTACTTTATCACCCCTCCAAAGTTAATAAAACCTTCCTTATACTGTGCATCTTACTACTTAGTAATATAAGGAAAAAGGCCAATAATTCCTAGCTTGTAAAATTACCCAATAAAACCCCAAACCCAGTTGGAGACCCCAGATCTTAGAATGCCAATATCCACCTCATACAACCTCCGAATTAGGTCTACTCACTTTCAGATTAATACACGTTCAGAGACCTTTAAAATGAGACCAATTTCATTCAAATCGAAGCTCGTATACAAAACTTGGGTTTTTGGGCCCCTTGTGTACTATTTGTATGTGTATTTGTACCCTTGTATTTTTGTATCATATTTGACCTCATCTCCGTTTTTGGTCAACATAAAACTTGTAGATCTCATCGAGATCTAAAACTTTCATGTTTTGAGTTTTTCCAATTCGGCCTCCTTCTCTCTCTAATTTCCCATTTTCTTTCAGCCATTCAGAGAAGGCCACGTGGCGCCCTCTGATTGCGCCACGCGGCCCGCATATTGCGCACCACGCGTCCCGTTTCTACTGCCGTTTGACTCTTCTTCCTCTCTCCTCATCTCCACCATTCATCTCACCTTTAACCACCGCCATCCGATCGAGCCCAGATTGAATCTAGGCCGTTCGCTAGCGCCACTCTCTCATTTCACCACGTGTCAAACCCCTAACCACCCGATCTTCTTCTGATGATTTCATCCCCACCTCACATAGGCGCCCTGCTCTCCACAGCCCGATCTACCCACGGATCTCATCTGGAACACCCACTAGTGCTGCACTCTTAGCACGCCACGTGGCGTGTCCGAAGCCCTTCGATCGAATCGCCCTAGATCTAATCCAAAGCGTCCACCCGCGCCTCCACCAGGGTCGTTGGATCTCGCGATCCAACGGTCCAGGCTACGTCTTCCACCTCCCGCAACCTCCACCTGAGCCCGCACCTCGCTGACCACCTTCCCCCTTCTAATTTTAGCCGCTCCGTCTTGCTCCATCTCCACAACCCAACACCGGGCACACGTAGCCCTCACATCCCCTACCCTCATGCAACACCTAGCCACGACCACCCTCCTCTCCTCCGATCGGCATCTACCAACGAAGCCCACGACTCCATCACCTGTACCTCGCCATCTCCCGACCATAAATAAGCCGCCTCCGCCCCTAATCTTCTTCGTCCACCTTCACAAGGGGTAAGGCCCAACCCTCCTCCTCCTCCCTGTGACAGGGGGAGGAGTTAGGATCGAGCGATGACGACCCCAAAACCCCGGTGAGACCCGCAGCTGCCCAGTTGCGTCGCGGTGGCTCCGCCCTGCCCGAGCTCGCTGGACCGATCGGACGACCCCGGGGTTCTCTAAGGACCTCAAGCCCAGGCCTCCGACCCGCCATTCGCTATGTAAGCCTCTTCAATCTCCTTTGCATTTTTCTGTTGTTGCTCTCCTAATTAATTAGGCTCCCTCCAACATCTTCATGTTCATCTAAGCCCCCCCACGAGATCCACCTATCATCGGACATCTCCGCCAGCCATCTGATCACCCTCCTCGTCCATCAAAACCTTCACCATCCCAAGCTTTCTCCTCCGTCGGAGGCAGAGGAGGACCCACTAAGGGCTCCATTTCTTCGTCTCCCTCAGCCCTCCGTTCACCTCAGTTCGCACGCACACACGCCTCGGCTATCATCTAACCACTCTTGCAGGTCTAAAAACTCCATCGGTCGGATCTCGGGCGGAGCCAAGTTCTAGAGCTCCGCCTCCGGCGAACACACATCGACAGCAAACTCCAGGCACCCCCGCATCTTCTCCGAGCTTAGATCTTCATCGCCAGACATCCAACGTTCTTCCTCGATCTTCACTGAGCACGGAGAGGTGCGGAGGAGCTCCCGGCCTCACACCGGAGCTCCAATCGCGCCGCCACCCTGCGAGGAAGAAGGAGGTGCAGATGCCGTTGGATCTCGCCCCCGGTGGAGATCTAATGGCCCAGGAGCAGCCACATCGTCTTCCCGGAGCGCGGAGGCTCGGTGGGACCGAGCCTCACCCGAGGCATCCTCGAGCCGCCACGTGGCCCGAGTCACCTGCTATGGCCGTCCGACCTTGCGCCGAACCTCACCCCCACCAAAGCCTGGACTCACGTGCCTCACGCACGTGAGGGTTGGGATTTTTGCATCGGCACCCTCGTGACTTTCTCATATTGCATTCGGGTCCTTCCAGCCACGTGCCTACCACGTGCATCGGGGGTATTTTGCAATTATACCCTCGCGGGATTCAATAATTACAAAAATGCCCCTATACGTGTGGGTAATTTACAGGGAAGGTCCCAAACTTTCTTTTATTTTCATTTTAGTCCCTCACAGGGACCTGTTTGCTATTTCCGTTTCCATGTTTTCTTGCATTTATGCCCCTGGCTTCACTTGTGTATATCTTGAGCATCCTATCTCCGATTGAGTCGATTTCAGTGGCGTTTTGAAGCTCATTTTATTGTGTTCTTGATGGCATACTTATATTTCAAATTTGACACTGCGAATTTTATTGTATTATTTTATTGGCTAGGGGTCTTGAGTATAATGATTCATATGCCTGATTTTTACGTTAGTGAAAGTATCTTCATTATTTGACCTGATTTGACTCCTGACTAAATGGATCAAGTATTTTTGTAATCTGGGCATATTTTTGTTGCATTTCATCACATTTCTTTGCTTGATTAAAAATCAAGTAAAACTAATGCACGTTTCATGATGTTTGTTGTGTTCTCATCTTCATACGTGTTTCTGACCTGCGTTTAACAAACACCGAGTTAAATTAATTTAGATCCAAATATCACACGAGAAGCGCGTGTCCCTGAGTTCGACCTTGGTTATTTACCAAGTAAAATATAAATACAACCTTTTGATTTCCTTGACATATTAAATTAGAGGGTTTTTGACGAACCGAATCCATCCCGACTGCAATTTGACATCCGAGTGTTAATTCCGCGCTTTTAAAGGGCTGGATTTTCGGTTTGTTAGACATCCACATGGAGAAAGACTCCGTTGTGGTTGTCCACCCTAATTACGAATAGACTCTCCTCCTCCCTTATTATTCCACATTTAATTGATTTGATGAGAATTAAATTTATTGGAGAATTTATTCAATTTATTTATTTCTCCAAATTAATTAATTGTTGCTGCAAATTATTGCAACAAAATCTAAATCATTGATTTAAATTAGGAGTCATCCTAACAATCCAGTTTTGTATCAAAGAAGAGCCAAACCTAGGCTTTCCCGCACACAAATTGAAGCAAAAAAACTCTCTATCTCTCGTATAAGCGTCCAAGCTCTCTCTCCTTCAAACCCTAGTGGCCGTCCACTATAGGTTTTCATGAGAGCTTCGCCGTCATCGCTCCCCCATTGTGTTGCCGGATTGATTGCTTGTGGGTCTCCATCTTCTTCAATGCCCCGTTGTCGTGAGGAAGACTACTGATTTCATGAGATGAAATAAGAAGGTTCCACGCTCGGATCATCAACTCAGATTGCGAGAAGCATGCACCTCATCCACGTACCTGCAAGTGCTAACTTTATCATATCGGACTTGAGACAGGAGGTCTCTTCATTTAAAGACATGAGGATAGCAATCATGATACAAGAGTCAACCCTAATACTTGTTTGTGATCAAGATGAAATGACATGGGAGTGCTTCCCATGTCATGTAGTTTCATCGGAAAAAATTTAATTTTTAATGCCCCTTATGACTAGTGAGACGAGTCGACCTATATCACATGCGATGTGATCTCCATGCTTCAGCGATGTGTGAGGCGAAAACCCTTGCCTTCGGAAGGGTTGGAGGGGGAAGGATGGAGGAAGAGCGGGAGGACGAAGAATAAAAGGCGAAAAAAGGGCAGTTCTACCCTTGTTCTTTATTTATTTCTCCTTGTGTCCTCAAAATTAACATCTGTTTGGGATGGAGATGGATGACAACGAACTTGAGGGACATAAGTGATCATTGTGGAAGAAGTAATGGGCACATTTGATATTGCAAAAAGGGAGGGACGTAACTGATAATATCTCAAGAGGGTACAACTGATAAACACCTAAAAAAGAAATAAACAACAATAATCGAGTTTTATATTAGCGGTTTAAGATGCGACGATAATTATTTTTAGGGTTTAATGTGGCAAAGTTAATATTTATTTTTATTTTTTTACTATGTATATTTAATAGGACAAAAGAGAGAAAACAACTCTTTATAGACCTCCTCTTATTCTCGAGTGATTATTAAATTTCTAATGGACGTACATGGAGATTCACTTACACTGTGCAGCATGGGTAATTAACGTGTCTTGTAAAGTTACGATCAATTAAAAAATTATTGAGAAAACAATAGATATACATGATCAATTCGAAAGAATTATATGAGTACAAGAGTACTTGAGACGTTAAAACCTCACAAGGTTAATACTGAAACATAGATTTTGTGATCATACAATCGATCACCTATCCACTGACCGAATAAATTAGCTAAGATAATTTAATGGTGTTTATAAATCCTCCATGTTCATTGATGAGGGCAAGCTTTTAACTACTGGGGCACCCCCTTAGTCATCCTCTATTTAGTTAAGGGGGTGCGGAAGGTTCTTAACGTGTCGAGTGTGGAAGGTTCTTAACTTGTCAAGTCACTCATTTATCTTTTTTTGATAAAATCTTGCAAGTGCTCCAACTACAAGAAAAGGCACATCTGATGAGCATGATCTAGCGAGCACTGCGCGAGCACATGTCATCTCATGCTCGCATGCGAGCACTTAGAGAGAACATTGGTTGCCCACATGCCTCGCCCACTTGAATTCCTGCCCGCACGTGACTTAAAAGGTGGCTACCTTTGGGTACAAACTTAGAGAGGATGTAACTGTCCTCGCTAGGTTTTCCAGATAGAATGATGGCATGCTCTTCATTTCATTTCTCATGAGTTTTCTCCCCCAAAGCCTTACTTCAAGGATTTCTCCTCTACTCGGGAACCTCCACCCCTTGTCGCCTTTTGGGGTTGTTTCAATTATTTCCATCTTATTTTTATTCATTTTGGTTACTCATTATGTCCGAGTTTATTATTCTATTAGTTTGTATTGCATACCAAATACGATATAGTTTAGAGCTTGACTTGGTTTTGCAAATGTAATCAATACATCATAAGAATGTATGCAAGATGTATGATGAAATACCTCAACAAATTTTTTATTTGAAATAATAAAATTATATTTGTGATATGTGAGTGTATTCATTATCGTACGAAACCCCAACAATAAACTGATTATAGACGTCACATTTTAGAACGTGTATGCGTTAATATAGGTGTGTTATTATGTGCAAATTGTGGGTGGACTGTTAGTGTAATGGTGTTAGCATGTGTATGCGATATCGAGTACAGTGTTAACTAGGGAGTCTGGCCGAGCTTTACGGCTAAGTAGTTTTTTAGGGTGAAGAATGAAATTAAAAAGTTAAAGAGATTGTACTTCAGGTAATATTGTTTAAAAAGCTAAAAAATATGAAATTAAGAGGTTAAAATATAAGAATATGCTTAGAATTTAATTGGTAAATCATAGAGGAACATGTTGCATATAATTATCTATATTTTGAAAAGATTGTACTTTATGTAAGACTATTTAAAAAACCTAAAAAATATGAATTTAGGAGGTTGAATTATAAGATGTACTTAGAACTTAATCATTGAATTATAAAGGAACATATTGCATATAATTTTATCTATCTTTTTAAGAAATTGTACTTCAAGTTATATTATTTAAAAATTATATTTTTATAATAAAATTATTTTTTAGCTTGAAATAATGTCTCCATTGAAAAATACAAAATCATTCAAATACAATGAGTACTTTTTAGGGTAAAGTATGAAATTAAGAGTTAACTTATCATAATGTAATTAAAATTTAATTGAGAAATTATATAGGAACATATTACGTCCAATTTATCTATCTTTTTAAAAGAGTGTACTTCAAATAATAGTACTTAAAAATCTAAAAAGTATGAAATTAAGAGGTTAAATTATAAAAATATACTTGGAACTTAATTAGTAAATTATAGAGGAATATATTACGTACAATTTATCTATCTTTTAAAAAGATTATTCTTCAAGTAATATTATTTAAAAATTTATATTATTATATTAAATTAAATTTTTTGTTCCACTTAAAAATACAAAATCATTCAAATACAAAATCACAAACTTATATATACTAATATAATAAAAATAAAGGAAAAATATAATATTTATAATTTTTAATTTAATAAATATATTAGAGGAGAGAGGGAAAAGAGGAGAGAGGGAGAGAGAGAAGAGAAGAGAAATGGGAAGGATATAGGGAGAGAGAGTGAGTGGAAAGAGAGAGGGAAGAGAGTGAGATGAGTACGTTTGAGGGAAAAGAAAATGGAGAGGATAGAGGAGAGAGAGCATTACGGAGAGAGGGAGAGAGAGTGAGTGGAAAGAGAAAGATGGAGAGAGGAATCGGGTGGAGAGAGAGATAAAACTATATCACTTTATAAATTAGAGGGAAGGAGAGAGATAGATGGAGAATATAGTGGGTAGAGAGAGAAGGGGGAGAGAGAAGTGATTGAGTATATGTCGAGTGCGTGCGATGCCCTTGGGAGTAGGAAGAATGGGAGAGAGAGAGAGAAACACGGGAAAGGGATCTACGTGGTTGGGAGATGCGAGAGAATGGGAAGAGATCATGAGAGAGAACAGGGAGAATGGGGGAAAGGAATGGGAGATGGGGAGCATGTGTCATTGTTGGAAAAAAAGGGGGAAGGGAGAGCACTAGAGGGGGAAGAAAGGTGCCAGAGAAAGAAAATAGGAGAGCCACGTGTCAATAGCTTTGGAAAATGCCCAGCTTTAGTATGGTATAAGATAAGATATGTATAGTGTTAATATGTATAATATGTTGATATGTGTGTAGTGTTTTACCTATGTGGCTTTTTATGTGTAACATGTAGTGGTATATGCTATAGCACATGTATAACATTTTATGTGTAACATGTAGTGGTATATGTTATAGCACATGTATGTATAATGTGTATGGATATGTGTGTAGTATTTTATATGCAATATGTTTAAGAGAAAGGGAGATAGTGTTAGTTATTTGCTTTTCCGTGATTTTAAAGATAACACACACAAGATTATATCGTAGTCATTTACATATTCTTTGTGGTTGCGGGACTGCAAGTGTGGATTTTAGCTCGACACGACTGCGAAGAGTCGTTGCCTTTAAGCAAAGAAGAAGCTTGACCTTGTTGATTTTCCTTATTTAAAAGTATTATAATTATTTATTTTTATTTTTTTGGAAAGTTATAAGCTCAAGAAAGCTTCAATTGAAAGTTTCCAAATCAGGAGATCTAAGTATTCATGAGACGATCGATCATCCTTTGTCATCGATTGATTATCACATATCAATCATGTTCTTTTTAGCTATAGATCATGTCTTATTGGTCATCTACATTGACCTTATCGATCACATTTGAATTCCCTCTGAACGACCATCAACCGATCCATCATTTGATTTCTTACCTATTTTGTTTCCAACATTTATATTCTCTTGGACCCCTATATAAGGGACCACATACCTATTGTTGGAAGATACACAACTTGAGCAATAACTCCTACATTCTCTAGAAAAGCGAGAGTCTCTCTGTTGATTTCCTCGATATTCTTTCTCCTATTCATCGATTCATGCAATCTTTTGAGAAGAATATTTTTGATCGAAATCTGTGAAGCAAAGTTTTTCAGTTCAGCATAGTTTGATCGTTCACCTTCTCTCAAGTTCTTCTGATTGAAGTCAAAGCACTTTTGGCAGCCTTCTCCACATGGTGATATTTATTATTTGTTTGATATTGATTAATCTCCTGTGATATATCTTTATATAATTGTTGTGCTGAATTTTTGAATCTTGGTGCAATTATATTCTGTTGATTTATCTCTAGATAACATTATTCTTTATCGGAGAATTATTTATTTGATATATGTAAAGATAATACTCTATGGGAAAGATTATAACTCCATCTTTTTGTTTCTAAATACACCTTTCTGCAGGATTGTAGGTGTCTGATCTTAAGTTGTAGTAAAGCTCTTGGACGTGAGATATCCAAGGAAGCATGAAGAAAGTTAAAGTTCGTATCTTCTTCTGTTTGGGTTATGGTGTCTAACTTGTAGTGTTGATCTTGGTGTTTGATCCAAGATTGTGAAGCGTCAACTTTATAAACGGTTGAGATATATGCATAAATATCTAGAGCTTTAGCGAAGCAGTTGATTAGCTCGGTTAATCGATAAATCCCAAGTCAGGAAGACTCAGGTTGTGAATTTTACCCAAGTGGATTTTTATGCTAAAATATTGTGCAAAATGTGCTGATTGGATTATTTGATTGATTGTAACTATGCTTGTTGAATATTCTGCAAAAAAAAATTAAAACTGCATCGAACCACTATTCACCCCTAGTGGTATCGCAATCCCCAAACTCACAGATAGATTATGTGTATGTATGGTGTTATGATATATTTGGCTATTAGTATATGTAATGTGCATGTGAGAAAGGGAGATATTTTGTGGGTATGTGTAGGGTGGAGCAATGAGTTAAGCCGACCCAGACCCGGCCCTAACCCGAACCATCAAAACCCGGACTCGACCCTGATTCGAACCACCAAACCCTGGACCCGACCTGGACCTGATGTATATATGGTCGAGGCTCGTGACTCAAATTTCTCTCATTATGTATTTCGGTCCGAGCCAGAATCAACCCGCTTGGACCCGTGGAGACCTGGCCCAGCCTACTTCCGCCCCCATGCATGATCATTGATCACACATCCACTATTTGTGCAATCGGGGACAAGATTCTTTGATCCATCTTATGTGCATATCCTACAAATTCCATTCTCTGCTGACCGAGGAGATTTAATCACAGTTTTTAAATCGAAGGGAATATGACAAAGAATAATATACATCCCCATGCACGTCACCTTCACTACCCTTCCTCATTTCATAGATTACCTTTGGGGGGCATGTACGAAAATGTTCCCAACATTTTCTCTTTGATGGTTTCATGTATGCATAAAACTTAAGTCAAACCTGGAGATGCACCAGATTTTAAAATTTCATGGACTTGAAACCAGTTACAATTTATATCCATTCAAATGAACTTGTTACGAACCTCACCAACTTACTAAAAAATAATATTCATGAGGATTGATTCATATTTCCAGACCCCAACCTTCTAATGCATGACCGATATATGTAAATCGCAATGAGCCACGATTAGTGTTCATGGTCAAATTATGATCGCAATCTTGATTTTTGGTCTAAAATTGAACACAATCCAAGATAAACGGTCAATTTTTATTTAAAAAAAGAGGATAATTTTGAATGGATATAACCAAAAGGACTACACAAGTTTTGCAAGCAGACCCATCCCAACCCGAACTCGGGCCCAAATAAATAGGTTGTGGGTCGGGCTCGTGTCGACATCTTCCCATAATTTGTGGGCCTTGACTTGGCCCACGGCTTGAGAAAAAATGGCAGGCCCGTGTCAGACCTTTCTGAGTTAGGTCGGGTCAAGCCTAATGCTCCACCCTAGGTACGTGTAATGTTACACAAGTGTGTGTGTGTGTTAATAAGGATTTTTTTTGTTTTAGGTAGTGTATGTTAGCTTGGGTAAGAACTTATGTTCTTACAGAGATCTTGTGATTATCTATTACATACGATTTTAACGTGTAGTTAGATTGTTAATAAGGTTAAAACACTAATTACATATTAGTGTCTTAAAGACCTTTACATCCACATCCTAATTGACCCCCCGAAGGAATATGTGCTTCTAAAAGATCTTTTATACTTTGTCCAATCCTGAAGTTAGTTCTATACATATGACTGGCTATTATACTAAAGCTAAGTGGCGCGTAATGTACTAGCACGACAATCAACCTTATACATCGGAGGAAGGCAAGACTAAAAAGAGTGTGTCCCTCTACACCCAAGGGTGTTTGGCCCTGCGCACCATGAAGCATTGGCAACATATTAGAAGATTTCATCACTTCTTAATGTGTTATATTTTTTACATTACATAAAACTATTGGACTCACTTCGGGGTGAGATGCCCTAATCAAATGATCATGGATTTTGATGTATACCGGTACATTTAAAATTTTTTGTATGTATGGTCTGAATAATATGTATCAAGAGCACTATAATTAGTTACAATTTTAGTACCACGTAAGTCCAGATCCCCACTTTTAAACAAGCTAATATACACAAATGCTCAATTAACATAAAAGATTATGTTTTCAGGAGATCTTGTAGTTAACATATGTAGTACGTACATATGTAAGAAGTAAGGCGTATATATAATATGATATTTATGTGGCTTTTTTAGTTCGGAGGTCAAGGACTAAGGAGGTCTATTTTACTTCCTTTTTTAAGAATGAAACTATCTTCTTTTACCAATTGAATATTCCTCATCCAAAGCATTATTTCAACCCCACGACTTTGATTTTAAATGTCCATGCCACTAGACAATTGGTCAACGATTCACTGGTCTCTACAGTCCCTGACATGGTCATCTACTACCCAAGACGAAGCAATCATGCACATATGATGACTCATTTTTTACCCTACTTAATCATGTCAAATTTGGGTATAGTTGGATATAAAGCGGTGAAAAAAATCACAAATAATATCTGAGTTATGTGAGTGAAGTATGGTGGTTCATTTCCTTTTATTTTACTTGGGAAGTATCCCAAGGTTGAACTCAAGGAGACATATTTGTTTTGGTGTATAATCCAGGTCAATTTAGTGTGCCTTGATTTAATGCAGGTGCAGTGGGAGTCTGACCACATGTAGATGCAATCTATGTAGAAGTCGTGGTTGCACTTGGGGAGGAGCCGAAGGGTCTCGATGTCTCGATTTTCGTAGAGGCAGACAACACACTTGAGGAAGGTTCGACCCAGCCTGAGCTCCTTCATCTCATAGTATACCATGGTGGGGATGTTCTTGACGATGGCCTTGTCGAGACCCCTGCGACTGCCCCTGCAGGAGTGGCCTATGGCGGCGTAGATGCGGGAGTCAGGGGAGAAGTCCTTAGAGTAGTGATGGGGGTAGATGGAGGAGAAGTCCATGGAGAAGAAGGTAATGACCATGTTGATGACAATAATGATGGCATTGAAATTGGGGCAGTAGAGTTCGAGGGAGGGGAGTAAGTTTGCTGTGCATGGGAAGGAAGGTGATGGAGGAGGGAGAAGAAGAAGAATATGAGGAGAAGTGTCTAGATCCATATGGATTGTGGTAGTGATGGAGTGGGATACACTATACGAGGGTATCTAATATAATGGGATCAAAGCTGGTCCATGAGGTCCTCTTCGTTCTGCAGCTACTCTAGGTTAGGTCGAGGGCTGGAGCGAAGACCCTTGGTGAGGATCCTCAGCTTCTTCTCTTACATATATCGAGTATAGAGGAAGAAGTATAGAGGAATATATCCTCTTTGTTCTGCAGTTGCTCAAGGGTGGGGGTGATGTGGTTGGTAGAGGAAGGGGGAGGGGAGGAGGAGCGGGGTTTGGGGTGGGGGGTGGTGGGGTGAGGTGGTTGGCGGAGGAAGGGAGAGGGGGCTGGAAGAGGATGGGGGAGGAAGAAGGGGAGGGGATGGGTGTTTGTTTTTGCTTTTGATTTAATTCAACCGTTAAATGAAGGATATGTTGGATTAACTCGATGGTCTGGCTAAGTTAGTGGATTAAAGTAACATAGGGTTATGGGTGTAGGACAGAGCATGAGGTTCTAGGTGTAATTCACAATTTACATAGGATTCTGGGTGTAATTACGATATTACTCAGTATTATGGGTGTAAATATCCCTTTTCCAAAAATTTATTTTACAAGAATTTCTGAACATATTTTTATGAGATTTTTCATACACGAATAATTAAATATGCATGATGCAATATTTTTGATATTTTTTAATCTCTAAGGTGAAAATGCAATATTTTTCAAAACTAAAAATATGTGATGATGTATGAAGATAATGTGATCTAATTTAGATTTTTTTGATTTTTTCGAGTTACTATACACACATGAAAAATGGAAAAAGTTCAGATCTTATTATCTATTTTTGAATTTTAAATCATAGCAAACCACTTCAAATAACCACAACAAAATTACACAATGTAGATAAAGTTAATGGCGAAGTTGGTTATTTTTATTCGTGAAAGTTTCACAAATATACACCTAGAAAAATCAAATAAAGATTAACAAAATAAATTATGTAGAACACATATCTCAATGGTATGCCAAAAGTTTCCATGTTATATTATCTACATAAAAACCTATTTTTCACAATAAAGTGATCTTAATTTAATATTGAATTAATAATAACAAATGATAGGTTTCATTAAAAAATTACCATTAATCTAATTTAAATCTAATCAAGCTCTACCATGTCTTAGAAATGCATACAATTAAGATGTCTTTAAGATAAGACACATGCCATATTTTGGGGGCTCTGGTTCTCAAAATACAAAACAAACAAGATACATAATCTTTTTAAAGAAATATTGAAAAAATGACTAAAAGGCTCAAGTGTTGGACATGCGAGCCCACGAGGAGCCATTATGCAATAAATGTTATTGTAATTTATTTCCTAATCTGAAATAAAGAATAACTAATTTGTATAATATGTCTCTTAGTATAATTAGGGCTATGTACCATGGCCATCGTAATAATCATACAACTGTTGATTCAAATATTGAATCATAGAGGCTGGTGCTTAGATGACGTCTAAGGAGTTAGATTGAGGACTCATCAAGCACCTTCAAGTGATTGTTAAAAAAGGATCTCCGACTTGAGAAGGAGATGGAAGTCCTTCTCTAAAGACTGATATCTGATCGACCTCTTGATGCAGGTCCGCTACATAGGAATAGAGATTCGGAGGTATCAGATAAGTTGGTTCGAAGAGTTGACTTAATGAGGTTGAGAAAACCAAGGCCTATGTCGTATACTATCATGACATAGGCATGCAGCGTCTGACCAGGGACAGATGTATTACTATATGTCTGAGTGTGTGCATTAGACGGACCATTATGTTGATGACCTAGTGTTAAATTGATTAGATAGGGGTTTCTAATGCATGGTCTTGGAGTGTCTGCGGTGCTCGACAAGTCGGGTCCGGCAATCACTGTGTCGACTGCTTTTGCAGTACTCAGAAAGTCACCAATCAATTAAGACAACAATCAACCCATAATAATAATAATAAATCAACAAAATTGTGTAGGGTGAAATTTATTATACCATGCAGATAAATGTGTATAACAAGTAAGTGCAGGGGTCAAACCACTAAGAGCAAATACGCGGATAGGCAAATAATTATTATCTACAAAAAAATTAAACAACATCTAGTTTTGTACTTTTTCTATTTTTCCCTATTTTCTGTGTTTTTAATTATATTTATTTTTTATGGATTTTTAATTTAATATTTTTTGTTATTAAGTTTTATAAATTTGATTTTCTTTTTATATTTTTCTAATTTTAATTTATTTATCTTTTTAATATGTAATATATACAAGTATATATAAAATGCATAATATAAATACTATATATCTATAAATATAATATATATAATTCAAAAAAAAAATATATATAAGTACATTCCTTTTTATTTTTAAGGTATTAAATATATTTATAATATTTATAATAATAATAATATTGATAAAAATATAATTATTTATATGTACACACAGTTATATAGGGGTTTATATTTATATAACTATAAATACTAAAAAAATATAAAATAAAATGTTTTTGCCTTTATTATATTTTTCTCTATTTTATGTTTTTAGGTAATTTTTGCTAATTTTAGGTATTTTTAAAATCTGATATACTCCAAAACAAGGAGTTAATAAATAGACCGACTTGTTTTGAGATTTAAAAATAGAAAATAAATGCAAAATTTGTCAAAAATATTTTTAATAAGCAATATATAGTATAGTTAAAAAAGTACAGACGTAAACTATTTTTTTATTTTTTAAAATTTTTGCAAATTTTTATATGTTTAGAATGATTTTTTAATATATAAGGTTTCTGTTTATTTATTTGTGATTTTTGGTCTGAAGTTATATTATATATTAATATATATACTTTCTTTTTTGGAATTTTTGAAAGTGATTTTATATTTTTTTCGTCTTTTTATATCTAAATAGAAAATAAATAGGTTCCTTTGATTTTTAGTAAATGGAAAATGCAAGTAATTGCTAAATAAAATTCATGGCGTGAATTTGCACAATATTAGACAATTGCCGTGATTTTTCCACGAATTTACAAACACAGGAGCTATTTAAATAAAAATAAAAAGACACAATTTAATTTGTAATACTAGAAGGGACATATTTGAAATAAAAATAAAGTACGAGGGTTTACATGTAAACAACCTCAAAGTTTAACTCTATTATACAATTGTTATGTACTAAAACTAAATACTAAAACCCAAAAGGGGCTTCCTGCAAATTGTCCAACTCATTTGGGGGACCACGTGAGCTGAGATGACACTAGACGCAGATGTGATATATAATAAATACGGGGCTCGGTTGCAATTTTTACATAAAAGTTTAGCCTTAACTTAATATTTACAGGATTATTTTATAATTACAAAAAGGTGGAGGGCTACTAAGTAATTTACCCCAGGCACGCTATCGGGCAGCTTGGGACGCTCCAGTGGCACGATGAACAGTCGAGGCAAGGCAACGCTTCACTGAGATTGGACAGCCTAGATTAGATCTAGGCCATATTCTTCATCTAACAGCCGTGGCGCTACTTAAAAGAACAACCAAGAACAAAGTCTTGGCGTGGCTTCGATCTGAGCTACCTCCTTGCTCCGGCCTCCATTCTCTTCACTAATGGGTCCGATAGCTTCCTAGATGCCTTTCCCACTTGCGGGTTACTTCAAAAAAGTCCGGGGTTTGTCGGAAGGACCCAAGAGGTCAAAGCTCCTGGAAATTCTATTCAATACTTGAAATAATGCTCCATGTGATCTCCTTGATCGTGGACCTGCAAATAAATGATAGAGAAGGTCGAAATCGACCCTCTCTTGAAGCTTTACACATAAGGGAATGGTAGGTAGATGAAGCTCTGACGATGGTGGAGGAGAAGCCTCGAATCCCACTCAATACGTGCAGGATTGGGGGAAAACACATGGATCAGATGGAGAAGTACATGGGTAAATAAATGTTGGCGGAAGGGGGTCGGGTCACTGTCGGAGCATGATGGATTTGGGGATGGAGCCTAGTGCTCCAGCCAATTTGATTCTTGAAATTAAACTAAATTACAACTTAATTATCAAAACTAAAAACTAAATTAGGCTACTGGAATGAAAAGCAATAAAAATATCCTAACCGAACAACTCATACTTGGTTGGAAGCCAAAGAGCAGAAACCTCCGCTGGAGCTGGGAAGCTGGCATTGGTGGACCGATTCCTCACCACCCTTATCCTCGTTGATAGGCTTGGGAGTCCCACTGTCACCAGGGCTGCAACACAAGGGAGTCCTATGGGGTTATAGATGGTAAAGGAAGGATCAAACTTGCAAAAGGGGGCAGAGGTCAAAATTTATACAGGTGGGTTCTGATAAAAAAGGTGGAGCGATTGCGCGAGGGAGGAAGAGGGTAGGTGGAGATTCTGGAGTGGGCGAAGGTAAGGTATGAGTAGGCTACAAGATGGGGAATTTCTCGAGGATCATGGAGGTATGGGAGGATGGGTAGAAAATGGGGAAAGTTAGAAGTAACACGACTTCTGACAGAGGAGGCGCTAGGGAAGGACAGTTGACCCAAGGGTCAATGGTTCTTGGCTCCTGGTTGGTCCACGTAGACCAACCAGGAAAAAGGTGGCATGAATTATTTGTTAATTCAATTAAAATTAATAAATAATTTTATTCATTTTTTAAAATATAAAAATATTTCCAATTTTATGTAGTATTTATTCTGATTTTTATTTACTTTTACAAGTTAATTGATTAGATATTAATATTTATATGTATATTTATAGGTATAAATACCTGCATTTAGTATTTCTATTTTTATTTTGTAATATGTATTTATTATTTTGTATACATAATTTCTATATTTATAATTTATTTAGTTACATATTTGGATATTTTTATTGTATTTTTCTAAGTTTATTTATATAATTAAATAGTAGGGTATATTTATTATATAGGTATAATTCATTTATATATTGAAGTGAATTATTTATTTCAATGGATTTTTTGATGATTTTCTTTTATTTTTATCGTTTACATGTGTTTTGAATAATATCTACAATTATATAAAAGTATAAGAATGCTAAAAATATAAAGAATACATATAATGAATATTTTATACAAGCAAACTGCATAATGAGGACCTAAAAGCCAACTACTGCATCTTAACTTCAAATTTAATGAAAATATCCTTCATTAAATAGATAATTTAATTTTATGAACAATAAAGGTAAGTTTGGAGAATTTTGATTCAGTATGGAGAAGATACATGTCTGTAAAGTTTTCTTTATGCCTTTTTATTCTGTGTGTTCCGGGCACATTGTGCATTATTTTTTAATGAAATAAATTTTGTATTATTCTTTTATTTTTATTTACAAGTTTCATGTTCAAAGTTTATTGATTTGAGGTATAAAAAAATAGGTCCCCAAATGTAATTATTAGGCTATAAAATTAGGGTTTTTGTGCTGTATTTTTTGTACAATTGGTTTCCCCATCTCCCCCTACTTAATTCCTTATCGACCAAGTCATCATGATGACTAGGTCTTAGGGTCTAGGGTCACTAAGTGTCTTTGACACTTCATTCCTTTTCTTTCTTCCTTTATTCTTTTATTTTGATATGAAATACAATATTTTGTACAATATTTTATGTGAATTATTGTGTGTTATTTTTCATAAATTAATGTTATATACATGCATTTAGCTACTATATAATGCCAATGAAAGAATAAAGATGATGAAAGGGGGGTTCATCACCTAACCAAGGTCTATACACTAACGAGATGGAGTGGACACAAGGGAATACGAGTAATATGATCTCTCAAAGGAATCATACATGTTCTCTACTGAACCGAAAGACATGAGCTCACTCATGAGATATTGGGATCAAATTCCGTGCACGGTTGTCTTGATTTAGAAGCTTGACTTAATTTGTAGTTATGATATATGCTTTTGGAAGTATATGATCGATACCAGCTCCCAATGATCAAATGAGAAACTTAATGATAAAACCCTGAAGGAGACAATTCAATATGATATAAAACTTTGAGTTTATTCTAGGTCTTTCAATATACATGATGTACGGGTATTAGGAATGCCCGAGGGTGATGTGATCCTAAACGATTATATAACCATAACACTTCCAATCCGAGGGAGTCACAAAACATGTTTGGATTTTGGTGACTACTCTTAGTAGATTAATAATCTGATCTTAGTTCAAATGTTGAACATTGATCTGAATGTGATGCAGATGCAATGAGAAGATTATATTTACAATTTGATTTGATCAAACATCTTTGAAAGGTTCCCCGGATCATGATTTGAGATAATGATCTCAATATCCAAGTCACTATACATGGAACATACAATCATCATGTACTTATCTCCAAGTATCAGCGAAGAAAGCACATTATTCTTGAAAGAGTTCACGAATAATTCTAATGTTGAAATATGTATCTGAGCATTGAAAATATATGATAATTAAACGTGATTTAATTATCATGAATAACATGCATACGATTCATGTTATTTGGACACATGAGAATAATCATCATAGATAATTAAATATGATTTAATTATCAAAGATATAACTAATATGGATATCACTATTCCCAATAACCATTGATATTATAAATATGATTTATAATATGTTGAAGAGATTTATTTGTAAATAGAATTTACAATTTAAATGTTGACTTGAATTGGATTTACATTAAACAATTAATTGTAAAATAATTTTACATTTTATATTGGATGTTAATGACATGATTGAAATTTTCATAAGATAATTTGGAAATATCTTTTGTGAATATTATGCAATAAATGTTGTTGCATGATAATATGGATTATCTGATGAGATAATGTATGCAATAAATATTGTTGCATGATAATATGGATTATCCTCTTTTAAATTATCCATATATTAATTGATTTAATATAAATTGAATTATCATGAAAGGATATATTTGATTTATTTTAAATTAATTAGTTATTGTAATTTGAAGCAACTAATTATCATGCCATTGATTTGAGACTAAGAGTTAATCTCCATCGTCCAATATACTATAAAAGAAAGGGCAAGGGTTGCCCTTTCCTAAGCACACAACAACACTTCAACTCATCAAGTTGAAATCTCTGCCTCTCTCTCATTCTCATACACGTTCCCTCTCCCTCTCTGTCAATATTGTGGCATGTCCACCTTATTATTGTAGAGATCGCCATCATCGTCGTCACACCGTTGTGCTGTCAAACTGACTGCTTGTGAGGAAGATTACATATTACATGAGATGAAATTAGGAGGCTCCTCACTCAGATCTTCAACTTAGATTGTGGGAAGCATGCATCTCATCCATGTGCCTACAAGTGCTCTTGCCGATGGATCAGACTTGAGACATGAGGTCTCTTGCTTTAGAGACCAGCGATCACAAACACGCTTCAAGATGTAATTCTATTATCCGTTTATGATCTTGATGAGATGGGTTGAGAAGTGTTTTTCGAACCATGCGGTTTATCATTTATTTTTAAATTCCACTACCTCTTGCAACTAGTATGACTAGTTGCTTTTGGTCGTATTCGATGCGACCTTGACGCTTCAGTGACGCTATTAAGGCTTAAATTATAGCATTCAAGTGGTATTAGAGTCATAGGTTAGAGGTTTTGGATATGATTTATAAGTCTCGGATGACATGGCATTAATTTATTCTATGGGATGCCATCATTTTTTTGACGAATTCTACAAGCCTATTTTGTGTGATTTTTTCGTACTCTTTAAAAGACTTAAAATGCGAGTTCAACTTGGATTAAGTTTTCCATCACATTAGCAAACCATAGTACTTGAGTTTGCATGATTTGGAGTCCGTTTGGTCCTGTTATGACCATCTTAGTGGACATGTGTCCACAGTTACGGGAATGAAGGTTTTAGACGTAATCAAGAGATAATCATATTTTTTAAAATGACTGCAAATGCATGTTTATCACTTGAATTATGTTATAAATTAAATTGGCAAACTATGAAAATTTAGTTTGCATAATTTGGAGTTTGTTTTCTCAAGATATGTTAGTTTCAGTGGACATGTGTCCCCGCTAGAAACGTAACAAACTTGAATAAAAATCATGTGGTAGTCATTCTATTAATTCTTGAAAATTAATGGTTAATCTATTGTAATAACTAGTTGTTAAATATTTGTGAAATATTCAATAAGTATAATTATTTTGGATGACATTATCCACAAATACCTTAGCCAACAAGATAAGATAGTTGATCTTGATCGAATTGGTTACAAAAACCTTTCCGACAAACTTTGTTACTTGAATAGGATTTGAGATTTATTTAGAAAATCTCTTTATAATATTTTCCAAATTGTTTTGATAAATATTATATGGTATAATTTTAGTTGAAAGACCGATTATCATCTCAAATGCAAAATAATCAGATCACATTATCCTGAACTGAGGCAGATATGATGTCTAGTCAGCGATCGCTGGGATAACAGGTTGCTTCATGAGTGGTCTATCTCACATCCTGTATGGAACTAGCCATGACAATGGGTAATAGATGGATAATGCTTGAAATGATCGTAGTGTGTTTTCTAATTATTAAAATTTTAATAATACATATTTTGAAATAATAATATTTTTCATGAATAATCAAGAATATTTGTTAGATATTGATTGGATCATTAATTTAATTTGATTAAATTAATTATTCAATAATTATCACGATTTATTATATATTAATTAAATATCAAATAGACTAGGTTTGTCTTAAGATTAAACATTAGATGCTTAAACCAATTTGAGCACATATGGATAAGTCATATGATGACCCCATGGTCTTCTGTCAAGGCAGAGGGTCCCATCACCATGGGCTGCATTGCGGAGTCATCTAGGCATATACCGACTCCAATATACGATGTAGCTGGGATTGGGATGCTCCTCTTCCCAACCGAGTCAGGTCGCTTGCGTAGTGACTCTATTATCCTATCCTCATTTTATTGAGGGTCCTTGGATTGCACATGTCGAGTACTATTTCTGTTGATGGTTGGTTCAATTGGCAGCGAGTCAACATCACCTTAGGGGCGGTGGATTCAGGTGTCAAAGACTGAAGGGTATGCAAGTTGGACTTGCAAGGAAAGTGTTCCCATTTCCTTCACCGTGGTTGCATATCCTCATATTATTGGAGGTGTTGAAAGTGGAAGGGAGAGCCTAGTTATGCTTGAGATAAGGGGTAAGATTATCTCATGTTTTTGAAAGTTGGAAAGTGAATGGAATTTTCAAAATAATAAAAAGCATGACAACTTTGACATAAAATCCTTAATCAAAGTAATATATATGCAATTTTTTCTTATTTTAGATAACCTTCATTAAACCCACTCAAATATATACTCAATAATAACCAGTAAAATATCATGAATTGGATTCATGATTAATATGCAATACTTGCAATTGGACACATAATGTATGTGGTTGCAATGTGTAAGCTTCCTCATGATGATAAAGATTGACAATTGAATAGACAACAAGATAACAACCTAGGATTTGTGTGTCTCTACAGCCTTGATCTCTCATCGAGTGTGCTTTGAAAGTAACATGTTGATTACTTTCGTAATTGTCAAGATCCTTCTTAATACCAAAGAAGTTGTTTTGGCAAACATATGTACTCTCAACATTTAATCATGAATGACATGGTTCGGTAGATTGTACAAGGGTGGCTTGATAAGAGATGTTGTACTCAAAATGTTTGAGTTCCTACCTGAACCAAAGACTTTTGGAGTTAAGATGAATGTGGATATGATGAAAGTCATCATTCTACTTTCTCTTCTCAAGTCTTTCTCGAAGCATCATAATATTAATATTAAATGAATGGGATGAAGTAAGAATAAATGTAGAAATACTCTTATATTGAGGTCCCTTGAGGGCATGTTCGATTTAAGAGATCCTTTATCTTAAGTAATGGTTGTTTAATTACTAAGGAAGCGTAATGGAATCATGGGTTTGACTCATGAAATAAAGAGAGTCAAAGAGTTGATTGTACTTATGCAACTTCCATACATATGACATTCAAAGAGTTGGATGAATGCCATACCGCAACAAGCTGATGTACATATAGTATGACTATCTAGACTAAAAAAAATCCTTAGAGAAGGATCCAGATAGTGCGTCAGGATATTCTACATTTACATGTCATCATTGAAATCAACTTAATTATTAGATAAGATTGAAGTATGATATTTATATCTCATTCTTCTACTATCACTTACGATTGGTTGCATACGTTTTTACAAGATTAGAAAATTCGATCTTAAGGTTTAATAGTCATCCATATGGGAGTTGATGCAATTGTTGCAACAATATCCATTGGATAGATAGACTTTATACTTTCAGTGGGAGAGCCCATAGTCTTAGAGAATGTCTCTTTGACCTAGATATTAAATTACATTCATTATTTCTAAGTTCTTTGGAAATAAACATAAATTCTAGATTATACCTATCAGAAAGAGTTATGATGGATATATTTCAGATAGTAATCTAACATCTACATGACTCTACTAAATTAAAAAATCAATGAATAGTTCATTAACATTTTTAACATAAGAAATTAAACCTTAAATGATCAAAAGGAGGATAAAGATCATTTGAAAATGATGTAGCATCAAGTCTTGGACATATGTCTATTTATAAGATCAATAGATTAGTGAGAGATTGAACTTTAGATTATCTGAAAGTTTAAAGCTTACATACTTATAAATATTGTACTCAAAGTAAAATATCCGATGCACCCTTCTCTGATAATGGTGTAAGATGCACATGTATTCAAGATCTCGTACATATTGATGTATGCAGATTATCTATACCATAATGAACATTAATGATATGTGATATCCATTGATGATTATTTCTGCTATGATATTTCTTCCTTAACCATCCGAAACCTTTGAAATGTTCATAGATTTCACAATTTGGTTGAGAATCGAGGTTAAAAAGAAGATGAAAAGAATTTGATCTATCCAAGATAGCCAATACCTATTAGATATATTCAAGAAATACCTTATAGAGAAAGGAATGTCATTCCTATATCACTCCTCCTAATACACTTCAACTCAATGAAGTATAGAGAGATGCAATTGGATCATGTTTGACATGATCTGATCAATGATGATTCTTAGCATAATTTCCTCTTAGTTTCCGAATATATGCAATAGAGACTATAGTATATATATATAGGGGCCCTTTCAAATAGGACGCAGTCCTTCCTTAGCTTAGGAAGGTCGACCCTTTTTTGTATAAATCACGAGCACTTTAGTAGAATACATATACAGTTTGTATTATAGGTGCACGTTATAAATACAAAGCCGCATACAAAATTGCGCCTTATAATACAAACATTAAAACTTCACATTATAATACAAAACTGTATATGTATTCTACTAAAGTCATCATGTTTTATACAAAAAAGAGGCTGGCCTTCCTTAGGGATGGAAGGACCAAGTCCTATTTGAAAGAAATCCTATATATATATATATATATATAATGAGGTTCCAACATATTTGAACCCAAAACCCCTAATAGGCTATGGTTTGGAACCAAGTCCAATGTTAGACAATTGAAGATTTATGGGTTGCTTGGTCCATTCCATAACATGGATGCAGGAAAGCTAGAATCTAGCACTTGAAAGTGCTACTTCATCAAGAATATAAAGGATGGTATTAGATACCTACTTTATGACCTTGGGATTCTTAAAAGATTTCATAACTAAGGATATGACTCTTAGATGGTGTCTCTCCTAAGTCAAGATAAGAATGCAACAAAGGTACTCATTGAATCCTAAGAGGATAATGACGCTCCTAGAACCAGAAACTAAATGGACATTTAAAAATGAAACACCCATACCTCTTCAAATCAGTTTCAGGGTGGTAAGACCACATAAAGGGTATGGATTCCATGTGTCAGATAAGTTTGACAATGATTTAACTTCATACGTTGAAGCTTCTGAAGATCATGACATGGAAAGATGGATGCTATCAATAAAGTTTAAGTTAGACTTCATACAGAAGTGTTGTGTATGGATCCTTGAGGATCCACCTATAAGGTTAAGATTTGTTAGTGTAAATGTATCTTTAAGAGAAAGAGGAAACCTGATGATAAGGTAGAGACCTTCAAAACATGGCTCGTAGCCAAGAGCTACACACGAAGGGAAGACATCGCTTGCTATGAGACTTGCTCTCCAGCGACCATGCTTAAACTCATCTGAATATTCCTAACCATAGCTACACAACTTGACTATGACATCTTCATGATTGAAGTCAAGATTGCATTCCTCTATAAAATACCTCAGCATGGATATTCATATGAAGTAGCCCAGTGCTTCATAGTTGAGGAAGACAAGGTGTGCAAGCTAAAGGACTCCATCTATGGACTTAAATATACTTCTCATAATTGGAACATCAGATTTGATGAAATTATAAAGGTTGCGATTTTAGATAGAACTTGATGGACCATGTGAATCTTAGCGAGAGTGCCATTGTGTTCATTGTGCTAAATGTAAATAAAGATCCTAATCATTTGGAATGGTATAAGGTCGATAATAAGTGCTTTATAATCTGGTTGTTCAATACCTTGAGATAAAAGATCTCAAGGATGCCTCTTAAATCTTAGTTATGAAGTAGTTCAAAAGCAAAAATAAGAGGGCATTGGGACCATCACATTAGTGGTACATCTTGGACGTATTCTATTGTTTTGAAAAATTCCAAGGAAAGCTTCTTTCTCTTAAGATATGATACTGACTTATCTGAAGGGAGAGTACCTCAAAGAGTTGAGGATGTGAATACTAAAGTTGCATTCCCTATAGGTTATAGGAAGCTCATTGTATGATGTGTAAAAAAGCCAGATGTTTGCCATGCAGTAGGAGGAGTAATCTGTTACCAATCTCACTATGGAGATAGAACACTTAATTGTAGTAGTAACAACATCTTGAATGAGGACAAGACTATAGAGATAGTGATCTCAAAGCTTTATCTTCAAGAACTTAAGACTTTATAGATAGTCTAAAAGGTCTTACTTACTGAAGCCTTATAAGACTTAAGACTGGGTCTTAGTCTAAGGAGATAGAGATCTTTAGGCATAAGGGTATTGATGAATCCATGATTCATTAACATTCTTTCTGCATTTTGTTTTAAAACCCTTGACAAATACATGTAAATATTCATTAATTTTCACCTTTTAACAAAACCATACTCATGAATAAAAATGCATTTTTAAGCATTCAAAACACGTAAATAAATAAAAGAATAAAAATTAAGAAAATAAAAAAGAAGGCAAATTATAGATATGTATATATGTACAATATGACTTATTAAATAAATATAGCTGAAAGATATATTTATAACCTAACCCCTGAGACCAAGTCAGCATGGATTGGTCGACAAACAAATAAGTAGGGGAAGATAAGGAAAGAAATCAATCAAAAATAATTAATTTTTCACTTTATACACTATTCACTATTTATCCAATAATTATCAAATCTTCATTGATTTTTAATTAATTCATATGAATATATTTTTCACAAACTCTTCTCCTAATTATTCATAAAAATGTCTAGAAAATATAAAAATAAGTTAAAAAATATTATCTTGTATATATGGCAAGAAATCCAACTTGTAAATTGTCAAAATCTCAACTTCCGAACATCATAGCTTTCTCATACGAACTCCAATTTCACTCTAATCATTTTAAAGTTCATAAAAAAATATTATCTAATTAATGGAGGTGATTTCACTAAAATCGGAGTCTTTTGCAAAAAGTCCGTTTTGGGACCTAACCACAACTATGTTTCTGGGATATTTATTTTATCTAGAACACATTATTTATTTTTTTAATGATTTTATAGATTTTAATTATTTTTTGATCTTGTTTTTAAGCATGATTTATTTCATAAATTTTGGAGATTATTTATTATTTTAAATAAATCAAAAACCATAATTTATAGGTAAATTTGCACTACATAACTTATATCCATATTTATTAATATACTTAAATGAATTTATTAAAATCCACAAAAATTCATACACATTCTATTTATTATCTAATAATTAATAACATATAAAAATAGTATATTATTTATTAATTTATTAAATTAAAAATCCAAAACATATTTATCAAGTATTATTTATATTTATTTATTAATATAATATCTGTAATACATAAATTATTTATTATTTATAAAAAGTAATTATACTATAATTTAGATAAATTAATTATTTACATTTTTCATTGTTATACCTATTTAAAATAATGTTATTTACTCTTTAATATCTATTTATTAAGGTATTTAATCCGTCTGGCCAACCAGGTGCTGACACGTGTCAGCACCTAGTGGTTTCTTCTCCAAGAACAAGAACCGTTGTTCTGTTCTATCGGCCAACCTTCAACCAATTCTACCCGCTATCTCCTAACTCCTTCACTCGATATAAACCCTTCACTACCTACTCCTAACAACCCTAATACACGCCCAACATTGATCTTCAACTAATCTCCCTCTAATTCACCTATAAAAGCCCATCCATCTCATCATTAATAACTAACTCTCCTGAACTTACAACTCCCAGAATCCAACTGGTTGTCAACCCCACTTCCTAGCCTCGCTCTGCCTCACTCCGGCCGTGATAGGGCCCGAGGACCGCTCCGCGTGGAAGAAGGTCGAACAAAGGAGAAGTTCCAAGGCCATCCTTGGTCTTGCATCGTCGCCGCCGCTGCGTGGAGCTCCAGGAAGTTGCCCCGTCGAGCGAAGACAACAGAGCAATACACCCTGCAACCATAGAGGATTCGAAGAATATGGCTAGAGGGAAGGGGTCAGTCGAGGATCGACCAGCTGAGGACCGACCGACTGGGGAGCAACATACAGATGGAAGACCCGATCCAGCCGCAGATATTACTACTTGGATTCTTGATACACTACAGTAGACGAACTTACAGATCAGAGACCAATGTAGAGTCCAAGATGAGCTGCAAGCCAAGATCGCTGCACTGAGAGCATGAGCCACACCACCACCTGCCGTGGTTCCTGCGACACTACGAGATGAGTATGACCCAGGAGCCAGGATGCGACATCATTTGATTCGGTTACCACTGAATCAAGGGCCATATGAACTGAGACTGTCCTTCATTTTTTTGCTTCCCAAGTTTTACGGGAATGCTACAGAGGAGCTATTTACCTTCTTGCGGCAATTCGAGATGATTTGCGGTACGACTAGCTATCCATGAGTTATGCCGGAGGATGTTCGCCTCAAGGCCTTCCCCTTCGCCTTAGCAGATAATGTGCTTTACTGGATGAGTTATTTGGGGAGGGAGATATCTACATGGGACGATCTGAAGTCCACATTCCTGTGTAAATATTTTCCTCTGGGATGAACAAATATGATGAGGAGTCATATCTCCAATTTTATGCAGTTATCGCATGAATCATTCCATGAGGCATGGGATCGATTCAAGGATCTTACTGAGAGATGCCCTCATCATGAGATACCTTTGAAGGTGCTTGTACAAAATTATTTCAGAGGACTCCAACCGGATGTCCAGGGCCTAGTGAGCGCCGCATGTGGCGACAGTTATTTGAATAGGGATGCCGAGTCTGTCTGGTCCTTCTTCGAGGGGATGGCAGAGAACTCGAGAGTTGTTTACTCTACTCGGGCATTCCAAAAGGCCCTGCAGCAACCACACCACCGAGAGCATCAAAAGGTGGTGAATGATTTAGATTCTGAATCACAAACCAACATGGGATTTATAAGCGAGAAGCTAACATTAGTTGACGTGATTCAGAAGCAAGTTTAGGATTTGCAGCCACTGCAAGAGTTGGAGAAAGTTTTATCACTTCCTTAGCAACTGAGCGATCTGACGAAGAAGATGACGAACTTACAACTTCAGTATCAACAGTCCCTTACTTCTACCTGTTTGGAGATCTTTACCTGCTCCTCCCACCCATCAGATTCATTTTGTTCAGAGTGAGCCGGTGTAGCCTACTGAGACTCTGTAAATTGATTGGCATGAGGATCTGTCCAATGTCGATTCGAGCCAGATCACCATCCCTGGAGATGCTGATGTTGATTCTCAAGCCACTCTTGAGATCAATGGGATATGGTACGCTCCGATTAAACCTTCATCACATTTTACTCCTCAGAGCAGCAACTGCAGTACAACCATCCGCAGTAAGGACGTCCACATTTCAGCACTGCCAGCATTACATGCAACAACTGTCTCACTAGCACG
This sequence comes from Ottelia alismoides, assembly GCA_037367405.1. NCBI lineage: Eukaryota > Viridiplantae > Streptophyta > Magnoliopsida > Alismatales > Hydrocharitaceae > Ottelia > Ottelia alismoides. The sequence continues at coordinate 197,498 of JAZKJV010003594.1, forward strand.
TTTACCAGAGACCACATTCTTATCAGTACCCTTCTTCACATTCACAACTGCACCACTACCAGCAACAACAGTCTTGGTACACACCTTAGAGATCTCCTCAGCCGTACGCACCACAGTACACTCCTAGGCAGGAGAGAATAGACAGTCAGGGTCACCACACTGATTCTGAGATATCTTCACAGGCCTTGGCACTGAATCAGATCATGGACATGCTAAGACGCTCCAGACCGCGCACAAGACTGAGATGGAGCTGGTTAACCATCGTTTGGATGAGTTAGCCACGTCCAAGACCACTCTCCCAGCCCAGCCTCTAATGAACCCGAACAATAAGAGGAGGCACCCAGATCAGGTAGACACCACGACAGGTACGATCTCTTTTCCTGAATTCTTATCTATCTTCATTCGTCTCAGGAGCGGTAGATCACCAAGAACACATGATCATGAAGAGGAGAGGGCACAAGATGAGGAGCGAGAGGTGATCCATGATACACATCTTGATGCTGAGGAGGAGGACCGCAATGATGAGGATCAACATGATGTCCAACCGTATGACAAGAGAGAAGGGAGCGATGCCGAGACAGTTGACATGGACCTAGGTGAATCAGACGACGATGCCACTTCAGACCATGCAGATACTCCTGAAGCAGATGTTTCTTCTCCAATTCTAGAGAGTTTTGTACATAATTCTGAGACTCTCGATGTAAATGTATCCTGATTTTATAAAAAAGAGAATTTTCTTATTCCTGAAATTGTTCCTTTTCCGGATGCTTTGTATGGAAAAGGAAGGAAAAAAGCCAAAAATATTGTTGTCACTCCAGAAATTGATCGGCTATTAAAAGATCATATTTTTTTATGAAGATTCCACTGTACAATGCCTTGGATCATTTTCCTATGCTCAAGAATCAGTTGAGGAACAAATGCACAACACGTAGAAAAAAGAGATCACGGGTTGAGAAACATGTATTGACCAAGGCAACTTCTTGTGCTATTTGGAATATGGTACCGAAGAAGAAGAGGGATTCTAAAGCTCACTATATCACATGCCAGATTGAAGATGTACCATTCCATCGTACGCTCTTAGATAATGATTCCTCGATAAATTCTCTTCTATCTTCTTTGCTTGATAAGCTTAAGCTAAGTCCTCTTTACAAATCACGAGCGATACTTCAGTTTGCAAATTAATTTGTAAAGAGACCTCGAGTTGTGTTGAGGAACATTATCGTAACCGTTCAGGGCTTGTAGTTTCCAGTGGACTTTACTGTCCTAGATATGACGTGCCCTATGCAGTTACACCTTGCTCCGATCATTCTTGGGAGACCCTTCTTGCAGACAGCGAGAGCACTCTTTGATTATGATGTTGGGAGAGTATCATTCTGCACAGACAACATAGAGATCAAATTGAGATGGCGAGAGGATGTAGCAGTCCCAGATCAGTGCTATAGTTTACTTCAGAGGACACCAGTCTTGATCTTGAGAGCGTTTATTTTGATACCCACGATATCCTACATGAGGATGGGGTAGATCACATGGTACCTAGTTCTTCAGATGACTATTCACATACATATACAGAGTTCACATCAGATCCAGATGAGAAATTAGTAGCAGTAGACATCTCAGTGCCGCAGATTGATAGTACACATATTTCAGCATGAGACTTAATTTATTATATCTCGCAGATCATCCAGTCTATTCAACGTAGAGTTGGATGGTGTGATGGTTACACATATAGACACCTTCTGTAGTTCGACTTCAGAGACACATATTTCAGCAGAGAGATCTACACCACATACATAGTTCATTTATAGAGGCAGATCTACTTGTTCAACCAGGGATCGGTACGCTCAAGCACAACAGATGATTCAATACGACCCATGTTGAGATGAACTACTTTGTACAGGATGCATGACTACTCTTCCATTTCATTTCATCCTATACAGAGACCTGTGAGCTATGCGGTTTTTCTGGAGTACATCACCTGTATATTCTTCGTAGACCACAATTGTCCCCATTTTTTTGTTCATCTTATATGCTTAGGATACCCGATCCTAAGTATAGGGGGGACGAATGCCCGTTGTTTCTCGCATTTCGATTTTTGTTCTTTTTTACTTTTCTTTTATTTGCCTTTCTTTTACACTAATCACTGGTCCCTAACTTTTGGCCACATTCTTTTCTATACTTAGGATGCCTTATCCTAAGTATGGGAGGACCTAGTGATTTTGTTGATTTTGTTTTTATTTCTGTCTTTTGTTCCTTCAGTTGTATATTCCTTTTCCTCAGTCACCTCATTTTTATCTTTTACTATACTTACGATGACCTGATCGTAAGTATAGGGGGGTCGACTGACTTCACACCATTTATTCTTTTCATCCACTTTTACTTAGCACGAGTTATGTCCTCCTTTTTCTCTTTTGACGTTATGAGGACATATCACAAGCTAATTATAGGGGGGTGCGTATATATTGTATATATACTTACGTACATAACTCGTACTTTTATGTATTTTCTATATCTATAAAATCCATAAAAACTGGGTGAGAATTAATTTAAAATTCATCTATCTATCTATTTATTTATAAAGTCCTTGTAAATAAGTAAAATATGTCTGAAATCCTTATATAAAGTTCTTAATTTAAAATACGTATTCAAATATGTATCTAAAATATGTGTAATACTTATTTAAAATTCTATCTATTAAAATATGTGTAAAATTCATTTAATCCTTGTAAAATTCTTTGTATATAAATTTTGTAAAATACATTAGTTATTTAATCCAAATAAAATATGGGAAATTTATCTTGTAAAATTCTTGTACAAAGATTTGTTTATAAACATTGAAAAATTTATAAGAAATGTAAAGTCTAAAATCCATAAAAATTACAAAATCCTTAAAATCCATAAAAATGAATAAAATTTAGAAAATATACTTCACAAAAATATGGTTGCATTTGTATTAGCATTTTTCAGAATAAGTTTGATTTCTAGAACTAAAGATTGGGAAAAGTCTAAAGGATGGAAATTGATTATGGCCTTTAACTTTCAATGTAAGGAGCCTAGTTAGGAACTAGAATTTAGACTCTTCAGGTCTTTGACTTAAATCTTTGGGTTCCATGAGACCATATTTGGGAAGTCAACTCAAGTGTGCCTAAGTAGAACACTTGGTGTCATCCGTTTAACTCTTCATTAGTGAACCAATTTCGGACACATGCACTCTACACTTAGCTCGACTTGCATGGGGCTGTGAAGGGCAATCCATCTTAGTGGTGCATTTCTATCCTTGTCTGGCATCATGGACATCTAAAGACGGGAGAGATCAGGGTTGCAATAATTGCTTCAGATGTGGGAAGGATCCATTGGCACAATTTTTCCAAGACCTCAAAGAATGGACGGAATGAAAAGATGCTATATCCATCGAGGCATAAAAAGATTGATGTAGTGCAAGCAACATTATAAAGACAATTCAAAGAAGAAGCCATCAAATACAAATATGACCACAATGGTCCAAGCTTCTACCAAAAGTCATGCACATCTTAGTTGAGACTTAGCTACACCGGTTGGGCTTCACATGGAGATGCATCTATACTAGTCGCACTCCAGTTCTTTTTTTATTCTTCTACTTTTTTCTCTATATTCGATTATGGACACAATGCGACTTAGCCTTAGAAGGGAATACCCCCCTCCTCGAGGAAAGAGTAGCTGGATGAGGAACCAATGGGAGTGTATTACTGGGATGGGCATTTTCTTCGCTTCTTTCAAAGTGGGAAGAGGTAAAACAATTCACACATAGTACAGATTGGATTCAAGGTTGATAGAGTTCGTGATATGAATGAGTGGATCTGAACTGGTTGTTGAGGTGACCCTAAATAAGGATTTGTGGAACTTGAGGGCTATCGAGACTAAATCGTAATCCTAGTTAAGGCTCCGACAAAATGTTTGTTTCAGGTCCGATCGAGCTCTGTCCTTTGTCTGTTCTCATGACTTGGTTTAGGAAAATAAATTCATTCTAACTTTCTTTCTTTTCCCTTATTTTTCAAATAAGTGTATGCTAAGGGACTAGCAAAGTTTAAGTATAGGGGGTTGATGAATCCATGATTCATTAACATTCTTTCTACATTTTATCTTAAAACCCTTAACAAATACATGTAAATATTCATTAATTTCCACCTTTTAACAAAACCATACTCATGAATAAAAATGCATTTTTAAGCACTCAAAACATGTAAACAAATAAAAGAATAAAAATAAATAAAATAAAAAGAAGGCAAATTGTAAATATGTATATATGTATAATATGACTTATTAAATAAATATAGCTGAAAGATATATTTATAACCTAACCTTCGAGACCAAGTTAGCGTGGATTGGTTAACAAACAAATAAGTAGGGAGATAAGGAAAGAAAACAAATATAAATAATTAAAATTTCACTTTATACACTCTTCACTATTTATCCAATAATTATCAAATCTTCATTGATTTTTAATTAATTCATATGAACATAATTTTTTACCAAAATCTTCTCCTAATTATTCCTAAAAATGTATAGAAAAATATAAAAATAAGTTAAAAATATTATCTTGTATATATGCCAAGAAATCCAACTTGTAAATTGTCAAAATCTCAACTTCCGAACATCATAACTTTATCACACGAACTCCAATTTCACTCTACTCAAACTTTAAAATTCATAAAATAATATTATCTAATTAATCAAGGTGATTTCACTAAAATCGGAGTCCGTTTGCAAAAAGTCAGTTTTGGGACCTAACCACAACTAGGTTTCTAGGCTATTTATTTTATCTAGAACACATTATTTATTGTTTTAAAGATTTTATAGTTTTTAATTATTTTCTTGATCTTGCCTTTTAACTTTTGGATTTTTTCTTTAATAAATAATAAATAATATATCATTCTTATATTTTATTAATTATTGGTATAATAAATGTAGTATTTATGAATTTTTGTGGATTTTAATAAATTCATTTAAGTATATTAGTAAATATAAATATAAGTTATGTAGTTCAAATTTACCTATAAATTAGGGTTTTTGATTTATTTAAAATAATAAATAATCTTTAAAAATTATGAAATAAATCCTATTTATCAAGTATTATTTATATTTATTTATTAATATAATATTTATTATTCATAATTTATTTATTATTTATAAAATGTAATTATACCATAATTTAGATAAATTAAATATTTACATTTTTCGTTTTTATACGTATTTAAAATAATGTTATTTACTCTTTAATATCTATTTATTAATGTCTTTAACCCATCTGGCCAACAAAGTGCTGACACGTGTCAACACCTGGTGCTTTCTTCTCCAAGAGCAAGAACCGTTGTTCTGTTCTACCGACCAGCCTTCAACCAATTCTACACGCCATCTCCTAACTCCTTCGCTCGATCCAAACCCTTCACTACCTACTCTTAACAACCCTAATACACACCATCGTTGATCTTCAACTAATCTCCCTCCGATTCACCTATAAAAGCCCATCAATCTCGTCATTAATAACTAACTCTCCTGAACTTCCAACTCCAAGAATCCAATTGGCCGTCAACCCCACTTCCTAGCCTCGCTCTGCCTCACTCCGGTCGTGACAGGGCCCGAGGACCGCCCTGCGTGGAAGAAGGTCGAACGAAGGAGAAGTTCTAAGGCCATCCTTGGTCTTGCATCGCCGCCGCCACCGCGTGGTGCTCTGAGAAGCCGCCCCATCGAGCGACGACCAATAGAGTCATACAGTCTCCAACCAAATGTAACTTCATTCATCTTTTTCCTTTTTAATTCTCGATTTGTGTGCATCAATTAGTTCCTTTAATCACCTTTTTAATCGCAACCCAAATCACCCTCCAATTCGTACTTCAAATTCCATCAAAAATCACTCTCCATCCCTCTCCCATTTCACTCTTATTATATTTCCTGGAAACACATTATTTGACCTGCAAATTCTTAATCTTCTTGGCCAATTTCATTGCAAATCGAGCATCCCCATTCTCATTTGCAGGTTCATCTACCATCTGGAGCAATAATTAGATCTGGAGAAGCTTTATTTTCAACAAATTCATGAAGTAGTTTGAATCGCTAGACCTACCCGCTGTTCGACCATTAGACAGAACCGCTACCTTCATCGACATCTTGCCACCACCTTCATTCACCTTGGAGCCAGCTCACCCACATGCGAGCTCGAGCGGTAAAGGCATCACCCCTCTGGCCCTATAGGAGGCCCACTCGATCAGCCGTTCGCCAGATATAAATCAAAGAAAAAGCACCTCCGCATTGCAGAAAAGGGGAAGAACAAGCTCAAGAACACCAGATGTACAGGTTGCTAACAAGTGTCATGCAAAGACGGTTGAGATCGCACCAGAGCTTCTAATCTTGACCGCTGAAATCAAAGCGGTAGGAATTTTGCTTACTAAACCCAACAACTTCCAAGAATTCCAAAGTACTCCAGAAGTATCCAGTATTTGCGTTTAGGTCCCTGCACAGGGACCTAAATGCAAAAAATTTGTTTTTCTTTCATTTTGGTCCATGTGTAAGGACCGGTCTGCAAACTATTTCTTTTTCTTTTATTGGAGTTATACCCATGTATTGTAGGGTAATTTTGGAACTCATTTTGACTTTGTTTTTCATCGAATTTTCTATGGTAGTTACACAACTACCCTAGCGAAGTTTCTTTATATTTTTCGCAGATTTTTGTTGAGTATTTTGCTTGATTTGATTTTTTTCTAAGTTTATATCAATTTTGAAGTCTTTTGTTGTCTTTTTCAAGAAGAAATAAAGATCGTGAAATTTTCTTTACTTCTCAAAAGCCATGATATAGGTATTCTGCCTCCTCGAGTTCGACCCAGGGAAACTTACTTGGATAAATAAATAGTTTGAGGATAAAATAGGAGAGAAGCCAACTTCATTTCCTTCATTCTTGTTTATATATCTCTCTCTCTCCTATTTTATCTGAATTTTGTTTGATTAATTAGGGTTTTGGATCTCGAGCGAAATTTTCTACACCGACAACTTCTTTAATTAATCGCTCGCCAAAACCCTAGTTACCATATATTATGATAAGGATAATATAAATTACTTACTGGTTATAATGATTATTGAGTTATAGTGACAAAGGCACTATAACTGCTCTAGCAAGATTGAGTAGATTGCATAATATGCAACATTCACATCAGATGCGAGCATTGTTACTAGGAGATATGCAAGTATGTAAAAGGACTTGGCATGGTATCTTTGGAAATAGAGTAACTAGTCAACTTACCAAGGTATTTTTTTCTAAATAGCCCTATGATTAACACATGAGTGTGAGTTTAAAGATTAGCCCATTAATGTCTCTTTAGGCTAGTGGGATATTGTTGGACATGCGAGCCCATAGCTACCCATTATACAATAAATGTTATTGTAATTTATTCCCTAATCTGAAATAAAGAACAACTAATTTGCATAATAGGTCTCTGATAAACGAGGATAAATCGAGGGTCGTATTTACCCACAAGGCAGATCAATAGTCGATGCGTTGACCGCTCAATAAACCTCGGTTAATAAGCAATTAACACACAACAAGAATAAATCAATGAATAGCAAAAATGCGGAATTAAAATTTATTTTCTCTACCATAAAATGCATAGCAGGCAAGCATGTAGAGGTCGAACCACATAGAGCAAAATGGTAGCCTATGGTTATCTATAGACAACCAAGTCATTCATTTATATAGGTCTTTTGTGGGTTTTTGTATTTTATATATTTTTTGGTTTTATAATTTTGTATTTTCTTTTTATATTTTTCATTCTTTTTTTATATTTTCTTGTTCATTTAGATATTATATATATGTGTGTATATATGTATATGTATAATTACATTATAAGGTATATATAGATAATATGTACATGTAAATATGTAAAAATGGTCAAAATCCATTGAACAAAAAGTTTTTTGTATTTTTTATATTTTTCTATTTTTTGTTATTTTCTTGAATTTTTGCTAATTTTTTATATATTTTTAAAGTCAAAAATACCCCAAATAAGGGATTAAATAAATACCCAAAATTGATTTGGATGTTAAAAACAATAAATCATTCCCAAAATTACCCAACAATTTTAATATATAAATTTTTATATCAACAAAATTATAAAATAGAAAAATATATTTTTGGATTTGTTAAGAATTTTTAAGATTTTAACAAAGGATTTTGGGGTTTTTCAATTTTTAGGGTTTCTATTTTTCCATTTTTCATGATTTTTTATCTGTGAATAAAATAAGTCAAAATACACTATATATAACCTTTTTGGAATTTTTATATATGTTTTTATTTTTTTGGTATTTTCTAAGTTAAACAGGGAGAATGTGATTCCTATTTGATTTTTAGTAAACCATTAAATGCTCAAAAACACGAAGCAAATACAGGGGGTGAAAATACATGACAAAATGCATCTAATCCTATTTTTGCATATTTTTCGGAGCACATTTGGTGTTTTTAATAAATAGACAAAAGCTACAAAAATATCTGTCCTAGCAGGGGCATATTTGCAAATAAAATGAATATCAGAGGCAACCGTGCAAATATTACAACAAAAAACACATTTATTTATTTTTTTAAGCACCACATTACAATACACAAAAACCGCCAGGGTGTACTTGCAAATAAACCATAACGTGGGACTACACGTGAGATATGCTAGGAGGGACCAAAATGCAAATATAATGTAGTCCAGGGACCTTCCAGTAATTTTCACAAAAATATATAACGTTAATATCAATTTATTGGACTTTTTAGAAATACAAGAACACACGAGGGTTTATATGCAATTCGCCACCTCACGTGGGACCGCACGTGAGGTGACGTGGACTGGACAAAAGTGTAATTACATAAGAGTTAGGGGGTCCAAGTGCAAAATTCCCAATTTATTTTAAATGTTATATTTTATTTACAGGACTAAAATATACGTACAAAAAGGATGGGGCTAGATGTGCAATTTACCCCTAAAGTGCATTGATGGACGACTCGATGTGGTTCACTTGACATGCGATGAGCTCTGAGCGCACAATGATGGTTCGATGTTGGATGGCCTAGATTAGATCGTTGGGAATGATCTGACGATGGCGAAGGTGTACATCTAACGACTACTATAGCGTCTGGAGGCAGGAGGTGATCGGACGACGATGGAGGCGCTTGGAAGAACAGGGTTGAACTCCCGTTCTGCCAAGCTTCGATTGGCGATGGCGCGTGCCTCTGATCCTCCCACGAATGACGAATGGTCCAGAAAGCCTCCTGGGGACACCGTGGATCAAATGGAGGGTGCGAAGGAGCCGGAGGTCCACCAGAGCTCTCCAGCGAGGTCGAGGAAGATATGGGTGCCTGAGTGCCTTGTTCTTTTTCAAAACTCGACCCTTGAGGGTCGAGTGGCCTTCACTACTTGCAGGAAGTGGTTGCAAGCGAAACAAGGAGGTCCCGGGGGCCTTATTGGTGATGGAATGGAACAGAGAGAGGAGGGTGGGGGTGCTCTGATGAACAACGGTTTGGAGCACCTGGATCTCCAGATCCATGATGGATCTGGGGGAAGCGAGATGCACGGGGTGATCGTAGGGTGACCAGGAATGAAGTGGGCACGGGGAATACGTCAGAGGGGCACTAATGACGCGTGGTGGAGCTCGCCATATCTCAACACCGGCGGAGTATGGGGTGACTTCATTAAGCTAACCTAACTATCTAGAAACTAAACTAACTATTGGAAATAAAAGCTAGGATCAAAATTAAGCAAAATAAATGGAAAATACACAGATCTTATACTTGGAATGACCAGGGAGCAGGGTCGCCGGCGACCGCAGCCGTGGGTGCACCCCCTTGCTCCTGGAGCTAGGCCAAGCACTGCAAATGGTCCCCCTGTCACGAGGAATAATCCAAGATGCTGACCCAAGGCTCGCAAGGCTTTAATGGTGACCAAATTTGAAAAAGGAGGCGAAGGATTTTATTTATAAACCTTGTTTAGAACCATTATTGATCGGGAAAAACGAAGATTTGGGCGTATGTACACGTGATTAGAGATCATGGCGTGTATGTACAATGATCAATGATCATTTCGTATGAAGGGAGCAAAGGTGATTGAGCGACGAGATTCCCAGGAAAAAGGGTAGAAATTGCGGGAAAATCAGTCTGCGTGTCAAATCCAGAGCAGAGGAGGTAGTTGACCATGGTCAACATTTGACGCGACCCTATTGGTCCACATCAGCACAAAACGACAAAGGCGACTGACCAATTGTTAACTTGTTAATTACACATAATAAATGATTTTATTAATTTTTGAGTATAAAATAAAAAATGTTTATTATTTCATGTAGTACTTATTATGATTTTTATTTATTTTTTGGCTTTATTTATTAGTAATTAAATTTTAATAAGGTATATATAGGTATATTCATCTATGTTTTACACATTTTTATTTTTGTTTTTATTTTGTATTTTTTTGTTATTTTATTCTTTTATTTTATATATTTATAACTCATTTTTTGAGTATAAATATATTTTTGTTTTATTTTTATGATGTTATTTGTATAAGTAAATAGATATGTATATTCTATAGGTTTATTTATAGGTATTTTACCTATATATTATATACATCTTTTAATTTTAATGTATTTTGATGATTTTTATTTTGATTTTGTATTTTTAATAGAATGTATATAATATTTATAATTTTACAAAAATATAAAGAATAAAAGAATATGTTTCCCCTTTTATTTATACACATGTATAACATAGGTATCTTATCTATGTTTTGACACAGATTTATTTTATTTTACATTTTCTTTTTAGTTTTATTCTAGTTTTAATATACACCTATGGTAGGATAATATTTACGAAAATATAAAAATATGAATTTTGAAAATAATAAGGGATGAATAAAATGAATATTTCAATCAATAGAATATACAATAGGGGTCAAAAACCTAACTTTCACTTAGTATCTCCAAAAAATATAAAACCACCACCATTAAATAGCTTGTGAAAAGTTTATACAATTAGAGATGATTTTGATATGTTTTGAGTTTTTATTTGAAAGATATGGTCTGTGAAGTTTGGTTTTTGGCTTTTTATTCTGTGTATAAAATAAACACTGTGTATTCTTTTTGTACAAACTCAATTTTGTATTTTTATTTACATTATTATCTACAACTTTCATGTACAAAGTTTATTCATTTTATGAATGAATAATAAAGAATAAAATAGGTGTCAAAAATGCATAATTAAAGAATGAATACATGGGTTTTTATTGTATTTTTGGCCCTTATCTCCCCCTACTTTATTCCTTGTCGACCAACTCAATTCTTGACTCGGTCTCGGGGTTCAAGGGCATAAAATATTTTCAATATTTTATTCCTTTTTCTTTTCTTCTCTTTATTCTATAATTTTGGCATTAAAAAGCTCATTTATATACAAATAGTACAATAAATAATGAATGCTATTTTGTACAAATAAATGCTATTTACATGCATTAGCTAGTGTTTTAAGTCAAAAAGGATAGAATAAAGGTGATGAAATGGAGATTCATCATTCCCTTAGTACAATTAGGGTTATGTACCTTGTCCATCTTAATAATCATACATCTGTTGATTCAAATATTGAATCATAGAGGCTGGTGCTTGGATGATATCTAAGGAGTTAGATTGAGGACTCATCAAGCACCATCAAGTGATTGTTACGAAAGGATCTTCAACATGAGAAGGAGAAGACAATCCTTCTCTAAAGGCTGATATCTAACCGACCTCTTGATTCAGGTCCTCTTCATAGGAATAGAGATTCAGAGGTGTCATATAAGTTGGGTCTAAGAGTTGACTTAACGAGGTCGAGATAACCAAGACCTATTTCATATACTATCACTATATAGGCGCACATCCTCTAACTGGAGACAGATGTATTGCTATGTGTCTGAGTGTGTGCATTAGGTGGACATTTAGGTTGATGACCTACCCAAGGTCTATATGCCGGTGAGCTGGAGTGGACACGAGGGCATATGAGTAATACTATCTCTCAAAGGGATCATACATGTTCTCTACTGAACCGGAAGACATGAGCTCACTCATGAGATATTTGGATCAAATTCCGTGCATGGTCTTCTTGCTTTGGTAGCTTGACTAAATTTGTAGGTATGATATATGCTTTGGAAAGTATATGATCGATACCAGCTCCCACTGATCAAATAAGGAACTTAATGATAAAACCATGAAGGAGACAATTTAAATATGATCTAAAACTTTGGATTTATTCCAAGTCTTCTAGTATGCAGGATGTATGGGTATTAGGAATACTCGAGGATGATGTGATCGTAAACGATTGTATAACCTTGACACTTTCATTCCGAAGGAGTGATGTGTTTGGATTTTGGTCACTACTCTTAGTAAAGTAATATTCTGATCTTAGTCTAAATGTTGGACATTGATCAGAATGTGATTTGGATGCAATGAGAAGATTATTTATAGTTTGATTTGATCAAACCTCTTTGAGAGATTCACTAGATCTAGATTTGAGATATGATCTTAGTATCCAAGTCACTATACATGGAGCGTACAATTGTCATGTACTTATCTCCAAGTATCCACGGAGAAAGCACATTATTCTTGAAATAGTTCAAGAATAATTCTATTGTTGAAATATGTATCTGAACATTGGAAATATCTGATAACTAAATGTGATTTAATTATCATGAATAACGTGAATACGATTCATGTTATTTGGACACATGAGAATAGTCATCTTAGATAATTAAATGTGATTTAATTATCAAAGATATAACTAATGTGGATATCACTATCCACAATAATCATGGTTATTATAAATATGATTTATAATATGTTGAAGAGATTTATTTATAAATAGAATTTACAATTTAAATGCTGATTTGAATTGCATTCACATTAAACAATTAATTGTAAAATCAATTTACATTTTATATTGAATGTTAATGGCATGATTGAAATTTTCACTTGATAATTTGGAATTATCTTTTGTGAATATTTGCAATAAATGTTTTTGCATGATAATGTGGAATGCAATGGATATTGTTGCATGATAATACATAGTATCCTCTTCCAAGTTATCAATATATTAGTTGATTTAGTAAAATTGAATTATCTTGAAAGGATATATTTGATTTATCTTAAATTAATTAATTATTGTAATTTAAAAGCAACAGTTATCATGCCATTGATATGAGATTTAGAGTTAATCTCCACCATCCAATATACTATAAAAAGTGAGGGCAAGGGTTGCCCTTTCCTAAACACACAACAACACTTCAACTCATCAAGTTGAAATCTCTACCTCTATCTCATTCTCATACATGTCCCTTTCCCTCTCTCTCAATATTGTGGCCCGTCCACCTTATTGTTGTAGAGAGAATCATCGTCGCCGCCATGCCGTTGTGCTGTCAGATTGACTGCCTGTGAGGAAGACAATTGATTTTGTGAGATAAAATCAAGAGATTCCTCGCTCGGATATTCAACTTAGATTGTGGGAAGAACGTGTCTCATCCATGCGCCTACAAATACTCTTGCTGATGGATCGAAATTGAGACATGAAGTCTCTTGCTTTAGAGACTAATAATCGCAAACATGCTTCAAGAGGTAATGCTATTATCCATTTGTGATTTTGATGAAATGATTTGAGAAGTGTTCTCGAACTATTTGGTTTCATCATTTTTTTAATTCTGCTACCCCGTGCAACTAGTATGACTAGTTGCTCTTGGTCGTATTCGATGTGACCTTCATGCTTCTGTGATGCGATTAAGACTTAAACCATAACCTTAACCAAGGTAGGCCTTATCTTTGATTTCAGAAATCTCGAGATGTTTCAGTGATATTTCTGAAGAGGGCGAGCCTTGATTGGCACATAGAAGACTTCAGATGGCACTATGAGACCTGTTATTTTTTAAATTTAGTAATGATCCATAATCTTAATTAGACAGGTGATGACTCCATTGTATATTACTTGTCCGGACCTTTCCAACAAGCCCAAGAACGTCGAAATCCGAGTCCAAGAGCCCAACACAGGAACATTTGATGTTCGTGGGTCGGGATATGGATCTAGACCATTAAGCCCAACCTACCCTTATAAAAAGGTTGGTGGTCTAACCAAGATCGTCTATCACTAGAGATTCAACCATAATTCTCGTCGGAGCACCCCCACCATCATTAGAAAAAAATCATCTGATCGACGATCTAAGGGCGTCATTATAAAGAGCTAGATGAGGCCTTTACCATGTGCATGTTCTTCATCATGCACATCATGCTAAAACCATCCTTCCACACTGGAGGAGATTCTTGGAGGAATATTCTTAGAGGTAACATATTCACTTGTCCTCTTGTTGTTGGGTCCTCCTAGTACTGCACAACAAATGCACGAATTTTTTGAGCCAAAATAGGCAGTTTTTGGGTGTACACGGGTCATTTCCAAAACTTATCATGTTCGTTTTTTACCATTTTCAAGAGCATCAATTAAATTTTTTATGGAATTTATACCATTGTGATAAGGTTGAGAAGGGAAACACAAGCATGCGATTAATTATGAAATATATAACAATATTTGGTATAGGTTGTTCACATTACTATTTATGATCGATCACACTTAGCAATAAGGTTGATCGATCAACCCAAAAATTTGATCGATCAGTTGTTAGTCAGGTGACCAGTTGATCAATCAACTGTAAATAATTGATCGATCAATTGTTTCTCTTGTGACCTTGATTTGATGACCAATTGATGAATTAATTGAACATTGTTGATCGATCAGGGCTAATAGTTCAATTGTAATAACTTGATCGATGATGAATCAAAAATCCGTCTCTTTAATTGTTGATAATTGTAGTATAGGAGATGGATTTCGATCTAGCAAAAACCACAATCTTTAATGTTGTGGAGAATTTTTACTTGGTAAGTATATCAAGATCGAACACAAGGAACACTGAATTTTAGTTGCGTGGTTTCAAATTTATTTAAATAATTAATTTGATGCTAAGTTAATCTCTGTGTTAGAAATTAAATCAAAAATAAAAGAAAAGAAATATGATGAAAATGCAATGCAATGTGAGAGCATGAGATATGTGATTATAAGATTTAAATCCCAATAAAATTAATCAATGTCCTCAAAAGGAAATCACATATCAAAAGAGTGTGATTCAAGAAAATATAAATCAGAGCGAATCCAAGCTACAAACTAGATGATCAATACTTCTCAATTTATCAGGCTTAGAGATCAACAATATATTCCCAAGGTACTCCATCCTATTTTCCCATGTAATTTTATTCCTCAAATAAATATATTTTAATCATGTAAAATATTAGGGAAATAAATTTATTTTTCCTTCTCAATTGAGCCCCTATAGAAGACTAAATTCTCAAAGAATAAGATCAATTATCGAAGAGAATTAATCAGATAAAATCTCCCCAATAGAGTCCCCTACGGAAATTAAATCCTCAAAGAATGATCATCAATAATCACAAGAGGATTGCTCAAATTAAAATCCTCACTAGATCCTTGCAAAATAGATCATTAATTTTCTCGATAAAATAATGCACCAAATGTTAGAATATAGCCTAAATTGATTATATATCATTAAATAATAATCATCATAATAAGCTTTAGATCTATTCATATAATTAAAATGATAGAGCATTGAATTAGCTTCAAAATGACATATTATGCGTAAGAATCGGAGTTCAAACAAGAGAGTTATGATAAAATGAAGTAGCAGGTTTTAAAATGCAATAAAAATAAATTATTTCTTTTCAAAATAGCCCCTGGAGGACTTATCTGCATTTTCCAAAAGCCGTTAGGTGCCGTTCGGGTAGGGGGGCTTTACCCCCCTTACCCCATTCTTTCTCTTTCCAAGTGGGTCCCACATTTCCTTTTTTTAATATATTAAATAAATTAATTTTAGTCCATCTATTCCAATAAAAAAATATTATACCATCATATCATCTAAAAATTATAAACTACTCAACTTCTACTCACTTTTTCAAACTCCAATACAATCACATCACAATAACTACTCACTTTTTCAAACTTCAATACAATCATATCACAATAAACCCACTTCTAATCCACCCCCAGTTTAACCCTCTATCCAAACACCAAAACCCAAAAATGGGTTACCTGCAACCAGTTTAACCCACCTAAACCCACTATCCAAACACACCCTTAGGGTTTCCTTATCATTTACCTAGGTAGGTACGTGTTCCTTACATGGGGTGGGCGGTTGGGACCTAGATGCAATTATCTAAAATACTGGGACTGGGGGTGAAATTTTACCCCCTCACACACGTGCCTCGCATGCGCCAGCAATCCCGATATACAAAGGCATAGGTTTGGGGATCCCGAGTCTCCACGTGTTGATCTGGAGAGGCTCGAGCATCACAAACCTCGAGACATGGAGTTCGATTTGGGCTGTTGCATTGTAGAGCGTGAGACTTTATATCAAGGGCCTGCCGCCCAATCCAAAGGCTACTGTGGGTTTAGGCGAAGGCACGAGCATGATGGAGGCTCAATAGTTCAGGCGGAGGAGTCTGACCGAGGAGGGTCAACAGTACATGCGTCAGGGGCTCAACCAAGACGGATTCGACCCCTCGGTCGACATATGATGCGAGGGCGACGATGGTTGGTGGTGGTCGAGGTTGGGAGAAGGAGTGGAGGACGGTCACAGGTGTCTACATGTAGTGGCGAAGGCAGTGGAACAACTGCAGTGGTGGAGGTATGTGATGACACAACTACTAGTGGATATGCAGTGGGTTGTTGGAGCAGAGCTTGGCGACTGCGGAGGTGCGCATGTGGTCGCAGCTCCAGACAGAGGACTGGAGGTGGAGAAGAGCGTGCAGCGGGCAGAGCTAGTGGCCGATTGGGAAGAAGCAAGGAGAAGAGGGAAGGTGATTGGGTTCGCCTGGGAGATTGGAGTTGCGTAATACGATCTTCGATCTTCTCCTCAGCCGCAAGAGAAGCGCGATGAAGCTCAGCCGCTCGTGGAAGCGAGGTGGTAGCAGGGGTCGACCAAGACCTCTGGATCTCACTTAGGAACCCTTGTCATCACCATCGAAGGACAACCCACTACTGTCACTAGTGGGCTTGCAGTTGGAGGTTGATGGCGGATACCGAGGATGACTAGGAGGAGGGATTTTTATAGGAGGGACAGAGAGGGGGCGTTGCAAGAGGTAGAGTGGGAGCGGCGGCGGTTACACGACCAATGAGTGTAACGGCTGGAGGTGCGGGGTGGAGGTTGTGGAAGCGCATAATGATCAGAGAGGGGAAGGGTTAGCGGGGAGGGGAAAAGGGAAGGGACAGAGAGAGGGGGAGGGTCACGTGATGAGCACGTGACCTGGAGAGAGGAAAAGAGATGAGAGGGGAAGAGAGAGAAAGAAGAGAGAAGACATATGGATGAAAAGGAAAGAAAAGAGAAAAAGAAAGGGAAAGAGAAATTGAAAAATCAGTAAAATTAAAAGGAAAAATAAAATAAAATAAATTAAATTAAATTAAATTAAATAAAAGGTAAACAAAATTAAGGATTAAATAAAATAAAAATAAAAAAATAGCAAATGAAATCAAATTGAAAAGTGGTTAACATAAAAGTTGATCGCCTCGACGAGATCTACAACTTTCGTGGAGGACCCAAAATCAAAAGAGGCCAACTGTACAAAAAGTATTTTTGGAGGTATTCTATAGATAATGAAATATCGAGTTTTTATCTTTTGTATTTTTTTGTACTTTTAATTTGATTTAATTAGTGGATTAGTATATATATACAATATTTACATACTTAATCTAATTTTTATGGATTTTTTATAGGTTTGAAAAAGGAAAAATAAAAAAATCAATGATAAAATATATACAAAATATACAAAGTTGGAATTTTGTGTTTTATCTTGATTTTGCTCTTTTTATGGATTTTAATTCTTTATGCCAAGTTAATTAATTAATCAAAGAATAAATTAGAGAAAGAATTAGGTTAAGATAATGAGTATTTACATATAAAATTATTAGCTCAATAAGGGTTATCTATTTACAGAAATTAATCTTAATTTGAACACAATTAGTATATTTTAATAAATCGATTTTTAAGGGATTTAATTAGTGAATTATTAAGGGGATTTTGCTAAGATGTCCTTATAAAGTAGATGAACCATGGATTCATCACACCCCTATACTTAGCTCTTTGCTTGTCCCCAAGCAAGTTTTAGTGAGTTAGAAGTTTGAATCCCTTATTGTGCATGTGCAAATTTCAAGACTTGTCTCATTAAGAATTTTTGATTTAATGGTCCTAAAATCCAAGCTCAACCAGACTCTAGTCAAAAGGAATCCAACTTCTCTAATTGTCATACTTTCTGTTCATACATATGATATAAGAGATATGAAGCTTATGTGTACTACAATCATGAGAGTCGAGTCAAAATGTCATCCAAAGTCATGGTCCAAGAGACTTTCCTCAAGACCTAATCCTCAACACTAGGGAATAAATCAGTTCTTGCATTCAGTCTACCGTCTCAGTAGTTCGTTAGACTTGAAAGTGTATATGACGGGTTAGATAATGGAGGATTTAGGTTTGTGTATTTTCTTCTCTTCCTCTCATTGGAACAAGGGTCCTCTTGAGTACCTTGTTACTCAACACATGTATTTTTGGTTGTTGACTAGTGCGTCCACCAAAAGAGATTGAGTCGTCTATACTTGTTTTCTTGGGTGTACACCGTGTGTGTCTTCTTTAAGTATCTAAGATCCTCAACTGTAGAAAGTTGAATTAATAAAAATGCAACTGTAAAGAGCCATAAATTAATATTTTTCAATTTTCAAGCAAACAAATCATTCCATAAAGATCCTCAAAATTTAAAGATGATAGTGCATTCAAAGAGTAATCACTGCCTTTTTTAATTTTCTCAATCTTTGGCAATATATTCCAATTAAAAAATCTGTCATTGATTTCCATAATGAGTTAATTTTCTCAAATTAATCCACTTTAATTGCACGAGATGATTTTTTGATTTTATCATTTGAAGTTGATTTTACTGTATTTTGATAAGGAATTTAGGATATAATATAAATATAAAAGATATGAATCATAGGATCATTAGATCCCTTATACCTAAGCTTTTCTAGTACCTTAGAAAACACTTATTTGACGTATAAGCTAAAAAAATTTGCCTGGATTCCTGACATGTGTAAGTGAAGATACAATACTCGTCGATCATCCTAAAATTTCTGTAACTTGCCAAAGCCGAGTACCGACAGACACTTACTCAAAAGGAACTCAAACTCTATGATTCTTAAATTCTCTATATACTATATAGGTAACAATTATGGCATATAAGTGTTGTGGTTAGTGGTTCTTCTAAGATCCAAATATGCAAGGCTAGGTTAAGGACCCATATTTCCTCTTTACCTTCACAACTCATCTCATCTCAATCCACTTTCTCTATAATTATCAGACTTAAAGGGTGTGATTGTGAAAGGCCAAGCATGGAGTGATTGAGATTATGTATTCATTTTCTCGCCTTACATTCGATAAGGGATCACTCAAGTGCCATACAAACATTACCATTATTGAAATCCATTTTCTTTTTTTGTGGAATCAACACGCCCGTTAAGAATTGTGGACTGTCTACACTTGTTTTTCTACGAGTGCATCGGGGTGCACGTTCTGCGAGTTACATTGTGCACTTCCATACCCAAATTTTAGCATTAATGATATAGAGCCCTTTTTTTGTGCGTGCATGGTCTGTATGTGGCTGAGGCTCAATTGCAACTCCCAAGTGGATAGTAAAAATGTTTGAGAGCATTTTGCCATCAGTGTTTATTTGTAATAGATTTTTGGTGGGGATTTTTAGGGAATTTAGATTTTCACCGATTAACTCACTTCTTACCAAGTTAACGTGTGTTGATTAACAATTTTAATGTGTCCATAAAACACACACATGCCACCGACCATTTTTCAAGATAGTACAGGGATCCTTGCCCCTACTGTAGCTACGTGTAGTCACTCAGTCTTCTCGAGACAATAAAAAATTCCTTCCCATCCCTTAGAATGATAGAAACCAATCTCATGTTAAGCTCTCACATCCTCGGTCCTTGGGCAAAATGGTGACTCATCACTAAGTACATGTGATCGTGCAAGTGACGTGCATATCATTTTCATTTTTAACTTAGAGATTCTACACACAATATAACATGTATATTTTTGATCGATGATTTAGAACACATTAAGTACTACAACCCTAGTGAGCAAGAGTGACATTTCTCGAAGCCGAGAGTCAACTCGAATCAAGTAGCTTGATGTATAACAAGTCTTTAGTTCATGTGCAGGAGTCAAGAACCCAAATTTTTATGGATTTTGATTTTTTTCATCTTCCCAATTTTTGTCTTATGAGATTTTTTTGTTTTTTGTATGCTATTTACATTATTCACATTTTCCAAATTTTATGGATGTTTAATCATACCCTCCTCTTTTAATGAGTATTATAGAAAGTACAAGTTATATGTAATATATATATATAATGAATGGAACAAATAAGAAAAAAAGAAATTAAAAAATGAAAAAAAAATCGAAATCGATTGCCCCCTATAGTTAGGATTTTACAACCTAAGTATTGCAGAAAGAAAAACAAGGCAAACATGAGTATCAATCTCGCCTCTACTTAGGTTATGGTTAGCCTAAGTATTGGGAGTTGGGAGTTTGATGGGATATACCAGAATGTACAAAAAGAAGTAAAAGAAAAGAATATGATCACTCATGTCAAGCACCCCTATATGTAAGATCTAATCATCCTAAGTATAGTAAAAATAAAATAAAATGAGATGTTGCTAGGGTGTGTGACAGGAAGAATGAGAGAAAAAATGTACAAAGATGATTACATCTACAAGGCGAATGGAGTATATACATACTTAATATGATTTATGATGAATCTTTTTGCGGGTTTGGGGATTAATGGAATATACAAGGTGTATGTGGAAATAAGGATCATATATCGAATATTAAGAATCAAAACCAAGGGACTCTCGGTCTGAGTTCGCACATAGAATTTCACCCAAAATGGTTTGAGAAGAATCAAACTACTATTAGACATATAGATTAACGACATCGAATCATATGATGAATCATATTGTTCGTTCAACACATCTTTAAGGGTTTGCTTGGTACTCAAGTCTAAGATAGAGTTTAAGGAAGTGCCCTCGATCAATTTTTTGGAACCTGAATCAAGTAGAGTTCTAAAGTTTGATATAACTTAAGGCATTCGGAAAAACTTCCTAAGGAATCAGATTGTTTTCCCTTTACATAAAAGAACTGATGTTTTGTGTGGGTCGACTTTCTAATTTCGTCAAGTTATTTGCTAGAACTCTTATTAGACTTGATTCCATGTGGTAATCTACTCCTAGGGGTAGTCAATTTTTAGCATGAAATTTTAGGTATCGGATCACAGAAAATGTCAAGAGAACTCGAAATAACTGTGTCCAATTTTGGTGTCCAATTTTGGGTAAGTGATTGGGAATGTGACTGAAGTCTTGGTTATGTATGCAACTTCCATAAATTTGTATGATTTCTAATGTCTAAGTATCTCTGCTTCATTGATGATTGTTGTTCCAATCTTTTTATACTTTCAATACCAGCGATCGTCTAGACAATCACTTCTTCATGGATTCCATCTAAAGTCACGTCTAAAGATATCATGGTGTCTTCTAATTGGTCCTTAGAAAGGAAGGCTTGAACAAAATAAGATTTGAGGCACTCATCAACATGGTCAGTGAAATGTGTCAGTCATAGTCATAGTCATAAGCCTTATGGTGTACTGTGCAATCATAGGTCACAAGAGGTGCATTCATAGCATGCTTGAGAAATTTGATTTCCCCTATCTCGCAATCCATTACTGTCTTAGCGGAGGCTTAAAACTGTTTTCCAAAAATAATCCAAGGATGGGGACAACTCTCAATGGTATTAGATATCCAGGACAACAAAGTCCACTCTATGTTTTACACCATCGAAACTCATGATAACGTCTTTCAATATTACTTGCGATCTTTTGGTGGATCGGCCAAATAGTTGAAGGATCACTGTTGATTTTTAAAGTGGTTTGAGTTTGACTGAGTTGAACACAATGGTCGGAAGGATATTGATTTCTGAGACATCATCTATTTGAGCATGGGTAAATGTAATGTCTTTGTGTGGGAATGAAACTCCCCCTCTTGGAAGCAGAGGAATAATAGAATTCTAGTGGTTCTTCTTCCCTGATTGTAGGCATTGGGTCCTAGCTTTACCACAACCCATTCACCTCATACACTGGTGGTTGATCCACAATCAATGTCTTAAAAGATGGCGCGTGGTTCTGGTTCGATTCACGGAAGCAAGAATCCTCATCCCAATTGAATGATGACTTGAAAGTGTTGTGCTCCCGTAAGTGATGCATGTGATACATAAGAGCATGATGACCTTAATGTTTGCCACTTTGGTCGCTAGTTCTTTCATATGTTAAGGGAGCTTAGACAACCCCTCCAACTCAGTGAGCTTTTCTGTTTGTCGAACCTTCTTCCTGATCTGGTCAACCTCGATCAGCTTCTAAATGAACAACCCCATATCGGGGAGTAGGTCTTGTAATGGATCGCTCTCATCAACTCTAGTTACCTCATCGTTGTGATGTCAGAGAGGTAGCTTGTGATAAGCTCGGTAGAAGTGTTGAACACTGCATTTTAGGGTTTTTATTTTATGGAATTATTCACAAGTGAAAATGTCATCACAACCCAAAGAAGCGTCAAACAAAAAATATTCTTAATATCTACAGCTCAAACAAACAAGAAAAGAAATGAGTGTCAGCAAAAGAATTGATTTTGCTATTTTATTTACATATATAGCGTACATGATCGAACTCAACTGAGAGTATTTAAATTAGAGATAAACAATGAGATAAAAGAGGAAATTCGCAGCAAACTACTCTAGTTTTTTAATGAATTTTTGTCTTTTTATTTTTTAATGATTTTTTTCATATATATATTTATGTTTTTAGATTTTGTATTATTTTGATTTTTAGATTGTGTCAATGTTTTTATTTTTTTGAAATAAAAGAAAATAAAAAAAGAAAAAGAAAAGAGAGAAAAACAAATTTTGGATTTTAAAAATATTGCAAAAATATACAAAAATTTAAATAAAATTATTTTTGTGTTCTTGGAATTTTTGTGATGTTTTTGTGGATTGTTGAGAATTTTTTGAAATTTTTAGAGTTTTCAAATAAATTAAAAATAAGAAAAATGATAAACAGAAAATGATGCGAATGTTTTGGATTTTAAAATAGGAAATACAATCAAATATCAAAGTAATAAGCACAAACAAAAAGATAAATTTCTAGTTTTTCGAGAAAGCATTTTTGCATTTTTTTGAATTTTATGTGTTTTAAAATAATCCTTTTAGTATTTTTAATTGTTTCTATTTTTTGTTTTTTATTAAGAATTAGAAAATGAAATTTGGTCAAATATAAAACAAAACAAAATAAGCAAACATGATTTTTTAGAATTTTTTGAAAAGTTTTTATATTTTCTATTATTTTAATTTTTGGAGTTTTGGATTTATTAAAAATAAGAAAAATGAGTAAAATTCAAAAGAAAATTTGGTGATGAAAGAACAAATTAGCATGATCCTAAACTGATTTTTATGATTTTTTTTGAAGTTTTGCTATTTTTTAATTGAAATTAACATGCAAAATCAAATGCAAGTGCATAGGTTATGGATGCAAAGAAAAAGTAATTTTGAGACCTAATGAATAATAACTAATAAAAACATGGGTCAATGATGCACCCAAAAAACGCATGCCAGCGCACGTGAGTCACGTTGGCATGGTATTTATGCAAAAATTTAATTTCCAAGGGCCAAATGATAAAAAAATACAAAGGGGTTCTTATTGTAATTTTCATAAAGTGCACGTGCGTAGCACACTCTTCAGTCCAAAAAGGACCAAAGTGCAGAAAGGACCAAAGTGCAAATAAAATAAATGACAAGGTTATTTATGCAAAAGTTCAATGGATAATAAAACAACATGTTTCCCGAGAGGGATTTATTTGCAAAGGAAATAAAGGTTGGGAAATGAGGGCAATTGTACCCTTAATACATGTGGCACGATCAACGGGTGTGACACGTCGTCACTCTGATCGAATGGTTAAGATAAAAACGTGGATGGACAACTTGGATCTGCTTGGGGAACTTGATCCACGACGTAGCTTTGGGGATTTATAGACATGCGAGATTTGATCTGGTAGTTGTGTTCTTGATCTGATGGCTATGGAGACTCCAGGAAGAACTAGGATGAAGATCGTCGAAGGTGAACTTCGATCAACCAAATCTCGTTCGATCTCCATCCACAAGAACTCCTGAAGGGTGCGACTCGCTCCTATGATGCTTCTCTCTCTATCCAACGGCTCCACGATGCTCAAAGGTGGCTGGTATGCTATCTGGAGGTCGAAAGATCTTCAACTCCCGGTAGACCTCCAGATCCTGCTCTTTGCTCCAAAATGAGCTCCCACGACTTGCAAAAAGTTGCTTGCTCAGAGACAATTCTCCAGCCTACTTTATTAGGTGAAAAACAAGAAGATATGAGGGAGCATGGGGACCTCCAGTGAACGGCAATGGGATGAAGGTCAAACTCCAGATCTGGAGTGATTTGGAGGTGATTAGGTTGTAGGGGAAGATGAAGATGGTGACGATGTTCATGATGGTGATGTCGGCTATGAATGAAGGTGATCAAAGCGCCTCCGATCGAGCAGATTTGAGGTAAATGATAAAGAACGAATTTGAAATAATTGCAGAAGATAAAATGTGAAATCAAATGCTAAAATGAAATCAAACTACCCAAATCTACATATGGGTATATGGCGACGATGCTTGCCTTGATATGTAGTGGAAGGCGGAGAGGCGAAACGTCACGGTGGCGCTCCGACGATGTGGATGGATCATGCTCCAAATTGTATGTCTCACACTCATGGCTGTGGAATCAAAGCCTTATCACCGCTTGATACCCCAAACTCAATCTTGGACGAGAAAAACCTCTCAAGAACGGATCGGTCGAAGCAGATGAAGATATGGATGTATAAATAGGCAATAGGTTCGGTGATGTTTTGAATTTAAAAAATCACGTAATCCAAGGAAAGAAGAGGGGACGTGATGATCCAATGATAAAGGTGGTCAATTAGGCTGGAAGTTCATAGAAGAAAGTGTAAGGAGTTGATGAATAAAGCATGCGGGAAAAACGGGAGAAGGATGAGTTGAGGAGCAGGAAATGCAGGACAAAATGTTGA
Source organism: Ottelia alismoides (assembly GCA_037367405.1). NCBI lineage: Eukaryota > Viridiplantae > Streptophyta > Magnoliopsida > Alismatales > Hydrocharitaceae > Ottelia > Ottelia alismoides. Next base: position 222,801 of record JAZKJV010003594.1, read on the forward strand.
ATGGGGAGTTGACCTAGGTCAACAGACCTGGGATCAACCAATCAAAGTGCTCGACGCTAAAAGACAAAAGCCGCTACACGACAAAAAGGAGAAAATGGAAAATAAATAAATTTAAAATAAAAAATAATGTGAAGAGAAAATGTTAATAATTCAATTAAATTATTTACGACATTTTTAATTAATTAAAAAATATGTACACGGGTGAAAATAAATAAATAAATATGTTATTTATAGGTATATATACCTATAAATACAACACCAAGGTTTTTAATTTATTATACATATATATATAACACCATGATTTTTAATTTATTATTTTTACAAATATATTTAAAATTTTAGATTTTATTAATTTAAAACATTTTACAAGGGTTTTAAAAGTATTTTTGCTAGATTTCTAAGAGTTCATTTATTAGGTAAAATAAATAGGGTTATGTTACAATTTACGTAGTGATACTTATACAATATACACATGATTTTATTTTTGTGTATTTTTGATTTTGTGATTTTTATTTGTATTTTATATAAGTTAAGTACAATATTTACAATTATTTAAAATAAAAATAGAAAAAAATATAAAGAAAATAAATATACACATTATATACAGATAATAGTACCCCAAAAAAGTCACATTATACACATTATGTATAATATACAATAGTGCCCCAAAAAAGTCACATTTCACACTTTAACTCCAATTTTTATGAAACCACTTCCATTTTGAAGATTATCTAATTTAGAGTACAATGAAAGTGAGCTTGATTAATTTTAAGTTTGTGGATAAGATATTGATCTGATAAGTTGAGCTTTGCGGATTTTTCATAGTATTGTTATTTACACAATTGACGATTAAAAAATTGTGCATGTTAAGAAGCTTGAATTATCGTTCGCTTAGAAATTAATGTGTCATTTCCTTAGAAATTAATGTGTCATTTCGTTGTAGGCGGCAATCGGAATCGGTCAAGAAAATAATCACAAATATTTATTTAATTTTTAATTACGTGGTTTTATGTTTATTTTACTTGGGCAAGTTCCAAGGACGAACACAAGAGGGCAAAAGAACAACCTAGAATTATGTCTATCAAAGTTCGTGCATGGTTTTCGAGGTGGTCTTTTTTTTTGTAATTTTTAATGCAATAAAGGATGCAAAAAACTAATTCAGCCTATTTTAGGGATTAAAATGTAAATGTCGATCAAACAATGTTCGAAAAATGCAAAACTTGGCCACGATGCAAATTATGATGAACTTAATGCACTGTAATTATTTTGGAATTTTTGGATACAAGATGAATTTTTTTTTATGAATTTTTAAATGCAAACAGAGTAAATTTCAGTATTTAATTATAATAAATAATAAACCTAATTATTTTCAAGGGATAAAATTATCTAAGATCTATCACTAGGTAATGGATCTCAGAAAAATCCTAAACTTCGAAAATGTGAGATTTAATATTTATTAAAAATCAAACATCAAAATATGTAAAATAATTTTTATATGGCAAACTATACATGCAAATACAATTCTTTTTGGGCACAATGTTAACCACAATTACTTGTACATTCTGCGATTTTTCGGAAATTTTTAGAGCAACAATAATCAATTATGAAAATTAAAGCACAAACTGGGCAAAGTATGCAATTTTCCACAGAACAATTAATTATTAATTAACCAATGATCACAGAAATGTTTACAATATGTCAAACAGTAGAGAATTAATCGACGAACATCCTATTTTTGTATGATAAAAATAATGTCAGGTAGCTATTCAAAACCAAGGGGAAAGACATGGGTATGATTGCAATTACAATAAATAATGTAAATATAAAATGCAATAGAGGGACCTAGGTGTAATTACCAGGAGCTTGGGGGGGGGGGTGCTGTTGCAATTTCGCCAGAGGGGCACGTGCGTGGCACACACCCTCTAGTCGGTGGGGGTCTTCTGTGCGAATTGGGGATTCTCTAGGGCCGGCTCCACCGGAGACACACGACGAAACGGAGAAAGGCTAGAAGGAGCATGTGCGACGTCGTAGCTTGAAGCATCTGGAGGATAGGGGCTCTGACGATGACACAACTAGTTGTCGGAGGCGATAGGTGTTGACGTTGATGAAGGGCGCGACGTAGTTGAGAGTGAGCGTTGGATTTGTTGACGGAGAAGATGAATAGATGGAGATCGATTATGGTGATTGGGAGATGTCGATCGGGGGAGGGATGATGTTCAGGAGATGCGAGGCGAAGTGGAGGAGGAGGGGACATGGAGGGGCTCGATGGAGGTGTACAACCGGAGTAGAGCAGCTGCCTCGATGTTGCTGCGACGAGGGGCATGGGGCCCTCGGATCACGCCGACCTTGGCTGTCACTACCGAAAGGGGATAAACGACGGATGGTGAATTTGGTTGAGGGAGGCGTAGGTTTTATAGGATGATGGAGACGGCCGACGATGGAAGGTAGTAGGTCGGCGATGATTGGAGATTTGAAGAGATCGGATTGAGCGGAGTGAGATTTGAGGGGATTGATCTGGAGATCTGAGATGTGGCTGACGACGCAAGATTGCGGTGAAATCGCTGTGATTCGAAGGTGGCGATGGCGAGGCAAGATCGCTGGCGGGGATTTCAGGGATCGCGGGTGGCGAAGGAATCAAAGGAGGAAGACGGTCCCTGGGCCGTCCAATCGCCCAAAGATCGGATGGCCCAGATGGTTGACGCGTGGCGGCGATTTGGGGGAAGAGGCGCGACATGTGCTGGGCACATGCGTGGAAGGCATGTGCCCCGCACGTGCGGGGTTGTTTTATATTTTTAATAAAAATGTATTAATGAAAATTCAAAAAAAGGCTGACATGTGGCGGCTCCAGGAGCTGCCACGTGTCAGCTCCACAAAAATTGACAAATAAAAACTTTGTAAAATCCAAAATAAATAGCAAACGACCTCGGATCGAAAAAGTTTCTATACGAGAATTGCTCGTCTCTATGAGATCTACAACTTTCAATAAGACATCAAAACCAAAATCGATCAATTGCACAAAGTGATATTTTTGTGGTATCCCATGTACATAGAATACCTTGATTTTGTGTTTTATAATTTTTTGTCATTTTTAAATCAGATAAAAATCCGGAAAAATATGATAAAATAAATAATAAATATTTACACATTAATCTATTTTTTGGATTTTTTTAATCAAGTAAAAGAAGAAATAAAATAAAACATGAAAAGACCAAATTTGTACAGGTAGTTAGTAAAGACTCGGACCCAATTTATTTCTTTGATTTAAAGCTCAATTTGGATTTGGATTTTTGTGCGTTTTAATAAAATTTTCATCAAAGAAGACAAATGAAAAAGAAATAAACTAAAATAGGTTAATTATATACATAAAATAATAGGTCAAAATCAACTAAAATACAAAATGTACAAAAGAGGCCCAAAACCCAACTTTTACATATGAGCTCTGATTCACTTGAACTTGGTCTTATTTTGAAGGTAACTGAATGTACATTAGTTTAAAAGTGAGTAGGATTAAAACAGACATTGGATGAGGAAAGATATGAGGGTTTTAGTCTGGAAATCCTGAAACTAGGTTTTGGGTTTTTGGTCTACTTATTTGGTTAGTGATTTTTTTGTATTTTTCATTTCTTCTTGTTAGTGATATGTACAGAGTGGAGGTAGTTTTGGGTCATTCGGAGTTAGCATGAATTAGTTAAAAATCAGGGAAGTTAGGCTATTTACAGGTCAATTTTAGTTTGGGATTTTTGCTTCTTATTTGTGCAAAAATAAGGGACAAAATGCAATTCTTATGAAAACATGCATGAATGCTAATTATGCTGAATATATGCAGAAATGCTGATGATTTTGAGGGATTTGAGCTTAATTAATGAGATTTAGAGTGATGAATCTGAGATTCATCATCCCCCTATACTTAAACCATGCTCGTCCCTAAGCATCAAAAAGAAATGCCATGAGGTGAAAGAGATTGGGTTCCATACTAAGACCATGAGATGAAGGTGAAAATGAAACTAGACTCGACCTTTGGATTATTAGTGTGGCATAACTTCAGTGAGACTTAGAATTTTAAAATCGACATCCCTTCAAGTTCTACACATCATTGTCATAGTTTCGGCTCAGAAGTCATCTAAAATCAATCCTCTTCCCAAAGCATACCCTATGAACATTGAACAATCGACTCATGTGTGTGAAAGGTTTTAGCTCTTCCCATCCAGAATGCCGGACTACCATGCTCATCTCCTCTCCAGTAACTCGTCCTCGGGTAGTCAGGTATTTCCTTCTAAGGTCCATCATGCTGTGTTCACAATCGAATTGGGGGAGAAGTTAGAAGAAGGAGAAAAGAACTGGAGGGTGGCCAGTGTAGTCACCTTTCCTTGTGAAGCTGGCCAGTGTAGCCGAGTCTCCACCAAGATCTGCAGGTTTTCTTTGAAGCTTGGACCTTTTTGGTCAGATATTTATTGGCAGTGGCTTCTTTGTATTTGGAATTTTTGGTGGTTCTGCTTGGATCTTGTTGTGTCCCTACGGATATAGAATCTTTTTATTTCCGTACATTTTTTGGGATCTTGGAAAAAAATTGTGCCCAACCGTCCATCCCTTTTCCGAAGCTTTATTTCAACATGTACTCCGATCTTTAGATTTCCACGCTACCATAAAAGAAACTCACATAGTCTTCCAACATCCCGTCTGAGTTGAGCTAAGTGCATTATGCGAGAGTACAAATTAATTCCCTATTCCAGAGTTGTACCTAGAATGAAGAGACCAGGTTAGACACTAAGAGTCAAACGCTGCACATTGTCATGTGGAACTTAAAGTATTAAGTCAAAGACCTGAAGCTTCTAAAATCCTATTTCTCGGTGAAGTTCCTCTGAAAATAAGGTGGATTAAGGTCAAGTCCAAACCACTCTCGATTTCTGCTCATAACTCGATTCGGAACCCAACAACTTTTCACAGATGCAAATGAATGAAATGCTTGATGAAGTGCATGTGTGTGAAATGAAGAGATATTTTTTTGATTTTTTTATGCAAGGGATTTTTTTATGATTTTTTTTGCAAAAATGAATAAGAAGTCTTTTTTTAAATTTTGGGCCCAGTTAGTGTTAGTAGCAAAACTCTTTATTTTCTTTTTGTATTTTTTTCAAGTTAGTTACTCATCCCGTAAATACATATAAACTTACGTGAAAGTACGAGATATGGCTAAAATATACACAATATATATATATATATATATATATATATACAGACCCCCCTATACTTAGCCAGTGTTGTGTCCTCAGAGCACAAGAACCGTAAAGAAGACATAGCTCGGGCTAAGCGTAAGAGAGTGAAAAAGGAAAAGAAAAAGAACAAGATACACATGTCCGCCCCCTATACTTAGACTGTGAACAGTCTAAGTATAGAAGAAGAGCAGAAAAAATGAAGTGGTGGGGGTATGTGAATGAAGAGAATATATACAGGTGAGCATCAGTGTCCCCCCTATACTTAGGCTCTGTCAGCCTAAGTATAGATGAAGGGTGGAAGTGAGGTGATCAGGAGATAGGAGAAGGATGGCATATACAGATGGCATCGGTCCCCCCATACTTAGGCCTTGGCCCAAGTAGATGAAGAAGCTATACAAGGAGATCGATGTGGTTGGGAGGGAGGGTGGGAATGATCTAATGAATCTTCAATATTCTCGCTCTGCGTGAAGTAGATGACCTCAACTTAAACTGTCTGCTCTTTGGATGATTCTATATATGGCTTCAGCAATCGTTCATTCACTGAGAAAGGTTGTGCATCATCTTTGAGTTCGACAATATCCACAGTTCCATTGGTGTGCACATCGATGACACTGTAGGGACCCGCCCATTTTGATTTTAGTTTCCCGTGAAAAATCTTCAACTGAGCATTAAACAACCACACTTTCTGCCTACAGACAAAGGTTTTATCTCGAGTGTGTCTATCATGCTATCTCTTGACCTTGTCCTTATAGATTACACTTTTTTCGTATGCCCGGTTTTGGATTTCAATTAGCTCATTCAGATTTAAGTCTCGACATAATTTCCCAAGGTGACAACTCCAATTCAGCTTTTTGATTTCCCATTCTGATTTGTGAATCAACTCCGTGAGTAGATGGCATGGCTTGCCATATTACATCCTAAAAGGTGAAGTACCGAGTGGGGTCTTGTAGGCTGTCCTATAGGCCCACAGAACCTGGTCCAACAGTTTCGACCAGTTCTTCCTATCTGGACAAACCAACTTCTGAAGAATACCCTTCACCTCTCTATTAGAAACCTCTGCCATGCCATTAGATTGTGGATGATATGGGTTGGCTATTCTATGCTCAAATTTATACTCCTTAGCCAAAGATCTCATTTCCTTATTCACAAAGTGGCTTCCTCCATCTGAAATCAAGACTTTTGGTATCCCGAATATTGCAATGATATTATCCTTGATAAACTTACAGACGATTTTGTTATCTGTGGTTCGTATTGGAATAGCCTCTACCCATCTTGATAAATAATCAACCGCTAAAAAGATGTACTCAAATCCATTGATATTAGGAAAGGACCCATAAAATCAATCCCCCATGCATCGAAAACATCACAGAAAATCATTATTTGCATGGGCATTTCATCTCTATATCCAATAGTCCCTCCCATTCTTTGACAAATCGGGCATGACCGTACAAAATCATTAGCATCTCGAAATAAGGTCTGCCAGTAAAATCCACATTGGAGTACCTTGTGCGCGAATCTCTTTCCCGAATGGTGTCCTCCAGCCTCGAGAGAATGACAATGTGTGAGGACACTCTGGTATTCCTCCTGAGGAATACATCTTCGCCAGACACAATCCGATCCTTCATAGAAAAGGATAGGATCGTCCCAATGGTATTTTCTCGAATCCGACTTCAATCAATCAATATTGGTCGAAACAAAGGGAACCTTCTTGGAGACAAGATAGTTCACGATGTTGGAATACCATCGGGTTAAATCAATAACGCAAACTGATTCGTCTGGAAAAGTCTCCTTAATTGGTCCAGTGTCAGGATAATCGTTTTGCTCAATTCGAGAAAGGTGATCAGCAACAACATTCTTTATTCCAGGTTTATCCTTCATTTCCAAATTAAATTTCTAAATTAATAAGATCCATCTCAAAAGCCATGCTTTGGCGTCCTTCTTATCCATAAGATATCTTATTGTCGTATGATCAGTGAAATGTCACCTTGGAGCCTAATATGTATGATCTGAATTTTTCAAGGGCCCAAACAACTGCAAGCATTTCCTTTTCAGTTACCATATAATTTCTCTGTGCAGGATCCAATACTTTTCTCACGTAGTGAATCGCATAAGGAATTCCCTCCCTTCTTTATCCAAGTACTGCTCTGACAGCAAAATCCGATGCATCAGTCATGATCTCAAAGGTAAGAGACCAGTCAGGAGCTTGTAATACCGGTGATTCACATATTTTCTTTTTCATGAGCTCGAAGGCCTCTAGACATTTGTAATTCACAATAAACTCGATGTCTTTTCCTAAGAGCTCAGTCAGTGGGCGGGCGATCTTTGAAAAATCAGGGATAAACCTTCGATAAAATCCAACATGCCCTAAGAAAGACCTCACTGACTTGACGTTGGTTGGTGGCTCAAGTTTCTTGATCACATCCACCTTGACAGGGTCGACCTCCATTCTCTTTTTGGAGATGACATGCCCCAACATGATACCCTCTGTCACCATAAAGTGACTTTTCTCCCAGGAGAGTACCAAATTAACCTCCCTGCATCTCTGGAGGACTCAGTCCAAGTATGCTAAACATGTATCAAATGAATCACCATGAACCGAGAAGTCATCCATGAAGACTTCCAGAAAATCACCAACCCTTTCGGCAAATACGACAATCATGCACCGCTAAAATGTAACTGGGGCATTACAAAGCTCGAATGGCATGCGCTTCAATGTGTAGGTACCGAAGGGACATGTAAATGTGGTCTTTTCCTAATCCTCGGGAGCGATAGCTACTTGATTGTAGCCAAAGTACCCATCAAGAAAATAGAAGAATGCTTTCCCTACAAGTCTCTCCAAAATTTGATCAATAAATGGCAGTGGAAAGTAATCTTTCTTGGTAGCAGCATTCAGGTGCCTGTAATCGACACAGATGCGCCACGACATGGGTACTCGGGTCGCGATCTACCCCTTCCTCGTTGGTGACCATTTGGATTCCCGACTTCTTCGGGACGACATGAAGAGGGGCCACCCACTTGGAGTCAGAAATGGGGTATATAAACCATACTTTGCACCATTTCTCTATCTCTTTCTTAACTACTTCCCAAAGATTGGGGCTTAATCTTCTCTGAAATTCACAAGAAGGCCTTGCGTTATCCTCAACATAAATTTGGTGCCACCAGAGAGTGGGGTTGATTCCTACGAGATCCGACACAGTCCAACCGATGGCTTTTCGATTTCGCTCAAGGACTTCGAGTAATCTAGATTTCTGGTCCATGGTTAATGATGAGCTAATGATCACATGGAATTTCTCTTTGGGTCCATTAAGAAATGCATACTTCAGTGTGGGAGACAGTGGTTTCAGCTCTGGCAAATCTGAATCATCAATTAAGTATGGCTGAACGACTTTTGCATTTGGCTCAGTTTTGGTTGGCGGTGAATCACTCTGTGATGTGCTAGCTACTAATTACGAAAAAAGGTGAGTCAGATCGCTAAAGTAGTGCGGTAATTCAGCCAAAGCCACGTCCGACTCGTCATCGATATTTCTTGATTGTTTCGAAGAAGATGGGTCTGACAAATCCGAAAGGATTTCTGTGTCATCAATGTTATAAGCATCTGGGTATCTAGATAGGTTTGGCAACATCTCGCAAAATGCATTATGCACTGTTTCTTCTTCTGATGAGGTGCTTTCAATCTGAATGTCTGGTAGTTGGTCCCACAACCTAGTAGTGCTGATGAGATTGCATTCTGATGTTTCGGCATATTCAGTGGTGGATTTGGAGTCTGGTCTTTGCCACTTTGTTTGTTTCATCTCCAAGTCCACTTCTCCGCATGGAGAGCAGAATTTCATCATTGTGGTACCATAATCGAATACGACTTTAGCGGTTCTTAAGAATGGTCCTACAAGAATGATTTGGGATTCCTTCCAATGGTTCGGGGTCTCCATATCAAGGACAGTGAGGTCCACTTTGTATTCCGTACCCTCGATCACGATGATTACATTTTTCACTTCTCCCTTAGGTCTTTTAGTGGATTTATCAGCAAATTGGAGTAGAGATAATGATTTTTTGAGAGGACCTAACTCCAATTTGTAATATAAGGATAAGAGTAGAAGATTGATGGAAGAACCATTGTCGATAAATGTGCATGTGAATGCAATGCTGCCAATGCGACTCTCTACATAATGAGCACCCATATCCCTTTTCTTTCTTGGTAAATGCTGATTTTTGACACATTTAGTATTGGCAATTGTCAAGATACGAGTCTCCAAAAATAGACTTGGTTTCTTTGTACGAGTCCTGGTGGGAGTGCATTTCACCTTCAAGTACTTCTTAAATGTTGGATTGGTGGCCACATATTGATCAAAGGGTACTTTGATTGTGATATTTTACTGGCAGAACCGTTCTATTTCTGGGTCATCTTGAATGTTTTTCTTTTATTTTCCTTTCTTAAGAGCATGGGGGAAAGGAATGGAAGCATTTGTGACAGGAGATAGAGAGACAAAATCATAAATAAGAGCATCTTTCTTAGAAATGGAGTTCTTATTACAATCATTAGTTTTTTGATAATAATCAAAATTAGGTTACTGAAAAGATGACAAAGGTATTTTTGCAGCAACTAGAGGTTCAAGGTCCTCTGTAGACTCCATAGATGCTTTTCCCTTCTCATGTGCTGGGATCTTCATTCGTCCTTCTTCTTCATTCTCGGAAGCATCCTCCGGTTGATCCCGAGTCTTCATGATCCAATTCCCGTGCTCGGTCAGGTATGACCATGGTCCTTCCGCTACTAAGTGACATAGCATTGATATTGTCAAACAAAAGGATCTCATGTTCAGATGTGGAAAAATCTGAATAGTATACCTTGCCATTGTGTTGGGAAGATTGAGATTTGTTCAAGATATTAGGGTTAGCTTGAACTTGGGCTGGAATGGTTGTCGCCAGGGCTGTCTGTTCATCTTTTCAACGGGACAAGCAATTAACATCAACCCGTAGATCTTGTAGCTCATTTCGAAAGTTGCGAATTTCCTCGAGCATCTATCTCTGGATATCTACCGGTTCTTCTGGAGGGTTGGATGGTTGAGCTGATTGTTTTGGAGCTTGATATTGCTGACGGTATTGCTGAGGTTGGTTCTGGCGGTTGTATGGCTGCTGCTGCTGCTTCGGATGCTGGAATGATACAATGTTCTGAGTGTGCTGCGGAGCTGATGGAAATGCGGCATTACAGAAAGTAGGCGGACATTGGTAAGGCTGACAATCCCCCATATTACCCTATCGGGTTGTGTCCTGAGTGTACCAAATGCCGTTCACTTTGAATGTCAGAGGTGTGGCTTCTTCAATAGTCTCGGCTGGTGGAGGTGACTACTGGGAAGGTTGGGAATAGGATTGGTCCTGAACCCATGGTTGTTGTTATCCTGATCCTGGCTGCTCTTGGACATGATGTACATGATAGATCGGGACCGTAGGTGCAGTAGGCATCCCCATCTTGGATACCTTCTCAGTGAGCTCCTCCATTTGCTGCGGAAATTGGGAAATCCTGTTGTCGATGTGATTCATCCTCTTATAAATTTGATCCACAACTGTCAATTTATCGGCGATGATATTCATGTTCAGAATCAAATCCTCTGCGATCTCTGCGATAGTTTGCTTTCATCCTTTGGCTTGAAAGGTATTCAGGTAATCAGTGTATGCTCTACTGGCGATCTATGAGCGGCTTGTCTCCGCCATCTGCTCCAGTACTTTCCAGACGGTCTCAGCTCCTCGTGATGTGTAATTGCCTCCGCAGGCAGCGCTGACTAACCGTTGAGTCTTGTAGTTGAGGCCAGAGTAGAGTGACTTAACTAAGATGTTGTTATCCAGGTCATGGCAGGGACACTTTTGTAGCAGATCTTTAAATCTATCCCAAGCATCTCAGAGTGGTTCATTAGGCAGCTGAGAGAAACTGGTGATGCGGGTCCTCATTTGGTTGGTCCGACTCAAAGGGTAGAATTTCTTCAAGAATAGATTCTTGAACCTGTCATAAGTGGTTACAGTCACTCCTAAGTTCTTCACCTAGTAATATGCCTTCCCTTTCAAGGCGAAAGGTAGTGCAGTGAGATGAATGTAGTCCTGGCTGACTTGTAGGTGCCTCAGATTAGAACATATTAGCTCCAAGTCTCGCAAAAATTCATATGGCTCTTCAGTCGCATTATCATGGAATTGTGGTAATTGACTCAGGAAATGTAGCTTCAGTTCATAGTTAATCTCTGGATGAGGTGGCTGCAAATAATTCCTCACTCTGTACTACCCAGGATTGTATGCGGCTTCCATTGACGGTTCTCCCCCAGCATGCAACTGCTCTACCTTCTCTCTCAGTAAAAGTTGTTGCTGCTCAGATGCAACTAATCTTGCAAAAATCATCTGTATTGGATCATCATTGGGTTCTTCTTCATGGTCTTTTCTGAGAGGCAGCTTGGGAGGCATCTTCTTTGTCTTCTTCTTTTCACCGTCAGAATGTGAGAAATCAGGGTCAATAGACTTGAAAGAATCAGAATCAGAGTTATCGAGGTGAGAGTCTTCCTCGATGTGATCAGGAGATAAAGAAAGAGTATGGGATTGACCTCCTTCCAAGAAGATGAAAGAATCATAAAAGGAGGATTCACGGGAAAGGTGTCCATGAACCCAAGGTGGTCCTGAGTAAGAGTGCCTCCGAACGTTTGAGATTGGAAAGTTTGTGGCAATCAGAGAAGGGTTCGCGGAGTTTAAACGTAAATTACCACAATCTTTCATTCTCGATTACAACAGATCAACAAGAGGTTTAAGGTTCATGATCTTGGCACAAGTGTGCGGTATTCGTTGATTATCTAGTTTCTACGCACAATTCAAACACAATACAAAGGTTTGTTTCACAAACTCACTCAGTGAAGGCCGTGAGGGTTCGGCCAATTATCTTATCCGTTTAATTGGTGAGAATACAAATCTTGCAAGACGTTTAAACGAGCTGTTAGGTGCTTGTATTTCCCTACCATCTATCCTGAATTCTTACGACTAGTTGCACCTACTTTCAGCTAGTATGGGAGTAAGTAAGGACCGTAGAACGGCTGCCCTTTACTTGAGGATGGAGCCTTACACAATGTCCTCTAAACCACCCACTCTTCTAAGGAAATCCGGACCGTTTACTGGCTACCTGTTAGATCCTTACTGAGAAGTAGCAAATCATTTTTGGTAGAATCAGTAGTCAATATGAAAATCCGGGATTGGCTTTATCCTAGTGTGCGTCTCTCTCCTCGCTGCAAGATAAAGCATACAATGTCGGGTTGCTTTCCCTCAAGAATTCTTGATTTTATGGGTTATTAAGATCGGCTATATTTAACAGTCCCAATTTTAATTAGGTGATCACTGAAGAATTTAAATGAGCATAAATGCACGTCTACCGTCTAGTCCCAATTTCCTTTAGAATTATGTGACAAACAAGAGGGAAAAGTTCGGGAAAATCTGATGCACGCGAAAAACTATGATGTATGCTCTGTTAGAAGACTTATAGTGAATCCTCGCAATCTCCATGTGGGATGCAATACAGAATTGAAAGATTAATCTATATGGATGCAAACTGATGAAAAACCACACCTAATCAGAAAGTTCTATTAGCGGGAAAGAATTGAGTTAAATTTGGCTAAATTGAACTATCTAATGTGCGTCTCAATTAAAGTACAGTGTGGCCTTCGATCCTACGAGCACAATCAAAAATTTAAAATGCTTTAAAAGTCGTATGTGCAGGTCTATCCTAAGTGCCACTCAAGTCGGACCCCACCCTCAGAGTGAAACATGCCATGACACACCACAGAAAGAGTTTAAAGTCTTTTACACACGCGAGAGTCCAAAAGGACACCGCTATAAATGAGCAATTAATTACAGAAATTTAAAATTTACAAAAATTAAAATCCTAGATTCTACGCTTTCTCACAACTCGGCTCGATCTTAAATTTCTTGCGGCTTTTTCAAAAGTTAGTGAAGATGCGTCGATTCTTGAAAAACCGCTCCACGTACGCCGGGTACCTCACAAGAAAATAAGAGAGAGAATGTAAGAGAGTGACTCAAAAATAAATCAAAAATAAAATAAGAGAAATAAATGCTGAAAAATAAAATAAAATAAATGAAGGAAAAAAATGGAATTTTGCAATGAACAATTCGGGGGTCAGATTACCCGAATGCAGAAAACCGAACGAAAATTTTCAAAACACAAAACTAAGCCGTTTGCCTCCCCGGCAACGGTGCCATCTGACAATTCAAAAATGCACGCGTTAAGAAGCTTGAATTATCGTTCGCTTAGAAATTAGTGTGTCATTTCGTTGTAGGCGGCAATCGAAATCGGTCAACAAAATAACCACAAATATTTATTCAATTTTTAATCACGTGGCTTTATGTTTATTTTACTTGGGTAAGTCTTAAGGTCGAACTCAAGGAGGCAAAGGAACAACCTAGAATTATGTCTATCAAAGTTCGTGCACAGTTTTCGAGGCGGGTTTTTTTGTAATTTTTAATGCAATAATGGATGCAAAATACAAATTCGGCTTATTTTAGGGACTAAAATATATATGTCAATCAAACAATGTCTGAAAAATACGAAACTTGGCCACAACGCAAATTATGATGAAATGAATGCACTATATTGTTTTTGGAATTTTTGGATGCAAGATGAATTTTTTTTATGAATTTTTAAATGCAAACAGAGTGAATTTCAATATTTAATTATAATAAATATTAAACCTAATTATTTTCAAGGGATAAAATTATCTATGATCTATCACTAGGTAACAGATCTCAAAAAATCCTAAACTTCAAAAATGTGAGATTTAATACCTATTCTTAATCGTAAAATACTTGCACAAATAGCTATATCAAATAAAAATTGTCTTTACATTATTTCCAATAAGATTATCAAATAAAAGAGATTATCTTATTAAGTATAAGTATTATATATAATATGCAACAATGATTGAGAAAAAATTCCCCGGAGAATGAACTCCGGGAAGATATAATAAAAAGAAATTAAGAATTAAGATAAATTAAGTAGTAGGAATGAACGAGCATGTTTCAATTAAAAAAAGATTTCTTTATTCTTCTCCCATTTTTTCTTAGAACACAAGAATCAAATCTGGATTATACATCAAACATCGAAATATGCAAAATGATTTTTATATGGCAAATTATGCATGAAAATGCAATTCTTTTTGGGCAAATGTTAACCACAATTAATTCTACAATCTTTCATTTTTCGGAAAGTATTAGAGCAACGGTTAATCAATTATGAAAATTAAAGCACAAACTGGGCAAAGTATGCAATTTTCCACAGAACAATTAATTATTAATTAACTAATGATCACAGAAATGTCCATAATATGGCAAACAGTAGAGAATTAATCGATGAACATTATGCCATTTTTGGATGATAAAAATAATGTCATGTAGCTATTCAAAACTAAGGGGAAAGACATGGGTATGATTGCAATTGCAATAAATAATGTAAACATAATATGCATTAGAGGGACCTAGGTGCAATTACCAGGAGCTTTGGGGGGGTGGCTGTTGCAATTTTGCCAGAGGGGCACGTACGTGGCACGTGCCCTCTAGTCGGTGGGGGTTTTCTGTGCGAATTGGGGATTCTCCAGGGGCGCTTATGCGATTCTTCTGTGGCGCACGTGCAGATCACATGCGGTGGCAGGCTCGGTCAGGAGGATTGTCGCGAGCCTCCACGTGTCAATATATCGTGCCTCAGCCTTGCTCCGAGGCTCAAGACTGGATCCGAGGCTGGTGACTCGATCTACACCGTTGATGATAGTTGATCCGACGATGGAGGTCTTGGTGTGTCTGGATGGTCAGATCTTGAGCCTTTGTGATTGGATGATGGGCGTTGGCCGACACACGGCCGAGGGTCATCGGAGGAGAGGTGGAGAAGCCGGATATCGCTGGCCAAGGTGGAGGAGGGCCGGGGGAGCAGAGACGGAGGTGATGTTGCGGAGGGTTGGCTCCACCGGAGACGCATGGCGAAACAGACAGGTGCGGCGTCGTAGCTTGAAGCGTCTGGAGGATAGGGGCTCTAAGATGACAGAGCTAGTTGTCGGAGGCAATAGGCATTGACATTGATGAATGGCACGACGTAGTTGAAGGTAAATGTTGGATTTGTTTACGGAGAAGATGAATAGATGGAGATCGATTGTGGTGATTGGGAGATGTCGATCGGGGGAGGGACGATGTTCGAGAGATGCGAGGCGAAGTGGAGGAGGAGAAGGGGTACCTAGAGGGGCTCGACGGAGGTGTACAACTGGAGCAGAGCAGCTGCCTGGGCTTTGCTGCGACGAGGGGCTTGGGGCCCTCAGATCACGTCGACCTTGGCTGTCACTATCGGAAGGGGATAAACGGCGGATGGGGGCTTTCGTCAGTGCGGCATAGGTTTTATAGGATGATGGAGATGGACAATGATGGAAGATAGTAGGTCGGTGATGATTGGAGATTTGAAGAGATCGGATCGAGAGGTGGCGGAGCAAGATTTGGGGGGATTGATCTGGAGATTTGAGATGCGGCCGGCGGTGCAAGATTACAGCAAAATCGCTAGGATTCGAAGGTGGCGATGGCGCGACGAGATCGTTGGCGGGGATTTCAGGGATCGTGGACGGTGGAGGAATCGCAGGAGGAAGACGGTCCCTGGGCCATCCTATCGCCCGAAGATCGGATGGCCCAGATGGTTGACGCGTGGCGACGATTTGGGGGAAGAGGCGCGGCACGTGCTGGGCACGTGCTGGGCACGTGTGCGGAAGGCACGTGCCCCGCACGTGCGGGGTCATTTTAATTTTTTTAAGAAAAATGAATTAATGAAAATTCAAAAAAAGGCTAACACGTGACGGCTCCAGGAGCTGCCACGTGTCAGCACCACAAAAATTGACAAATAAAAACTTTGTAAAATCCAAAATAAATAGCTAGCATCCTCGGATCAAAAAAGTTTCTTCACGAGAATTGCTCGTCTTGATGAGATATACAACTTTCATGAAGACATCAAAACCAAAATCAATCAATTGCACAAAGTGATATTTTTGTGGTATCCCATGTACATAGAATACCTTGATTTTGTGTTTTATAATTTTTTGTCATTTTTAAACCAGATAAAAATCCGAAAAAAACATGATAAAATCAAAAATAAATATTTACATATTAATCTATTTTTTGGATTTTTATTAATTAAGAAAAAGAAGAAATAAAATAAAACTTGAAAAAGACCAAATTTGTACAGGTAGTTAGTAAAGACTCGGACCCAATTTGTTTCTTTGATTTCAAGCTCAATTTAGATTTGGATTCTTACGTATTTTAATAAAACTTTCATAAAAGAAGATAAATGAAAAAGAAATAAACTAAAATAGGTTAATTATATACATAAAATAATAGGTAAAAATCAGCTAAAATACAAAATGTACAAAAGAGGCCCAAAACCCAACTTTCACATATGAGCTCTGATTCACTTGAACTTGGGCTTATTTTGAAGGTAATTTCAAAAGCGAGTAGGATTAAACAGACACTGAATGAGGAAGATATGAGGGTTTTAGTCCATAAATCCTGAAACTAGGTTTTGGGTTTTTGGTCCATTTGTTTGGGTTAGTGATTTTTTTGTATTTTTCATTTATTCTTGTTAGTGATATGTACACAGTCGAGGTGGTTTGGGACATTTGGAGTTAGCATGAATTAGTTAAAAATCAGGGAAGTTAGGCTATTTACAGGTCAATTTTAGTTTGGGATTTTTGCTTCTTATTTGTGCAAAAATAAGGGATAAAATGCAATTCTTATGAAAACATGCATGAATGCTAATTATGCCGAATAGATGCAGAAATGCTGATGATTTTGAGGGATTTGAGCTTAATTAATGAGATTTCATCAATAATGTACACTGGTTGCTCTTGCAATTATTTTTATTATTTACAACATATTTTTATATACAAGTTTTAAGAAGAGAACAATTTTATTTTAGGTGAAATTATTGATGAATAAATTAGTGTATGGGAAATGTATTATATAAAAAGTGTACAAGTAGTGAATATACCCCGGTGAAGATTTATTTTCTTGATTTTAGGCCTTCTCTCCTCCTCCTTTATTCCTTCTCGATCAGGTCAAGTCTTGACCTTACCTCGAGGCTAGAATCAACTTGTATCTATTACATACATACAATCTTTTGTTTTCTTTATTTTTCTTTTATTTACTTATTTATTTTAGGTTAAAAGGTGATAAATATACAATATTTACACAAGAATTAGGATTGGTAAAATAAGAAATTTATTAATATTTACAGGAGTTTTATAAGGGATTTTAAGCAAAAATAAATGAATAAAGATGATGAAATGTAAATTCGTCATCCTCCTATGCTTTACCTTTGCTAATCCCTTAGTAAACACTTATTTGAAGACTAGGTGAATAAAAGAAAAAGGAAAAAATAAAGGACTTGGACCAATATTGATTATTAAACTTATCTTCATAAAATCAAAATATGGAGCTCGGTCAAACCTTTGGATTATTAGTTTGGCGGAACCTTATTGGGAATAGGATGTAAGACTCAACAACCCTCAAGTTCCACAACTCTATGTTCAAGTTTCGTCAAAAGTCTGGTCAGAACAAGTCTGCATACACAAACTCTTATGACTATGAATCTTTTCTTGTACTGTATAAGTGGAATATAGCTCCCCACCTCATAAGTGACAAAGAAACAACCTCCTCTAACAGGGTAACTGTAATTCTCCGGTCTAGCTACTTTATCCTTCAGGAGTAGGGTATTCCCTTCTAAGTTCAAGTACAGCCAACTCAAGAAGAGAGGGTAGAGAAGAAAATGTATTGTGGCCTTGAAGCTTGACCAGTGTAGCCAAGTTTTCAGCTACAGGCTTCCTTTATATAAGACTTTGAGGCATATGCCTTGCTTATGATATATATATATATATATATAGGGAAAAAGGAAGCTACACCTGGGGGTGTAACTAACTAGCTACACCCGATCATTTTTCTTATTAGTTTTTGATTTTTTTGAAGGAAACTTATGAGGATTTACTTAGTTTATTGAGTGGAATATGTGTTTCAAATTTCATGCAAAACAAACATTCCTAACATGCCTATCTAGATAGGGCCAATTTCAATAATTCTGAGACCGTTAAAATGTGATAGGCTTGATAGAGATGATAGAAGTGTCGAATTTAGTTGAAATTGGCATGATATCATGGTGATATATGGTGATTTAAACCCCCTAGGTTTCATTTAAAAAAACATAAAAAAAACGAAAAAAATGGTTGGGTTCAGCTAGTTAGATACACTCACGGGTGTAGCTTCCCCAACCCCATATATATATATATGAGGTAAATGGGTCTGCTCCTTGGGAGGAGCCAACGGGCAGCTCCCACCTCCATTTTCCCCCAAAAAGTTTTATTTTTTGGAAAATAAAAATTTGTATATGCATCACTATATCCCTCTAACATTCTATTAAAATTTCGTCAGAAATAGAGACTCCTACGGCCTCCATCAAAACATGGTCGATTGAAAAAATCCTGCAACCGTTGAAAAAATGACGTCTGGATGGAGGGCTTAGGAGTCTCTATTTCTGACGAAATTTTAATAGAATGTTAGAGGGATATAGTGATGAATATACAAATTTTATTTTCCAAAAAATAAAAAAATGGGGGAAAATAGGGGTGGGAGCATCCCTGTTGGCTTCTCCCAGGGAGCATACTCCTTTTCCCCTATATATATATATAGGGTGCCCTTCCAATAGGAAGCATCCTTCCTGACTTCAGGAAGGCCACCATCTTTTTTGTAGAAAACACGATTACTTTAGTAAAATGCATACATAGTTTGTATTATAATTGCATACTATAAATACAATTCCGCATACAAAACTTCACATTATAATACAAACATTAAAACTGTACAGTGTAATACAAACTATATATGTATTCTACTATAGTCTTCGTGTTTAATACAAAAAAGGGCCGGCCTTTCTGAACTCAGGAAGGACCAAGTCCTATTGAAAGGAAATCTTATATATATATATATATATATATATATTCTTTTTTTGAATATATACACAGGTGCAACATGTACATAAGGAGCTTTTCTTCTTGAGCCAGTAGACTATCCCTCTTTGAAGCTTTATTTCAACCCACAACATCCCGTCTTTAGACGTTGGCACCGCTCGACTAGGTTGAGGAACACTGGCCACTTATTGTGACTATGAATGTTTCCACTCATGCGTTTCCCCAAGCTAAAGGATTTTGCCTCCTCACCACCTCATCCGTGTTGAGCTACATGTAGAGTGCTTGTTCAAGTTAAGCCACTATCTAAATGGATCATGTGCATGTTGTTAAATAGACTACTTAGACTAATCAAGATGAAATGCGAACATAGACTTATGAACTTAAAGAATTAAGTCTAGAGCTGAAAAGTCCTAACTCTAGTTCCTATAAGGTTCCTCTGAAATTAAGTGGATTAAGGTCTTAACAAAGCTCCATTCTTCGATTTTATTTCAGACTAGTTTAAATGTTAATACCATTCTGAAAAATGCACATGCAAATGAAAGAAATATATACAAAACATTTTTTTTGAAAAGAAAAGGAAATAAAAGGTCAAACTCTTTTTTTTTGAATAAAGAAAAGAGTAAGTGGATTGAATGTATTTACAAGGAATATATACAAGTAAACGCACAAGGATTTCACAAAATTTATACAAGATTTTATAATACAGAAGGATTTTATTTACAAGTTTTAATTACATGTTTTATAAAAGGATTTTATATACAACAAAGAATTTTATAGGAATAATTACAACTTTTATACACACGTGGATGTTACAACAAACATATACATTCCATAATTTATATCCCACGTGACAAAATATTTTTACAAAAAATTTACAAACCTTTTCAAATCATTTTACAAAAGATTTTTACAAACATTTTTCAAAATATTTTACTAAGATTTTACAAAAGTTTTACATATGTTTTTACAAACTATTTTTACAAACATTTTACAAACATGTTTTTGCAAACATTTTATTTTCAAATTTTTACAAACATTTTGTACAATTTACATAATTTTGATACAAAAAATAATTTACGAATCATTTTACAAACAAAATAATTTTGTAAATAATTTTTTAAAGATTTGTACAAAAATAATTTTACAACAATTTTTACAAAAAATAGAAATAGTGCACAAACACTTTTATAAAAGCATTTTGCAAAAAAATTTACAAACAATTTTGCAAAATGTTTACAAAATATTTTACAAATATTTTTGCAAAAGAGTTTACAAATAATTTTTATAAAAAATTTTACTGATCATTTTCCAAAACATTTTTATTATAACTTTATAAATAGTAGCCATATTATTAATCACAAAAGTATGAGTTATGGCTAAAGTATATATACAATATATACGATACCCCCTATACTTAGCTCGAACTATGTCCTCATAGTGACCATGAAGTGATAAAGGAAGACATAACTCGTGCTAAGTATAGAAAAGTAATGAGAATCCTATGCTACAATGACTCAAAGAATGAAACAATAAAATGAATAGAAGTTGGTGATCCCCCCTATACTCAGGATCAAATAATCCTAAGTATAGAAGACTGTGAAAATGGTGAAAACCAAGGAAGAGAATGTACATGAAATCAACGACTCGACTTGGACTCCCTATACTTGGGGTAAAATATCCCTAAGTAAAGAAAAGAATACCTACAGTTGAGGGACAAGCGAGAGAGCATAAGAAACTAAGATGAAAACATCCAGATGAAAAGAACGACATTACTCCCCTTATACTTAGGGTAAAGGATCCCTAAGTATAAGAAACAACATGAACAATGAAACATAATGAAAATGAACAACTCGGCGTTTACACCCTCTATACTTAGGATAAAGTACCTCCTAAGTATAGCAGAAATCCTAAGCGAGACATGGGGTGTAAAAAAATGGAAGAAATAAATAACAAATCAAGACGGAACACATATATACAAAGTAGACAATGTTGAGGTGCCTCTCAACAAGCGTTAGAGTTTATGCCCCTGATTGGGTGCAAAGGGTAGGAAAACACAATATCGAGGTTCAGGACGACTTCTGTAATGCGAATGTCATACTATCGTTCTAGTCTCAGTATGATAACAACAACGAAATCAATAGTGAAAACAACGACATCCGGATAAACAATTAGGTAGTTGTCTGCTGCTGGCTAAATAGAAGAGAAAATAAAAGCAAGAATCGATTGCATACATGAAATCATCAACACAAGCTTAGAATGGAGTGAAATGGTGGAGCCGATGAAATCAAACGTGGAGAAAGAAGGATCGGTCATGGAATCCTCCACGTCAATCACTGTCTCAAAAAGCTATGTAAGGTTTGGATCAGGAGACTCACTAGGAAAACTGATATTCGATGCAAAAAATTTGGGGAAATCAGATAAATCATTGAATGTATCAAAGATAGGCTCATCCTCACGAGGCTCGTCGAGGAGAGACAACTCAGATTCAACAGAAAAATCAGACGATTCGGTCTCGTGATCCAATAAATCAGATGCAAAACTAGGAAATGAAATCAAGTAAAAAGAACATATCACCCACGTATAACCCTCAAGGAGATGAGACAAATAAAAAAGACTCGAGGAAGAGAACAAATGATCAAACTCAAATAATGAGTTCTCTCTCGAAGTCAGAGAAAAACCGTCGAACATATCAGAAATATCAAGCTGAAAGAAATTCATGTCAAGATCAAAGAGATCATTGACCTGCCAGAGTGTAGGGATCTGAGCTAGGGAAATGCTGACAATCATATGGTCCTCAAAAAGTATATCAATCCCATCACGTAGGTGGACAGACGACTCACATATGGCACTATAAATGTTTGGCAAATCAAAGCGGTGTCCCTCATCTCACTCTGGTTGCTGGAATGGATCTGAACATCCATATGAATATGAAAAGTACCTCTGAGGAATGAAATCTGGCAGCTCCTGACATGGAAATTAGAATGGATGAATGAATGACTGAAACATCGTGGACTCATGCTCCATCTCTTAGAATACTAGAAGGGCTTGTATCCAAGACTCAGTGACTATCTCATCATCCATTTTCTGTGAGGCATCGATATCCATGTCCTTTGGCTGGTGTGTGTGTACTCTAAATCCTCATGAAGTATATCACACATGACCGGTTCTGCATCTCCCTCATGTGTTGTCCCGACTAAATCATCTCGTGAAGACTGGGAAATCAACCAGATGTCAAAAAACTCTCCAAAGACGATCCAAAGTAAATCAACATCGAGACTGTGGTATGAACCACCATACGAGGCATCAACCAGTCTCTGCTGCTTGGTGGACATCCCCTATAGAAGATCTGTACAAGGTCAGTCTTTAATATTCCATGATATGGAAGTCTCCTCAAGAGTTCAAGAAACCTTGGCCATGAACCATGCAATGGCTCACGGGGGTCTAGGGTAAAATCTCTGATAATAGACTGCATCAAATATGCTCTACGATGGGGGTAAAAGCTCTGCAAGAACAATGCCCATAGGTCACCCCATGTTATAATCTTCCTCCACAACTCTCTGTGCCATCTCTTGGCTCTAGCCTGAAGTGTGAGAGGGAAGTTCATTAGTCTCAATTTCTCAGAAGTGATGCCTGAATATGCTCATGAATCACAAAACTCCTTAAACTCAGAGATATGAAAATACAGCCCTCGTGCACATTCCCTATAAAATTCGACAACATCTGAATAAATTCTAAATCCAAGGTGAATGGGCTCAAAGTAGAAATTGACTGCTTTCCTGGATCTGGCTGCTCACCAATATCTACCAATTAAGGCACTGCCATCCTAATAGAAAAATCACCCGTATCTAACATCTGCTCAGTGTTATGTCCACGGGCCTCAACTCCTTGCTCAGCATGCCCAATAAGACTTAGAAGTGGGAACGAGAGGGAACAAAGAGGGTGGAACAAAGAAAGAGAAAGAGAAGATGAGAGAAGGGACAAGCACGAGAGGTTGATCAGAGTTCCAACCTCAAGACATGGTGGACGAAGATGATGGGGATGAAAAAACGAAGTCGTAAGATCCGACTGAAACGAACATCTATCCATCATCACGACTCAAGAAAATAGAAGGAGTGATGAGAGAAGAAGACATATATAGGTGTGGGAGAGGGTGAAAAGAGAAGAAAACAGAGTGAAGATAGAAAGGAAACAGAAGGTGACTGCTAAAGACCAAGAGAAGAAGAACATAACCAACTCAACATCAAGCACAAGCAAATGCAAAGCAAACCCCAGATTCACCTACTCAACTTGGTGATGACTGTAAAAGATCGATCGTTAATCTTGTCACTTTTATAGTTAGGTGATCAAACAAATATATTAGCAAACTCACAGATATAGTCTCTTAGGGTAGTTCATGTCTAAGCTGGCGGAACACACCAACTCAAATACGACTACTTCTACTAAAGTCAGAGGTATGTGCTTGCAGCAATAACATGACCCAAAAGTTAGTACAAACGCTTAGGGCACAAGTCCAAGGCATTGGGCTCTAATCCTTAAGTGTGCATGCCTCACTCAGTCTAGAGAGTACCTGTATACAATAAGGGGTTTCTCTCCCCAAATCAATGGAGTGAATCAATTATATGGGTCAAGTTCAATTAACAGTCTCAATTTTTAATTTTTGGTTTTCTCTTTTTTTGGATATTTTTCAATGAAACGTCTAACGAATTTTCCGAATTCCTTTTTATTCCTAAGTCCAGAAAATAGAGGGAGTAAGATGGAAAAGCCGATGCACGATGAAATCTATGAATGCATGCGCAAGATAGAGTCGCGTACCTTGCTCCAGCAGTCTACATGCAATATGATCCACACATAGAATTAAACTAATCTAAATGAATGAAATATGAGAACTATCCTAAACAGAAATTTCTATTATCGTGAAGAACCAATTTATTTGACTAAGTCCAAACAACATCTATAGGAACAAATATTCTTATTACATATGTGGACCTAATGCTACTTGGCTCAATTAAATAGAAACCTAAATCTAGGGGTCAAGCAAAAAAAATCTGCATGAAATAAATTAAAATAAAAGTGAAGAATACAAAACACGGTGAGGTCCCCCAAGTGCACCGACACTTGGTGAAACAAACCCCACAATCCAAAGTGAGTCTAGTGTCTAAATAAAAACAAAAAAAGGGAAAGTGCCAAATATTATTACAAATTAATTAAAAAAATAAAACGGAAATAAAAATGCTAAAAAGGAAAAAATGCTCCAAAAACTGTTCTTCCAAATATGCTTCTCCTCCTCCTACGCTCTCTTGCCGATCATTAAAGAACTAAGCCGCCTCCACTTCGCTCGGGTGCACCGACGCTCCTAAGAATGCCACCCTAGTTTGCCGGGCCCTTGCAGAAAAAGGAAACAGGAAATATGTTAGAAACAAATAAGAAAATAGAGCAAATAAAATAAAGAAAAATGAAATAAAAATAAAAACAAACACCAAGAATAACAATAAAAAACAAGCAACCTATCTACCCTCGCCATTCCTCCCCGGCAACGGTGCCATTTGTTGAACACTACCTTTTACGGTTTTTATTTTATGGAATTATTCACCAGTAAAAATGTCGTCTCAACCTAAAGAAGCGTCAGACAAAAATTATTGTTAATATCTACAGCTCAAGCAAACAAGCAAAGAAATGAATGTCAACAAAAGAACTTGTTTTTTTACTTTATTTGTCTGTATAGTGTACTTGATCGAGTTCAGAGAGGCTATAAAATCTCGGGGGTTAATTAAATCAGGGATAAACAATGAAATAAATGACGAAATCTGAAGCATAATATTCTTATTTTTTTATGATTTTTTGTCTTTTTAATTTTTATGAAATTTTTAATTTTTTAATTTTTTTGTTTTCTCATTTTGTATTTTTTTTATTTTTAGATTTTGCAAATGCTTTCAATTTTCGAAAATAAAAGAAAATAAAAACAAGAAAAAAATAAAAGAAAAGTGAGAAAACAAGTTTTTGGATTTTTAAAATATAGCAAGAATATGCAAAAAAATCAAATAAAAATATTTTTTTGATTTTAGTTCTTTTATGTTGTTTTTCTGATTTTTTTGAGAATTTTTAGATTTTTTAAAGTTCTCAATAACTAAAATAGGAAAATGATAAATAAAAATAAAATGATTTTTTAGGATTTTGAAAATAGGAAATAAAATCAAATATTAAAGTAATAAGCACAAACAGAAAGATAAATCTTTAACTTTTCCAGAAAGTTTTTTACTAATTTTTGGATTTTCTACAATTTAAAATGATTTTTTAATGTTTTGAATGTTTTTTCTATTTTTTAGTTTTTATGAAGAATTAGAATATGAAATTTGGTCAAAAAAATAAAATAAATTAAAATAAAAAAATATGGAATTTTTTTCGAAAAGTTTTTATATTTTTGTATTGATTTTCTAATGTAAACAAGGAATATTTTTGAAGTTTTGGATGTATTAAAACAAGAAGAATGATTTAAATGCAAAATAAAAATTAGTGATAAAAGAACGAATTAACATGATCTTAAAATGATTTTTTATGAGTTTTAATGAATTTTTGGTATTTTTTAAATACAAATTAACATGCAAGATTAAATGCAGGTGCACTGTGGTATGGATTATCATGACATAGTTAATAACAACTACTAAAAACACAGGGTTAGTGATGCAATTTCCCCAAAAAATACAGATATCAATGCAAAAATTTAAGTTCCAGGGGCCAAATGATAATAGAATACAAGGGGATTCTTATTGCAATTTTCACAAAGTGCATGTGCATAGCACACGCTTCAGTTCAGGAAGGACCAAAGTGCGAATAAAATAAATGATAAGGTTATTTACGCAAAAGTTCAATGAAAAGCAAAATGACACGTGTCCCGAGAGGGACCTATTTGTAAAGGAAATAAAGGCATGGGAAAGAGGCCAATTGCACCCTTAATACACGTGGTAGGATCAACGGGTGTGATGCTTCATCACTCTGATGAATGACTAAGATGAAAACGCGCGTGGACAACTTAGATCTGCTTGGGGAACTCGATCCCTGGCGTTGCTTTGGGGATTTATTAATGTATGAGATTTGATCTGGCAGTTTGTCTCTTGATATGATGGCAATGGAGGCCCCAGGAAGAACTGGGATGAAGGTTGTCGAAGGTGAACTTCAATCAACCAAATCTCGCCCGATCTCTGTCCACAAGAACTCCTAAAGGTTGTGGCTCGCTCCTGCAATGATTCTCTCTCTATCCAACGACTCCACGACGCTCGAAGGTAGCTGGTATTCTATATGGAGGTCGAAAGGTCTTCATCTCCAGGTAGACCTCCAGGTCCTACTCTTCGCTCCAAAATGAGCTCATGGGACTTGCAAAATGTTCCTTGCTCGGAGGAAATTCTCCAGCCAACTTTATTTGGGGAAAAACAAGAAGATTTGAGGGAGCATGGGGACCTCTGATGAACGATGATGGGATAAAGGTCAAACCCCGGATCTGGAGTGATCTGGAGATGCTCAGGTTGTGGGGGAAGATGATGAAGGCAATGACAATCGTGATAGTAAGTCATCTATGACTGAAGGTGATCAAAGCATCTTCAATCGAGCAAATCAGAGGTAAATGATATAGAACAAATTTGAACTAATCAAGGAAGAGAAATGCGAAATCAAATGCTAAAATGAAGTTAAACTACCTAAATCTACCTATGGGTGCATGGCGAAGATTCTTGCCTTGATATGCTGCGAAAGGGGAGAGGCAAAACATCGTAGTGGCTCTCCGACGACATGTGGGGATCACATCCCAAATTATATGTCCCACGATCCTGGATATGGGAATCGAAGCCCTATCATCGCTTGATACCCCAAACTCAACCTCGGGCGAGAAAAACCTCTTAAGAATTGATCGATCGAAGTAGATGAACATCTGGATGTATAAATAGGTAATAGGTCCGATGATGTTTTGAATTTCAAAAATCAAGTAATCCAAGGCAAGAAGAGGGGAAGTGATGATCCAGCAATGAAGGTGTTCAATTGGGTTGGAAGTTCGGATAAGAAAGTGGAAGGGGTTGATGAATATTACATACGGGAAAATGGGAGAAGGATGATCTGGCGAGTGGGAAATTCGGGGAGGAGCGTTGGATAGGGAGTTGACCTGGGTCAACAGACCTGGGATCAACCAATCAGAGCACTCGCCGCCAGAAGACAAAAATCGCTACGTGATAAAAAAGTGGGAAAAATGAAAAATAAATGAAAAATAAAATAGGAAATGAATTTAAAATAAAAAATAATGTAAAGAGAAAATGTTAATAATTTAATTAACTTATTTGTTGTAATTTTTAATTAATTAAATAAAATATGTACAAGGGTAAAAATAAATAAAATATGTTATTTATAAGTATATATACTATATATACAACACTCTGATTTTTAATTTCTTATTTTTATAATTATACTTCAAATTTTATAATTAATTAATTTACAACATTTTACAAGGGTTTTAAAATTATTTTTGTTAGATTTTTAGGAGTTTATTTATTTGGAAAAATAAATAGGGTTATGTTACAATTTACATAGTGATACATATATAGTATATACATGATTTCATTTTGTATATTTTTTATTTTGTAATTTTTATTTGTATTTTATATAAGTTAAATACAATATTTATAAATAGTTTAAATAATACAAGATACACAAAAATACAAAGAAAATAAATCTGCAAATTATATACAAATAATATACATATGTATAATATACAATAGTCCCCAAAAAAACACATTTCACATATTAACTTCGATTTTGTGAAACCACTTCTATTTGAAAGATTATTTAATTTAAAATACAATGAAAGTTAGTTTGATTAATTTTGAGTTTTTAGAGAAGATATTTATATGATAAGCTGAGCTTTACAGCTTTTTCAGATTGTTGTTATTTACACAACGTACGCTGATTGTTCTTGCAATTATTTTTATTATTTACAACATAACAATTTTATTTGAGGTGAGAGTGTTGATGAATAAATTAGTGTAAGGAAAATGTATTATATACAAAAGTGTACATGTAGTGAATATACACAAGTGAGGATTTATTTTCTTGATGTTAGGACTTATCTCCTCCTACTTTATCCCTTGTCAATCAGGTCAAGTCTTGACCTTCCCTCAGGGCCAGAATCAACTTGTATCTATTACATGCATACATTCTTCAGTTTTCTTTACTTTACTTTTATTTATTTATTTTAGGTTAAAATAGTGATAAATACAAAAAAATTTTCCCCAAGAATGAGGGTTAGTAAAAGAAGAGATTTATTGATATTTACAAGTATTTTATAAGGGATTTTAAGCTAAAATAAATGAATAAAGATGATGAAATGTAGATTCCTAAAGAAGTCTATGATCTGCAGGTCTAAGCAATCTCCTTGAACATTGTCCATGCGACATCGACATCCTTGTCGAGAAAACCACCATCACATGCATCACTAATGGGTCCTTGCATCTCGAGGGTGGGACCTCTAAAGAAACTCTGAACAGTGGTTGCTCTAAGAAATCCATGATATGGTCTCTTCTGTATTAAGTCCTTAAACCTTTCCTAGGCCTTGTATAAGGGCTCATGAGAGAGCTGGGTAAAGCTTGTGATCTACCACCTCATTTGATTGGTCCTCCCAAAGCGATATAACTTATTCAAGAAAATATCCATAAAAAACACACATAGTCTATCCCCAGATTCTTCAACAAATATGATCTCTTGTCAGATAAGGTGTGGGGAAATACTTTCGGCTTGATGTAATCCTGACTGATTCTTGAATGATGCAAATTTTCATAGACCAGTATAAACTCCTGAAGAAATGCAAATGGTTCTTTGATAACATTTCCCTAAAATTTGGGCAGCAACCGAGGGAATTTTGGTTTCAGTTCGAATAACCCATAGATTGCTGGTGGTTGGACATAATTACAAGTTTGACCCATCTATGCATTGTAAGCAAATCTCGTAATTGTTGCATTCTATCATACGTTCTACCCTTCAGTGGCTCTTAGTTGGTGAACCTCAGCTTGTAACCATTCATTTCTCTATTCGAACTAAGTCAACATGTCCAGAATACTTTGCAGTACTTTGTCTCCTGGGGGTCTCTTGGGTAGCATCTCTCTTGATTTCTCCTCACTACCTGTAAGAAAATATGTATCATGTCTTTTGCTTGAAAAAGAGTACTTAATGAGAAGAAAGTCAACCTCGGTGAATATAGATGAAGCATAGACCTGAGTCTAGCCTTGCTCAAAGGAGAAATGATCATACTTGTGAAGAGAGTCATACTGAGTAGGTGTTGGTTTTAAAAGAGAGTTACTTTGAACCGTTGAAAATTTCAGAGGAAAGTCAGTCATCATGAAGCACACGAAGTCCCCATAAAAATTGACTTCCTTTTCCATTCTCGAATCAAGATGTACAATAGGGAGCTCGACGTTCAAATCAAGTGATGCGAAAAGGCACATACTTTGAATGCATGTAAATACAAATACAATGCAAACACCAAATTTACCAACCCACCATGATGAAGTCCACGAAAATCTAACTGGTTATCTTTTCAATTTTATTTGGTGAATTTTTGCAAGTAGTTGTAATTACGCAAGCACACAGGTGTTGTCACCTATAGTGACAAGTGTTTAGGTGAACAAACCTTACACTTCAATCATTATTTTAGGTCAGAGGTAAGTGCTTATAGCACATGTACCCGGGTCAGGGTATACTCACTTAGGGAACAAGTCAAGGGTTTTTGGCTCTAATCCTTATGGCTCGCGCCTCGCTCTATGTGTATGATACCCGCAAATAATGTCGAGGTTGCTCTCTGGTTGACAATGATTTTTCCAATTATTATCCTGTTTATGTGATTACCTTTATTAGCAGTCCCCTTGTTTTAATATGGATGCACTTTCTTTGATTAGAATTCAAGAGATCATCTTCACATGGATTCCACTTTCCTTTAAATCTTATGTGAGATAAAAGCCACAGGAGAATTGGAAAAGCCATGCATCGAGAAACATGATGATGTGTGCAAACTTAGAAATACTTATCGTACATCCTTGCAGTCTCCATGTGGATGCAAAATAGAATTTAACATTCCCTAAGCGAAGATATTTAATGTATGCGTGGGAGACCGTACCTAGACAGAAGAAATTTCTATTAGAGAATGATAGGTCAGTTTAATTTGTCTAACAAAAGCGATGTAGTACATCTTTTATAGTGAATGTGTGGTCTTAGTCACACAAGCACAAACAATGAAGTCTAGTAGCTCTACGGCCATGGTACAATCTTAGGACTATGCAAACCACAAAAAATGAACCTCGAATATCCAGCTAGAGTCAAAATAGGCCAAATGTCCAAGTTTGGGCACATATGCGAAATCTCAAATGGGAATCGTTGTAGAGGCAGTTATTACAATTTATTTACAAAATAAAAGTGCAAAAATAAAAACCAAGACCTAAGATACACTCTCTCACAACTTAAAAAATAAAAATCACTTCTTGCCTCTTCATGACAGGGATTGTCATCATAATTTCCTACATCCGTTGGTCCAAGATGTGTCAGCTGTTGAAGTCATCGCTCGAATCTTCCTGTTACCTTGCACAAGAAGAAAGAGTCAGGGTAGAGAGATTTGACAAAATATATACAAAATATGAGAAAAAAAATGTTGAAACAAATAAAAAGACACCGAAATTCAAGGGTTGGACTACCTGAAAGGTGAAAACCTACACACTAAGTTATCTAAAATGATCCAAAACTGAATGCCTCCCCAAAAATGATGTCGTCTAATTGGGCATGCTTTTCACTCTATTTTAATGGTGTTGAATTATTGTAGCATGTGTAGAAATTGAGCAATCAAAACAATATGAAAATAAAAAATTAATTGACGTGGGCAAGTCCCAAGGTCGAACTCATGGTGGTAAAAACTTAGGTTTAATTTCACTTAAAACAAATCAGTGATTAGGTTTTTCAAAGTGATTTTTTAAAAGAAATTTGTTATTTTACAAATTTTTGTTTTTTGAATAGAAAATGAACAAAAAGAATGAATATGAAATAAAATGAACGTGGTTTTCGAAAAGGATCAAGGGAGATATAGATTCTTGCAAAAATGATTTTTATATCCAATTAAGTCCTAATATCAAACATATAGTTTTCCCTTAAAGTTTAATGCATGAGGAATGTAGAAATCATTGTTTAATAAATTTTCAATGCAAAATTAATTTAATAAGATGAATGTAATCTTTGGTATTTTAAGTTTTTGGGATGAAAATGCAAAAAAAATGAAATTTAAAATGTAGTATGCAATATATGATGAGATGAGACTACTATATTTTTTTGGAATTTTGGGGGTTAAGATGGATTAGTTAAAAATACAACTGTGAAAATATCTGAATTGACATTTTTCAGCTTTAAAGTCACATCATGTCATTTACGAAAGATCCTAAAAAATATAGATAATAATGCATTCAAAGAGAAATCAAGGTCTATTTTTATTTTCTCAATAGTTTATAATATATCCTAATTTAAAAATACATCATTGATTTTATGATGAATTAATTTTCTTAAATTAATTACTTTAATTGCATGAGAAGACTTTCTAATTTTATCATTTTATGTGGATTTGGTTATGTTTTACTCAGGGATTTAGGACAAAATTAAGATATAAAAGAGGTAAGGCGTATGTTCATCAATGGGGTTTTTTCTCCTTCGCCCCTTTGTCCCTTTTCCTTTTCTGGATTCTGAATGCTTCGAATCTTGATGGTTTCTCTTCTTGAGTAGCAAAATATCTTTCTTGAAGTGTCCTTTCTCCTTATAGTTGAAGTATTCTAATTCATTTGGATATGAATGCTGGCCTATGAACCATAGACATGTGTAGAGACTAAAAATATCAGAAGTGAATTTGTTATCATTGATCTATGGTCATACACAAAAAGATCAGATCCAAAATAATGCGATCATGAAAGTTGGTGTAGCTCTGATAGAGGATAAGATGAGAGAAAACCTCTTAAGATGGTTTAACCATTTGTAAATGAAGTCGGCTGATGACCAATTAGAAGATACGAGATTTAGGATGTTGAGCTGGCTAAGAGAGGGAGAGGAAAGCCCAAGAAGTGTTGGGGGGAGATTATCTAAAGGCATCTTAGTTATTTGGATCTAACTCGAAAATAACTCAAGATAGATTTGAATGGAGGCAATGAATCCATGTAGCTGACCCTACTTAGTGTGGGAAAAGGCTTTGTTGTTCTTGTATCTATGCACAATTCACCAACCCTCTAGTAGTATCTCGATCCTAAGGAACTCGCATATGGCGATGAGTGAATGGCTTGATCTTGAGGTCGTGGTGTTGAGTGACCAAAGGTGCAAGTGGTGATCATGTTTCATGGGTGAGAGATGTAGGAAGAAGGGAAAGTGGATTGAAGACATCATGGGCAAACAAAGTTTTAGGATCAACCATCCCCATTTGATGTGGCAAAATCTAATTGGAGAGGACCGATGAGGTTAGACATGCCTTTTGCTGAAGTGGAGTGAGGTGGCATTAAGGAGATGCACACACCAATGGCACCTAGCCACCTAGAAACATTGACTGAAAAGAAGTTGATTGAAAATAATAGAAAAAGAAAAGAAAAGTTGAAAAAGAAATAACAAATGAGTTCCAAATAAGAAATAATTTAAATAGAACTTGTAGATGAGATCAATAATATCCATGAATATTTTAAAATCAAATAAAGTCAATAGTAAAAGAAAACAAAATTTTTGTTTTTTCTATGGATAAAATACCTAATTTTTTATGTTTGTATTTCTCCTTCAATTTTACTTAATAATATATATGATAAAATTAAATAAAATAGTAGAAACATATTTACACCATTATTATTTTTGGATTTTTAATAATATAGAAAAACATGGAATAAATTAGAAGATGTATTATACACATGTGAATTAGGTCTAAGTATATATAGTCAGAAAAGGTCATTCCCAATGCTTTGTGATTTTTTAGAATTTATTTTTTTGGTAACTAGTTAAAGAACACCATAAAGAAAAGAAAAGAAAATAATAAATAAATAAATAAAATAGAATCAGATATGTACATAAAATAATAGACTAAAGTTACTGATGATGTATGATATACAATTCGGTCCCAAAACTCAATTTTTACACAAATAAACTCCGCCTCCTTTAATATAATCTCACCTTGTAGATAAGTTTGTGAGTATTGGGATCACGACATCACTAAAGGGGGTGAAAAGTGGTTCAAGGAAGTTTAAAAATTTTTCACAGAATATTAAGCAAGCACATAAATAATAGACCAAGCAAACCAATCAACACATCTGCATGGTATTTTAGTGTGGAAACCACTTGGGTAAAAGCTATGACATAAGTCTTCCTGACTCGAGATTTTTCGATTAGCCAAGCTATTCAACTACTTCACTAAAGATAGAGATATTTATGTGGACATCTCAAACATTTACAAAACTAATGCTTTACAATCTTGGATTAAGCACCAAGACCAACACTACAGATCATACACTATAGCGCAAGCAAAAGAACATGCAAGCTTCTGACTATCTTCATGCTTCTTTGAGATCTTACGTCGAAGAGATTCTCTGCACACCTAGGATCTAACACATAATGTCCTGTAGAAAGATGTTAGCTGGAAACAAGAGATATAACAATGATAATATATTCCAAATAGTATTATCTTTACGGATATCAAGAGAGTAATTCTTCAATAAAGAACATATGATATCTTGAAATAAATGAACATAATATAATAGCATTAAAAATTCACAGATAATAGCACAAAAATTATACCATAGATATCACATGTAGATAACCAATATCAATTAAATAATAAAAATCACTGCACCGAGAAGGGTTGCCAAAAGAACTTTGACATCTATCAGAAGAACTTGAAGAGAGGCTAGTGATTGAACTCTGCTGAACTGAAAAACATGCTTCATAACTTTTCTACTAATAATATTCTTCTCGAAAGATCAAATGAATTGATGAACTTGAGAAAGAATATCGAGAAAATCACTCAGAGAGAGCTTCTTGCTTTTAGAGAAAATAAGAGTGATTTCTCAAATGGCGTGTTCCAACAATGGGTATGTTGTCCTTTATATAGGGGCTCAAGAAAAATGACCGTTGGAAATAAATAGGCATGAAATCAAAGATGATTTGTTGATATGATCGGTCATGTAAAATACTATGATAGACGAACTGTCAATGATCGATCAGCCGAAGAGCAATGATCGATCAATTGATGACTATTTGAATGGAATTCAAAATATGATTGATAACTTCAAAGAGTATGATCAATAAAGTCTGATCGATAAGTGGAATACACGTGATCAATAAGTGATGATCGATTAGTATCAATATATGATGGATAAGTTCATGAATTCTTGATCTCCTGAAAAGGAAACTTTTGGTAGTGGCTAGACGTGGTTAGAATTTTGTAAAACAGATACATATAAACAATCACAACTCTTTTGAACACAGACAAGCAACAAAGATGAGATTTTGCTTCATCCTAGAGCGATGTCTCTTCGCAGTCATGTCGAATTAAGATCCACACTTGTAGTCTTGCAATCACAAGGAATATGTGAGTGACTATGATATAATCTTGTGTGTTTGTCATATTTAAAATCATGAAGAAACAAAGAACTAACAAGCTCCCCCTTTTAGTGATGACAAAATCTTTTCAAAAGATTAAAAGGTTGCAATCACTTAAGCATAAGAATTTTCAAATCAAACTTGATATATGCAAATATATCATTAAGTCAATATAAATTGAATATCACATGTTCAGACTTTGATTTTAAATGCTCCCCCTTTCTAAAATAATCATAAAACTTTTCACTTAATTCTTTTAAGGTGAGTGAATGTTGTAAGTCATAAAACTTGATTTTATCTTTTTATTTAATTCTTCCCCTTAATTCGACAATCCATTAATCTTTGAAGACATTTAAGTTTGATGAATTTCATTATCTCACTTTTTATGATCAATTAAAAAGAAGAATAAAAGAGTGATAGAAAACATGGATATTTCATAAATAAGCAGGGAACAAATACAAAATGTTTGCATGGATCACAAACTAGTTCCATCATACACAAAAGGAAAAAAACATCAAACTTAATGACAAGAATTTTAAGGAAAGAAAGACAAAGAACTAAGAGATACAAAGGCAGAACATGACTAGTCGAGAGGGGCATAGTCGGAATCCTCTTTCCTCTAGGAGAGCACTTGGCCTTCTTTCCACATTCAATGACATCTCCAGTACCAGAGTTGTACTCATACTCTAGAGTTTCACATTCTTCTTCTTTTGTCCCAGTCTCTTCTTCTTCTTCTTCTTCTTCTTCTTCTTCTTCTTCTGTTGCTTCAACTTCCAGGATAGACATGAGCATCCTAATGTTCTTTCCTGGGTGAGAGGAAGAGGCAACATGTCTAGAAGGTCAAGGTAAAGGCTATGGAGGAGTCAGGGATCATTGAGGTATATAGCGACAAGCACTGGAGATGCATGGGTCTTGGGTGTTGCGGGTGCTAGAGCAGGAGGGTGCTACGAGATATGCATCTGATGCATCTTATTAGACATGCGATAAATCATCCCAGATTGGTTGTTTATGACCTACACACCCGTTGGAGAAAGTTTCTATCTCCCATTTAAATTCATCATCGCATCAACTGTCTCTCAATTTTTACGGAGTTCGAGAGAGTGAGCTTTGATGATGTCCTGGTAGGTGAGGTGATCCTCTGTGGTGATGTGATTGTCTAGATAAACCCAATTAGTGTCAAAGGTAGAGGGACAGAGGCAAACATGCATAAGAATGAATCCCAAGAAGTGAGGGGCCGGGGTAGGAAGGATGGGTGTGGTTCCTAACATGGTGGCGAGCGGCTCAACTTCTGGATCATCTACTTTAGTAGTGAAGAGCTAGACTCCACACTGAATTGTTGGACTCAGAGGATCCAAGAAGGATCACAAGGGATGTGGGCACCGAAGTGGTGTAGGATATGGGTGATCAAGAATCTCAGATAAAGAAATCTACCAGGTGTCTGGGAACTAATGTAACACAGGTAATGTGTGCATAAATCAGTGCTTGAACCTTAGATTGACATGGGTGAGGTTGGACTTCTAGTTGCTAAAGCTTCAAGAGAAGACTCGATTGAGGAACCTCATGAGTTTGGATGTGCTTCCTAAAGTTGTGGATGGGTATTAGGGGTCCTTAAGCTCGTCTTGTGTAATGGAGTCTAAAACCTGGACGAGGGTTGGACTGGTGTCTATGCATCCTAAGATGGCAGAGATGATGGTGGTGTCTACTATGAATGTGTTACCATTCACTGTAGATCTAAGGTGGTAGGTGGAGGCATAACCTGTCTTCGAGATTCGTATTGAACTCAATAACAACATCGGGTGAGATAGAGTTGATCAAAGAATCAGGATAGCCATGACATATGATCGAATCAAAAAAGTTCCTAAACCTGTTCATGTTGAAGATCGTCTCAAACTCAGAAATGTGGTTGATGAAAATTGGACACAAAATAAGGCGAGAGGTCATCACTGTAAGACATGAATATGCACATATCTAATCATTCACGGATTCAGATAGGGAGGAGGAAGTTGTCTTGCAAATGAGTTCCTGTAATAATAGGAACACTAAGATACATATATGATCTAAGAAAAGAATAAGGAAATTAACAAACAATAAGTCTATACTTACATATGGTCGATCAAGGTCAGAAAAATGATCAATCAGGACTTTTCGATTAGGCTCTACTTGATGATCGATCATGCCTATGCTAGGGTTTGGGAAACTCGATCTTTGGTGGAATGTCTCTTGCTTTGAGAAGGTGTGAGAGGAAAGGCAGGGCTTGGGTACCTATTTAAAGGTGTGTGAGAGGTTGTAGATGAGATCAATCTTTTCTTTGGAGGGATGTTAAAGTGTCCTTCATGACTTGTAAAGAGATTTGATGTGTCATCTAATAGAAAGGTCTCCGATCATCTAGGTCAAAATAGGAAGGCTAGGAAGCATCCTTGGTGGCCTTTCCAAAGTGGGTTGAGTGTTAAAAAAATCCAAATTTTAATTTTTAAATTTCAACCCAAATGATCGATTAGTTATCGAGCATGATTGACCATGGGATGTCGATCAATGCTTAACTGAAGATCGATCAGTGGTTGACCAGATGCCTCTTTATGATCGATCCAGTATGTCCTAAATGAGTTCCTTTTTGTGAATTTGATATTCAATGAATATCACTCAAATTGCACAACACTAAGTCTCTCCTAATAGTCTAAAACTCATGTGCAGCTAAGGATTTTGTGAATATATCTGCTAGTTGCCTATCTGTTGAAATGTACTCCATACATATTTCACCTTTCAAGATATTTTCTCCAAGAAAGTGATGCCTAACATCAATGTGTTTCGCCCTAGATTGGTTGATAGGGTTTTTATCTAAGTTTATAGAGCTAATGTTATCACATAGAAATATAATATTGATAAAGGTCAAACCAAAGTCAGAGTTTGTGTTTCTCATCGAAAGTATTTGCGAAAAAGCTAGAGACACACCTATATACTCTACTTCAGTAGTAGATAGACTGCACGAGTTTGCTTTTTGAAAAACCAAGAAACAAGGACATTCCCTATGAATTGCGAGATGCTACTTGTACTTTTCTGATATGTATGATTATCAGCACAATCTTCGTAGCTATATGCAAACAATTCTAATGAATGCATCTTAAGATAAAACAAACCCAGATCTTTTGTAAAAACAAGATAACAAAAGATTTTTTATGGCTTTAAGTGACTTTCTTTTGGTACTGACTGAAAGCGTGCTGCTAATTATGTGCTAAACAATATATCGAGTCTGCTCGTAGTTAGATAAAGTAAATAACCGATCATAATGTGTAGCCGTTAGGCGACATGCTTATTAGACTAGTCAAGGTCAAAGCGAGTCACTGGAGCAATCAGAGTGGACTGCCCCAAAACCTTGTTGAAGCCAAACTTTGCTAGCATCTCTTTTGTGTACTTCTGTTGTGAAAGGAAAGTACATGAATCTATCTAATTGATTTGCAACCCTAAGAAAAACTTGAGTTCTCCCATCATGCTCATCTCAAATTGTTCCTACATGTCTTGAGAGAAATCCTTGTAAGGAACTGCATTAGTGGATCCAAACACAATATCGTCAACATAAAATTTCACAACAAGTAAATCAGACAAAACAAACATCACAAACAAGGTGCAATCTACTTTACCTATTATGAAACCTGAGTGAGAAGGAATGTTCCAAGTCGATCATACCACGCTCGAGGAGCTTGCTTAAGTTTGTAATGGGCTTTCCTTAGCTTAAAAACATGTTATGATGTCGAGGGGTCTTCAAAACTTGATGGTTGCTAGACATCAACTTCTTCTTTAATGAAGCCATTTAAGAAGGCACCTTTGACATTCATTTGATACAACTTGATTCTCTTGAAACAAGCAAAATCTAACATCGTTCTGATTCACTCAATCCTTGTAATAGGTGGATAGTTTTCATCAAAATTGATGCCTTCCTGCTATGTATATCCCCTAGCAACAAGTCTTGCCTTGTCCTGTTGGACTTGTAAGCTTTTGGAGACCCATATATGCAATCAAAGTTATTATTTTATCATGTCCATCTGTAATATTGTGAATATACTTAATGTTAAGGTACCTTTGTATAAGTAGCTATATGTACCATGGTCATATTGAATACCATGCAGCTGAGTGGACATATCTGACTTCAAACATGACATATTTAATACAAGATCTCCAGTATGAGAAGAGATGGTAACCTTTCTCTAGAGATCGATTTCCAGTCAACTTCTTGATGTAGGTCTTCTACATGGTAATAGAGATTCAGAAGTGTTGGAATAATCAAGCCAATGAGTTGACTTAATGAGGTCGATATAAACTAAGACCTGAGTCGTAACTGTCACTATTAGGCACACATCCTTTGACCTGTGACAGATATGCATTTATATGACTAAGTATTCACATTTAACAAACCAATATGTTGGTGACCTCGCCAAGGTCCAAATACCAGCATATTGGTGTGCATATGAAGTCATATGAGATTTATGATCAAAATAATAATACATATTCATAGTTGATGAACCGGGAGACATAGACCACTCATGAGATATTTTGGGTTCAGAATGAATTCCATGCATGACCATCTTATTTATAAAATTAGACATGAATTTGAGATATTAATATATGATTTTAGAAAGTATATGATTGATTTTGTCGCCCAATTATCAAGTGAGAAATCTATTGATATTACCTGAAGAGGATAGTCAAACTGGGGTTTGAACTTCGGATTTATCAAATTCTTCTGGTGTGAAAAATGAATGAGTATTAGAAATTCTCATGGTTAAATATATCATAATATATCATCTACCATGACACTTCCATTCCGAGGGAGTGTTGAAACATGATGGATTTTAGTGGCTCCATTTTAGCTAGGTGATTTGTGATTTAATTGGATTAAATTACAATTCATCCAAAATGGCATGAACCCTGAAATTGGATTCATATCCAAATTTCAAGTCACTATACATGGATAGTATGATCTCCCCGGCATTATCTCCAAGCATCTGCATTTGTATCTCATGAGTCCTAATTGGATTGGGATTCAAACTTGTTGATGTCAATATTCTTATAATAATTTTTACAATTTATTCATAAGGGAAATTTTGTGAATAAGATTCACACATATATTTCATTAATTAGTGTGAATAGTTATTCACAAGAATTAACATTTATATGGATATTATTCATATAATATTTATGTAAATATGATTTGCATATTATTTCCAAGTCATCAAATTGTGTGAATTTAATTCACATTATTAGATGTGAATTTGATTTACATTTAATTTTATACTCTTGAATATGATTCATAAGCTATAAGGATTATTTCCATAATTTTTCCAATATTGATAATATGATTATCAAGTTAATTAATTGATAAATAAAATGCAACAATATTTACTATTTTAGTCAATGTGGACGTGCATACTAAGTATACATGGTGCCATATGCAAGATACCTATTGAGAATAAGTCTCTAATTTATAGCATTATCAATTGATAATCAACAAAAAATACATTCCATATATGGAATTGGTTGGCCTTGTCTGATGACACATGGCACTACTACAAAGAGTCCTTGAGAAGAACTCTTTGCTGATTTGTTGCTTCATTTATTAGTTAAATTGTTTGGAGATAAAAAGGAGATAATTATATTGTTGGACAAGGCCTTAGTCTTAAGCCCTTGATCAACAATCCAAGAGCTATCATTGCACATGCCTACTTGAAGAGAAGTCTCATCAATAAGCATGTACAATGTGTATAAAAGGAGAATAAGACTCTCTTTTATTAACTTTTTTGGAGAGCAATAGTCCCTTAAAACTTCGTGCCCCTTGAGATGTAGAAGAGTGTTGGGTGTATACAACACATACATGCCTCTTTCTATTGCCTTGGTCGACATCCGAGTTCGTGGGAAGCAACATGATTCATCTCCGCACCCATAAGAGAGACACTATAGATCAAACTTCATTAGAGAGGTTTCTTATATTAGAGACTCATGCTTCAAAGGTAAACCCTATTATATCTCTTTTTTATTCAGTATGAATATAATAAATTATTTGGGAAATTGTTACCTTATTATTTATATTTTTTGAATGCACAAATTGCTGTGCTATATTTTCTAGTTCATGCCATGAACTTACATTGATTTAGTAAAAAAGATTGTTAAATATTATGCGTTTTCGTGATGTGTAGTGAATAATTTTTTATTTACTTCCTTAAATTAGTATCAGAGCCTTAGTTTTGAGGATTTGGATTTCATCCAAGTCTGATAAACAATCAGCTACAATGTCCCCATTATCAGACACATTGCCTTCTGACAGTTTTAACGATTCAAATATTTCATAGACTTTTAAATTTGCTATTGTTCTCCCCTATTTTAAACTTATTTTTGAGATATATATATATATATATATATATATATATATATATGAGGTATAGAATGTCGGAAAATATACCTAAAAGAAGCAGAAATTATTGGTGACATTTGAGTGAAGATCCAGATGTTAACAACGATCGTAGACTCTGATTTCAACTAAAGACTGTAGCGAGAACATATTGACTTTTTGGCAACTATTTTTGGGTCATATAATATGATAAAATACTGATTAATAAGTCATATATCAATTCTTCAATCAGTGTAAAAAAGTTCCGCGTGATTCCAACCGTGCAACCTCGAGAAATTAGATTTCTCCATAGGCGGAGTTGGAAGAGAACTTGATTGATTTAACTGACTTATTTATCATATTTTGGGACTCAAAATTAATGGAAATACATTTGATATATTTACATCAGGAGTTGGACCTAATATTTTGGAAATATTTGAGGTCGCAACGAATTTGAAATCCAAGATTTATGATGCCTTCTAATTTGAAGTGTGATTGTTGCAGCTTGCAAATTCGTATCCGAATTAATTGTTAGTTTATTTGGAAATATGTAATGTTTTTATTTCATATTGTACTGATTATTTATGATTTGAATGCTAATAATGCAATTGGAAAATTGTGAAATTAATTTGATTGATTTCATGAATTGTCTAGATTGTTACACTATACATTTTTCGCAATTGAAATAGTTTTGATTCAAAGAATTGTCTAGACTGTTGCACTAGACATTTTGAAATTTAAAAGGAAATTTTGAATTGGAGAAGTGTCTAGATTGTTGCACTAGACACTTTGGAAAATAAAAAAGAGTTTTAACTTCCTAAAATTTCCGAGATTTACAATATAGTATCATACATGGTCGAAGATCGATAAAATATCCTTAGTATAATATGCACTGATTGTGTTGTCTTGAATTGATTCAATGAAGGTGTCTAGGTCATGGATATGCTAATAGTCTACTTAATTGGCACCTTGCGTCACATTTGTAGTGGAAGCGCTCCTTGTTGGCATTATCTATCCGACCTGGCTGGTTCCATTTCAAGGAAAAGTAGCATGAAGAGTCATTGAAGGTTATGGGAAAAAATCTTAAGTGCATCACATAAGCATGAAGATCGCATCATATGCGATCGGGAGAGACTAGTCATACTAGTTGATTGGAATATTTGAATTTAAAAATTTTAAAGCAATGAAACCACATGATCCGAGAACACTTCTCGAATCATTTCATCTAGACTACAAAGAAGATATAAGAATACATCTTGAAACATGGTTGTGATTGAAGTCTCTAAAGTAGGAGACCGCCTATCTCAAGTCCGACCCGATGGAGGAGACGCTTGCGAGAGTATTGATGAGACATGTCCTTCTCACAATCCAAGATGTAGATCCAAGCAACATATCTCTTGATTTCGTCACACGAAATACGAGGTCTTATTTAAATGCAAGGAGAATCGAGGACGAAGAAGATCCACGAGCAATCAAAGTGGCAACACGATGGCGTAGAGACGACGGCGATTTCCTCTAGGTCAAGAAGTGGATGGCCAATCTTGAGAGAGAGGGGGGTGTGATGAGAATATGAGAGAGAGAGAGAGCTTGTGAATAAAATTGTGTGATAAAATAAGAACTAGGGTTGCCTCTTCCTTTATAATATTTGAGAGTCTATGGATTACAATCCTTGTATAACACAAATCAATGGTTGAGATTGATTTATGTTTTCATTCAATGACCATGATTTTGTTGTAAAAACTACAACAATTAATTTAATTAAATTAAATACATCGAATAATCATAAATACAAATTAATTCAATCAAATCAATACACATAGAAGGATTAGGAAGGAGGCAAAGCTCCTTCCAATGGGGGGGGGCGAGCACCATGAGTCCTACTTCAAGGTGGTCGTTCACCCTCCCCATATGGAAGGTGCTCTCCTTCTTCCTATTATATGAGAATACATATCTCATATAATACTTCATTATTTGCAACAACTTTTATTGCAAATTATCTCACAACAATTATTATAAAATATTTTGTGATAATTTCAATCATACCATTGGAAATTTTGAATCATATTCACATACCACGAATAAAATGTAAATTGTATTTTCAATTAATTGTCCAATGCGAGTCCAATTCACATCAACATTTAATATGTAAATACTATTTACAAATAGCTCTCTCTAATATATTATAAATCATATTTATAATATATATGATTAATATGGATAGAACTATCCACATTATTCACATCCATGATAATCATGTCATATTTAATTATCTTGGATCATCATCCTCATGCATCTAAATAATATGAATTATATTCAAATTATTCATGATAATTAATCACATTTAGTTATCAATTTATCAATGCTTAGATACATCATTCATCAATGGAATTATTCTTGAACTCTTACAAGAATAATATGCTTTCTCCGAGGATACTTGGATGTAAGGACAAGGCGATTGTACGTCCACGCATAGTGACTTGGATATTGAGATCACATCTCAAATCCAGATCTTGGGGACCCCTCAAAGATATTAATCTTCTCATTATATCTAAATCATATTCAAATCAATGTCCAATACTTAGACTAAGATCAGATTTCTCTACTGAGAAGAGTCACTAAAATCCAGACACATTTCATCACTCCCTCAGAATGGAAGCGTCATGGTTGTACAATCTTTTATGATCACATCACCCTTGAGTATTCTTAATACATGTACATCCTGCGTACTGGAAATCCTAGAATAAATCCGAGATTTAGATCATTTTTACTCTCTTCTTCAGGATTTTATCATTAAGTTTCTCATTTGGTCATCGGGAGTTGGTATCGATCATATGATTTCCAGAAGCATATATCATACCTACAAATGCTTGTCATGTTTCCAAAGAAAGACGACCATGCATGGAATTTGATCGATCCCAATACCTTATGCGTGAGCTCATGTATTCCTGTCAAGTAGTGGACCTGTATGATCCCTTTGAGAGATTATATTACTCATATGCCCTTATATGCACACCAGCTCGTCGGTGTATAGACCTTGAATAGGTCATCAACCTATCGGTCTGCCAAATGTACATACTCATACATATAGTAACAAATCTGTCTCTAGTCAAAGGATGCGCGCCTATATCGTGATAGTATATGACATAGGTCTTTGTTATCTCGATATGTTAAGTCAACTCTTTAACCTAACTTATATGACAACTATGAATCTCTATTCTTATGTAGAGGACTTGCATCAAGAGGTGAAAACTCATTTTTTAGCGATGGTCTTGTCAATCCATAAGGCGGATCAACAATCGTCGAAGAAACCGCTCACGAAACTCGAAGTAATTCAACAATTAACACATAATATATATCAAGCAATGTAAAATAAATATGGAGTTAAATTTTATAATAACTTTACAAAATATGTGTATATGTGTAAGTATGTAGAGTGCTAAATACATGGAGCAAACGCGATAGACTGCGCAATAATGTGCAAAAATTTGTCCTTCTCTTGTCTTTTTGTATGGGTTTTAATTATATATATTTATGGTTTTTTTGTATTTCTTTTTTTATTTTTCATTTTATACATTTTTATTTTCTTTTATAATTTTCTGATTTTTAATTCCTTTTACTTTTATTATATAACATAAGAATATATACAATTATATATAGAATATAGAGTAGTATTATTATACATACAACAAAAAATAACCAAAATTCACAGAAATATATA
Organism: Ottelia alismoides; assembly: GCA_037367405.1. Taxonomy (NCBI): domain Eukaryota; kingdom Viridiplantae; phylum Streptophyta; class Magnoliopsida; order Alismatales; family Hydrocharitaceae; genus Ottelia; species Ottelia alismoides. Next base: position 267,735 of record JAZKJV010003594.1, read on the forward strand.
TATATTTTCTTTTTTCTAATGTTTTTGCGATTTTTTAGATATTTTTGCTAAATTTTAGGGATTTTTAAACTCAAAAATACACAAAGTGAGGTATTTTTAATTATACAGAATTGTTTGGAATTTAAAAATGTCCAAAGTCTCAAAATTTTCCAAAAATATCTTTAATTTATATTACATAATATAAATAATTAGAGATATAAATAAATATTTTTAGATTTCTAAAAGATTTTTTATAATTTTTATAAGAATTTTAGAGCTTTTTAACTTTAGTGATATTTTGTTTCTATTTTAGGGATTTTTAGTTTGAAGGTACAAAAAACAATAATAAACAAATATTTTTTTGGAAAATTTAAATATGTTTTTATATTTTTTTGGATTTTTTAAAGCTAATAGGATATATCCTTGCACTTTTTAATTTTTAATAAATAGGAAAATTCCTAAAATGCAAAACTAAAATTATGGCTTGAAAGATCGAGCAGGCAGTAGAAAAACCTATTTTTTCATATGTTTTGGAGCACGAATGATATTTTTAGAAAATAGAAAACAAATACAAATGAATTGAATTGGTAGGGGTATATTTGTAATTAAAATAAAGTCAAGGTGCAAAATATAAAATACCCAAAAGTTTACAACTAATATTCAAACTTTAAATATTAAATTATAAATACAAAAAACTATGAGGGTATTTCTGCAAAATGCCTAGCTCACATTGGACGAAATGTGAGTTGAGCTAGACTGGACCCAACTGTAATACGCTAAGTGCCCGGGGGGCTCTTTGCAAATTTTCACAAAATATTAACTGCAATTAAAAATTTACAGGACTAACTAGAAATGCAACAAAAATAAGGGGTCGAATATGCAATTTACCTCATAAATGGGCGTTATCGGACAGCTATGTATCCTCACTTGGACATGTGTCACGTCCTCAGTGCGCAATGACAGGTCACAACGAACGTATGGGATTAGATCCTTAGGGAGGATCCAACGAATGAAGCTTGGGCTGATCCGACGTCTCCTGTAAACCAGAATGAATGACGATGATCGGACGACTATGGAGGGTCTTCAATGAACACGCGATGAACTGCACTCTAGGTGGCTTTGATCTTCTCTGTCTCGCACCTCTGATTATCTCCTTCACCGATGAGTGGTTTAAATCATTCCTCCCGACGATGCGTGTCTGCTGATGGCTTCAAAAGACTCCGGGGATCACTGTAGTGCTTGATGAATATCAGATTCATCACTCTAAAAATGACTAATTAGGCTCAAATCCCTAAAATTCATTGGCATTTCTTCAATTATTCTACATAATTAGCATTCATGCATGTATTGATAAGAATTGCATTTTATCACTTATTATTGCATAAAATAAGAAGCCAAAAATCTCAGTCCATTTGACCTGTAAAATAACCTAACTTCCTTGATTTTTAGCTAATTCATGCTAACTCCAACTGACCTGAAACTATCTCCATTGTATACATATTACTAACAAGAATAAATGAAAAATATAAAAAAATCACTAACATAAATAAGTGGACTAAAAACCCAAACCCTAATTGCAGGATTCTCAGACTAAAACCTCGATATCTTCCTCATCCAGTGTCCGATTTGATCCTGCTCACTTTTGAACTAATGTACATTCAATTACTTCAAAACAAGATCAAGTTCAAGTGAAATGGAGCTCATATGTGAAAGTTGAATTTAGGCCTCTTTTGTACATTTTGTATTTTAGCAGTTTTTGACCTATTATTTTATGTACATAATTAACTCATCTTATTTCATTTCTTTTTCATTTATTTTCTTTGATAAAAGTTTATTAAAATGCGTAAAAATCCAAATTCAAAATGAGCTTGAAATCAAAGAAACTAACTAAGTTTGAGTCTTCACTAACTGTTTGTATAAAAATTGACTTTTTGCATTTTATTTTATTTCTTCTTTTTCTTAATTATTAAAAATACAAAAAAATAATATTAATGTGTAAATATTTATCTTTGATTTTATCATATTTTTTCCGGATTTTTATTTGGTTTAAAAATGACAAAAAAATTATAAAACCCAAAAATCAGGTATTCTATGTACACGGGATACCCCAAAAATATCACTTGGTGCAAATTATCGATTTTGATTTGGGTCTCTTCATGAAAGTTGTAGATCTCGTTGAGATGAACAATTTTGTGAAGAAAATTTTTCGATCTGAGGTTGTTTGCTATTTCTTTTTGAACTATCTTTATATTTTATTTTCAATTTTTCTGAGGCTGACTCTTGTAGCCGCCATGTGTCACCCATTTTTGGCCTTATTTATATTTTGTTTTTATAAAAAATCAAAAGCCACACACATGCAGTGCACGTGCCACCTGCACATGCGCACTGCACGTTCCTTGCCTCTCCCCCTTCCCACTTGTGCCACATGTCAACACTAGGGTCATCCGATCTCGGCCGATCGGGCAACACTTGTGCATCTCCCTTCTTTCCCAATCAGCGTCGTCGCCCGAGATCTTCGCCGCTCCCTGCGAGTACCATCCACCGTATCTCGTCTCAGACCCTCGTCGAATCTCCTCGACTCCGCCACCTCCTTCCAATTCGAGCGTCGGCCACCTTCCTCTTCCATCTTCTCCGTCCAATCGGCCCGCCCAATCCCGTACGCCACCTTCCTCTTCTAGCAGCGCTGCACCTCCAATCAAATCTCTTTGCCATCCCTCTCCAATCTCCTTCCATATTCCAGCCTTCTCCTCTTCCTATTTAACCTCGACCGTCACCCCCTCCATCAGACATCTGCTGATACGCACCAGTTCTTAGGAGACCTACCACGCCAGAGGTGATAGCTCCAGTGCCTTTTCCCAGGATTGCGGCGAGATCCGTCCCCCTTCTTTTTTTGGGTCATTGCAGCTTGAGCACAAGCCGCTTGCCGCCTTGCTCCGGCTTCTTTGACCGTCGAGCCGACATTCGTCCCCAGCAACTTCGCCCGTGCTTCTTCACCACCGCCAGTAACTTCCCCCCTTTCATCCTCCAGGTTCACCGCCGCAACCCACATCAACCTGGAACACCCGCTTCGACTCCACCATAGAAGTCCGCAACGTTCAACTACTATCTTCCACGGAATCCCCCAATGCTCCACCGCCTCTACCTAGTCTTCTCCCATAGGCATCAATCACCACTTCACCAACGTCCATCAGCGCCTACAACTCCAGAGCCATATCCTCCATCTTCACAGATCGAAGCCGCACCACCATGGTTCGCCACGACTCTTCTTCGAACTAGCTGCCAACTTCCGCCTGAGGTTTCTTCTTCGACACGCGCTAGCCAAAGCACCTCCGACAACCCCCAGCCGCACTTTGTCGTGACTTCACCATTCTGCCACCTAAGCACCGTCCATGCCTCTATCCCTCTGCTCGTCATTCACCGTAGCTCAACCCTCACAACAACAACCATACCATCACGACCGTCCCTCCGCCATGCCCGACAGGACAAAGACCCGCAGCTCCTGCCTATCTCCGCCCGTGAGCCACCGAGCGTGAAGCCTGAGGTCCTCCCACATGCGCTGCATGTACGGAGGAAACGTCAGCAGGAGACCCACCCCCGCTCACGTGATACGCACGTGTGGGGTGGGTTATTTATGCTAAACCCTCCGGAAGTTCGCATATTCACCAAAAAGCCCCCGCCATTCAAGGGCAAGTGCTGCGCATGTGCCCCTTGGAATTTTTGCAGAAACTTCCCTAGAAATTTAGGTAATCTCAGTTTAACCCCCGTACTGCATGTTATTTAGTTTATTGTAATTGCAAACAGAACTCCATGTTCTTGCTTTATTTTGAACCACTTTATTGCTTCATTTAATTATTCCAAAAATAGCATTGTGTTGTTCAATTAATTCTTGACAGTGTAGCATGCTTGTGAGATTTTTCTGGATTGTAGTTAATTATTAATTAATATTCTCATGGAAAATTGTGTATTTTAGCCATCTTGTGCCTCAAAATTCATAAGTAATTAACCATAACTCTGAAAATTGTTAAAAATTCACGGATTATAGAATTAGTTATTTTTAACATTGTGCCCAAAAAGAATTGCATTTGCATGCATGGTTTGCCCTATAAAAATCATTTTGCATATTTAAATCTTTAATTTTTAATAGGTATTAAAGCTTGTATTTTTGAGGTTTAGGATTATTATGAGATCAATCACTTAGTGACAGGTCTTGAATAATTTTATCCCTTGAAAAAAATAGTTTTAATACTTATTATAATTAATTATTGAAATTCACTTTGTTTGCATTCATAAATTCATAAAATATTTATCTTGCATCAAAAAATTCCAAAAAATTATAGTGTGTTCATTTCACCATAATTGACATCTCGACCAAATTTCGTAATTTTCAGACATGTTTGATTGATCCTTACATTTTAATCTATTATATTGACCTCATTTACATTTGCATTCCAAAATTACATTAAAAATACCAAAAAAATACCATCTCAAAAACCGTACACAAACTTTGATAGACAAAATTCTAGGTTGTTCCTTTGCCTCCTTGAGTTCGATCTCGGGACTTGCCCAAGTAAAATAAACATAAAACCACGCCAATTAAAAATTAATTAATTTCTTGTGGTTATTTCTTGATCGATTCCGAATTCCCTCCTATAACGAAATGATAAATTTAAAATGATAATTCACAATAATTAACTTAGGGTTTTCGCGACTCGTCAGTGCTCCCAAGAGGTCAAAGGAGTTCGGGGTACCAGGGACCTCCTACAACTTCAAAAATGCCCCAGCTAGACTTTAAGATCAGGAGACCTGCACAAGAAGAAGATGGGTCGAGGGCAAACTGCCTTGACCCGATTATGTGTGAAATAAAGGTAGGATGGGTGCGGGCGGCAAGGTCCGGTGATGGGTGGTGGAAGGGGCCTCGAAGTCCATATCCAAAGGGGATCTGGTTGAGCTGGGTGGTGTGTACGGTGGAGAAATGATAAGATAAGGTGGTGCGGTGTTTAGTGGTGGTCGGAACATAGTGTAGCACAGTGAAATAATGGTCGAGACCCGAGAGCTCTGGTGAGGCTTAATCCTAATCCTACACTAATGTGATTAATTAAAGCATAAAATAAAGACGTAAAAATGAAAACTACAACTACGATCTACTTAAAAAGGCAAAAAAAACAAACCTCAAGCGTCGGAGGCCGTGAGATGGAACCACACGATGGAGCATCGTTGATGATGGAGGAAATGTCTCTCGTCGCACCAAAATAGCTGGGGAGGTCGTTATCACCGAGCTCTAGCCCTAGAGCACAAATTGGGGGGTCAAAGCGGAGCGGAAGGGCATTGAATTCGAAGGAGCTCTAGTAAAGGGGTTATGTACAAGGTTGAGAAGATCCATGCAAATGACTCGATTCAGTGATGCAAAGGTCGAGGAGATGCATGCATGTGAAAGGTGGAGGATTGAGGCGAAAAGTCGAAGAAGGAATTGAGCTCAAAAAGTGAAGGAATCAAGCAACAAAAATCGAGGAAGAGGAGGTCAAACAAGGTCTAACACTCCTAGACATAGGGTCAGAGGAGTTGACCCTAGTCAACGGAGGACAAGCCCTTATTGGGCCACGTCACTCGCAAAAAAGATAAGGTAGAAAAACAAATCGGAATAATTCAAAATAAAATAGAAATTGATTTATTTAATTTTTGGTTAAAACATGAAAAATGTTTATTAATTTATGTAGTATTTTTAATCCGATTTTTATTTATTTTTATGGATTAATTTGTTGTAAGCTACTTTTTACAAGTAAATATGTGTTTATTTGTCCATATATTGGATATTTTATTTTTATTTTGAATTTTAGATTTTACTTTTTTATATACTTATATTATATAATTATAACTAATTTAAATACACAAAAATATATTTTTATTTTTTTTCTGATTTGATATGTACACTTAAATAAATAAAGGTATATAATGTATATGTATCTGTACAGTATATTCATCTATGTATTCTAGTATGTTATTTTATTGTATTGTATTTTTATGGTTTTATTGTATTCTAAATATGTACACATACTAAAAATAATGTTTACAAAATTATAAAAATATAAAATTATAAAATTATAAAGAATAAATAAAATGAATATTTTATTCATGTACAATAGGGGGTCCAAAACCCAACTTTTGCATCTTAACTCAAAATTAAATGAAACCACCTTCATTAAATAGCTTATTAAAAGTTATATACAATTAAAGGTGATTTTGTGCATTTCAAGTTCATTGAAGATATGATTGTAGGAAATTTGCGTTTTGGCTTTTTATTTTGAGTGTAGAATGTACACACTATGTTGTTTTTATATGAAATCAATTTCATATTTTTCTATTTTTATCTACAACGTTGATGTACAAAGTTTATTGATTTGAATTTTAAATAAGAAAGAATAAAATAGATCCTAAAAGTGTATTATTGGGCATTTATGAAAAGGGTTTCTTTTATTTATTGAACCTTATCTCCCCCTACTTTATTCTTTGTTGACTTCGTTATCATGATGCCTAGGTCTCGAGGTTTAGGGTCATAAAATACCTTTGGCATTTTATTTATTTTTCTTTTCTTTTCTTTATTCTTTTATTTTGGCTTTAAACAATGTATTTTATTCATTATTTATACAATAAATAATGGATGTTAATTGATGCAAAATAATGCTCTTTACATGCATGTAGCTAGTGTTCAAAGGTCAAAATGAAAGAATAAAAGTGATGAAATGGAGATTCATCACCCCCTACTTCCCTTTGCTAGTCCCTAACAAACACTTATGCCTATAAGTGCAGAAAAAAGAAAATAAAAATCAAGAAAAGAAAAAGAAAGAACTTGGATTGATTTTAACTCTAAGCTTGTCTTCATAAAATCAAAGTTTGGAGCTCAATCAGACTTTTGGAAATTAAGTTCGGTCAGAACCTTATCGGGAATAGGACTTGAAACACAACATCCTCTAAGAACCACAAAACTCTACTTAAGTCCATTCAATTGTCAGGTCAGAATACGTCAACTCATATGCAAACCCTTATGACTATGAATCTATCTTGGACAATGTGTGTGATATGTAGATCTCTGCGGCTGAAGCTGTAAAAGTCATTCTTCTCCAACATGGTGACCTTGATTCCCCAATCCAGTAACTCTTTCCTTAAGAAGCATGGCATTCCTTTCTAAGTTCAAGTGCAACCAGCTCAAGAAGAGGAGGTTGCAAAAAGAATGGATGGTTGACAATGTGGCTACCTATCTTAGGATGCTTGACCAATGTATCCAAGTCATCCGGCTGCAGTCTCATATGACTTTGAAGTTCGATCTCGCTTATTTGACTTTACATCTGTATACATGCTCTGACAGGAATTTTATTTTTCTTGGACTATTCCCATCTTTTCTATTTGGAGTTTTTGATTTTTTTCCATTTTTTACTCTATATACAACAACATTTACATAAGGACTTTTTTCCTCTTGAGACAATAGACTTTCCCTCTTTTGAAACTTTATTGCAACCCACAACTTCTGTCTTTAAACCTCTTCGTTGCTGGATCGGGTTGGGGTATAATGGCAAAAAATGTGTGACTTCGGATGTTTCCATTGGCTGGTGTCTCATGCCAACAAATCTAGCCCTCTACCACTTCAACTGAGGTGAGCAAAGTGTAAAGTGCAGGTGTGCAAGCTAGGTCATTATCAACAAGAGTCATGCATGTGTTCATAAATATTCTACTTTGGCAGTCAAGATGACACTGAACCAAGTCTCGTGGTCTCAAAGAATTGAGTCTAGCAGACCCGAAGTATCTCAATTCTAGTTCCTATAATGTTCCTATGATTAAGTAAATTAAAGTCTAACCAAACTCCAATCTTCATATTTTATTTAGACTAGTTCAATTATCAACATCAATCTGAAAATGCAAATGATGTGCATAATGTAAGGAAAATATTTTTGTGATGAAATTTTCCAATTTTGAACCTTTTTTTTATAGATTTTGAAAAGTTTTGTAATTTTTATGCAGGTTTATGAAAAGATTTTACGCATGTTTTTTTGGGATTTTTAGTTTTGCAAATTTTTAGTAATTTTTCAAAAAAAGTTTTAGAAAAAGAGAATTTGATAGATATTTACATAGGAGCGCTTCTTATTATTTACAAGAGTTGGGATTCAGGAATTTACATGTTTGTATATATAAGGTTTTGTAAAGGACCTTTATTTGCTTGAGATATATATAGTTTCTCAAAATAATTTGAAAACATTTTTACAAACATTTTGAAAATTTATTTTGCAAATTCATTTGACAAATAACTTTTACAAGCATTTACAAAATTTAAAAATCATTATACAAAGATTTTTTAAACAGTATGTAAATATTTGTCAAACTATTTTTGCAACATTTTCCAAACCATTTGGAAATAGATTTTCAAACATTTTATGTCAAACGAAGAAAGGAAATTTTTACAAACAAAATATTTTTAAAAAGATTGATTTTTTTTTACAAATAATTTCCAAACAGTTTTCAAAAGATTTTTCAAAAAGATTTCCAAACTATTTTCCAGATATTTTGCAAAACATTTTGAACTCATTTATTAACCATAACTACAAGTAATTTTAATGAATTTTATACAAGCACGTTCTTTAAAACTAATTAATTGTACTTTATCCATACTTATTGAAAATACAAAAGTACGAGTTATGGCTAAAGTATATACAGAGTACACACAACCTCCCTATACTTATCTTGAGCTATGTCCTAATAGATCAGAGAGAAAAAAGAAGACATAATTTGTACTAATTATAGAAAGGCCTATACTACAACGACAGAATAAAGAATGAAGGAATAAATGAACGAGAAGTCAACCATCCCCCACTTAGTATAAAATAATCCTTAAGTATAACATGCTATATGTACATGTAGGGAGGGTTAGGGCGGGAATAAATATATCACTACTCAATCCGTCTCCCCTTATTTAGGGTAAGATATCCCTAAGTATAGAAAAAAATATCAACATGATATGAGACAGTCGAGGTGACCAAAAGAAACCCATAAATAGAAAAGAAAATAAGTGAGGAGAATGTACGCATCACTCCCCTTATACTTAGGGTAAAAGAGCCCTAAGGATAGGCAACGACAAAAGTGGTGAAACAGAACGAGGAAAGAACACATGGCTTGTCCACCCCACATACTTAGGACAAAGTACGTCATGAGAAAGGCAACACACAGAACATGGTGGAAGAATGAAACGTTCGATAGAAGGAAGAAAACAAAAGCGGATATATAAAGTGGAGGCTATACACAGATCAAGAAGGTAGAAAGCATACCTTCTTGTGTGACCGTTGAGGAATGGATCTCACAAGATGCATGTCGATATCGGGGTCCTCAGCTGATTCAACCCGATCAGGATAGACCTGATGAAGATCCTCAGTGGTCTCAAAGTGGAAAAGGCATGAACTGGTAAGTGGAAGTAGTGTGGTCATGTTCGACCTAGGATGTCTCAGCTAGGTCTAAACAGAAAGACCCGAACTCATCTATGAAAGTAGTAAGGTAAAATCCGGCATGTGTAGTCTCTCCTAAGTCTTCCCTCCATGCTAAGGTGTTTATAGTGTAAATAGTGCAAATGTAATCAATGCATAGCCATTCACCGGAAGGGGAAACTCCAAGGTCTATGCTTTCCAAATCTTCCTTACTAAAGAGTAATTCTCATATCTCAATCTCATCCATGATAAAACAAGCCTCTATGATACTAACATATAGGTCATAGTCCTCAGGGTCGGCTAACACGGGTACACTCTCGTCAGATGCGGGTCTGTATTCATTAGTGGGTGCGGTGATCAAGACAACGCTCTCGTCAACAGAACGAAAGTGAATCTCTCCAGATCCATAATCAATAATGAATCTTGCAAAAGAAAGAAAAGATTGTACCAAGATGATCGGAGGATGCTCCACAGGGGTGGAGGTCTTCATGGGCAATACAATAAAGTTTACCGTGAAGCTCATGCCTTGGATATGAATGACATCATTCTCAAGAATACCTCTCAGTCTCTTTATTGATCCATCATCAAATTAACAAATCATCATGGTCTTCTTGAGATGCCCTAAATGAAGAGACTGCACCAATGAGAAGGGCATTATATTAATCGAAGCACCACCATCAAGGAGAGTATGATCACAAGAATAGTCAGAAATGGTGCATCTCACTAGAGGTGTAATAGTGTTTCCTTTCCTAATGTGTGGACGGTGAGTGATGGCGTAGGTAGTGGCCATGGTAAGAATGTGACGCTCAGATCTGCTTCGTCTCTTTCTTTTCTTGGGTTTGGGTGCCAATAATTGGGTCATGGCCTGGCGAAATGGGGCCTCAACAATATCATGAATAGCTCCAACCACTTCAGGTCAGTCAACATTTTTTTAAGATTTTCTATCTCTTACATACAAGGGAAGAGATTGGAGTCATCATCTCTACAAGGATGACTAAGAGTAGTCTGTACACTGTCATCCTTGGGATCAAAGGTAGGAACTGGAGTGGATGTGTGTGTGGGTATAGGATATAGTAGGGGTGCCCTCTCCTCGCAAGCTGACTCTACAAGGTGTCTCTCGGTTTCTTTTTGTGTTTCAATTTTTTTCTCATTTTTTTGTATTTTGGGCAATTGCAAACTCCCATGGGTGTCCTCGAGTGAATCCATGAAATTAGATGATGAAGCGAAAATATGGCTCTTATTTATACTGGTGAGGTCATCTATCCTCTGATTCATTTTCTCCACTAACTAGGTCATGTACTCAAGAGCGGTACCCATAAGAGGTGACTCAAATATCCCAATCTCGAATGGGTGAGATGGTGTAAAATGTGAGGGTGGTAGTTATGGATGAAATCAAAATCCAATGCCTGGAACTGTGGATGATGCAGATATGTAACAAAAGAAAAATAAGGAGCAAAGTCCTCCTGGGAAAATGGAGGTGCACCGACTGGAGAGTAAGAAGGATCCGCAAAGTCCGGATAAAAATAACTCTAATCGCCCATCTCCGAAACAAAAGGAGAGGAACGAGAGAGAACGAAGGTCAAGTAAAGATATGCAAGAAAATGGTACAAATGCGTAGAGAAGATCGAGTATGCACACAAACAAACACCAATATAAACAAACAAAATCCCTCAATTCACCTACTCAACACAATGATTGTCGTAGAAGTTCAGTCTTTTTATCTTGTCAAATTTTAGAGTTAGGTGAAGTTTCAAAAAGTTGTACAAGCACGCAGGTAGGCTTGGGATTAGGGCACTAATCCTTAGTGTGTATGTGCCAAGTATAAAATGCAGAATATAATGAGGGGGTTACTCTCCCCAAAATAAGGATTTTTTTGTTGATTTTAGAGTCGAGTAAAATTAGCACTCCCAATTTTATTGGTTATCATTTTTTGGATTTTTAATAAAAATGTACAAATCCTTTTGAGGGATCAATTCTTTTGGTATCCTATGTGGTCAAACTCAGAGGGAGAGAGTTGGAAAAGCAATGCAAGCGTAAATCAATGATGCTTGCTTAGATAGAGATGCTCACCTTGCCTCCAGCTCTCTTAGTGCAGGATGCTAAGTAGAATTGAAACCTATTCTATATGCAATGCAAGCTGATGAAATCGTCCTAGAACAGAATTTGTTATTAGCATGAAGCACTAGATGCTAACTATCTATGAAACCTAAGGTCCGATCTTGAAGACTCCTTGATGCCCACCACAATGGGCCCGACAAGCGATCTCAAGTCTAAATACTCAGCAATTCAAATTGTAGATCCAAAAGCGAACTATAGGTACATGAAATTTAATTAGGACTTTGGACCTTAATCTATCGAGCAAGCACGTCCTATGCTAAGGATCAATCATGCAAAATAATAAAAGAAAGATGAAAACTCAAAACCTCGTGAAACAAAAAAAGAAAGGTAGAAAACTGCAAAAAATCTGTCGAGGCCCCCAAGTGAACAATTACTCGGGTAGTGGACCTTGTGAAGTAGCAGTGTCCTGGAGAGTCTATTATTACAATAAAATATATCTCTCTCTCACTTAAATTACAAACAAACTAAAATAAAATAAAACAAATGGCACTGTCTTCAAAAATCCTCCAAGTCCTCTTTTGTCGCTTTCTTCTCTTGGCTTGTGCTGAAAAGTCGACTCCGCTTCACGTGGTTGCGTAGGTCTCCTAGGAGATCCTCTTTGATTCGCGGTCCCTCTCAACAAAGTCAAACAAGGAAGAGGGTTAGACATCTCACAATAATATCAAATAAAATGATAAAAAAGAAATAAAGACAAACAAAGAGACATGAGAAAAGAAATAAAGAAAATGCAATCTAACGACATTACTCCCCGGCAAAAGTACCATTTGAAAACTCATTTTCAACGAGGATATTGTCAATCCACAAGGCATATCAACAGTTGTCGAAGCGACCGCTCACAAAAGCAGAAGTAATTCAACAATTATCTGACAATATAGATCAAGCAATGCAAAATAAATTGTGGAGTTAAAATTTATCAGAACTCTACAAAATGTGTGTATAGGTGTAAGTACGTAGAATGTTGAACACAGAGAGCAAACGTGACGAACTGTGTAATAATGTTCAAAAATTTGTCCTTCTTCTTGTCTTTTTATTATCTTTTTGTGTGTGTTTTAATTATATATTATGGATTTTTTTATTTTTTTTACTTTTAATTTTATAATATTTTACATTCCTTTTATACTTTTTTTATTTTTAATTTCTCTTTCTTTTTAATATATAATATAAGAATATATACAACTATGTATAGAATATAGAGTAATAAGAAATATAATTTTAAATAGAACTAAAAATAACCAAAATTAGCAGAATAAAATATTTTTTATTCTTTTTTCTAATGTTTTTATGATTTCTGAAATATTTTTGCTACTTTTTAGGGATATTTAAAGTCCAAAATACATAAAATCAAGGACTTTTTAATTAGGATACATTATTTTGGAATTTAAAATATCAAAAAGTCTCAAATTTTTCCAAAACTATTTTTAATATATATATATAATATAAAGAAAATTTAAAGATAGAAATAAATATTTTTGGATTTTAAAAGATTTTTTATAATTTTTATAAGGATTTTGGAGCTTTCTAATTTTTAGTGATGTTCTATTTTTATTTTTAGGGATTTTTGGTCTGGAGATAAAAATATAATAATAAGAAAATAATAAAATTTTGGAATTTTTAAATACGGATAATAATCTTTTGGATTTTTTAAAGCTAACGGGAAATATCTATGCACTTTTCAATTTTAATAAATAGGAAAAACATGTAAAATGTAAAATGAAATTATGACTTGAAAGATCAAGCAAACATGCACAAAACCCTTTTTTTCATAATTTTTGGAGCATGACTGATATTTTTAAAAATAGAAAAAAAAATACAAAAATGAATTGAATTAGCATGTGTATATTTGTAATTAAAATAAAATTTAGGGTACAAAATGCAAAATACCCAAAAGATTACAACTAATATTCAAAGTTTAAATATTAAACTATAAGTACAAAAACCCTTGAGGGTATTTATGCAAAAAGCCCATCTCACATGGGACGACATATGAGCCGAGTTGGATTGGACCCAACTATAATATGCTTAGTGCTCGGAAATCTCTTTGCAATTTTTCACATTATATTAAACAAAATAAAATATTTACAGGACTAAATAAAAATGCAACAAAAATCAGGGGTCGAATATGCAGTTTACTCCATAAATGCATGCTATCAAACAACTTTGGATCTTCACTTGGACATGTGTCACGTCCTCAGTGCACGATGACGGTTCGTACATGACGTCTTGAATTAGATCCGTGTGGAGGATCCCCAGCTGAAGCTTGTGCTGATCCAATGTCTCCTGTATATCTGGGCAAACGACGATGATCGGATGGCTTTGGAGGGTCTTGGATGAACATGCAAAGAACTGTGCTACCGATGGCTTCAATATGCTCTATCCCGCACCTCTGATCATCTCCTTCACTGCTAAGTGGCTCGGACCCTTCCTCCCAACGGTGCGCGACTGTTGATGGCTTCAAAAGACTCTGGAGATCACCGTAGTGCTCCTAAGAGGTCTATGGAGTTCGGTGTACCTGGGAACTTCCCCTGACTTAAAAAATACCCCCCGGCTGAACTTTAGGATCAGGAGACGTACACAAGAAGAAAATGGGGTCAAGGGAAATTAACTTCGACCTGATTTGGCGAGGAATTAAGGCGGGATGGGAGCTAGCGGTGCGGTCCGATGATGGGTGGTGGAAGGGACCTCGATGTCCAGATCCAAAAGGGATTTGGTTGAGCTGGGTGGCGCATATGGTGGAGAAGCAACAGGGTAAGGTGGCGAGGCGTAGTCAGAATAGAGTGTAGCACAGTGAAACAGTGGCCGGAGCTCGAGAGCTCAGGCGAGGCTTAATCCTAATCCTAAGCTAATGTGATTAATTAAAGCATAAAATAAAGACGTAAAATGAAAACTACAACTATGATCTATCTAAACAGGTAAGAAAAACAAACCTCAAGCGATGAAGGCCGTGAGATGGAACCTCATGGCGGAGCACCACCAGAGATGGCGGGAATTCCTCTACAACACCTATCCTCGCACCAAAATAGCTGGATGAGCTTGTTGTCACCAAGCTCTAGCCCTGGAGCACAAATTGAGGGGTTAAAGTGAAGCGGAAGGGAACCATATTCGAATGAGTTGTGGTGAAGGGGTTATGTACAAGGGTGAGAAGATCGAGGCGAACGACTCGATTCAGTGATGCAAAGGTCGAGGAGACGCATGCACATGAAAGGTGGAGGATCAAGGCGAAAAGTCGAAGAAGGAATAAAAAAGGAATCGAGAGGAAAAAATGAGGAAGAGGAGGTCAAACGAGTTCTAACACGCCTAAACCTAGAGTTAGAGGAGTTGATCCAGGTCAATGGAGTATGGACCTTGATTAGGCCACGCCACCCACAAAAAGACAAGGCAGAAAAGTAAATTAAAAATAATTCAAAATAAAATAAAATTTGGTTTATATAATTTTTGGTTAAAACATTAAAAATGTTTATTAATTTATGTAGTATTTTAATACAATTTGTATTTATTTTTATAGTTTAATTTATTGTAAGTTATTTTTACAAGTAAAAGTATGTGTATATTTATCTATATATTGGATATTTTATTTTTATTTTGAATTTTAGTTTTTATTATTTTATCTACTTATTATAACTAATTTAAATACACTTAAATATTTTTTTATTTTATTTTTTTGATATGATATGTATACTTAAATAAATAAAGTTATATAATGTATAGGTATATGTATAGTATATTCATCTATGTATTTTAGTATATTATTTTATTTTATTGTATTTTTTATGATTTTATTGTATTCTAAATATGTACACATACTATAAATAATGTTTACAAAATTATAAAAATATAAAATTATAAAGAATAAATAAAATGAATATTTTATTCATGTATAATGTACAATAGGGGTCCAAAATCTAACTTTTGCATCTTAACTCCAAATTGAATGAAATCACCTTCATTAAATACATTATTAAAAGTTATTTACAATAAAGGTAATTTGGGGTTATTTTGAGTTCATATGGAGAATATATGGGTCTGGGAAGTTTAAATTTTGGCTTTTATTTTGAGTGCAGACTGTATACTATGTGTTATTTTTATATGAAATCAATTTTGTATTTTTCTATATATTTTTATCTACAACTTTCATCCACAAAATGTATTGATTTGAAGTTGAAATAATAAAGAATAATATAGGTCCCAAAAATCTTTTATTGGACATTTATTAATTAGGGTTTTTTTAATTTATTGACCTTTATCCCCCTTACTTTATTCCTTGTCGATCCAGTCATCATGATGCACAGGATTCGGGGTTTAGGGTCATAAAACATCTTTGGAATTTTATTTCTTTTTCTTTTCTTTTCTTTATTCTTTTATTTTGGCTTTTAATAATGTATTTTATACAACATTTATATAATAAATAATAGATGTTAATTTATGCAAAATAATGCTCTTTACATGCATTTAGCTAGGGTTTAAAGGCCAAAATGAAAGAATAAAGGTGATGAAATTGAGATTCATCAAGAGGTCAGTCAGATATCAGCCTATATAGAAGGATTTCCATCTCCTTCTCAGACTGGAGATCATCTCTTAATAATCATTTCATGGTACTTGATGAGTCTTCAATTTAACTCCTTAGATATCATCCATGTACAAGCCTCTATGACCTAACCATTGAATCAATAGTTGTATGATCATTAAGATTGCCATGGTACATAACTCTAATTGTACTAAGAGACCTTGTAGTGCATTCATTCATTTAATCTCAGACAGGGAGTGAAATAAATCAATAACTTTTATTGATTTATCAAAGATTTCAATAACATTTATTGCAAAAATGGTTCGCCTCAGGCTCACATGGCTAACAATCATGGCGTACTTTAACAACTAAAATTGGAACATTAAATGTACTAAGTGAGTGTGTAATACTATATGGTAACATCAAGTGCATAAAAGATCAAACCCTAGTTGGGACAACTTAAGTGTCACTATTTTAATTGGATTAAAACTAAGACAATAAGCATGTGTCCTAACTCTACCCCTTAGATTTATCATGAGAGTATGATTCGGAATGATTAATCATTAATTTAAATATGATATGAACTAAGTAATATGATGACATCCATGATCTCCTGTCATTGCAAAGAACTTCATGACCATGGGTTGCATTTTGGAGACGCCATGTGTAGTCATGACTCCAGAATACAAATATCCATGGAATGTGATTCTTCGTTTCCCGAAAGAGATGGATCGTATGTATAATGACCTCTACGTTGTCCCCATATTATTGACGCGGAATCGGCTTACACATAACATAAATTGATATTCGCTCATTGATAGTTGATTTAATCGACAACATGCTAACCCCATATATGTGGGGGGTGTGGGTGTTGAACAGAGAATATAGGTTGGACTTGTAAAGTGAAAAGAGTTCCAACCTATTTTTTCTCATATTATTGGGATGCAATGAAAATGAAAAGGAGACTCAAATCTCGTAGTGAGGTTTTTGGTTCATGCCTCATGCTTTGAAAGCTTATAAGGGAAAGCATTTCAAACTAAAAAATAAGAACTCTTGATTTAAAAATAATAAATTGTTTAATTTCTTTAATCAAGATACTAAAGTGTATTCTATTTTTCTTCTTATTTCAGATGAAATCTCCTAACCCACTTAACAAGCTGCTTGAGGTCAATCAGTTGACCGACCCAAACTATTCAGATTGGATCCGAAATTTAGATCTTGTAATTGCGGTAAAGCACATCGGGTATGTGCTCTGTAGCAACAAGTATGAAAACTCTTAGGCCGAGGATTCCTGAGAATTCAACAAGAAGTATGACAAGGACCACACGCTAGCCCGTTGCTACATTCTTGGTTCCTTATCTAATGTGCTTCAAAAGCAACATATGGATATGGAATCAACTCAGGAAATCTTGATGAATATAAAGGAGATGTTTGGTGATGTGAACCACACTCAACAATATAATGTTATGAAAGATATGCTTCATTGCAAGATGCATGAAGGCACTCTGATCAGGGCAATCTGATTTCATATTGATGTCTCTTCCTAAATCTTTCAATAACTTTATAGTATCTTATCATATGAATAAGCTGAAACTTACTAATGTTGAGTTACTTGCTTCATTTAAATTCACTAAGGAATCACGAAGAAAGAAAATCCCTCTAGCCGTGCAATGGTTGCACAATTCAAAGGGAAGCGCGACCGGAAGTAAGGATCCAAGAAGGGTCCAACTCAAAAGAAAAAGAAGAAGAAGAGCCAAGTTGTTGGCACCTTTTCGAATGCTTCTACACATTTGACATCCAAGAAAGGGAATGTATGCCATCACTACAAAAAACTGGGACATTGGAAGCGCAACTGTCCAGAGTACCTGAAGACCCTTGAGAAGGGCAAAGGTGCTGCCCCGACATGTAACTCACTACTTTCATCATTGATACCAACTTACTCGTTGGACAAGAAGATAGTTGGATTGTTTATCCTGGCGCTTATGTTCATGTATACGATTTGTCACATATGTTTCAGGAAACTAGAAGTCTTGACGATGGGGAGATAGTCATTCATATGGGATCTGACACAACCGATGTATGTATATATCACCCAGGGTATAGGTAACTATATATAACACCCGGGGGTGTAGGTAACTACCTTCACCTGACTCTTTTTTTCACGGTTAAACACTCGCCATAGGGACATGCCGACTATTGTTGTCTAGTAGAAAAGTCCTAAAAATTAGAGAATGTCTCTATTTCTCGAAGTTAGAAGGAACCTTTTATATGTATCTAAATTAGTTGGATACGGATATTCGTTCCTTTTCTGTAATAAACTTATCATAAATTGATGTGATAATTTTGTGGCAGATAATTTATTAACAGCATGTGGACTATATGAATTGAACATGCATGAATGTGTTATGAATGTCAATACCACCGATAACATTAATAATAACAAAAGTATTAAAATCCCTAAATGATCAAGGTAGGATGGAGATCATTTAACTATGATCTGGCATCAAATAATTGGATATATGTCTCTTAATAGGATCAATAGACTAGTAAAGGATGAACCTTTGGATTTTCTAGAAGTTTGTGATTTACCAACTTGCGAACATTGTATTAGTGAGAAAATGTCAAGGGAACCCTTCTCTAAGAAAGGTGAACGACGCAAAGGCATATTGGACATGATAAATATTGGTGTATGTGATCCCCTTTGTACTGCGCCTCAAAAGGGACATTAATATTATGTGACCTTTATTGATGATCATTCATGGTATGTGATAAATCCCAGATTTATCCACTTTATTCATCTATATTATCTCTCTAGCTTAAGAAAACCAATAAAATTCAACAATATTTAACATTAATTAATAATCATTGTGTTGTAAATAATTAACACTAATTATTATGTATTAATAATCATATTATTATGCTTTTATTTTATATGTTTATTATTTACTAAAAATCCATAATAATTAGATTAATATTGTACATAATTTATTTAACATAATTTATAAATTAAAAATAAAAAAAGTAACAAAAGAAATAAAAAGTTTTTTTAATACCTTAAAATTACTTGCAAAAAATATTTATTTAATATATATGATGTATTTTCTCTTTGAATTCTACATGTTATGTACTTTTTCTAATTCTACTTCTAGTTATTTTATTTACAATTATCTTCACTTTAATTATTTCTTTTAAATTTGATTGGACCACGTGGTGCCATCGGGTTGCCCACGAGGCTCTCCTGTCCTTCTCCACATAGCTCACTTACCTGTCGTTTACAATATCCTGATGGATCCAATCAGAGCAGTATGTTATGACTTAACTCTAGCTGTTGGATAAAAAGATCCAACAGCTACTAAGTCACCTTCAACCTCCAACCACCTCCTCCAAGGGTTGCATTTTTGGCGAACTACCCAACTTCCTTTAATGATCCTATCCTCTTCACACCATCTTCCTCACCGATTCTTCTAATATCTCCTTCCTCTAACCTCCCTAACCCACACTAACTCCCTAAATCTTCCTAACGCTGACTCCACCGCTGGTTATAAACGATTGAAAACCACCACTTGCAACCACCTACTGTCAACTTCCATCTCTTCAAAACCCTTACTGCATCCACTACAACCATCATCCGCCCCTAGTGCAAGCATTCTCTAAGCCCTAACCTCCTCCCAGTGATAGTGAGGACGAGTGTTTAAGAGTGACAATAGATAAATCCTCTGACGAGATCCAAGGAGTAAAATACATTGCTACAGTCATTTCTATGACTGTTTAGGCTCAATTTTGTGGCTCAGAACTTGGAGCGATGATCCACAAAGCTCTCAAGCTTCGTAACATGCCTTGATTCATCATCAATTTCATCATCTTCTTCGTGCGACACTTTCAGGTAAGATCTCGATTTTTGTTTTGTTATCATCTTTTATTTTCGACTATGTATTCTTCTTCCTGCAAGGAAGAAGAACCCACTTAAGATTCAATTCCATCGCCTCTATGAACCCTCATTACACCCATCTTTATCTTAAAAGATTTCTATTTGAATTTGGTTTAGAGATAACGCATGCAGGAGGCTCGAGGTTCTTTAATGATCGCAATTTCTGATGAGCTAAGATCTCAGTTTTCTCCCTTGAAGTAGCAATACAATAGAAAACCTCAGAGAACATCTCGCCGTCCTTGGCCTAGTTCTAACTTCGTGTTAGTCTCAGGAAGACCACTCGACCTTCAGATTCATCGAAGGATCGAGGAGGAGGCAAGACGACGTCACCGGAACTCTGCTCTAACTCCACCGCTAACGGAGGAGAGGGAGGAACATAGTGTACATGCACCGTTTGATTAGTCTTCATCGGCGCTCACCCAATGGATCAGAAGAATCCACATGATTCATCCAAAGCGACGCTTCAAGCCTATGCTTTGGGTGACCCGAACCAGAAGATGTGGCATCACCTTGCTACATGTGGCCCGAACCTATATCGAGGACCACACATCTTGATAGGTGCAACTTTTCATCGACTTGTATCATATAGATTAAATTTTACAGATCCAGTCAAGCATCCACATGAAAAGTGTTGGAATCACTGTAAGTATTCCTGCTCGACTGCATGCATTATTGATTTTTGCATGCGCTCCATTTTTTGCATCTTCTCCCTTGATTTTTGCCAACCTAAGGATAAAGGAAAATTTGATTGTACGGTAGGCATATATTTTGTGGCCATCTTAATAAGAGATAACCAAACACTTAAATTAGGACTGAATTAATGCAAGTTGACTTCAAATAACTTGGAATAAAAATAACCTTGTATTATAGACAGTAAAACCCTCACTGGACACAGTTACTTACCCCCAGGCAGTATGGGTGAGGACGAGTCCCTAAGGTTAGAGCCCAAATCCCTGTAATTCCACCTAAGTCTCCAGGTCCGACTCTTTGATGAGTGTGATTCATCACTCTAAAAGTTGAAAATATAGCTTTATTCCTAAGTAATTACCTTCATATCTACACTTATATTGCATAATTAGTATTCATGCATGTGTAAATAATATGTGAATTTTAGCATTCATATTTGCATAAATAAGAAGCCTGAAATTCAGTGTACATATTCACCTGTATATTAACTAACTTCACCTATTTGTATATATTTTGTACTAACTCCAAATACAATAAAACCAACTCCATTGTGTACATATTACTAACAAGAATAAAGAAAAATATAAAAATTACTAACTTGAAATATTGAAAAATAAACCCAAAACCTAATTCTCAGAAAGATAGACGAAAACTTGCATATCTCTCTCATACAATGTCCAATTTCGGTCTGCTCACTTTTAAAGTAATATACATTCAAAGACCTTCTAAACAAGACCAATTTCATAAAAATCGGAGTTCATATGTGAAATTTGGTTATTGAGCTCTTATTGTATATTGTACATATTGACCAAACTACCCTTTTTTTATATTTTTATTTTTAATTATTAAAAATTCAAAAATTAGATTAAGTTGTAAATATTCCTTTAATCTTTGTTCTAATTTTTTATTCTTTTCTTATTTAAAAATGACAAAAAAATCTGCAAAAATAAAAATGCGGTATTTTATACCTATAAGGTACCCCAAAAAATACTTTTTGTACAGATGAATTATTTTGATTATGTGTCCCTCAAGAAATTTATAGATCTCGTCAAGACGAGCAATTTTTATGTTGACCACATTTTGATTTGACCTCTTTTGTTATTTCTTTTTTATTTTTCTTCTGATTTATTTTTTGATTTTTCTGGGAGCGACATGAGGCAACTCCTAGAGCTACCACGTGCCACCTCTTTTTTCTTTTAAATTATTACATTATTTACTTATTTTATTTATTTATTACTTATTTTAGTTATTTATTTGTTTATTTTATTATTATTACTTTATTTATTTTATTACTTATTTTATTTTTATTTTTATCCTCTACCAAGCGAGGCGACACTTCCATTTATAAATTACCAAGAGCAGAGAACTCGAACATTTTCCTTTGAATGACAAAAGATACATATGATAATATATGCACAAAAGACCCTCAAAATGGGCATATATATCAAGAGTTTTCAAAATAACAACACAATAGAGTAACCTAACTCATGACCTCGACCTCACTCGCTCTCCATGCAGCACGCTCAGAGGTGTATATTTCAATGCAATGGTATAATGTAGATATGCTAAATCTGCATACAAATTTTCTTCCTCACATAATAATCTGTAAGAGGCGAGGTCTTGCTCTTTGATGAGTCCATTATAGCCGGGGGCAAGGATTACAGGCACTAAGAGGTGAAATGTGAGTTTGACTAGATCGTCTGAGGCTGTGATTGTATCTCCACTGAATCTGGTGGTGATGTGGTTGGAGGTAGCTGCGGTGACTATGGTGGAGGGTGTGGTACACGGCTTGAGGCACAACTAGGTGGTGCACGTACTTCTAGAAAATGGTTGTTGGGCAGATGCACCGGCTTGCGAGCTATGAATGGGTTTTTGCCATGACTTGTACGGATGTTAGAACATTTGAAAAAGCATATTAAAAATTCACATTAATGTCAACAATAATCATAAACAACAGTATGGAAAAATATTTGCATAAATGTAAGATTCTTTTGTTTCATAAATGGGGGATAACATGTGGGGTACAATTAATGAAACCATTTTTTCATGTGGTGTACAATATGTTATAGTGGCCCCTTCGATGAAGTCGCTTTTCCTTTCTCCCCCTTCCCTATCTCTCGTGCCCCCAGGCCTGCCTCCCCCCGTCCCATTCCTCCTTGGCCAGATGGTCCCCTCCCTGCATCGCCCTGACCCCTATCATGCCTTCCAGTAGTTCTATTTTCAGGTTCAGCCGTGGTCGAACGATCCCTTCTGGTCGTGGATCTACCACCCACTATTTGACTTGTTACATTTGAAGTGCGAGGTGGATCTGGGATTGTCCTTGGTAGGGATTCACTAGATACCCTGGGAAGATCCGCCAGTGATGATTGCATACCACCGGTGACCGGTCCAATGCCATACCCTGTGATAACCATGAAAGATGGCTGACTTTGACTTTGCCCCATCTACCAATAATATTGTTGTGCTTGAGATGGCTGAGCTTCCTATGTGAAAAGTAAGTCAAATGACGGGATCATGGATGCTGCTTGTTGCATATGGGAAATATAAGAATGATCGTAGGTGTGTGCTACCTGATACGATGGACCAACATCATCTACCCGGGAAGTGCATTAATCCCCCCAATGTTGGGAGGAAAATGTCGTGTGTTCGGTGTACACTGTATATATGGGGGGGATGTGATGTATTCCTGGATCCACTAGTGACATATTTTGAATTGTGTAGTCAACATAACCAATCATTTGTTGCAATTCAGTGCTCCTTCGATGTTCCGTCATCATTTCCCTCAAAGGAAACAAGGAGTTTACCTATAGCAAAAATATTTCAATAAGAAATTACGAATATATTATCAGTTAAAAATTAACCATTTGTTAGAAAATTACTAGTTGGTTCCACCTCGGTCCATGTGGCTCGTAGGCTTGTTGAGGTGGTAGTATGGCCATAGCGATCCAACGTCGTGTAATCTGCCAATACCATGTAAGGTAGTCACTCAGGACATCATCCGCTGGCTTATCCAAATCTCTCTCCCCAATGACATCGTTCAATCGTTGATGCCATTGGGCCAACGATCATGGTGGTGTAGATCCCAATCATAGGGTTCATCGTCTCTTGGTCTTGCCCGCCTGCCATCCGAGGAGATTTACGGCATTGCCTCCGAAATGTGTTGCTGCATCCCGAATTGCCTCATTACCCGACCAAGTGCATGCATGACAACGATGTTGAAACATATCAGTATTGTCTTCGATCGCCAGATAGACTGGCCCTCACGACATATCTCAGGTAGTTACACCACATGCTGGGCCTCGTATGGTGTCCACCTCATCTGTTGATCGTAGTCTGTGAATAATTTTCCATTCTGAATACTCATGAAAAAATTATGCAACTCATAGACCTGATGCTCTTCTTGTAAATCCAACTCATCACGGTAAAATGACAAGTGAGTGGTAGACTCATTCTCCCTGTGTGACCTCCTTCCTCCCATCCACCTAAAGAAATATTGCGAATGTAAGGCTCACATTAAAAGAAAATACAGACCCAGTATGGAAATTGTTTGGACCTTGCTGCGTGAGGGATTGATCGTAGAGTTGCCTCTACCAACTGATAAGGACGTGGGCGACCAATGTAGATGTGCCCCCAAGACCACATCTAAATAATAAAAAAAGTTATGTTAGACATGATTTTGAGTAGAGCCATGCTTGCATAATGTAGATTTGTTTCTTGTAGCAAGGTCTAAAATGCGTATGCTCTCCTAACGTTCATGAGAGCAAACTGTTCCAAATGGTAGTACATCTGTGCCAGGACAACCGCACTCCATGCCCTACGTCCACAGTCCTCAAGGTCGTGCAAGAGTAGAAGGCGGCATAGATGCACCTTGTATGCGCTAGTGTCCGGCAAGAGGCTTGTTCCAACTTGGAAAAGTATAAATGCTCGGGAAACTCGCTCGACTTCTGCTGGATCAGTTAATTGAAGAGCATTGGAGGTCAACAGAGTCTTGGCAATCCATGTTAGCCTAAGCTTCCCACCCACTAGTTCCTGGTCCTCGCCGTCGTTCGGATTGACACCGAAGAACTCCTCGCAGTATGAACCCTAATCTAGCTCAGGGTGCTCTTCCATCCCGATCACTGGCAACGATTCCACCCTTAATCCTATCATTATGGAAACATCCTTCAAAGTGATAGTTGCCTCGCCTTGTCGAAGGTGGAAGCTATGTGTTTCCGGTCGCCATCTCTCAGTCAGTGCCTTCATAAGGGCCTGGTCAATTGTGGCTCCCCTCAGGTAAGAGATGCAATGAAATCCAACGATCTCCAAATACCGATTTACAGCATCTCTACGTGGCTCCTCAAGTACACAATTAAGTGTTCGTCCATGCTCGACAAAGCGATGAGCCTGGGTAACAGAAATAAACGATTCGGTCAAAATTCTAGAAATCAGGCTATACAAATTCATGAATGACTGTATCATTATCTGGAAGTGGTCGAGCAGATAGATGCTCTTTCTGCCTAGTCAGCATTGAGGCATCGACCGATCCTACCAATGTCTCCATCGCTATGCCAAAAAATTTGATAACTTTGGAATAAGGAGGGAATAGTTAATTTAACTCAAAATCCATGTCATGGCAGCTTAACCAAAATGAAACTAAGTAAAAAAGATTTTGCATTATTTTATAAGGAAATTTTACGTAAAAACTAACGATGCCTTCTACCACATGTTGTCTTGTTGTGACCATGCTCCTTACATTGACTACACTTAACTTGTACCATACCCATCTCATCCATGCTTCCGCTGAGCTGTCACCTCTATGGTCGACCAGCTACAAGGACTACATTGGGGTGCAGCAGTGAGGAGGGCTCCAGGGGCAGTCAGAATCGACGATCGGGAATCGACACAAAAGCATGTGCGTATGTGGCCCGAAATGCGGTCGACGTATAAAAATTGGAGCATAGCTTCACATGTTCTATGCCGACGTTCACATTGCCGCAAACTGCAATTACGTGAGGGCAAATTATCTGCATGGTCTGCATGTAACCACACATGCAGACAGATTATTAACTGCTCATTTTATCCGTGTAGTTTCCCTTAGAGGACCGTACCTCGAAATCTGTAAGCGTGAATTGCTCGACAATTAGTGAACATGCAGATTGTATGAGACCATCAGTTAGTTTCTCGTATCGTGGCATAAGATGCCTGGTCACTTTAGCACCAAACTTATGTCTTTCTACGAAGTAGGTGTTCATGCAGTAAAACACAACCAATACAAGTGTGGTGTACTGAAAGCTCTTCGATGCATCCACCTTGAACTGGGCATGCTTTGCCATGCTCCAAGTTCTCAACTCATCCACTAAGGATGTCTTCGAGTCGAATGAACGATTCAACCAATAGTCTTTACCGGATGCGCCTTCGGTCGAAGGCTGCAACTTCATTTAAAAAGGGAATCTCCTCTGCAAATGTGCCAAAGATCAAATCATCTGACTCGAAGAAGTCTAGAAGATCCTCCATCGTATCCAAATCCATCCCGTAGTCCATAGGTGGATCGAAAATAGGTTCCAGGTGTATCGAATGAAGGAGAGACTCTTAACTATGATCGGTCAATACTCCCACCCTATCACCTGTAGTGCCCCTACATTGTTCTTCGCTCATACCCTTTCTGGCATATTCGTCTACATCTTCATCCTCTTCTTCTTCCCCTTCATCCTCGACTTCGTCTTGGTCGTTATCTTCACCCTCATCTTCATCATCGACTCCGACATATATAGATTTGTTAAGGTCCAACCCTTGCATTGATGATGGTCCCACCTCACATTGGGATGGAGAGATCTTCACCGCTTCAAGTAGTAGCTCCATCATTCCCACTTGTCGATTTACTTGCAACATCAACTTTGTAATTTTATCCGTCCCAATTAAGATGGGATGGGATGAGCTCGTGTTTGCGGGCCACTTGCAGGTGATCATAATGTCCTAATTGTCGGGCATATATCCAGTAAGCCCGTATATGTAAGCAAGTAGATCATTATAGCATCGAGATATAGGTACTCCGATCATGTCGCTTTGACCACCTTCGTAACTGATCTCAGATTCCAGGTATGTTATCCTTCCGCCCCAGAAGACATATAGTGTAGCAACATCAACCATTTCCTATACACCAACTAAAACTTACCAAAAGATATACACACTTACATTCTAAGAAGGTTATTCTTAATTTTCTTATTATTGTTAACTATTATTCCTAATCGTAATTATTATTACTAATTATTACATGGTATTATTTTAAGATTAATAATAATAATTATTACTTATTATTACTTGGTATTGTTTGAGATTATTAACTATTATTATTACATGGTATTATTTGAGATTATTATTAGTAATTATTACCTACTATTACGTGGTATAATATGAGATTAATAATAATAATTATTAATTACTATAAGATGGTATTATTTGAAATTATAATTAATAATCATTACTTATTATTAAATGATATTATTTGATATTATTATTAATTATTACTACTTATAATAACATGGTTTTCCTTGAGATTATTATTAATTATTACTTATTATTTAATAATTCTTATTTGATTTATTTATTATTATAAATTCTATTATTAATTATTAATAATTATTGATTATTTACATCAATTATTAATAATAAGAATTATTAGTATTACCTTCTATAAAAAATTAATAATAGTAATTATAATAATTATAGTAATTATTACTAACCATTAATAACTAACTAGTAATTATTATTCTCTACTAGTTATTCCCTAGTATTAACTACTATTAATTATTATTATTTATTTTTAATTACATAAAAATAATTAATACAATTAATAATTATTCCTAATTAATAATAATTATTAATTATAAATATTACTACAATTACGAATTATTACTACAATGGTAGTTTCTTTAATTATTACTACAATTAAGAATTATTCCTAATTAATTTGAATTATTAATTATAGTTATTACTTATTATTACATGTAAATAGTAATTTATTATTAATTGTTATTTATGTTAATACTAAATATTACATATTATAATTATTATTAGTAATGAATACTTATTAAAATATAAATTTTATAATTAATATTATTATTTTAAAATAAACTACAATTATTTATATTAATTAATAATATTAAGAATTACTATTATGAATTCTTAATTATTCATATTAACTATTATTTTACTTTATTACTAACTAATATTAATTGTTATTACTTATTAATTTTAATTAATAATTATTACTTCGTTTCTACAACAACTCTGATCTACATCGACGAATAAATAATGTCAATTGTTAATATTCATCGTTATATTGATAAAACTCATTAAAATATCATGTGTGTAGTCCTTACAACCCTAACTAGAATCATTATATTTGTATATGCAACAATGACCCATGGGAGAATCGAAAGACAACATTTCAATTTGTTGTTGTTCTATGACCCATAGGAGAATCGAAAGACAACATTTCAATTTATTGTTGTTCTAAGTCGGCAACAAATGTCGTTATCATTTCATTTTAGTAATGAATACTTATCCAATTAACGAGAAATACTACAGTTATAATTTCAATTTAGCGAGAAAAATTATCATTAGCATTTCAATTTGGCAACGACTAGTTATTTACTGATAAAAATATGAATAAATTAATAATAATTGCTAATAAAATGATAAGAATTACAAATAAATAAATCATACCTTCAGGGGGAAATGAGGAGGAAGGGTGGAGAATGAGAGAGGAGGAAGAATGGAGAATGAGAGAGGATAGATGGAGAAAGAGAGTGGATGAGAAAATGATGTGTGGAGAAGAAGGGAGGGGCGGGCGTCTCATATGGGCACTTCCCGCGGCAAACGGTTTGCCGTTCCCCGACAAACCCTTCGTCGTATCACCCAGTAACTGACCAAGCTTGCCGCTCCCGTCCCATCCCTACGCCTGCGCCTCGAAGACCGTTTCGCATCATCGACCGAGCCATTGGACAAAATGAATCGTTTGTCATAGAGTCCATGTCAGCACGACAAAACGTTTGCCGCGCCGCGTTGGCGAGCAACAAACGATTTGCCGATACATCCCCTCGTGGAAATTTTTTTTCTTCGCTACCCATTTAGAGAAATAACCTTATCGGGATTCTATTTAGGGAAATAGCTTCCTGTAGGGCTTTTTTCTTGGCTTGATATCAAGAAAGTAAAGGTCAACTTTCACATTATTGATTGGACTTCTGGGTTGCTGCTTAAGTAAAAAACAAAACCCCTCACATCAATCAGCTCTATTTGCATAATAAAATACCACAATACGTTGCTATCAATATATTTTCTGAATAGCCCGTACCCGTAGAAAATCCCACCACACGTCAGCGGACTCGTTGGTCTTTTAATATATCGAAATCTTCGATTCGCTGAAGGAGATCAGCTTTGAACGCCTGAAATGGCATATTTCCCAAATTAGTCGTCTGCCTCGTTGGGGTCTTTTTAGATGAAATGTCCGAAGAATTTCCACTTCCGATCCAACATCTCATAGGTCAGGTCAAGTTGACTGCTGGATGTCTACTACTGTGCTCAGAGCCCTATGATACCCCCTACAGCTCTGCAACCAGTAGTGATTCCCAATGGTTTTTAATGCTCAACTCCAATGCAGATAATCGATTCGATATGCATACTCTCCACACATTTTTTTTGTTTAAAAGATGATTGGTTGCGTATTTACAGTTATTTCTCAATCCATGAAAGGGTTAATAATATGAAAGGGTTAATAATAGGGTAAAATGGTGCTGCCTCTTTGGGGGAGCTAACTTGATTCCCCCGCTCTATTTTCCCAGTTTTTTATTTTTTTTGAAATTTTTTCGTAGATTTTCATCAATATATCCCTATATTATGCTATTAAAATTTCGTGCGAAACTGAGACTCATACGGCCTCCATCCAGACGTGGTCCTTTTTAGCAACTCTGTCACCATTAAAAAATGACTGTCTGGATGGAGACCGCAGGAATATCTGTTTCGCACGAAATTTTAATAGCATAATATAGGGATATAATAATGAATATTCATGAAAAAATTTTCAAAAAAAATAAAAAATGAGCGAAATGACGCAGCAGGAGCCAAGTTGGCTCCTCCTTAGGGGCAGCCACATTAAACCCTTAATAATATGGTTACGTTGACTTTTTTTTGGGGGTTTTATCGCTTGTACGCTTTTTAGCTTTTTCAATATTTATTATGTCCCTCATTTTTTTAATATTAGTTGCACTCATGATTTCTCACAAAATTCTCATTTCTGATCTTTTGTAATATTAGTTATGTCCCTACTTCATCTTTACGGAAGGACACAATTGTGATTTTTTTGTAAAAAGACAAGTGACGCAATCGATATTACAAAAAAATGGATGGGTATAATTGCAAGCTATAAAAACTTCTTAGTGAAAAAAAACGCGCGACTCACACCATCAACTATAACCCTGGTTTACTGTCTTCAGTTTGTGGCTGGGAGTTAGAATATTATTTATTTCCTCCAGAGTCGAAGTTGAAATAATTGAGAATCCATGCATAAATTAGATTTATTTTTATTTTCCAATATCCTAATTTAATTCATTCCGTTTCGAATTTGCAGTTTGTAACGTTAGTTAATATTTTAAAGCATGTATAGATTGTTATGTATAAAAACACTATGAAATGCAAATAAGTCATTTTTTATTTCTATTATGAATTTTAGATCATCGATCCGATAGGGTATCTTACTTACGTACATACTCTCGACACATTTTTTGTTTAAAAGATGATTGATCGCGTATTTACAGTTAGTCCTCAATCCATGAAAGAGTTAGTAATATGGTTATATTGACTTTTTTGGGGTTTATCACGTGTACCTTTTTTAGCTTTTGCAATATTTGTTATGTCCATTTTTTTTAATATCAGCTACACCCATGATTTCTCACAAAATTCACGATTCTGACCTTTTCTAATATCAGTTATGTCCCTACTTTACATTAACATAAGGATAGAGTTGTGAACTTATGCAAGATATCAAGGGGCATAACTGATTTTACAAAAATGGACAAGTATAATTGACATTGTAGAAGCGAAGGAGGCTACAAGCAATAAAAACTCGATATTTTTTGGTTTGAAGGTCGTTGGTAATATTAGAATGAAAAAAATACGTGACTCACACCATCACCTATAATCATGAGTGTATATATTTCCATTTTCATCACCATTTCACTTTCTAACATTTCCACATTAAAATTAAAATTTTCATTATTCGATAACTTCAATTGAGCTCATTACACGTGACTCATTGAACTCATTTCAATATACAAATAATTGAGCTCATTCGAAATGGAAATGATTTATTATCTTTAGTTTGTGGCTGGGAATTAAAATATTAGTTATAAGAAACTTCCTCTAGAGTTGAAGTTGAAAGAATTGAGAATCCAAGCATATGTTAGATTTATTATTAATTCCCAATATCTAATTTAATTCATTCCATTTCGACTTAACAATTTATAATGTTAGTTAATATTTTAAAGCACACATAGATTGTTATGTATAAAAAATAATATGAAAATCAAAGAACTCATTTTTTATTCTATTATGAGTTTTAGATAAGGAAAAGGAAATAAAAGCAAGTAAACTACTTAGTATTCAACACTTGAAAAAGTGCGAATGTGAAAATAATGTAAAGCATATGCATATTAACCTCCTAGTAATTTTTCCATAGAAGCCTCTTGACCAATTTATCAATAGTTATATATTTTTGTTATGAACTGAAAATAACTTCAGAAAACAATAAAAATAAAAAATGAATAAGAATATTTAAAAAACTATTAACATAACATCATTTTAAAAAGAGAAAATTTTATCAAAACATCACAATTGATCTATTTTTCAGTAGAAAGATAACAAATAAAGTGGGATAACATATATGAATGGGTTTATTCCGCATTTTTGTTTGGTTAGTTTGACGATTAAAGAATAGATAAATACGAGGATGAAGTCTCCTTATCCCGGATAAATGGTTCTTATATCTCAAAAGACACATACATCCATTCCGATATAAAATTTGCTTGAAATATTTTTTGAAAGACTTTGAGTAAATTCAAAATTGATTGTTTACGAACTGATTTCACAACTTGTATTCACATTTGACTTGTTTTGTTTTCATTATTTTTTCTGGATATTTTAACGTGAATCCTAATCAAATAGATTTTGACACTAGACGTTTCCAAAATAGATACTGTTAGGTTGGGTGAATCAAAGAGTAGAATGGCGTCTGTTGGCATTCCATCATTTCTTTCCCATGAATAATAGTTCCCTTTCATGCACCAAACATGGATTCCCCAAGTTTATTTTTAAGAAATATGCATTTCATGACACAGAACAAAGAAAGTTATGGGAATTTTTAAAGGACATGAATTTTAAATAACCTTCTTATATAGGTCGATGAAATTATTATCTACGAGATCTTTTCACATATAAGTTGTGGAAAAGTGTTTTAGTAAATAATTACAATATGTATTGCATCCTGAATAATGCAAATGTTCCAATGAAAGCTCTACATTGATCTTGATCACTAAATTTTAGACAAAAAAATTACACACGATGGGTTTGCACAAAAGCTATCGAGTGAATGGATACTGAACAAAAATATTAAGGAGCTACAAAGAATTTCCCAAGGACTTTCTCACTAAGTGTCAAATGTTGGAGGTGAGAAAAAAAATAGCCCACTTCCTTGGCATTCTATGCACCTTATATATGCCGTTTGGTTGAAGGATTTATCTTGTAGAGGATAGTGTTGGGCATGCGAGCCCATGACGAACCATTATGCAATAAAGTTATTGCAAATATCATTCCTTGATCTAAAATGAAGAATAAATAATTTACATAATAGGTCCCATAGTACAATTAGGGTTATGTACCATGATATCTTAATGCTCATACAGTTGTTGATTGAATTATTAGAATCATAGAGGCTGGCGCTTGGATGAATATCTAAAGAGTTAGATTGAGGACTCATCAAGCACCATCAAATGATTAACAAGAGATGATCCCCAGCCTGAGAAGGAGATGACAATCCGTTCTCTAAGGCTGATATCTAACCGACCTCTTGATGTGGGTCCTTGATGAATCCACATTTCATCATATTTATTCTATCATTTTGGCATCAAAAATCCTAGCAAATGCCTGTAAATAGCATTAAATACACAATCTTAGCATTCATGCATGTGCATCTAAATAGTGTATAAAATACTGTAATTAAAGCCAAAATTATAGAATAAATAAAAGAAAAGAAAAGGAATAAAATATTGTAAATATTTTATGACCCAAAACCCCGAGACCTAGGCATCTTGATGAATAGGTCGACAAGGAATAAAGTAGGGGGAGATAAGGTCAAAAATACAGTATAAATACATATACTTTCTGTTCATTCTCTATTCATTTTGGGACCTATTTTTGGTTCCACTTTTTATAGATCAAATAAAGAAACTTTGTACATGAAAGTTGTAGATAATTTAATAAAGAAAAATATAAAGTTGATTTCACAAAAAAATAATGTATAGATAAAAAGTTATGGTCTGAATAAAAATCCAGAATCCCAACTTCCCAGACCCGTATCTCACAAATGAAAACTCCAAATGCATAAACTCACCTTTAATTGTACATAGAAGAAAATAAGCTATTTAATGGTGGTGGTTTCGCATTTGGCGGAGCTACGGTTTGAAAGTTGAGTTTTGGACCCTCATTGTATAAGTGTACAGAATAAAATATTCAATTTATTCTTTATTCATTATTTTTATAATTTTATATTTTTATAATTTTGTATTTAATATTTATAATAGTTATGTGCATTAAAATCAGAATAAAAATGCAAAGAAAACTCTAATTAAAATACTTGTATATATTACAATACATAGGTATAATACATGTATCTATACTTATACAAATAACACTTTTATTTTATTAAGTGTATAAAATACTTTAGAAAAATAAAATAAAAATATATTTAAGTGTATAAAAATACTTTATAAATATATAAAATAATAAACAAAAATAAATAAATTAAATATACAAATTAAAAATAAAATAATAAAAATGTAGGTAAAGATATCTATAAAGGGCATAAATGTAAACTTGTAAAAATACATTTCATAAAAATAATTAAAAATCATAATAAAATAATTTATAAAATTATAAACACTTTTTATTTAATAACCTAAATCTAATAAAATAGTTTACTATTTTAAAATGAATTTTGAAATCTTTTTTTCAGGCTTTTTCCTGGTTGGTCCACGTGGACCAACCAGGGGGGTTGGAGAGTTGACCCGCGGTCAACTCTCTGACCCCATCCTGTTCAGTGTCAGAGTGCGTTTTGTCCCCTTCTTCTCCCTTTTTTCTAGGACGATCCTTTCATCGTTAGGCCTAGATTTCTTCTGAGTTTTTTCTCCCCTATGACTGACCTTACACGCCCAATGTTTACATAGGGGAATGAAGCCATGTCCCGCCCGTGATCACCCCTTGAAAGTCACGCCTCGACCACATTTTCAAAAGGGACCCGTCACTTCCCTTGGACCTTCGAACCCTCCTTTGACTCCGTTTGGTCTTCCCTCCCGCGCTCAGGACCGGGGGTCGTGACAGGACACCCTCCAGCCGACCTGGGAGCACTTCGCGTGGCCGAGGAGCGGTTCCATTTCACCTCCGGCGTGGCCGCCGTTGAGGTCCCCCTTCTTGGGTTATACACCCTCGAGGTCACGTTTTTCTTCCTTTTTCTTGCTGATTAGTTAGCTTCTAGTTTAGTTGTTAAGTTGTGCATTTAGTTTGGTGTTTAAGCGAGTAGTTAGCCTAGATTCCATCTCGAACACCTCGCCGGAGCTAAGAAGCTCCGGCAACCACCATCGCCATCCCACGCCGCCTTTTCTCACCAATAAAGGCCCCTTCCTGCTGTGAGATATCTGCCGTCCATTTGGTTTTGATTGCAGGAAGAGAAGGAGGCGTCTGGGCCTCGATTCACGCCAAGAAGACCCCCAGGTCGGCTGGAGTTTCATCGAGCAGCCGAGGGCCATCCGTCGGTCGTCAGACCGGTCTGAGCCACCTGGACGTCGGGGAGGAGCAGCTGGAGGCGAATACGCCCTTCGGCCGTGGATTTGGTGGTCGGAGGAGGCCCCTGCGCGTCAAAAAAAATCGGCCCGGCCGAGTTCTTCATCGGATCTTCCAGCCGCTTCCCACGTCGTAGGATCAAGAACACTCCACCGGGTGTACAGCTGCCATTGGATGAGTGCATCCTGAGCCGTCCGATCACTCATCTCCAATCTAATCGGGGCCGGACAGATGAAGGGGTATCGCGCGACCTGCGCGCGACACGTGTCTTAGTGAAGCGGAAGCAACCGTCCGATTCGCCCCTTATCTTGGGTATTTTGCTAGATCACCCAAGCCAATTTTGTATTTATATTATAATCCTTACATTTCTCTGCCGTTCTTTAAACTTTCGTGACATTTGCAAAAACGACTCTCGAACTTTTTGAAATAGCATAGTTGTCCTTGCCAGCGCGCACGTGCGTTTGGCGATTTTGCGGGCAAGGACCCATTGGTTGTTGTATTTCTCTTTACTCCTGGTATTTGTGGATTACGTTGTTATATTTTTGGAGATTTTATGATTGAACCCGCGGGCTTTTGGAAATTACTGGGACATCCTCGCCAGATGCGCGTGCTTATGCACATGAGTGTGGCAGTTTTGTGGCGATAACCCCACGGTTTTGAGCATTTCTTCTTGGTCCAGCAAATGTTGCAGCACATTATATAACTTTTAGATAAATTGCATTTTGGCCCTCGCATTTCTTTATAATTACAAAAACGACCCTGCAAGTGTGCATTTTCCTTATGTTTCTAGCATTTTTTGCATGCGTCTCTAAAACCCCAAAAAACCCCCAAAATCACATTAAGTTCCTGCTATAGTGTAGGTTAACATCATATTTTTTATTTTTTATAATTATTGCATTTTAATATTTATTAAAAATCAAAAATAGCTATTTTATGCACTGTCTAGCTTATAAAATCTATAAAAAATATAAAAACACTCCAGAAAAATCCCAAAAAAATATATTTTGTTTCCTTTAGTGTGTTTTAACTTCAGTCCAAAGTTCACTAAAAATTATAAAAGAAAACTCCTGAAAACATTAAAACTCTAAAAAGCTTCCAAAAAATCCCAAACATTCCTTAAAAATCCTAAAAATACAAACTTTGTCTCTAAATTTTCCTTGTTTCATTATCTTTAAGGGAAAATTAAATTGGAGAATTTTTGCTACTGTTTTCTAATTTATTTCTCCATTTTAGTTTCAGCCTTGTATGTTATTCACTGTTTTCTTGTATTTTGCTATTTAAAAAAACCAAAAATATTCTGAAAATATCCCAAAAATCACAAAAACAGTAGACAAGTATAAAAATACCAAAAATATTTCATTTCCTAATTTTTGAGCTTTTCCCCTTATTTTTATAAATAGTCTATCATCTCTTTTCCCATATTATAAATATATATTCCAATATTGAAAAAGAAAATATAAAAAAATATAAAATATAAAAAGAAAATATAAAATCAGAAAATTAAAAATCAAAATACAAAAATATAAAATTAAAATTAAATAAAAAAATATAAAAATTAAAAACCCACAAAAATAGCATTAATAGACATTTGATCACCTTTGCACACATTTTGAGCAATTTTGCCCCGATCTAGCCTTTCTGCTCCCTGTGTTCGACCTCTACACATACTTGCACTATACACATCTTGTTGTAGAGTTATAGTAAATTTTAACTCCACACACTTTCACTGCTTTATTTGATTGTCGTGGGTTAATTGTTGTTTGAATCAGGATTTTTGAGCGGTCACCGCATCGACTGCGGTTTCGCCTTGTGAAAACGTACGATCCTCTATTTTCTCGGCTCAACAGTCCTCTACATAGGAATAGAGATTCAGAGGTGTTAAATAAGTTAGGTCAAAGAGTTGACTTAACGGGATCCAGATAACCAAAGACCTATGTCGTATGCTGTCGCGATATAGGCATGCTTCCTCTGACCAGAGACAGATGTGTTACTATATGTCTGAGTATGTACATTTGGCAGACCAATAGGTTGATGACCTAATCAAGGTTTATACACCAGCATGCTGGTGTGCATACAAGGGCATATGAGTAATACAATCTCTTAAAGGGATCATATAGATTCATTTACTACACCAGAAGACATGATCTCAATCATGAGATATTGGGAAGAATCAAATTCCGTGCACGATCATCTTGCTTTGGAAGCTTGACTGAATTTGTAAGTTTGACATATGCTTTTGGAAAGTATACGATCAACACCTGGGTACGATATATGCTTTTGGAAAGCATATGATCGATGCCAACTTCCAATGATCAAATGAGAAACTTAATGATAAAACCCTGAGGTAAAAATTGTAAAATTGATCTAAAAGTTTGGGTTTATTCTTGATGTTCCAGTATGCATGATGTACATATATTAGGAATACCTGAGGGTGATGTGATCATAAATGATTGTATAACTATGACGCTTCCGTTCCTAGAGAGTAATGAAACAGTCTGGATTTTAGTGACTCCTCTCAATAGAGAAGTGATCTGATCTTGGCCCAAATGTTGGACATTGATCTGAGTGTGATTCAGATGCAATGAGAAGATTAGATTTACGATCTTGATTTAATCAAACATCTATGAGAGGTCCGCAATATCTGGATTTAAGATGTGATCTCAATATCTAAGTCACTATATGTGAAATAATACAATCACCCTATTCTTATCTCCAAGTATCCACGGAGAAAGCGCATTATTCTTGAAAGAGTTCAAGAATAATTTCATTTTTGATATTATATATGAGTATTGAGAAATAGATAATTAAATGTGATTTAATTATCATGAATAATATGAATTTGATTCATATTATAAGGAGAGTTATCTAAGATAATTAAATGTGATTTAGTTATCAAATATGCGAATAATGTGAATGTGATTCATATTATTTGGGAATATGATAATGAAGATCCAAGATGATTAAATGTGATTTAATTATCATGGATATGAATAATGTCGATAGCACAATCCATATTAATCATATATATTATAATTGTTATTTATAATATATTAGAGAGAGCCTATTGTTATTTAGACTTGTTGATTGATTATTGATGTGAATTGGATTCATATTGGATAATTAATTGAAAATATAATATACATTTTATTTTGGATTGTGAGTATGATTCACAAATTATTTAATGGAATGATTGCAATATAACAAAATTAATTTGGAATTATTTTTTATGAATTAATTTACAATAAAAGTTATTGTAAATAAATATGAAAAGATCGGAGAAGCCATGACTATCCATTCAATGGATGGTGGACGAGCACCCTTGACTTGGTCTCAAGGGTGGTCGTCCCCCACTTTTTTGGGAGATGGGTGGCTTCCCTCCTAATCCTTTTATGAATATTAATGTAGTTCAAATTAAATTATGTTGATTATTCAATATATATTTAATTTAATCTAAATTAATTATTGTTGTGTTTTCACAACAAATTCATGCCTATTGGAAGAAACACAAATCAATCTCATCCATTGGATTTTTGTGCACATGGATTGGGATCCATGGACACCCAAAATACTATATACAAAGAGGAACCTCTTGCTCTTCAAGTTAGATCAACAACTGCTCTCTATATATCTCTCTCTACATGCCATGTCTCTCTATCTGTCTCATTGTGGTCGTCCACCATGTAGCCCTAGAGAGAGTCATCATCATCGCATCATCTTCGTTATGCTGCCGGATTATTTGCTCGTGGATCTCTGTCTCCTTCAGTGCATCTCGCTCGTGAAGAAGATGTCGGATCTTGTTTGACAGGATTAGGAGATTCGTCACTTGGATCATCAACATGGATTGCGAGGAGCACGCATCTCATCAACGTGCTCGCAAGCGTCTCCTCCATCAGATCGGACTTGAGACAGGAAGTCTCTTCATTTAGAGACTCAATCGCAACCATGCTTCAAGAGGTAAACCTAATACTTGTTTGTGATTTAGATGAAATGATCCGAGAAGTGTTCTTGAATCATGTTATTTCATCGGATTAAATTTTTTTAAATTCCGCTGCCTCAAGCAACTAGTATGACTAGTCGCTCCTGATTGCATACGATACGATCCTCACACTTCCGTGATGCACTTAAGAATCTTCCCATATCGTTCAAGTGGTATCATATCTAGGTTTGATGTTTAGAATATGATCCTTAAATCGAAAATGACTTGGGCATTTTTGGTTGTGCGAACTTTCATCGTATTTTGTTCTCATAGTCTTATTTTATGTGTTTTTTCGCCCTGTTTAAATGTGTTTAAATATGAAATTATTACTTATATTATTTTCCCTATTAAATAAGGAAATAGTGGGACTTGAGTTTACGTGATTTCGAATCCGTTTTCTCAAGTTATGATCTTTTAATGAACATGTATCCATTATTTCGGGGATGATGAATCTTGACGTAATTGCAGAGTTAATTACGATTTTAGAATGTCTATAAATATGTGAATATAACTTTCCTAATTGATTAGCAAACTTTGGAAAAATATTTTGCATTATTTGGAGCTAAATTGATTGAGATAGGCTAATTTTAGTAAGTGAGGGTCAATGCTGAAAATTATTTTCGTAATCAAGAACCTTGTGATTGTCATTCAATTAATTCATGGAAATTAATGGTTAATCTCCTGGAATAATTAATTTTTAAATATTTATGAAATATTTAATAATGATAATTATTTTTGAATGACCATAACCAACTTTATTAGATATGATCTACAACGCATTTGGTTACAACAATTCCGACAAACAAAGTTGCTTGAATAGGATTAGTGATTTCTTTCAAAAATCTCCTTATAATATTAATAAAAAATATTTTGATAAATATTATATGTTATAACTTTGGTTTAAAGACCGATTATCATCTCAAGTACAAAGTGATCAATTGGCATTATCCTGACCTGAGACAGATATGGTGTCTAATCGGGGAGCGTTGAGGTAGCAGGTTTCTCTGTGAGCAGTCTGTCCCACTCCTGTCGGAACTGGCCATGACATCGGGTAAGGAAGAGATAATGTTTGAAGGGATCATGATCTATTTTTCTAATTATTAAAATTCTAATAATATGTATTTGAGATAATGCCATATTTCAAGTAAGAATAGAGAATGCTTGTTGGATATTAATTGGATCATTAATTTAATATGATTAGATTAATTGGAATCCAATTAAAATTAAAACACTCTATTATGAATAGAGTTGTTATTTCACTTGGAAGAATTAATTGTGTGAATATG
Source organism: Ottelia alismoides (assembly GCA_037367405.1). NCBI lineage: Eukaryota > Viridiplantae > Streptophyta > Magnoliopsida > Alismatales > Hydrocharitaceae > Ottelia > Ottelia alismoides. The sequence goes on from JAZKJV010003594.1 coordinate 307,756, forward strand.
ATTCATAATAATTAATTAGAATTTGATCATGATATGAAGGATCACATAAGTGACATCCATAGTCTCCCGTCAAGGCAAAGGGTTCCGTAGCCAGGGATTGTATGTAGGAGACGCTTGTCCAAAGTGACAACTCGTGTATATAAGTGCATCTGGATCAGGCTCTTTGCTTCTCGAAGAGTAAGGTGACGAGCCGCAAAATCATCCCTTTAACAGTGCTGGATTAGCACTTGATAATGTCATCGCAGTAGGGCTGATTGGGCTCATCAAAGACCATCTCATTTAGATATATCAAATAAGAATGAGATGGTCATATTTATTTTTATTTTACTTGGCAAGAAACCAAGGTCGAACTCGGGGACACGCGCTTCTCTCGCATTATCCGGATTTTTATCTATTTAACTAAGTGTTGAATGAGAGACAATATAGGTCAAATCATGCATGAAGGACAAGGAGACACAACAATGCATTAAAATAAAACATGCATTTTTTATTTTATTTTTTATTATGCAGATAAATGCCCTGAGATGCAATGAAACTATGCCCTAGAACAGAATAATGAGCCAACTAAATCACAAGTTAATTTCAGATTTAAACGAGATGACAAACGCAATATGAACAAGGCACAGATTAAGTAACAAGTGACACTTAGCTATCAAAATAATACATCAAAATTAGTGTGTCCATCATAGAAACTTTAATGCCATTAGAAAGTTCCTCAAACCAGTGTTAAAATGAAACTAAAATCAACTCGATCGGATATATGTAGCTCAATATATGCAATAAAGAAGCTAAGGGCATAACTGAAAGAAAACATTAAAACTAAATTACATGCAGGTCCCTAGGAGGGACTAAAATGTAATAAAAATAAGGAGAGGGGCCTTCCCTGTAAATTACCCTCACGCACAGGGGTATTTTTGCAAATATTAAAACCTGCAAGGGCCAAAGTACAAAATTCCCACTGTGTGCATGGCCTGCACGTGATCTGGACCTGTTTGCTATTTGGAGAAGTCAGCGGGGCTTCTGCGTAAATTACCCAGAAAGCACGTGCCAGGCACTTGCTACTCTAGGTTTGGAGGGCGGCTCAGGCTCAGCAGAGGCTCGGGATAGCTGCGGGCTGGCTCGGGGTACACGAGCCTCCAGGCTTGGTGGCGATGAGGCTCGGCGTGGTCTCGGGGACTGCTACGTGGTATCAGGACCTTGATGTAATATGCGGAAGGTGCGAGGGCGCCGATGCAAAAAGCCCAGAACCCACGTGTGTGAGGCACGTGAGCTCAGGCTCGGATGGGGATGAGGTTCGGCGCTGCTTTGGGTGGCCGTAGCAGGAGGCTCGGGCCATGTGGTGGCTCGAGGGCGCCTCGAGCGAGGCTCGGTCCCACCGAGCCTCCGCGCTCCGGGATGTCGACGTGGTGCCTCCAGGGCCGTTGGATCTCCGCCGTGGGGCGAGATCCAATGGTAGCTGCTCCTCCTTCTTCCTTGATGGTTGGCGGCGCGATTGGAGCTCCGACGAAAGGTCTGGAGCTCCGCCGCGCCTCGCCATGCTCTGTGAAGCTCGGGGAAGAATGCTGACGCTCTGGCGATGAAGGTCCGAGGTTGAAGAAGACGCAGGAGTACCTGGGATGCTCTATCGACGCTTGGTCACTGGAGGCGGAGCTCTAGAACCTTGCTCCGCCCAAGGTCCGGCCAATGAAGGTGAGGACCTGCAAAGGGGGTTAGGTGAAAGACGTGCGTGCGTGATGAGGTGAGCGACGAGCTTAAGGGGCGCATAAGTGGAGCCCTTAGTGTGTTCTCCTCCGCCTCCGGCGGAGGAGAATGCCTGGGATGAGGGAGGTCATGACGGAGGAGGGGGGTGATCAGAAGGGTCGGCGAGGGTGATTGATGGTGGGTGAGGCTCGTGGGATGCTTAATGGATGTCGAGGGTGTTTGTAGAGACCTAGAAAATGACGCAAAATAAGAAGAAAAATAAGAGAAGATCAGAGAGCTTACCTGGCCGGAGATGGAGGTAGTGGCCTGGGCTGGGCATCGGAGGAGAGGCCCGGGTCGTCGCACATACTGGCCGGCCATGCCAGCGAGCTCGAGGGGGGCTTTGAGCCACCGCAACGCTGCCTGGAGGTCAGCGGGTCTCATCGGGGAAGAAGGTCGTTGTCGCTCGATCCGAGCTCCTCCCCCTGTCACAGGGAGGAGCTGGAGGGCTGGGCCTCAGCCCCTTGGTTGATGGACAACTGGAAATGGAGGAGGAGGCGAGTATTTGAAGGGCAACGTTGGCGGTTCCGGTGATGAGGATGTGCTTTACGAGGGCGATTTGGAGTGAGTGGAGAGGTGTTGGGGGGTGTTGGAGATAGCGGCGAAGAAGCTGGATGATGGAGGAACGTCGTGGGTGTGTTAGCTGGTGGAGATGGTGGTCGGAGATGACGTGATAATGGAAAGGGCAAAGAGGTCGCGCGATGTGGAGAACGTGGGGCAGAAGGATAATCGGAGGTAGACGACGGAGCCCAGCCGTTGGATCGGGATATCCCATGGTGGTGAGCAACGTGCGAAGGGGCGGCGAGGATTAGATCCGATGCGCGGTGATCGAAGGGCGCTGGATGCGCCACATGTCGAGCTAAAGGATCAGCGCTTAAGGACGGTGACGATGCAGAGAAGGCGTGGATCGAACGGTCCAAATCAAGGGCGTCAAAGAACGGTGTAGATGACGAAGCTTGGGCATAATCGAAGGGCGCAAAATTTGCCACGTGTCAAGCTCTGGTGAGAGCGCTAACGAATGGTATAGAAGTGCCCAGGGGTATGATCAAACGGCTGAGGCAAATGGGCGCACGTGGAGAGCTTGGGGCCATTGAATCTCAGGAGGAGATCTGACGGCCCAGAGCGCGGGCGGATGTTGCAAAAGAGGGCGGGCCACGTGGCTCACCCAGAACGGGCCACGTGGCCCAATCAAATGATTCCGAGAGAAAAAAATGTTTTTGAGGGTTAATTTGGCCGAATTTGAGAAAACTCAAAACATGAAAGTTGTAGATCTCGATGAGATCTACAAGTTTCATGTTGACCAAAAGTGGAGAGGAGGTCATCTGTAGACACCAAATATTTTTGAAGGTATTTTTAAGGTTAAAAATACCACAGATTTTTGTTTTGATATTTTTTTGACTTTTAATTTATTAAGGACTCTGATAAATACAAGACTTTAACAGGATTTTATTGACAAAACTTTAAGCAAGGGGGTTAATAATGGAAAATAAATATGATGAAATCAGGTTTCATCACCTTCCAATACTTAAGCGATGCTCGTCCTCGAGCACTATGCTCGTCCTCGAGCACCAAAGAATGACCAATAAGCTGGATTAACCCCCTTGTGCATGTGAGTACAGGATCCAATCCGATCAAGTCGACTCGACTTTAGAGGTCCAAAATCGTAGAGTTCAACCCAGCCTTAATCAAGAGGCATCCAATTCCTCTACTTCTCTAGACTCTCTCTGATGTACATATAATCTAAAGGACATGACCTTTTAGTGTTGACTGCGATTCTGAGAGTAGAGTCAAATCGTCACCCAAAGTCTTGGTCCGAGAAATTCTCCTAAGGACCCAATCCTCAACACTAGAGAATAAATCAAATCTTGCATCCATTCCACCGTCTCTTTAGTTGTCAGACTTAGAAAATGTAGATGGCATGCCAGTAATGGAGGGTATGGGTTTGTGTCATTTCTTCTCTCCCTCTCATTGGAACAAGGATTCTCTCTAGTGCCTTTACGCAACACATTTTTTTTGGTGTTGATCAGTGCGTCCGTCAAGAGAAATTGGAGCCGTCTGCACTTGTTTTCCTGGGAGTACACCGGGGTGTGTCTCTTTTGAGTGCCTATCGTACCTTCGACACCCAGACTTGTAGCATTTACGATGTAGAGCCCTTTTTTGGTGCAAGCCCGACTCCTGGTCCTAATAGCGGTGGTCCGAGTGGACACTTTGAAAAGTTTGGGAGCTCTCGCCTTTGGTGGAAGCTCTTTGATATTTGACTTTGTGGAATGAGCTTTTCTTTGGAATTTCATTGACTTGTACAATTTGTGGCTAACTCCACTGCTTTTACCAAGAGTTGGCACACACTGATCAACAAATTTTTAATTTTATCACACCCTAGCACTTAGGTCAATATCAAGATATTAGTATAAGAACCAAGTTCTCATACTGGCTAATAGTGCTGACACTCAGGTTTCATGAAGCCTCCAAAGATTTTATCCCATCCTCGAGCATCATTAGATCAAATCCAAACTCGACTTCCTCATCCCAATTCCTCAAGTGAAAAATCAACTCATCTCATCAAAAACCGTAGTCGTGCATGTGATGTGATGATCATATTCTTTTTATCTGAGACTAAGCATGGAATATAGCATGCAAATCTAGAAACCTAGGGGAATGTGGATGATTAAGTCTATGACCCTTATGGCTCAGGTTGGTTAACCTAAAATCTCAAAGACCTCAAAAAAGCTAAGTCTCCTTGATCATATCAGATCCTGGGTGGAAGTGTAAGTGTAGATGATTAATCCAACTTCTTCATTCAAAAACAAGATTTTTTTTATAACTTCAAGAGATATTAGAACTGCCTAAACTCAATTGAGCATCTGCAATTCAGCCAGTATGGATGTAAGTGCAGGCCGAAGCCCGTTGCTTGAGGACGGGGCCTTACGCGATGTCCTCTAAACCATCCAATCTGCTAAGGGCGAACCCTCACTGAATGCGGCTTACTTAATTGGGCTTAGTATTCACTAACGACTCCTAAAGGATTTAGGGGTTTTTCTCATTTTTATGGATTTTAATTTGAGAGTTAAAACACAAGTTAGACTCAACTTTCCTTGAAAAGAGACAAAAGATTTTCAAAACCATGTCACACAAATAAAAAGTTTTCAAAACATCTTCAAAAGAGTTTTTCAAAATCATGAAAAACCATTTTCAAAAATATTTTTATTAAAAATAGTGTAACATAATATCGAAAAGACGTGAAAAACATTTGAGTTCTCTTAGTCCAAAGAATTTTACTTTAGCCAAAAAGTTTTAAATTTTTCAATTTTTTCAGATTATAGCTAAAGTAAGTATACAGTATATACGGTATACCCCCCTATACTTAAACTTTGCTATGTCCTCATAGCACTAGATGTTACAAGTCCATAGGTCTATTTAAATATGAAGGAATATACAGGAGCTAAGAGGGGCTCCCCCTATACTTAGGTTAGAAATAACCTAAGTATGAAGGCAAGGAAAGAAGAGAGGAGAAAAATCACGGGGACTCGGGTCCCCCCTATACGTAGGCTGAGATTAGCCTAAGTATAAAGATGGGAATTGATGTTGGGAGGGACCCAAGGGGAACGAAGAAGATGGATGGATGTACAGATGAGCGGATGAATCTACGGAGATGGATGGAGTGACTAAGGTTTTGGGGAGTGTATCGAAGCAAACAAGGCTCAATCAAGCAAGCAAGACCCTTAAATTCACCAACTCACACATGAAACCAACTGCGGTTGGTTTATTATCTTGTCGGTTTTATTGGTGATAAAACATTTGATTTTACGCAGAGAAAAAATGTTAAGTGATAATCAAGCGTAAACGAGGGTGTTGCTCTCCCAAAACCAAAGTTTTACTCCATTGTTGGTTGACTTGCAATTAACAGTCCCAATTATTCTTAAGGTTGTCACTGAATTAAGGTTAGCACATAAATCAAGAAATCATCGTCTACCGTTCATTCCCTTTTTCCATTAACCTAGGTGATCAAGCTAGGAGGGAGAAATCGAGAAAAACCGCGTATTCGATTAAACCATGATCTAAGCTAAGAGAGAAATCATGCAGTGATTTGGCGAAAATCCAAGAAAAACCTACGCTATTTTGAAGAACAAAAACTCATGTATGCAAGTCGATAAAAGCCGCACCTAATCTTGCTTCTATTAGCGGGAAATGATATCCATTAATTTTGGCTAAGTGAGGCGAGATTATGTGCGTCTATATTTGAGTGTGTCCTCCCTACGAGCAAGCATGTAAAAGATGAAGAAAATAAAATGAGCTCAGAGAACCACGTGCCTGATCCTAGGTCGACACTCAAGTGGGGACGATCCCCACACAACCAAATTCGTTCGATTACAACCGCGAGTCTTCAATCGAAGACCGCTGTAAAAGACGAATTATTACAAGTATGGAATGGAAATAAAAATGCGACACAAATTTTTTTCTTCTTTATGTGCTCCAAGCATGCTCCTGCGGTTCCTTGCAGCGGGAGACACCAGCTCCTCGCCTCCTTGATTGATCAAGGGCCCTGGCACAGAAACAAGGATTAGAGATCAAATAAAATAAGAAAAATTTTATAATGCAAAATATGTGAACAATTCGACCTATAAAAAGAACACTAAATTAGATAAACCAAAAATCCAAATAATATAAGAAATGAGCCGTGTCCCCGGCGACGGCGCCATTTGACGAGCCGCAAAATCATCCCTTTAACAGTGCTGGATTAGCACTTGATAATGTCATCGCAGTAGGGCCGATTGGGCTCATCAAAGACCATCTCATTTAGATATATCAAATAAGAATGAGATGGTCATATTTATTTTTATTTTACTTGGCAAAAAACCAAGGTCGAACTTAGGGACACACGCTTCTCTCGCATTATCCGGATTTTTATCTATTTAACTAAGTGTTGAAAGAGAGACAATATAGGTCAAATCATGCATGAAGGACAAGGAGACACAACAATGCATTAAAATAAAACATGCATTTTTTATTTTATTTTTTATTATGCAGATAAATGCCCTGAGATGCAATGAAACTATGCCCTAGAACAGAATAATGAGCCAACTAAATCACAAGTTAATTTCAGATTTAAACGAGATGACAAACGCAATATGAACAAGGCATATATTAAGTAACAAGTGACACTTAGCTATCAAAATAATACATCAAAATTAGTGTGTCCATCATAGAAACTTTAATGCCATTAGAAAGTTCATCAAACTAGCGTTAAAATGAAACTGAAATCAACTTGATCGGATATATGTAGCTCAAGATATGCAATAAAGAAGCTAAGGGCATAACTGAAAGAAAACATGAAAACTAAATTACATACAGGTCCCTGAGAGGGACTAAAATGTAATAAAAATAAGGAGAGGGGCCTTCCTTGTAAATTACCCTCACGCACAGGGGTATTTTTGCAAATATTAAAACCCGCGAGAGCCAAAGTGCAAAATTCCCACAGTGCGCATGACATGCACGTGATCTGGACCTGTTTGCTATTTGGAGAAGTCAATGGGGCTTCTGCGTAAATTACCCAGAAAGCACGTTCCAGGCACGTGCTACTCTAGGTTCGGAGGGCGGCTTGGGCTCGGCAGAGGCTCGGGATAGCTTCGGGCTGGCTCGGGGTACACGAGCCTCCATGCTTGGTGGCGATGAGGCTCAGCGTGGTCTCGGGGACTGCCACGTGGTATCAGGACCTTGATGTAATATGCGGAAGGTGCGAGGGCGCCGATGCAAAAAGCCCAGAACCCACGTACGTGAGGCACGTGAGCTCAGGCTCGGATGGGGACGAGGTTCGGCACTGCTTCGGGTGGCCGTAGCAGGTGGCTCGGGCCACGTGGTGGCTCGAGGGCACCTCGGGCGAGGCTCGGTCCCACCGAGCCTCCGCGCTCCGAGATGTCGACGTGGCGCCTCCAGCGCCGTTGGATCTCCGCCGTGGGGCGAGATCCAATGGTAGCTACTCCTCCTTCTTCCTCGATGGTTGGTGGTGCGATTGGAGCTCCGGCGTAAGGCCTGGAGCTCCGCCGCGCCTCGCCGTGCTCTATGAAGCTCGAGGAAGAATGCTGACGCTCTGGCGATGAATGTCCGAGGTTGGAGAAGACGCAGGAGTACCTGGGATGCTCTATCGACGCTTGGTCGCCGGAGGCGGAGCTCTAGAACCTTGCTCCGCCCGAGGTCCGGCCAATGAAGGTGAGGACCTGCAAAGAGGGTTAGGTGAAAGACGTACGTGTGTGATGAGGTGAGCGACGGGCTTAAGGGGCGGAGAAGTGGAGCCCTTAGTGTGTTCTCCTCCGCCTCCGGCGGAGGAGAATGCCTGGGATGAGGGAGGTCGTGACGAAGGAGGGGGGTGATCGGAAGGGTCGGCGAGGGTGATTGATGGTGGGTGGAGCTCGTGGGATGCTTAATGGAGGTCGAGGGTGTTTGTAGAGACCTAGAAAATGACGCAAAATAAGAAGAAAAATCAGAGAAGATCAGAGAGCTTACCTGGCCGGAGATGGAGGTAGTGGCCTGGGCTGGGCATTGGAGGAGAGGCCCGGGTCGTCGCACATACTGGCCGGCCATGCCAGCGAGCTCGGGCGAGGCTTTGAGCCACCGCAACGCCGCCTGGAGGTCGACGGGTCTCATCAGGGAAGAAGGTCGTTGTCGCTGGATTCGAGCTCCTCCCCCTGTCACATGGAGGAGCTGGAGGGCTGGGCCTCAGCCCCTTGGTTGATGGACAGCTGGAAATGGAGGAGGAGGCGAGTATTTGAAGGGCGACGTTGGCGGTTCCGGTGATGAGGACGTGCTTTGCGAGGGCGATATGGAGTGAGTGGAGAGGTGTCGGGGGGTGTTGGAGATAGCGGCGAAGAAGCTGGATGATGGAGGAACGTCGTGGGTGTGTTAGCTGGTGGAGATGGTGGTCGGAGATGACGTGATAATGGAAAGGGCGAAGAGGTCGCGCGATATGGAGAACGTGGGGCCGAAGGACAATCGGAGGTAGACGACGGAGCCCAGCCGTTGGATCGGGAGATCCAACGGTGGTGAGTGACGCGCGAAGGGGCGGCGAGGATAAGATCCGATGCGCGGTGATCGAAGGGCGCTGGATGCGCCACATATCAAGCTAAAGGATCGGTGCTTAAGGACAGTGACGATGCAAAGAAGGCGTGGATCGAACGATCCAAATCAAGGGCGTCAAAGAACTGTGTAGATGACGAAGCTCGGGCGTAATCGAAGGGCACAAAATTCGCCACGTGTCAAGCTCTGGTGAGAGCGCTAATGAATGGTATAGATGCGCCTAGGGGTATGATCAAACGGCTGAGGCAAATGGGCGCACGTGGAGAGCTTGGGGCCGTTGGATCTCAGGAGGAGATCTGACGGCCCAGAGCATGGGCGGATGTTGCAAAAGAGGGCGGGCCACATGGCTCACCCAGAACGGGCCACGTGGCCCAATCAAATGATTTCGAGAGAAAAAAATATTTTTATGGGTTAATTTGGCCGAATTTGAGAAAACTCAAAACATGAAAGTTGTAGATCTCGATGAGATCTACAAGTTTTATGTTGACCAAAAGTGGAGAGGAGGTCATCTGTAGACACCAAATATTTTTGAAGGTATTTTTAAGGTTAAAAATACCACAGATTTTTGTTTTGATATTTTTTTGTGATTTTTAATTTGTTAAGGACTCTAATAAATACAAGACTTTAACAGGATTTTATTGACAAAACATTAAGCAAGGGGGTTAACAATGAAAAATAAAGATGATGAAATCAGGTTTCATCATAAGGTCGTGTGCGTAGTGACCCCAATAACAGGTCCTCGTATTATTGGGCGATATTGGATTGTGCATAGCGAGTTATAATCCTGTTGATGGTTGGTTCAAATTAACGACAAGTTAACATCACCTTATGGGTGGTGAGCCCGAGTGTTAAAGATCGAATGAGGAATGCAAGTTGGACTTGCAAGGTGAAATGTGTTCCCACTTCTTTTTATCCGAGTTACAGGTTTTCATATTATTAGGATGTAACAAAGATAAGAAAGAAGAACCCATATCTTGCTTGAGATATAATGGTAACTATATCTCTTACATTGAATGTCATTAAAGGAATGAACTTTCAGTGTTCACAAGGCAATGCAACTTTGACATAAAAATACCTAAATCAAAGTAATATATATATATATATATATATGCAAATTATCTTATTTCAGATAATCCTCATTAAACTAACTCAATACTATACTCAATAACGACCAGTAAAATATCATGGATTGGATCTATGATCAAGATATTGTATTTGCAGTTGGACACATAATGTATGTGGTTGCAATGTATAAGTTTCCTCATAATAATGAGGAATGGCAATTAAATAGACAATAGGACTGCAACCCTAGGGTTTGTATGTCTCTATAGTCTTGATCTCTCATCGAGTGTACTATGGAAGTGACTTGTCTATGATGATCGTAATTGCCAAATAATCCTTATAAAATCAAAGAAGATGTTCTGGCAAACATATGTGCTCTCAACATTTGATCATGAATGACATGGTTCACTGCATCTTGCAGAATGGTGGCTCTATAAGAGATGATGTATTCAAAATGATTGAGTACCTATCTGAACCTAAGTCTTTAAGAGTTAAGATGTATGAGATATGATGAGTGTCACCATTCTACTATTTATACTCAAGTCATTCATGAACCTTCGTAATATTCATATTGTATGGATTGAATGAAACATGTATAAATGTTAAAATACTCTTATATTGAAATCTTTTGAATTCAACATAAGAGATCCTTTGTCTTAAGCAGTGGTTGTTTATAGATGAAGGGAGTGCAACGGAAGCATGGATCTGACCGAAGCAAGAAGGAAAGTCAAGGAGTTGACTGTACTTTTGTAATTTCCATATGACATCCAAAGAGTTGGATGAATGCAAATACTGCAATAAGCTGATGCACTGATAGTGTCACTATCTAGACTATCTTGTATCCTTAGAGAAGGACCCGAATAGTGCATCGAAATAATCTAAGTCTACATATCATCATTGAAATTAACTTACTTATTAGATAAGATCAAAATCTAATAACTGTATCCCATTCTTGTAATAACACTTGCAATTGGTTGCATATGTTTTAGAAGACTGGAAAATTTGATCTTAAGATTTCATACTCATCCACATCTATATTGATGCAATTGTTGCAAAAATCTCTATTAGATAGTAGACTTCATATTTTCAATGGGAGAGCCCTTAGTCTTAGAGAATGTTGATGACAGGCCTGACCACTCGGGTATAAGGTACAGAAATAGGGTCGTTGCGACCCAAGCGATCAGACCGTGTATATCAAGAAAAATCGAACCACTCGATACAAATAAAATCAATCAGAACAAAGAAGCGGTCCTGCTATATGTTTAACCTGGTATAGCACCCAGGGTCAAACTCAAGGAGCACGGATTGGCCGAGGGCCTACGAAGTAGTAAAAACAAATAAAATAAAGAAACAAAATCTTTTTAGTGGTTTTTAATTATTTTTATAATTTTTTTTTGGATTTTTAAATGATTAAGGAATTGAGAAAAGCAAATACAAGCACACTTTCAACAAATTATTTAAAGCAACAAAATTAAACCAAAAATTAAAACAAAAATGTTTTTATGTGTTTTATATTTTTTTATGTTTTTGGTGAATTTTTGGGATTTTTCTGATATTTATTTTATTTTCTAAAAATCAAACAGTAGCAAAAACAAGGGGTACTGTCCAGCCGAGCCAAGAAACCCTAGATAAAATACTTAAGGGCCTCAAAATGGCCTGGAGGTAATTTTCCTATAAAATAGATAAAATAAGGAAAATTTAGGTACCAAATTTATTATTTTTGGGTTTTTAATTTATTTACTACAAGTTTTATGGGTTTTTTGGTGTTTTTTAAGTTTTTAAGGTTTTTAAGCAATGAAAAATAGCCAAAATTGGCTCGAAAATCAAACAAACTAAACTAAACAGTAACTAATGTTAATAGAATTTTTAGAGGAGTTTTTATATTTTTTTGTGATTTTCCAATCTGGACAGTAAAAAAAATTAAGGTTTTTGAATTTTTAAAAATAGCAAACAAAATCAGAAATGTCCTCAAAAATCCATGAAAATCCTTCACCATGGCAGGAGCCATGTGTCAAATTCTCATTGGATTTGGAGGTGATTTGATATTTTATTCAAAAATAACAAAAGGGTACTGTGCACAGGGACTGGAATGCAAATACCCAAAGTTCCGGGGGTCCCGGTGCAATTAACCCAGCCAAACACGCGCCACGCGCGTGCCTGGGGCACTCAGGGACCTATATGTAAGGAAAATAAGTCCCGAGGACTTATTGGTAACACGTACCAAAAGTCCAAGGGCCTTAGTTGCAAATAACCCAAAATAAAACGCACATGTGTAAAATAATCACGCACAGGGGTATAAATGCAATTAACTAAAAAGTTTCATTCATTTCATAACAACCAGAACTACAAGGGCATAGACTGCAAATAACCCAAAACAACACGTGACGAAGCACGTGGCTCACAACAGGCAGGGGTATATATGCAATTACACTAAAGCTCAGGGTCCTCTATGCAATTAAACCTAAAACTAAACAACGTATTTAAATATTTACAGGACTCAAACGAAATAAAACAAAGATAAGGGCCTAAGGGTAAATTACCCTTTATTAAGCGGGGGCTCTGGATGCGCTCCACGTGGCTAATCGGAAGGCTGGGACTGGTGGGCGCTCCAGATGACGTCTTCTCAGATCTGACGGTGTCGGCTGCTCCACAGATGGACGGCACAGATTAGAACTGGAACGAGGGATGTAGATCGACGGCGCTGGAGGATGCTGGAAGAACAAAGCCCCGGCGAGCTTCGCCGGGCTCGTACGTGCGATGCGCTCCTCCTTGGAGCACTCTGGAGGTCGGAGAAGAATGCTGGAGTGCTCCCGCGTCTGCTGCGATACTCCGATGATCGACCCGAGCTCGGAGGAGCTTAGGCACGGTCGGCGGAGCTAGGTCTCCCGGCCTGGATGACCAAGCCCTCAGATGGGCTCGGTAGGACCTGCAAAGGGGCTCAGAAGACTCGCGGGTCGAGGGCAAACTGCCTCGACCCGGTTAGGCGATGTGGAGGTGACTAGTGCGTCGGGGCGACGGGCTCCGGCGAAGGTGGAAGATGGAGGAGCCCGGTTCCCAGCTCCTGTGCGAGCTGGGTTGGGTGAGTGGGTGCAGAAGGTGCGTCAGGAGAAGGCGAACGTGAGGGTAGATTCCGATGATCGAGATGGACGGCGGAGTGGTCGGAATCGAAGAAAGACGTCGACGACGAAGATTGGGCGAAAATGGAAATTAGACGAAATGGCTGAGCTAAGGGGGTACCTGGATGATCGATGAGACTGGGGAAGAGCAGGGGGTGCTCCTGGTCGTCGCCTCGAGGGTCGTCTCGGCCCGAGGCTCGAAGCTCGCTCAGGTGGCGGAGCTGCGGCGGCTACGTCGCCGGATCAGTGGAATCCTCCTCCTCGCCTCGCTGCAACAGGTGGAGACGCTCGCTGTCACTCTTGCGATCACTCTGGAGCTCACAGGGAAGAAGGGGAATGACCAAAGATGGAGAAAATGGGGGGCGGAGCTCGCTTATGTATGCTGGAAGGATCCGAGAGGGAAGGCTCGGGTAGGGTCGTGGTGGCGCGCGGATCCCAATGTTGATGCCCGGCGAGGGTGTCGGATGTGGGAGGTTCGAAATGGAGCCGGGGTTTGGGTGATAGGCAATCGGGTCGAGCAGGGAAAAATCCGAGAAGTTGGGTCCGAAGCTCGAATCCGTGAGAAGTGGTCCTGGGGGGGGCCAGTTGACCGGGCGGTCAACATCCCCAGGACCCAATGAGGTTTGGCCACGTGGCTGAATCTTGAGGTGACAAATAGAGGTGGCTAGGGCTCGATTCAGCCAAAACTCAAAACATGAGATATTTTTCTTTTATTTTTTTCTATTTTTTGGTGATTTTTAATTAATTTTTAGAAATAAAAAAGGCTATATACATAATATGTACTAGATATAGGTATATACAATATATAGGGTTTTTGATTTTTGATTTTTATAAATTATTTTTATATCATTTTATTCCCATTTTATATTTTATTTATTTATAGAATAGAATAAGGAATAAAAGGGTGTTTTTATTTTATTTTTATTATTTATGTACATAGGTAAAATAAATAGGTATATACATCTATATACATGGTATATGTACAATGTATTTTTGTATTTTTGATTTTTCTATTTTTATTTTGTTTTGATTTTAATTGTTTTTATTTTATTTATTTACAATATATAATATATACTTATTTACAAAAAGTTTGGAAAACAACTTTATTTATTCACAAGGGTAAATAAATATAGAAGCATGGTTTATGTACATGATGAAAGGGTATTTTTTTGATCTTTTTGATTTTTAACTTTTTATTTTGTTTTTATATTTTTATAAATATGTAAAAGTATGTACAAGCATATTTTTGGTGAGGAAAAATATTTTAATTTATTTACACCAATATTTACACATGAGCCCCTATCTCCCTCTACTTTGGCTTTTATGCGGTCATGCCCATGCTGAGCCCTCCCTTGGGTTAGGTTGCTCAATATTTATTCTAAATATTTCCCTCTTTTTCTTTTTAATCTTTATTCTTTTATTTTTGCACAAAAACATGCTAATTATAGGTTTTTACACAATGCATGCTTTTGGTAATTATTCCTATTTACACATATCTACATGCATTTGCAAAGGTTTTTGTAGCTAAAATATAAGAATAAAGAGTGATGAATGGGTATTCATCACCCCCCCTATACTTAACTTTGCTAGTCCCTTAGCAAACACTTATTTGAAAAAGAAGTGAAAAAGAAAGAAAGAAAAAGAAAAAGAGAATGTACCTGGATCAAGGTTGATTATTAAACTTGCCTTCATTGAATTGGGGTATGGAGCTCGATCAGATCTTTGGATTATTAATGTGTCGGAACCTTATTTAGACTTAAGCTTAAAACCTAACAGCCTCTAAGTTCCACTAATCTATAACCAAGACTCCTCAATGCTCCAGATCAGAACAAGTCATCAATCACAAACTCTGAAGACCATGAATCTTTTCTTGTCCTGTGAATGTGAAGTCTAAGCTCTCCACCTCAGAAATGGCAACTTGACAACTCTCCCCAACAAGGTAACTCTATGACCTCAATCTGGCCACTCTTTCCTCGAGGAGCGGGGTATTCCCTTCTAAGTTCAAGTTCAATCGGCTCAAGAAGAGGGGGAAGAAGAGAATGGGTCAAGGCCAGTGTAGCCAAGTACCCTTGGGAGCTTGACCAGTGTAGCCAAGTCTCCCTGCTGCAAGCTACAACAGGTGGAACATGAAACCAAGCTTTGCTTATTGCACTCTATATACATACTCCGGTGGGATTATCATTTTCTCTCAGACCCACCACTTTTTTGGAGTTCTTTTCTTTTTGCACATTTTTTTTTCAAGTGCATCTGTACAACATATACATGTGCAGCATATATACAAGGAGTTTTTCCTCTTGAGCCAGTAGACTATCCCTCTTTTGAAGCTTTATTGCAACCCACAACTCCCGTCGTTAGACCTCATGGCAACCAGACCAAGTTGAGACGCACTTCCTTCACTATAAGAAGAAGAGAGGTTCCGCCTAGAAGTACTACCCTCATATGCTACCCCAAGTCAAGGAAGACTGCCTCCTCACCACCTCATCCGTAGAGAGCTCGGTGCATAGTGCTGGTGTCCAAGTAAAGTCATACTCTATATGAGTCATGTGTTGTTGTTAAGTGCTCTACTTAGGCTCATTGAGATGACATGTGATCATAGCCTAGTGGACTCAAAGAATTAAGTCACCATGGACCTGAAAAGCCTTAAACCTAAGTCCTATAAGGTTCCTCTTAGAAGTTAGGTGGATTAAAATCTTAATCAAGCTCCATTTCTCAATTTGATTCCAGGCTAGTTTGAATGTCAACTATCATCCAGAAAAACTATATACATATGTACAAAAAGATGCTTATTTACACAAATTTTTTAATCATGCAAAATTTTTGAAAAATGTTTTGAAATCATGAATGAATGATGCATGAAGTGCAAGTTTTGCAAAAAGATATTTACACACATTTACACAAGATTTTTGCAAACTTTTGATTTTCAAAACATTTTGGAAAAATTTTGTACTATATACATAATTTTGATACAAAAATATTTACACAAGCTTTACACAAAAGGTTTTTGAAATCATTTTTACAAAAATAATTTGTACACTAGCTATGTATGTGCAAATAAAAGAAGATTATGTACATGAAATTTTTTATTTTTTGTGGTTTTTAGCCATTTTATTTATTAACACACTCACACAAAGTACGAGTTATGGCTAAAGTATATATGAAATATATACACACCCCCCTATACTTAGCTCGAACGATGTCCTCAGAGTCAAGAGCGATGAAGAAGACATAACTCGTGCTAGGTACAGGAAAGTGAAAAGAAAGGCTATACAAAATGAAATAGAAAAGTCAAGAGGAGCTCGGGTCTTCCCCCTATACTTAGGATCAACTAATCCTAAGTATAGTAGGCTGTATACTAAGGGAATACCGAGTGGAGAATGTACAGGGTCTACCCCCCTATACTTAGGGTGAAATATCCCTAAGTATAGGCAGCAAATCAGGGGTAGACAGAAACAAAAGAACTACCCGAAAGGCCTCACATCCCCCCTATACTTAGGGTAAAGTGCACCCTAAGTATAGCATAATCACAAGATGAAGGAAAGGATGTGGGACTAAAGAATGTGGTGATATGGACATCTGGATCTATACAAGGCTGAAGATCAGTGAAACTCAGGCGTGAGATGCATTAGATGTGAGTCAAAGACCACATCTCACGCAAAATGAATAGGGGCAAGATCAACGACCCGCAGCTCATGATCCAGAAATGGTTTGAGCCGCTGGCCGTTCACTCGAAAGGTACTCTCAGAAGACAACTCGGATATATCTATGCTACCATTGTCGTGTACCTTTCTAACCAGATAAGGTCCCTTCCATTTGCTCTGTAGCTTCCCTGGAAATAATCGTAGCCTCGCATCAAACAGCCATACTCTCTGTCCAATCTCAAAATGCTTGTGGCTGATATGAGAATCATGCCACTCCTTGACTTTCTCCTTATAATGTAGGCTGCTTGAGAAAGCTGCATCTCTAAGCTCCTTCAGGGCAGCTAACTCTGCCCTCCTCTGGTCTCCCATACCATCTGGATCCATCAAAATATCTGTAACTGCCCAAAGTGACTTGTGCCTCAGCTCAACAGGTAAATGGCATGGCTTGCCATATACGAGGCGAAAGGGAGATGTGCCCAATGGTGTCTTGAAAGACGTCCTATATGCCCACAAGACCGAGTCCAAAAGCTGTGACCAATCCTTTCGGTCAGGGCGGACGACTTTCTGCAGAATAGTCTTGATCTCCCTATTCGACACTTCGGCTAGACCATTCGTCTGTGGATGGTAAGGTGTAGCAACACGATGGTCTATGCCGAACTCGCTAGCAAGTGCCTTCACCTGGTCGTTGATGAAGTGAGATCCCCCATCAGAAATCAGAACTCGTGGAACCCCGAACCGCGTGATGATGTGCTTCCTCAAAAATCTGCAAACTGTCCTCGCATCAGCGGCTCGGGCGGGGATAGCCTCCACCCAACGACTCACATAATCAATGGCCAACAGAATGTACTCAAATCCCTGACTCTTAGGGAATGGACCCATGAAATCGATGCCCCATGCGTCAAAAACCTCACAGAAGTGAATGGGCTGCATCGGCATCATATCACGCTGTCCACAAGTGCCCATCCTCTGACAGTCAGTACACCTCTTCACGAACTCATCTGAGTCCTTGAAGAGGGTAGGCCACCACAAGCCGGATTGGAGCACTTTCTGTGCCATTCTCCTCCCAGAATGATGTCCTCCTACCTCAAGCTTGTGGCAGTAAGTGAGGACGCTATGGTGTTCCTCCTGAGGAATACACCGACGCCAGATGCTATCCCCTCCTTCGTGGTAAAGGATGGGATCCTCCCAGTGGTAGGACTTGGCCTTCGCAAGGAAGGTCTCAAGCCTCTGTCTGGGCCAATCTTGTGGGACTTTCCCAGCAACGAGAAAGTTCACAATATCGGCATACCACGGGAGTGAGGCGATAGCAAGGATCGCCTCATCTGGGAAGGTATCTCTAATGGGATCAATCTGCTCAGAATCCTCAGGCTGCTCTAGTCGGGAGAGATGATCCTTCACCACATTCTTAACTCCAGGCTTATCCTTGATCTCAATGTCGAACTCCTGGAGTAGAAGGATCCATCTAGTCAGTCTGGCCTTGGCATCCTTCTTTGCCATGAGGTACCTGATGGCGGTGTGATCTGTAAACAAAGTCACTCGAGATCCAATGATATACGATCTGAACTTATCTAGGGCAAATACTACGGCTAGCATCTCCTTCTCTGTGACCGTGTAATTCCGCTGGGCGGAATCCAATGTACGGCTAGCATAGTGTATGGCAAATGGAACTCCATCCCTCCTCTGTCCCAGCACTGCCCCTACGGCAAAATCGGAGGCATCCGTCATGATCTCGAATGGGAGAGACCAATCAGGCGACTGGAGGACAGGAGCCTCTATGACACACTGCTGGATAGTCGCGAAGGACGAAAGACACTTGTCATCGACAAGGAACTCGGTGTCTTTCGTCAAGAGGTCAGTCAACGGTCGGGCAATCCTGCTGAAATCCTGAATAAATCTCCTATAAAATCCAACATGCCCCAGGAATGACCGTAGCTGCCTCAGATTGGACGGCGGTGCGAGTTTCCTAATGACATCAACCTTGGCCGGATCAACCTCCATGCCCTTGTTGGAGATGATGTGGCCAAGCACCGTCCCTTGAGTCACCATGAAGTGACTCTTCTCCCAAGATAAAACCAAATGATACTCAATACATCGCTGGAGTACCCGGTCTAGGCAGTCAAGACAGGAGTCGAATCCGTCGCCGTAGACCGAGAAATCGTCCATGAAGACCTCCAAACACTCCCCTACCATGTCCGAAAAGATCGACAGCATGCACCTCTGAAAAGTCGCAGGGTCATTGCATAGCCCAAATGGCATGCGTCGAAAAGCATATGTGCCGAAGGGACAGGTAAAGGTGGTCTTCTCCTGATCCTCAGGAGCGATGGCCACTTGGTTGTAGCCTGAGTACCCATCTAGGAAGCAGTAATGGCTCTTCCCTGCCAGTCTCTCAATGATCTGGTCAATAAAAGGCAGGGGGAAATGGTCCTTCTTGGTGGCCTGGTTGAGTCTCCTGTAGTCAACACAGACCCTCCAAGAGGTGGGTACTCGTGTAGCAATCTCCTCTCCCGACTCACTGATCACAGTCGTGATGCCCGTCTTCTTGGGCACCACATGCAAGGGGTTGACCCACTTGGAGTCGGAAATGGGATAAATAAAATCTACACTCCACCATTTTGATATTTCCTTCATCACGACCTCTCTCAGGTTGGGGTTCAGTCGCCGCTGGAACTCACGCGACGGCTTCGCCCCCTCCTCGAGATAGATATGGTGGGAGCACACTGATGGACTAATCCCATGGAGATCTGCTACGCTCCATCCGATCGCCTTGCGGTTCTTTTCAAGAACCCCCATCAAACGGGATTCTTATTCTCCAGTCAACTCGGCGGAGATGATGACTGGGTACATCTCTGGCTCGCCCGCAAGGAATCGATACTTCAGCGAAGTAGGGAGCGGCTTCAGCTCTGGAATGCTGGGTGCTGGCAAATCTGGCTATGGAAGAAACTGAGTGAAAGCTGCTAAATCTGCCAAATCTGCCTGGGAAAGTGAAAGCGTACTCTCGCAAACTGGATCAGGGGAAGGCTGCTCAACTGCACTGTCTCTGGTCTGCTCTGCATCTGCCTCCTCCTCATCTGTAGGCTCAGGTGGACTCAGGTCTGGCATCTGAGCATCACAATCTGCCCAATCAGACTCTGAATCCGAGGGATCTGTATCAACCGCGGTGGCATCAATACCACCGTAAAGCAAGGTGGCCTCAGCACCACCATCACTGGAATCTGTGTAGCGATCAAGAACCGGCTCTGCTGCCTCTATGGTATCCTGAACCAGGGCTGTGCTCTCCAGACTCTCCTCTGCTATCATCTCGGCATCAGCTGTATCTGAATATGAGAGGATGGTCTGTGCTGCAGGATCTGCCCAAGCTGCCTCATCGTCTGTGATCACAAAATCACAGTCCTGGTGGATGTCTGGCTCTGCGTCTGTCAGCTGCTCTGAATCTGTACTCGCGTCTGAGCGGGCTCTCTCTAGCTCTGTAGTCCTCGACCGTCTCTATTTGTATACTCTCACCCTCGACGCGAAAGTACACCTTCCCGCTATCATGATCAGTCACCGCCTTGGCTGTGGCCAAGAACGGACGACCAAGGATGATGGGGGTATCGGCCACTGACTCAGGGATCTCCATGTCCAACACTACGAAGTCCACGGGGAATTTCAGGCCCTGAATCATGACGATAACGTCTCGTAATAACCCCTTCGGCCTCTTGACAGATCGATCAGCGAACTGAAGGACTGTCCTGCTCTGTCGAAGAGTGCCCAACTCGAAGCGGTCGAGAAGGGCTGCCGGAAGAAGGTTGATCGACGATCCGCTATCTAGAAGAGTACGGTCGAACCTCTGCTCACTAATCTGGCATCTGACATACGGGGCCCCTGAATCTGGCCTCTTGGCTGGCAGACGGTTCTGGATCGCAAAACACGTGGCTTTCGTCAGCACATGTATCTCTGAAGTGTGGTTCCTCCTCCTCCTCCTGACTGTGATACTGTCTCTCAAAGAACGCTGGAGAAGGGGGATGTGCTGCAAAGCCTCCTGGAGGGTCAGCTGGATGTGGAATCGATCGATCATGCTCTGGCTGAACTCCTCAAGCTCTCTCTTTTTTGGATTTTCTTTTTTCTTCCCCTTCCCCATCTGAAGGGCTCTAGGGAAGGGGATCACAGGGTCCTTCGCAGATGAAGGACTAGGAAAAGGCCTAGACGGTTCGATGACCGGATCCACACATACATCATGCACCACAGTGGGACCAGAAGAAACTAAACCTTTTCCTTTATTCAAACCAAAGTTCTGAGATACATCAAGGCGAGGAAAGACAACATCTCTCTCAACACAAACACCGGTGGCCTCAGTACCACCACGGGCTGGCTCTGCTGCTGCTGCTGGTAGACGTCTCGCGGCATCAGTACCGCGGGCTGGCTCGGCTAAACTGGTGGCATCAGTACCACCTCCTCAAACTGGTGAAGCGGCGGCCTCAGTACCGCCGGTGGGATCAGCATCCTTGGTGGCCTCAGTGCCACCGTCATCATCTGGAGCGGCCTCAGTACCGCTCTCCTCCTCCTCATGTGGCGCCTCTGAAGTATCCTCGTGGTGAAGCTCAGATGAGGCGCCGCTGCCTGCTGGGGTCCTACCGCTCCTAAATGTGACAAAATCATCATCAAATAGATCCGAAGATGTATCAACAAATGGGTCACTAGGAGTGGCAAACTCAGTGTGTACTACCTGCTCAGATTTCCTCTTGAGGTTATTCAGATTTGGCTCAATCTGGGCTGGAATGGCGGCCTTCCCTCTCACCAAGTCCCGCATCTCCTGGCGGAACTCGTCCATCTCCCGTCTGAATGTGGCCTGCTGGTCCGTGAGGAGGCGGGCGATGTCATCAAAAGCAGGGTTCTCGTGGGAACCCGACGGGTAGCCTCTCTGGGGGTGAGGCTGCTGGTACTGCTGCTGGTGGTAAGAAGGATATGAGGAAGGGTGCTGCTGCTGAACTGGGTGAGCTTGCTGCTCACGCCTCCACGACTGTCCCTGCTGCTGATAAGGACGAGGACCGAAGGATGATGGCTGGTGCTGCTGGTATGCTGGGGGCTGCTGCTGCGACTGCTGGTGATCTCTCTACTGGGAGTACTGCCCTCCCTGTCCTGACGGCTGCTGATGGGGCTGGGCACCACCTTTCCCCCACCTGAATCTGGGATGGTCTCGTCGGATCCCAGGCTGGGGGCGGTCATACCAAATCCCGTTGACATCCATCAACGGCTCGGCATCGTAGGGGGCTGGCGGGAGTACTGCCAGAGGCTGGTCCGGCTGGTATACCACCATCTGCATGTCTGGAGATGGTGGGGACTGGTAGGTGGGCTGCGGCTGCTGGTACGGCTCCGCCTGTACAAGGTGAACCTATCTAGGCTGTACAGGGGTGCTGGAGCGCTGGGACGAGCTGCTGCTGCTGCTGCCGGAGTCGCCTCGCGACTGAAGACGGGGCTGAGGAGCCGTCTGTGCCTCCTGGAGACACATGAGCTGTGTCTTCATGTCACTCAGAACCTGTGCCATCTGTTCCATCTGAGTGATGCTCTGGCACTGCTTCTTCTCAATCAGCTCCATGCGGTCCAACTTCTCGCTGATAATGCCCATGTCCGTAGCTGTCGACTCTGCCTGTGCTGCTGCGGCTGCGGACGAACTGGATGGACCTGCATCTACCCGTGCTATCCGCTGGTACTGCACGGGTCCTGGCTGCTGTGGCTGGGTCTTCTGAGTATACAACCTGGTCTGGGACATCACCATGTAGTTTTCTGCCATCTCCTCGTAGATGGCCCAGACCTGGTCGTGGTCCTTGGCAAAGTAGGACCCGCCGCAAGAAGCGTTCACTAGACCCTGAAGCTCTGGCGTCAACCCGCTGAAAAAGCTCTGAACTAGGTTCGGCTTGGAGATGTCGTGGTGCGGGCATCGGTCTAGGAGCTCTCGAAACCTCTCCCATGCCTCGTGAAACTGCTCGTTGGGGAACATGGAGAAGTTGCTGATCAGGGCCCTCGCTGCATTCGTCCGCCCGAGTGGATAGTACTTGTTCAAGTACTTGGTGCGGAGCTGCTCCCAGGTGTATACAAACCTCCCAAGATGCTTCAGCTAGGTGGCTGCTCTATCTGCCAGTGAAAATGGGAAGGCTATCATCCAGATCGTGTCCTGGTCCACATGGCGATCGTGGACAGTGCTACAGATCATAAGAAACTCCTGGAGGTGGAGGTGGGGCTCCTCAGTGGCAAGTCCGTGGAAACGGGGCAGCAACTGCAAAGTGTTCGGTGGGAACTTGAAGTCCCCCACGATCGCTGGCACTACTACCCAATGATGCATGAGTGTCGATCCGGGGTTGTGCAACTCCCGCATCGGTCGTGGTGGTCCTCCTGCCGCGGCACCTCCCGCTGCGGCGGCGGCGGCTGCTGCTGCTGCGGCTGCTGCGGCTCGTGTCTCTGCATCAGGTATCTCCTCAGGCTCGCTCTGCTGGTCTCGCTCTGCTCTGAGCCTCTCCAACTCTCGCCTCATCTCTATCATGAATGCTCCCTGGTCACGTAACTGCTGCTGGACTGTCTCAAGTGATGCGATCAGGGTGGAGTTGATCGCTCCCTGGTCTAGTACAAAATGCTCGGGCTGACGGGAGTGATCATCTGAACTGCCGGCTCCGGCCATGACGTCTGCAAAATCAAACGAGCCCAACTCAGGTGTTGTCAAATCAATCAATCTCTCCTCGGGCTCGTATCTCTCAGGTCGGACAGAAAGGGGGTCGAGGGGGAACAGGGTGGAGTCGTACTCGGGCTCGGAGAGCGGGTCTGAGCTCTCACGAGCCAGCCTAGATGATGAGGTGGACGTGCCCGAAAGCGGTGCAGCCAGAGGCTGCCTACGAGACCGTCTACCCATCATCTTGATCTGGCGAGTAGTGCGGATGAGATCTGGAGAAACTATGATCACAAACAAACCCCCGGTTCACCAACGCAACGCGAGCTGAAGACCGTGAAAGTTCGGTCAAATTATCTTGTCAATTTTATTTGGTGAACACACAAAATATCAGAGCGCTTACGTGACCTGTTAGGATATCCGATGCTAACCCAACCGACTGGCCCGCACGGAAAAGTCGGTAATCAGTAGGGACTAGCACCGGGGGGCTCTACCTAGGGTGCGGGTCACTCTCTCGTGCATCCAAACCATACAATGAGGGGGTTGCTCTCCCCAAGACAAAATTTTTAGGGTGAGCGGATTTTAAGATCAATAGTATTAACCAGTCCCAATTTTATGGTTTCACTTTTTAGTATTTTTCAAAGCAAACAAATGGCCTAACGATTTTTTCGGTTCTCCTGATTATTAAGTCCAAAAGAGGGGGAGAAGACGAAAAAGCCGATGCGCGATAAATCAATGATGCATGCTGAGTAAGAAATGCGTACCTTGCCTCCAGCACTCTACATGCAATATGATCCGCGCATAAAAGTAAAGACAGAAAGAAAACTACCTATATGATGCAACGGGAAAGCCGAGTCCTAAACGAGCAATTTCTAGCGAAGAACCGTCTAACCGGTCACCGACCTCCAAGCCAAAGAGTCCGGTCTTGGCCCGTCCCTCCTCTGTCCGACAAATCGAGGGTTGGAGTAAGCGCTTTACAGGACGGGCTGCGACACGTAGGCTACGAAGGTAAATGAGTCGGTTATTTTTATTAGTGATTTTTAAGTAGGTCCAATTAACGATCTATGGGAACAGATAAGCAGTTAGGTGTGTGGATCCTACTAATTACGGCACAATCACCAGAAATTCCTAAGTCTAGGGGCTCGAGCAAAAACCGCGTAAACACCGGAAAAGGCAGAAAGAAAATAAAATAAAACCAAAACCGCGAAAAACCGCGAAAAACCGCGCAAGTCCTAAGGGTCCCCCGAGCACACCGGTGCTCGGTGAAACAACCCCGCTACGACAGAAGAGTCCAAGTCTCTAAGAGTGTCCTGTATTATTACAATAATAATGAATAAAAATAAAAATCTACTCTAATCCTCACCCATTCAACTCTCTCTCACTCTCTCCTACGGATCCGCGAAGAAAAGAGCCGCCTCCGAATCCCGCGGTTGCGTCGGCTTCTCGAAATCGGCCGCCTCGGTCCTCGGGCCCTCGCAAGAGAAAACAGAATGGTCAGAACCAATAATCAAATAATAATAAAGGAAAAAGAAATGAAAATGAAAATAAAAGGGTATATATGTAAAAATGTAAAATAAAATAAACACACAAAAGAAAACAAAAACAAAAATAAAAGAAAAAGAAAATAAAGCAAAATAAAGTGAAAATAAAATATAGACAAAAAGCCGCGAAGAGCCGCGAGTTCTGGAAGAGCCGCGAAAAGCCGCGGAAAATCAAAAATGAAAAATAAAAAGAACTACTAAGCCGTGCTCCCCAGCAACGGCGCCATTCTGATGACAGGCCTGACCACTCGGGTATAAGGTACAGAAATAGGGTCGTTGCGACCCAAGCGATCAGACCGTGTATATCAAGAAAAATCGAACCACTCGATACAAATAAAATCAATCAGAACAAAGAAGCGGTCCTGCTATATGTTTAACCTGGTATAGCACCCAGGGTCGAACTCAAGGAGCACGGATTGACCGAAGGCCTACGAAGTAGTAAAAACAAATAAAATAAAGAAACAAAATCTTTTTAGTGGTTTTTAATTATTTTTATAATTTTTTTGGATTTTTAAATGATTAAGGAATTGAGAAAAGCAAATACAAGCACACTTTCAACAAATTATTTAAAGCAACAAAGTTCAACCAAAAATTAAAACAAAAATGTTTTTATGTGTTTTATATTTTTTTATGTTTTTGGTGAATTTTTGGGATTTTTCTGATATTTATTTTATTTTCTAAAAATCAAGCAGTAGCAAAAACAAGGGGTACTGTCCAGCCGAGCCAAGAAGCCCTAGATAAAATACCTAATGACCTCAAATGACCTGGAGGTAATTTTCCTGTAAATTAGATAAAATAAGGAAAATTTAGGTACCAAATTTATTATTTTTGGGTTTTTAATTAATTTACTAGAATTTTTATGGGTTTTTTGGTGTTTTTAAGTTTTTAAGGTTTTTAAGCAATGAAAAAGAGCCAAAATTGGCTAGAAAATCAAACAAACTAAACTAAACAGTAACTAATTTTTATAGAATTTTTAGAGGAGTTTTTATATTTTTTTGTGATTTTCCAATCTAGACAGTAACAAAAATTAAGGTTTTTGAATTTTTAAAAATAGCAAACAAAATCAGAAATGTCCTCAAAAATCCATGAAAATCCTACACCATGGCAGGAGCCATGTATCAAATTCTCATTGTATTTGGAGGTGATTTGATATTTTATTCAAAAATAACAAAAGGGTAATGTGTACAGGGACTAGAATGCAAATACCCAAAGTTCTGGGGGTCCCGGTGCAATTAACCCAGCCAAACACGCACCACGCGCGTGCCTGGGGCACTCAGGGACCTATATGTAAGGAAAATAAGTCCCGAGGACTTATTGGTAACACGTACCAAAAGTCCAGGGGCCTTAGTTGCAAATAACCCAAAATAAAACGCACATGTGTAAAACAATCACGCACAGGGGTATAAATGCAATTAACTAAAAAGTTTCATTCATTTCATAACAACCAGAACTACAAGGGCATAGACTGCAAATAACTCAAAACAACACGTGACGAAGCACGTGGCTCACAATAGGCAGGGGTATATATGCAATTACACTAAAGCTCAGGGTCCTCTATGCAATTAAACCTAAAACTAAACAACGTATTTAAATATTTACAGGACTCAAACGAAATAAAACAAAGATAAGGGCCTAAGGATAAATTACCCTTTATTAAGCGGGGGCTCTGGATGCGCTCTACGTGGCTAATCGGAAGGCTGGGACTGGTGGGCGCTCCAGATGACGTCTCCTCAGATCTGACGGTGTCGGCTGCTTCACAGATGGACGGCCCAGATTAGAACTGGAGCGAGGGATGAAGATCGACGGCGCTGGAGGATGCTGGAAGAACAAAGCTCCGGCGAGCTTCGCCGGGCTCGTACGTGCGCTGCGCTCCTCCTTGGAGCACTCTGGAGGTCGGAGAAGAATGCTGGAGTGCTCCCGCGTCTGCTGCGATACTCCGATGATCGACCCGAGCTCGGAGGGGCTCAGGCACGGTCGGCGGAGCTAGGTCTCCCGGCCTGGATGACCAAGCCCTCAGATGGGTTCGGTAGGACCTGCAAAGGGGCTCAGAAGACTCGCGGGTCGAGGGCAAACTGCCTCGACCCGGTTAGGCGATGTGGAGGTGACTAGTGCGTCGGGGCGACGGGCTCCGGCGAAGGTGGAAGACGGAGGAGCCCGGTTCCCAGCTCCTGTGCGAGCTGGGTTGGGTGAGTGGGTGCAGAAGGTGCGTCAGGAGAAGGCGAACGTGAGGGTAGATTCCGATGATCGAGATGGACGACGGAGTGGTCGGAATCGAAGAAAGACGTCGACGGCGAAGATTGGGCGAAAATGGAAATTAGACGAAATGGCTGAGCTAAGGGGCTACCTGGATGATCGATGAGACTGGGGAAGAGCAGGGGGTGCTCCTGGTTGTCGCCTCGAGGGTCGTCTCGGCCCGAGGCTCGAAGCTCGCTCAGGTGGCGGAGCTGCGGCGGCTACGTCGCCGGATCAGTGGAATCCTCCTCCTCGCCTCGCTGCAACAGGTGGAGACGCTCGCTGTCACTCTTGCGATCACTCTGGAGCTCACAGGGAAGAAGGGGAATGACCAAAGATGGAGAAAATGGGGGGGGGCGGAGCTCGCTTATGTATGCTGGAAGGATCCGAGAGGGAAGGCTCGGGTAGGGTCGTGGTGGCGCGCGGATCCCAATGTTGATGCCCGGCGAGGGTGTCGGATGTGGGAGGTTCGAAATGGAGCCGGGGTTTGGGTGATAGGCAATCGGGTCGAGCAGGGAAAAATCCGAGAAGTTGGGTCCGAAGCTCGAATCCGTGAGAAGTGGTCCTGGGGGGGGGCCAATTGACCGGGCGGTCAACATCCCCAGGACCCAATGAGGTTTGGCCACGTGGCTGAATCTTGAGGTGACAAATAGAGGTGGCTAGGGCTCGATTCAGCCAAAACTCAAAACATGAAATATTTTTCTTTTATTTTTTTCTATTTTTTGGTGATTTTTAATTAATTTTTAGAAATAAAAAAAGGCTATATACATAATATGTACTAGATATAGGTATATACAATATATAGGGTTTTTGATTTTTAATTTTTATAAATTATTTTTATATCATTTTATTCCCATTTTATATTTTATTTATTTATAGAATAGAATAAGGAATAAAAGGGTGTTTTTATTTTATTTTTATTATTTATGTACATAGGTAAAATAAATAGGTATATACATCTATATACATGGTATATGTACAATGTATTTTTGTATTTTTGATTTTTCTATTTTTATTTTGTTTTGATTTTAATTGTTTTTATTTTATTTATTTACAATATATAATATAGACTTATTTACAAAAAGTTTGGAAAACAACTTTATTTATTCACAAGGGTAAATAAATATAGAAGCATGGTTTATGTACATGATGAAAGGGTATTTTTTTGATCTTTTTGATTTTTAACTTTTTATTTTGTTTTTATATTTTTATAAATATGTAAAAGTATGTACAAGCATATTTTTGGTGAGGAAAAATATTTTAATTTATTTACACCAATATTTACACATGAGCCCCTATCTCCCTCTACTTTGGCTTTTATGCGGTCAGGCCCATGCTGAGCCCTCCCTTGGGTTAGGTTGCTCAGTATTTATTCTAAATATTTCCCTCTTTTTCTTTTTAATCTTTATTCTTTTATTTTTACACAAAAACATGCTAATTATAGGTTTTTACACAATGCATGCTTTTGGTAATTATTCCTATTTACACATATCTACATGCATTTGCAAAGGTTTTTGTAGCTAAAATATAAGAATAAAGAGTGATGAATGGGTATTCATCAAATGTGTCTGTGACTTAGATATTAGAATACACACATTGTTTATTTCTAGATGTTGGAAATAAATAAGAATTCTAGAATAGACCTATCATAAAGAGTTATGATGGATATATTTCAGATAGTAGTCTGACATATGGAGGACTCTACTAAATTAGAAAATTAATGAATTGTTCATTAACATTTCTAAATACTAAAAATTGAACCTTTAAAGATTAATAGGTGGATGAAGATCATTTGACAATGATCTGGCATCAAACCTTGGATATTAGTTTGTTGATGAGATCAAAGACTAGTAAGAGATGAAACTTTAGAATGTCTGAAATTTCAAATCTTACATACTTGTGTATACTGTATTCAAAGTAAAAATGTCCAATACACCCTTCTTTGGAGATGATGCAAGATGCCAAGGTATTCAACATCTCATATATATTGATGTATGTGGATCATTTGTATCATGATAAACGTTGATGATATGTGATTGATAAAGTGTCTGATTGGTTATATTAATCGGTACTCATTCTAGCACATCACTCAACCAATTAATCAGAACTGAATCAAATGTATCTGTGAAGAGGACTCGATTTAAATTTATATCCCGGACAAGTCTTAAGTCGAACACAAGGAGGTAAAGGAATAACTTTAGGTCAAATCAGAAAACTTAGGTCTAGGTTTCTAATGTTGATTTTTTATATTTTATGCAAAATGAATGAGAATGTAAAATGCGGTTGAATTAAGTTAATAAGAAACACACAACTTAGTCAAATTAATTTTAATGTGAAATTTATCAAATTTAGCCCAATTATATACTTTTTTCTAGAAACCTAATATAGTGATGAATGCAAAATACATTTTTTTTGGACTTTTAAGGGTTAAAAATAACATGATGAATGGGGATACATTATTTTTTTGGATTTTTTTGATATTAATGAAAATAGAGTAACTGTAAGTATCTAATTCCTAATATATCTACAATGTTATTTTATCCAGAGATCGAATTATCTCAAAAAAGGTATTTATATGAGCAATCCAGAAGAGTTAGAATTTCGTAAAAATAATGTGTACATATTTAAATAAAAATCATTTATTATAATTACTCTATAATTTATATAAGGTGCACGATAATCTAAGTTGGATGAAATTTGGATAATAAATAAATAATATTTTAAGGCACCATTTCTGATTTTTGAGGATTTTTTTGGAGCAACCATGAATTAAATATGCATTTAAGACCACAAATTGGATAAAATATGTAAGTTTTCACTAAAACAATTTTAGTTAATTACCTAAAGCTCACAAAAATCTAAATAAATATCAAAATAATAGTCAATTAGTTGCTCAACAACGTGTTATTTTTCATTAAAATAAATGATGCAAGAAAGATGTCCAAATTAACATGCAAACACAAGGGTGTCCGTACAAATTCAGAAACTAACTTAAACAACACAACTGTGCTCAAGGGCACTTTTGGAATTATGAAAATGTATAGGAAAACTTTGTAATTTTTACAAAATAAACAAAAAAATAAAAAGGAGGAGACCTTCTTCATCTTGGTTGTGGTCGATGAAGGGGAGGGGTGGCGAGGGCTCCGTTGGAGGGGGCATCGTGACCCTGGTGGGCTAATGATTATGGAGGAGGGCTCACATGCGGAGGATGGAGGAGGACTCGCACGACAGTGCAAGGAGGAGGGTTATCTGCAGGCTTGGCGGCGGTGGGAGGAAGGCGATGGCGAGGGCAGATGAAGGGCGACCGTACGCATGCTTCTAAGCGTGAGAAATGATGAGCTAGTGACCGCGTATGGTGGTGCGTGCTGGCTGGAGCTACTGGCCGCAGGGGTCGGCGACGCGACCAGGGGTGAGGGGTTGAGCGGCCAAAGGGGGGGGGGTGGCGGCGGCAGGCATGCCCTTGCTGTTTCCTCTTATTCTTATTTTTTAATTTTTTTTGAATATTTTTAATTTTGTTGCTATGATTTTTATTTTTATTTGTTTTCAAAACCGAGAATGAAACAACCACATGAAAATGAAGGTGGACAATGGGTGAAGACGGATTTGGGGAATACGTATGATGATGGTGGTGGTGATGACGTGGGTTAAGGGAATGATTATGGAGGTAAAATGACATGAAGATAATGGTGTTATGATGAGTTGGTGGCACTTATGAAAATGATGAGGTGATGAAACAACAAGGAAAAACAAAAATGTTCGATAAAATAAAATGATAAGACGGGGATAAAAGATTTACCAGTGAAGATCGCCAAATTTGCAGAGTAGCTATGTTGGACTCTAGTTGTGGTCTCGATCCGATTTGGCGAAAAAATCAGAGAAGCTATGCGAGTTTGATGAGAAGCTCACTACGCGGGGACTAACCGTGGATCTCGCCTACAGGTCGTCGTCGCTCAATGTCTAAGGAGGATCTATCACCTCACACATTAAAGGGGCTCGAACCTCTCTCTCGTAGAATGTGGGATGGGGGAAAAATGAGGATGAAGAGAAGAATAAAAAGAGAAAGGAGATGGAGGTTAAAAAGGTGGTGGAAGAAATGATGTTGAATGGGAGGTTAGATGAAATGGTGTAGTTGAATGGAAGTTGGTGGTAGAATGAGAAGTTAGAGTAGAGAAAGGGAAAAAATCTAAATAAAATAAAATAAAAAGGAAAAGAGAGTGGAGAATTTACAAAATAAATCCACAAAACAAATAATATGTATTTTTTACTTTACTCATTTTACTTTTTTTATATTTTTAATAAAAGATATTTACAAAATAAAAATAAAATTAAATACTAGAAATAAAATAAAACACAAAAATATTTTTTTGGATTTTTTAGTAATTAAGAAAAGTAAACAAAATGAGAAAAGAAAAACATGTACATTATATACAAAATCACTTTTCCTTATTTTCAATGATATTTTTTGAGATTTTTATGATTATGTCATTTATTATCATATATAGAACAGAAATTAATAGAAAAGAAATAAATAAAAAAGGATTAGATTTGTAAAAAAATCAAAGTCACATTTATTGCATTATGTACAATATACAACTATGTCCCAAAACTCAAATTTCGCATACAATCTCCGATTTCTCGCAATTCCCCACGGCTCCCCCTTCTCTTTCATTCTTCTTGAAGCCACTTTCCAGGGGCGGCCAACTAGCCAGAGAAATGGATATGAGCCTTCGAGATCACCTAAAACCATGCGGGAAAGAAAAAATATGTAGTGCATTTCTTGTTTGTAGAAGAAAGATTGTCCCGGAATACCGAGCCTAGGGCATTGTAGAGAGTGGAGAATTTACAAAATAAATCCACAAAACAAATAATATGTATTTTTTACTTTACTCATTTTACTTTTTTTATATTTTTTAATAAAAGATATTTACAAAATAAAAATAAAATTAAATACTAGAAATAAAATAAAACACAAAAATATTTTTTTGGATTTTTTAGTAATTAAGAAAAGTAAACAAAATGAGAAAAGAAAAACATGTACATTATATACAAAATCACTTTTCCTTATTTTCAATGATATTTTTTGAGATTTTTATGATTATGTCATTTATTATCATATATAGAACAGAAATTAATAGAAAAGAAATAAATAAAAAAGGATTAGATTTGTAAAAAAATCAAAGTCACATTTATTGCATTATGTACAATATACAACTATGTCCCAAAACTCAAATTTCGCATACAAGCTCCGATTTTAATGAAATCACTTTCATTGGATAGATAATTTTCTAACTTAAATTTTAAAAGCGAGTTTGGTGAATTTGGAGTTCATACGGAGCGGGAATTAGGGCGAGAAATTGGACTTTATGACTTTTTTCTCTTTGGCATCTAGCTGTATTTATGGTGAAATTTATTTTTTAATTTTTTTATTTTTTCTATACTTTTTATAAACAAGTTAGATAAATAATTATCTGAAAAGGAATTAAAATGAAATTATTAAAAATGCATGAAATTTGGGCTATTTACAGTTGAAAAACTCCTTTATTTTATGGCCTTTTAATATTAATTTATTTTGTACAATATAATATATAATAATTAGTATATTTTATTTACAAGAGTCATTTCATTATTTTATTGATTTTATGGATAATTATTTGAGATTTAGCACAGTAATTTTTCTAAGATCAATATATTGAGATAATGAATCGTGGATTCATTACCCCATATACTTAAACTTTGCTAGTCCGCGAGCAAATAAAGAATGAATAATTTGATTAATCCCTGACTATGCATGTGAATACAAGACTTGATCCATTGAAGAACTCTCGGTTTTAGAGATCCTAAAATTCTAAGTTGAACCAAGCTCTAGTCAAAAGGTATCCAATTTACCTAATCATCATACTCTCTTTGTATACATATATAATAGGGATATGACACTAAGTGTGGAATGCAATAACAAGAGTAGAGTCGCAACGTCACCGAAGGTTCCAGTCCAAGAGACTCTCCTCAGAACCCGATCCTCAACACTAGGGAATAAACCATTTCTTGCATATAATCCACCGTCTCTTTAGTTTTCAGACTTAAAAATGTAGATGGAAGGCCAATTGATAGAGGGCATATGATTGTGTCATTTCTTCTACCCCTCTCATTGGAACAAGGATCCTCTCAAGTTCCTTATTAACTCAACACATATATTTTTTTGGTGTTGATCAATGTGTCCGTCAAGAGAAGTTGGAGTCATCTGCACTTATTTTTTGTGGGAGTACACCTGGTGTGCCTTTTTTAGTATCTAATATATGTTCTACATCTAGACTTGTAACATTCACGATGCAGAGCCTTTTTTGGGTGCTAGCCTGACTCCTGGTCTTAGTAGCGGTGGTCCAAGTGGACACTTTGAAATGGTTGGGAGCGCTCGCCTTTGGTGGAAGCTCTTTGATATTTGACTTTGTATGGTGAGAGCTTTTCTTTCAACATTTATTTATCTTTTTTTCTGAAATTTTGGCAAGCTCCACAACTCTTACCAAAAGTTGGCACACACTGATCAACAAATTTTTAGATTTCATCACACCCTGGCACATAGGTAAATGTCAAGAGATAGTATAAGAACCATGTTCTCATACTGGCTAAAGATGCTGACACTCAGGTTTCATGAAGCCTTCATTGATTTTATCCCATCCTCGAGCATCATAAAATCAAGTCCAAACTCAAATCCCTCATCCCAATTTCTTGAGTGAAATTTCAACTCATCTCATCACAACTACAGTCGTGTATGTGAGGTGCTAATCATATTCTTAAGGTAGAGACTAAGCTTGCAATATATCAAACAAATCTTTCAAACTAGGGAAATGCGAATAATTAAGTCAAAAACCCTAATGAATAAGGCTGGTTAACTCAAAATCTCAAGACCTCATAAACTATGTGTTTTTGAACTTCACTAGTCTTGTGTGAATGTAAAAATGTCATGGACAAACCAACTCAGTAGTTAGTTTTTTATAAAGAAAGGAAAAAAAGAAGATTTTTTTGAAAAAGGTTTTTATTGTTTTTTTTTCAAAAGTTTTTCTAAAGAAAGGTATATAAGAAAGGCCACACTTTTTTTAAAGAAAGTTTTTTTAAATTTTTTTGAAAAGAGATTTTTTTGAAAGAATTTTTGATTTTTTTTCAAAAAGTGTATATTATTTTTTAAAAGGAGAATTTTAAGTTTTTTTGTTTTTCCTGAAAAAGTTTTATTTTATGAAAATGTTTTTTGTTATACCTCTTATTTATAACAATTTACCCATAACCCCTTATTTTAATTACAAACAAGTCAAAGTACGAGCTATAGGTAGAGTATATATGTAATATATACAAACCCCCCATACTTAACATGTGCTATGTCCTCATGACACTAGGTAACAAAAAGCCATGGCTGGTACTAAGAACAAGTGGTTGAAAAGAATAGAAGAAAAAATATAAGAGCATTGGGGAATACACAACGGGCATCGATTCCCCTATACTTAGGCTTTGGTCAACCTAAGTATTGGAGAGAACACGAGATTGGAGTACCAATGAGAGTGAGAAAATAATATACAAAAAAAATAAAAAGAAGAGATGGAGCAACTCAGGTCGCTCAACCCCCATACTTAGGATCTAGTCATCCTAAGTATAGCCATAAAATGAAAACGATACGGAACGAGGGCGAGTGATGCGAATCACGGGGGAGGGATGGAAATAAAGGAAGAGAAAATCTATACAAGGAGGAGTGAGAGTATACAAGGATCAAGAAGGTTTGTGATGACCTTCTTGTGGGAGCGAGGGGATAGGTAGTACATATGTGTCGCTGCCAGAATCGTCCTCAAGGGAATAATAGTGAGGGTTAGGGAACGTCCAATGAGGGTAGATACACGACTGCTTGCTCAAATATGGATTAAGAACAACCGAACTGAGATCACTCATATAGATCACCTCATCCGGACCTGATTAGGACTCCTCAGAAAATTCCTTCTCCGGTATGTCAAAGGCAACTTTCTTAGCCGGTTTTCTATAACCTGAAGCATCAAGAGGAAGACGAGAGTCATATGTCTTGCGGAGTTTGGGGGAACACCTCGAGGAATCAATGCTCTTCTTCTTCTTACCAAATGACAGACTAGAGAATGGAGCAACCTATTTATCGAGATTGATTGATTTGGTCCCGTTTTTTCTTTTGGTGTAGGTCCTAGATGTAGTGTGTGAGGTGCTAACCAAAGGTTCATCATTAGATGAGTCACCGTATGCATTTTAATAATCTTGCAAGGTCAAGACACGTCTCTGGTATGGCATAGTGTTCTCAGTTGGCTTGGCATTGGTCGAGTTATGCGTTGGATCAT
Source organism: Ottelia alismoides (assembly GCA_037367405.1). Taxonomy (NCBI): domain Eukaryota; kingdom Viridiplantae; phylum Streptophyta; class Magnoliopsida; order Alismatales; family Hydrocharitaceae; genus Ottelia; species Ottelia alismoides. The sequence goes on from JAZKJV010003594.1 coordinate 343,126, forward strand.
CTAAATAGTCAAGGAAATCAGAAATGATCGTGTCCGATTCAGGGGCAACTTCTGATTGTGAGTCCTCTCTAGAAGTTGTCACAGTGGTGGTGATGCAAGCGGTGGGTAATGTGGAGGTGTAGGGAGTCTCTGAACCAATGGTCATCTGGACAGTCGGTATCTCAGGTATAGTAGAGAGATAGGACTCAACTGTCTCTCGGAGGTCACGACTGTCCGTGACTTTACGGGTTACCTTAGAATACCGTGTGTCCACAAAGATTGGGTGAGGTAGGAGTGCTCCCAATGCAGTGAAATCGATCTCCCAAGTCTCACAATCTATAGTTGCCTTAGCCAAGGCTAAGAATGGCTTCCTGAGAATGATCGAAGGCTGGGTGAACTCTCATTAGTGCTCAATGTCAATGATTGTGAAGTCTACCTGGAGTAGAGCACCTTGGAAAGCAATGATGACTGAAATGGTTACTCTCGACCGTTTTATAGATCGATCAACCAATTGAAGATCACTCTGACTTCCTGCTTGATTCGAGTTTGAGCTTGGCAAACACAAAGGTCAGGAGGATATTTATCGGTGAGTCATCATCGGTGAAATTAGTGTCTTTGATTTCACAGTCAAACCTAGGCAAACACTTCACTCAGCAGCTCTTGGTTTTTCTCCCTATCACCAAAGAGGAGGCCATAGACACTATGTGTCTCTCAGTCTTTGTCCTCTTATTGTCCAACCATTTAGGCATCAATTTACTTCTCACAAATCTTTTCAGGTCAGAAAAGTGTTCAATGGCCATTATTAAGGGAAGCTAAAAAGTCAACTCTCTATCAATCGAGGGTCCAATTTTTTTTGTCTTTTCCATTTTCAATTTTTATGGTGTTTCTTGGTTTTTCATTTTTTTGGTCTTTTTGACATGTGAAGGAGGAATAGGAGAATGTATAAACTCTAGTTTGGAGGGAAAGTGGTTAGTAGAAGAGGGAGGTAGAAGGGACTCCAGCTGTACATTATGTGTCGTCAATCTAGTATCTTCCAGGTTTTCAAAATTTAGTATGTGAAATCCATGATCCACTTTCATCACTGGACTCTTGATTGATCTAGAAATATCATCCTTCAATAAGTTCTCATGACATATCATGAGAGAAGTCTTCTCAGTTGGAGGATACTACTAAGAACTCGGGATCTCATACTCAACACACCTTGACTCAGGCGTGTAATGTTGGGTTGAGTATGACCCATCTATATGGTAGATGTTGGTCGGAGCCTCATAAGATGAAGTTAGTAGACCGGGGGTCTGTAAATTGGTTGCATGAATCCAATACCATGTATATGTCGACTCTCTGAATAGGTAGTATGAAGGCTGGTCAATGTGGACTTGATTACTAAGGTCAATCAAGTCAGGAAGATCATGTAGTACATGCCTCTCCATTCGGTCTGTTTGGTCGATCATGTTGTACCCTAATGTCAAGTCAGGATGTGTATAGTTCAATTGTTGTCCGGTCCCAACTCGAGTTGAGAATGAGGTCTGTAGGGGCAATTGATTCTGCCAATCATTCATCTCAGCAATAGCTTGCTCTTCGATTTGTTCCTTGATTCCATCAAGCGTACGAGGATATGGTGAGTCAATCTAGGGTGGATGTGTGTCAGGGGTGTAAGAATGTGGGGTAGGTGAGAAGTACGAAGAAGTAGGGAAATCAGTCGGAGTTCTGACTTCGCGACCGGGGTATCGGTATGAGGAGGAATACGAGGATGGAGATGATCGGAATATGGTCGAAGAAGATGACCTAGATATGATGACCAATATTTCAACATCTTCAAACAGAGAAGGGAGAATGAAGCAGATCGAGGAAGAAAGCATGAAAGTGCACTGAATAACTCACAAAACAGACAAACACAAGAACAAACCCTGGGTTCACCTACTCGGCACTGTGATGGTCGCAAGAGTCCGACCGTTTATCTTTTCAATTTTAATTAGGTGATAAATCAAGATATGCTTCCAATTACGCAAGGCTTAAAAGTAAGTTTTGGGCTCTATCCTATGGATGCATTCTCACCTCTCAACAATCACAATAGCACAAGCGTACACCGAGGGTTTTGCTCTCCCGAAAATAAGTGTTAATTTTAGTCAATTTTTTGGTCAACTCTGATTAGTAGTCCTGATTTTAATTTTGATTATCACTTGATCAATCCTATAAACATAGCATGCCTAACGATCAGTCCTGATTTCCTTTTAACCTAAGTTTCAAAACCAAGGAGAAGGGAGTCGAGAAAAACCGATGCAAATAGTGAAATCAATGATGCATGTCCAATTCAGAAGACTTACAGTGATCCTCGAGCTCTACATGCGAGATGTAATGCATAATTGAAATTTTATAGTATATGAGATGTAAATGAGAAAACCGTTTCTAGACAGACAGTTCTATTAGCGAGTGATGAACAATTTAATTTGGACTAATAGCTCTACGATATATGTGTGTCTCGTTAAATGTGATGTGCAATCCTAAAGATTACGAGCACAAGTAATAAAAATATTAAAAATGCTCTAAGAGCCGCTAGTGCATGTCCTATTCTATGTCAATCAACCACACGAGCGCGAATGGGTCAAAGGTCCAGTCCTGATACACGTGCGAGTCTCAAACAAGAGCCACTATAAAGAGCGAATTACCTAAATTATTACAACACAATCATTACAAAAAATTACAAAATGCTCTCAAAAATAAATTAAAATTTCCTTGATCTTCAGCAGTTGACGCGCATCATGTCCGTCGACCTCCGATGCACTCCAAGTTCACCAGGCCCTAACAAGGAAAAAGAAATTTATATTAGAGAGTTAAACAACAAAATATATACGAAAATGAGCAGAAAAATAATTGAGATAAAGAGGAAAAATGGATTAATTACAAGGTGGCTGATGAATACCCATTCATCACTCTTTATTCTTATATTTTAGCTACAAAAACCTATGCAAATGCATGTAGATATGTGTAAATAGGGTCAATTAGCAAAAGCATGCATGTTTGTAAATATAGATAATTAGCATGTTTTTGTGCAAAAATAAAAGAATAAAGAGGAAAAAGAAAAAAGAGGGAAATATTTAGAATAAATATTGAGCAACCTAACCCAAGGGAGGGCTCAGCATGGGCCTGACCGCATAAAAGCCAAAGTAGAGGGAGATAGGGGCTCTAGTGTAAATATTTGTAAATAAATAAATTATATATATTTTCCTCACCCAAAAATATTTGTAAATATTTGTACATATTTCTAAAGTATAAAAAACAAAATAAAAATTTAAAAATCAAAAAGACCCAAAAACACCCCTTCACCATGTACATAGATCACCCTTTCTTATCTATTTAACCTTGTAAATAAATTTATTTATTTTCAAAACTTTTTGTAAATATTCTATTGTATATATTATACATAAAATAAATAAAAAGAAACGAAACAAAAATCAAATAAAAATTACAAAACTAAAATACAAAAATATATTGTATATATACCTTGTACATAGTTGTAAATAACTAATTATTTCACCTATGTATATAAATAATAAAAATAAAATAAAAATAGCCTTTTATTCCTCATTTTATTCTATAAATAAATAAAATATAAAATAGGAATAAAAATGTATAAAAATAACTAATTAAAAATCAAAAATCAAAAACCCTATATTGTATAAATACCTATGTATAGCTATACTATGTAAATACCTTATTTTAATTTTCAAAAATTAATTAAAAATCACAAAAAAATAGAAAAAATTAAAACAAACATTTTTTATGTTTTGAGTTCTTCATGAATCGGCCATTTCCTATTTTATTTTGAATTTCCAAGCTATTTATGACGTGGTTGATTCCCATTGGTCCACGGGGATTGTTGACCGCCCGGTCAACTCCCCCCTGTGGACCACTTCACACGGGTCGTGACGCCCGACCCGACTTCCCCGATTTATTGCGTCACGACCCGGTCTCCAAATCCGCTAACCCAGGGCTCCGATCATCCCCTGTACATCCGGGAACTTCGCCCGACACCTTGCCTAGGGGTCCGTGCTCAATCGAGCCGGACCCAACCCCTTCTTCCCGGACCTGCACCCATATATAACCTGAGCTCAGCCGCCTCCTCTTTCCATCTTTGGCTCCCCACTCTCACTCCCGTGACCTCCATCGCATCCAGCGAGGTGACAGCTCCCGTTTGCCGGTGTTGCAGCGAGGAGGAGGTGGCCGGTCACTGATCCGGCAGCTCTGCGCCGCCGTGCTCCGCCACTCGACCGGAGCTCGAGCCTCAGGCCTTGACGCCCTTCGAGGCGACGACCAGGAGCTAGCCAAGCTCCACCACAGTCTTCCGCATCACCCAGGTACCCATTTAGCTCGCCCATTTAGTGTAATTTCGTGTTTCACCCAATTTATATCTCCGACGTATTCCGCTGATTCCGGCCATATCGTCCATCATCTCGATCATCGGAACGCACTGTCACCATCGCCTCGCCCCCACGCACGTTCTTCGCCCTTTCACTCAACCCAGCTCGCCCCGGAGCTGGGATTCGAGCTCCACCGTCCTCCGCTCGCCGGAGCTCGCTCGTCCCGATCCACAGACCACCTTCACTCTGCTTCATCGGGTCGAGGCACTTTGCCCTCGACCCGCGAAGCTTTTGGTTCGCTTTGCAGGTCAAAAGGGAGCCATCTGAGGCCCCCTCACATTCAAGCCAGGAGCTTTTCGCCGCCGGCCTCGCCTGAGCCCCTCTAGGGCTCGGCTGGGCCATCTGAAGCTACCAGCAGCTGCGGGACGCCATCTCCTATCTTCTCTGACCCTTGGAGGCAGCTGAGGAGGCCCCCAGCCCGCGCACGAGGCCGGCGAACCTCGCCGGCCACCTGTTCTTCGAGGGACCTCCAGCACCGTCCGATTAGACCCTCCGCTCCAGTTTCTATCTTGATCGTCCGTTCTTCGAGGAGCAGCAGCCGTTGATCGATTCGAGGCGTCATCCGGACCGTCAGAGCAGGGGAGAGAAGGCACAACACCTGAACCGGTAGATCTCCCACGTGTCCCCCTCTGGACCGTCGATCGGCCCAAGACAGAGCAGAGAGAGGAGCGCCCGCCGTTCGCGACCGTTGGATCCTCCACGTGGCGCTCATCCAGCCGTCGACTTAATAAGGGGTAAATTACTTAGGCCCCCTCGTAGTTTGAGTCTTTAGTTTCTAGTCCTGTAAATATTTTAAGTCTTTTATTTACGTAGGGTAATTTGCACCTTGGACCTCGTGCTTGCTTAGTTTCGCATTTATACCCCTGTGTATGTGATCTCACGTGCTTCGCCACGTGCTTGTCTGGGTTATTTGCATATTTTTATCCTGTAGTTCTGTTGAGTTATTGAATGAAGAAATACTTTCTGGTATTTGCATTTGTGCCCCTGTGAGCCTTTTATTCACGCATGTGCGGATTTTAGTGGGATATTTGCATCCAAGCCCCTGGACTTTTGGTACGAGTTACCAAAAGGTCCAGGAACTTGGTTTTTCTTACCAGAAGGTCCCTGAGTGCCCCAGGCACGCGCCAAGCGCGTGATTTGCTGGGCAAATTGCACCTGGACCCCCAGAGCTTTGGGTATTTGCACTTCAGTCCCTGTGCACAGTGCCCCCTTTTTGATTTTTGAATAAATATCAAACCACCTCCAAATTCGATGAAAATTTGACACATGGCTCCTGCCATGTTGTTGGATTTTTGAGAATTTTTGAGGACATTTTTGATTTTATTTAGTATTTTTAAAAATTCAAAAACATCTATTTTAGCTACTGTCTAGGTTTAAAAATCCCAAAAAAATATAAAATCGCCCCCAAAAATTCTAAAAAAATTAGTTACTGTTGCTTGTGTGTTGTTTGATTTTCTAGCCAATTTTGGCTATTTTGCATTAAGTAAAAACCCTAAAAATCCAAAACCCTTAAAAACTCATAAAAATTATAATAAATAATCCAAAAATCCAAAAATAATAATTTAGGTGCCCAAATTTTTCTTATTTTCTCTAGAATACAGGAAAATTACCTCCAGGGCCTTCTGAGATCCTTAAATATTTTATTTTTGGGTTTCAGGCCTTGCTGGACAGTACCTAGGCTTGTTAGCACTGTTTGATTTTTAGAAAATAAAATATACATTAGAAAATTATCAAAAATTCACCAAAAACACTTAAAAACCTAAAAAACATAAAAACCATTTTTCTTGAATTTTTGCTTGACTTTTGGTGTGTTAAATAAATTGTGTAAGTGTGCTTGATTTTGTGTTCTTTAATTTTCTTCATATTCTAAAATCCTAAAAAAATATAAAAATTATTAAAAACCACTAAAAACATTTTGTTTTTCTTTTATTTTCTTTTTTACTACTTCGTAGGCCCTAGGCCAACCCGTGCTCCTTGTGTTCGACCCTGGGTGCTATACCAGGTTAATCTCATAGCGGGACCGCTTCACGTTTTGTTTTGATCTTTGATTTATTTAGCGGTCTGAATTTTCTTGATAAACTTAGTCTGAGTGATTGAGGTCGCAACGACCAATTTTGTACCTTTACCTTAGTCACTTAGACGGTTATCAGAATGGCGCCGTTGCCGGGGAGCACGGCTTAGTAGTATTTTTGTTTTTATTTTCATTATTGTTTTCGCGGCTTTTCGCGGCTTTTCGGAGCTCGCGGCTCTTCGCGGCTTTTGTTTATAGTTTCTTTTTGTTTTATTTTGTTTTATTTTGTTTTCTTTTATTTTTATTTTTATTTTTGTTTTGTGTGGGTATTTTATTTCCATTGTTGCACATATACCCTCACTTGTATTTTCTTTTATTTTTCTCTATTATCTGATTATTCTTTCTGGACTGACCACTCTTCTCTGTTTCTTGCGAGGGCCCGAGGACCGCGGAGGCGACTTTCGGGGAGCCGGTGCAGCCGCGGCACTTGGAGGCGGCTTCTTTCTCTACGAAGCCGCAGGAGAGAGCGAGAGGAGAGAGTTGAGTGGGTGAGGTATTAGGATAGTTTTATTTCATTTCATTCATTATTAATTGTAATAATACATGACACTTCTGAGATTGTTTGGACACTACCATAGCGGGTCTGTTTCGCCGAGCACCGGTGTGCTCGGGGGACCCATTAGGACTTGCGGGTTTTTTTCGCGGTTTTTACGCGGATTTCTTTTTACTTTCTTACTGTCATTTGCCGGTTTTTCGCGGTTTTTGTCGAGCCCCTAGATTTAGGACTTTCTGGTGATTGTGACGTAATTAAGTAGGATCCACACACTTAAGGCATATCTGTTCCTATAGAACCGTAATTGGACCTACTTAATAATAAATAATAAAAATAACCGACTCGCTAGCCTCCGTAGCCTACGTGCCGTAGCTCGTCCTGTAAAGCGCTTACTCCTACCCCCGATTTGTCGGGCAGGGGAGGGACGAGCCAAGACCGGACCCTTTGGTTTGGAGGTCGGTGACCGGTTAGACGGTTCTTCGCTAGAAGTTGCTCGTTTAGGACTCGGCTTTTTCCCGCTGCATCATTTAGCTTAGTTTAAATTCTGTCTTTATTTTATGCGCGGATCATTTTGCATGTAGAGAGCTGGAGGCAGGTACGCATTTCTGACTTTGCATGCATCATTGATTTCTCGTGCATCGGCTTTTTCGACTTCTCCCCCTGTTTTTGACTTAATAACCAGGAGAATCGAAAAATTCGTTAGGCGATTTTGTTTGATCTGAAAAATACCTAAAAAGTGTAACCATAAAATTGGGACTGCTAAGATTATTGACCCTAAAACTCGCTCACCCTAAAAATTCTGTCTTGGGGAGAGCAACCCCCTCATTGCTTGGTTTGTATGCGCGAGAGAGTGACCCGCACACTAGGTAGAGCCCCCCGCGGCTAAACCCGACTGATTACCGACTCTTCCGTGCGGGCCGGTCGGTTGGGGTTAGCAGTGGATATCCCAACAGGTCACGTAAGCGCTTTGATATCTTGAGTGTTCACCAAAATAAAATCGACAAGATAATTTGACCGAACTTTCACGGTCTTCAGCTCGCGTTGCGTTGGTGAACCGGGGGTTTGTTTTTCGATCATAATTTTTCCAGATCTCATCCGCCCTACTCGCCAGATCAAGATGATGGGTAGACGATCTCTTAGGCAGCCTCTGGCTGCACCGCTTTCGGGCGCGTCTACCTCATCATCTAGGTTGGTTCGCGAGAGCTCAGACCCGCTCTCCGAGCCCGAGTACGACTCCACCCTGTTCCCCCTCGATCCCCTTTCTGATCTTCCCGAGAGACATGAGCTCGAGGAGAGACTGATTCATTTGACGGCACCTGAGTTGGGCTCATTTGATTTTGCAGACGTCGAGATGGCCGGAGCAGGCAGTTCTGATGATCACTCCCGTAGACCAGAGCATATTGTACTAGACCAGGGAGCGATCAACTCCACCCTGATCGCATCACTCGATACAGTTCAGCAGCAGCTCCGCGATCAGGGAGCATTCATGATGGAGATGAGGCGTGAGTTGGAGAGGCTCAGAGCAGAGAGAGATGCGCAGAGCGAGCCCGAGGAGATCCCCGATGAGGCACAGGCACGAGCCGCAGCAGCAGCAGCAGCAGCCGCGGCCGCCGCCGCAGCGGCAGCAGCCGCAGGAGGAGCAGGACCACCGAGACCGATGCGGGATTTACACAATCCCGGATCTACACTGATGCACCATTGGGTGGTGGTTCCAGCTATCGTGGGGGACTTCAAGTTCCCCCCGAACACATTGCAGATGCTTCCTTGATTCCACGGACTTGCTACAGAGGAGCCCCACCTCCACCTCCAGGAGTTTCTTATGATATGCAGCACTGTCCACGACAGACATGTGGACCAGGACACGATCAGGATGATCGCATTCCCCTTTTCACTGGCAGATAGAGCAGCCACCTGGCTGAAGCATTTGGGGAGATTTGTCTATACCTGGGAGCAGCTCCGCACCGAGTACTTGAACAAGTACTATCCACTCGGGCGGACGAATGCAGCGAGGGCCCTGATTAGTAACTTCTCCATGTTCCCCAACGAGCAGTTCCACGAGGCTTGGGAGAGGTTCAGAGAGCTTTTGGACAGATGCCCGCACCATGACATCACGAAGCCGAACTTAGTTCAGAGCTTCTTCAGTGGGTTGTCACCAGAGCTACAGGGCCTGGTGAATGCTTCGTGTGGCGGGTCCTACTTCGCCAAGGACCACGACCAGGTCTGGGCTATTTTTGAGGAGATGGCAGAGAACTACATGGTGATGTCCCAGACCCGGCTCTACACTCAGAAGACCCAGCCACATCAGCCAGGACCCGTGCAGTACTAGAGGATAGCACGGGTAGATGCAGGTCCTTCCAGTACGTCCGCAGTAGCAGCAGCAGCAGCAGCAGAGTCATCAGCTGCGGACATGGGTATCATCAGCGAGAAGTTGGACCGCATGGAGCTGATAGAGAAGAAGCAGTGCCAGAGCATAGCGCAGATGGATCAGATGGCACAGGTCTTGAGCGACATGAAGACACAGCTCATGTGTCTCCAGGAGGCACAGACGGCTTCTCAGCCCCGTCTTCAGTCGCGAGGCGACGCCGGCAGCAGCAGCAGCTCGTCCCAGCGCTCCAGCACCCCAGTGCAGCCTAGACAGGTTCACCTTGTACAGGCAGAGCCGTACCAGCAGCCGCAGCCCACCTACCAGTCTCCACCATCTCCAGAGATGCAGATGGTGGTCTACCAGCCGGACCAGCCTCTGGCAGTACTCCCGCCAGCCCCCTTTGATGCCGAGCCGTTGATGGATGTCAACGGGATCTGGTACGACCGTCCCCAGCCTGGGATCCGACGAGACCATCCCGGATTCAGGTGGGGGAGTGGTGGTGCCCAGCCCCAGCAGCAGCCGTCAGGACAGGGAGGGCAGTACTCCCATCAGAGAGACCAGCACCAGCCGCAGCAGCAGCCCCCAGCATATCAGCAGCAGTCATCCTACGGTCCGCGTCCCTATCAACAGCAGGGACAGTCTTGGAGACGTGAGCAGCAGGCTCACCAGGGATACCAGCACCAGCAGCACACTCCTTCCTACCCCTCTTACCCTTACTAGCAGCCACAGCCTCATCCACAGAGAGGCCACCCGTCGGGCTCCCACGAGAGCCCCGCTTTGGATGATATCGCCCGCCTCCTCACGGACCAGCAGGCTACATTCCGACGGGAGATGGACGAGTTCCGCCAGGAGATGCGGGACCTGGTGAGAGGGAAGGCCGCCATACCAGCCCAGATAGAGCCCAATCCGAACAGCCTCAAGAGGAAGTCTGAGCAGGTAGTACCTACTGAGTCAGCCACTCCTAGTGACCCATTTGATGATACATCTTCGGATTTATTTGATGCTGATTTTGTCACACTTAGGAGCGGTAGGACCCCAGCAGGCGGCGACGCCTCATCTGAGCACCATCCCGAGGCGCCACAGGAGGAGGAGGAGAGCGGTACTGAGGCTGCTCCAGATGATGACGGTGGTACTGAGGCCACCAAGGATGCTGATCCCACCGGCGGTACTGAGGCCGCCACTTCACCAGACCTAGGAGGTGGTACTGATGCCACCCATGCAGCCGAGCCAGCCCGCGGTACTGATGCCGCACGACGTCTTCCTTCAGCAGCAGCAGAGCAGCCAGCCCGTGGTGGTATTGAGGCCAACCCGTGCTCCTTGTGTTCGACCCTGGGTGCTATACCAGGTTAATCTCATAGCGGGACCGCTTCACGTTTTGTTTTGATCTTTGATTTATTTAGCGGTCTGAATTTTCTTGATAAACTTAGTCTGAGTGATTGAGGTCGCAACGACCAATTTTGTACCTTTACCTTAGTCACTTAGACGGTTATCAGTGGCTCAGGGGTTAAACTACCTGAGTGAGAGAAAATCGAAATATAATTTTCTAAATTAATCCCCAAGCTGTTTGCCTCCCTGACAATGGCGCCATCTGACAAAGTGTCTAAGTGGTTATATTAATCAATAGTCATTGTAGCATGGCACTTAGCCAATTAATCAGAACAAAATCAAATGTCTCTGTAAATAGGACTCGGTTTAAAATTATATCCCAAGCAAGTCTGGGATCGAACACAGGGAGGCAAAGGAACAACTTTAAGTCAAATTAGAAAACTTAGGTCTAGGTTTCCAATGCAGATGTTTTTCTTTATTTTTTATGCAAAATGAATGCCAATGCAAAATGCGGTTGAATTAAGTTAATATGAAAATACACAATTTAGACAAATTAAATTTATTGTGAAATTAATCCAATTTAGCCAAATTATATTTTTCTACAAACCTAATATAGTGATGAATGCAAAATACATTTTTTTGGAATTTTAAGGGTTCAAATTTAATAATGAAAAAAAACACTTTTTTAAGGTTTTTCATGCAATTTTTCACACAAACAGAATGCAAAAATTATGAAAAATATTTTGAAACTTAAACATGATGAAATGAGGATACCTTAATTTGTTTGGATTTTTTTGACAATATATGAATTTTTTATGATTTTTAATGAAAATATAGTGATTGTGAATATTTAAATCCTAATAAATTCACAATGTCAATTTATCCAGAGACATTATCTCAAAAAGGTATTTATATGAACAGTCCATGAGAGTTATAATTTCGTAAGAATAATATGTATGGATTTAAATAAAAATCATTTACTAAAATAACTCCATAATTTATTTAAGGCACAAAAAACTCCAATTTAGTTAAAATTTTGGATAATAAATAGAAGCACATTTCAAGTCATCCTTTCTGATTTTTGAGAACTTTTCGGAGCAAACTGAATTAAATATGAATTTAAGACCATTAATTCGGTAAAATATGCAATATTTCACTAAAACAATTTTAGTTAATTACCCAAAACTTACAAAAATCTAAATAAATATCAAAGTTACAGAGAATTAGTTGCTCAACAACATGACATTTTTCATTAAAATAAATGATGTAAGAAAGATGTCCAAATTAACATGCAAACACAAGGGTGTCCGTGCAAATTCAGAAATTAACTTAAACAACACAACTATGCTCAAGGGCACTTTTGGAATTATGAAAATGTACATGGAACCTTTGTAATTTTTACAAAATAAACAAAAAAATAAAAAGGAGGAGACCTTCTTCGTCTTGGTTGCGGTCGATGAAGGGGAGGGGCGACGAGGCGTCTACGTTAGAGGGGGTGGCGTGGCCTACACGGGTTGATGACGATGGAGGAGGGCTCGCGCGTGGGGGATGGAGGAGGAGGAGGGTCATCTACAGGCTTGGCGGTAGTGGGAGGAAGGCAGTGGCAAGGGCAGACGGAGGGTGGCTATGCACGAGATTCTGAGCATGAGGAATGACGGGCTGGCGACCACACACGGTGGCGCGTGCTGGATGGAGCTGTTGGCCGCAGGGGTCAACAGCACGGCCAGGGGGGCAGGCGGTGCGCCTGCCGCTTCCTCCTATTCTTCTTTTTTTTTTAATTTTTATAATTTTTAAATTTTGCTGCTGTGATTTTTATTTTTTTGTTTTCAAATAGGGAATGAAACAACTTCATGAAAATAAAGGTGGAGAATGGGTGAAGATGGATTTGGGGAATGCGTATGATGTTGGTGGTGGTGATGATGTGGGTTAAGAGAATGATTATGGAGGTAAAAATGACATGAAGACGATAATGTTATGATGAGTTGGTGGTGATTATGAAGTGATATGGTGATGAAATAACAAGGAAGAGAAAAATGTCAGATAAAATAAAATGAGAAGATGCCGATAGAAGATTTACCCGGGAAGATCACCGGATTTGCGGAACATCTATGTTGGACTCCAGTTGTGGCCTCGATCCGATGTGGCGAAAAAAAATTAGAGAAGTTATGCGAGCTTGACAAGAAGCTCACTATGAGGGGACTAACCACGGATCTCGCCTGTAGGTCATCATCGCTCAACGTCTACGGAGGAGCTGTCACCTAACGGCTTAAACGGGGCTCGAACCTCATTGAATGACAAATGGGAAAAAATGAGGATGAAGAGAAGAATAAAAAGAGAAAGGAGATGGAGGTTTAAAAAGTTGTGGAAGAAATGATGTTGAATGAGAGGTTAGATGAAATGGCGGAGTTGAATGGAAGTTGGTGGTAGAATGAGAAATTAGAGTAGAGAAAGGAAAAATATAAATAAAAGAAATTAAAGTTGGCTACTAAATAAAGTAAAATACAATAAAGAGGAAATGAGAGTGGAGAATTTACAAAATAAATCCACAAAACAAACAATATGTACATTTTTACTTTTCTAATTTTAAAATTTTTGTATTTTTAATAAAATATATTTAGAAAATAAAAATAAAATAAAATAAAATAAAATAATAGAAATAAAATAAAACAAAAAATGAATTTTTTGGATTTTTTGTAATTAAGAAAGGTAAAAAATGAGAAAAGAAATATATATTTATTATATACAAAGTCACTTTGCCTTATTTTCAATGGCAAAATATTTTTTTTTGAGATTTATCTAATTATGTCATGTAATAACATATACAATAAAGAAATTAATAGAAGAAGAAATAAATAAAAAAGGTTTAGATTTGTACAAAAAATCAAAGTCACTTTTATTGCATTATGTATAATATTCAACTACGTCCAAAAACTCAAATTTTGCAAAAGATCTCTAATTTTAAGGAAACCACTTTTATTGGATAGATAATTTTCTAACTTAAACTTTAAAAGTGAGTTTGTGAATTTGGAGTTCATACGGAGTGGGAATCTGGCTGGGAAATTAGACTTTACCCTTTTCCACTTTGGGATCTAGGAGTATTTATTTATGGTAAAATTTATTTTATATTTTTTCTTTATATTTTTATAAACAAGTTAGAGAAAGAATAAACTGAAAAGGAGTTGAAATGAAATTATTAAAAATACATGAAATTTGGGCTATTTACAGGTGAAAACTCCTTTATTTTATGGTTTTTTATTATTAATTTATTTTTTACAATATAATATATAATAATTAGTGTATTATATTGACAAGAGTAATTTTATTAATTTATTGATTTTATGGACAATTATTTGAGATTTAACTCTTCAATTTTTCTAAGATCAATATATTGAGATGATGAATCGTGGATTCATCAATGATATCATTAGATGATTATTTTTGATATGAGATTAATTCCATTCACCTTAGAAACCTTTGAAATGTTCAAAGATTTCACAGTTTTGGTTTAGAAACAAAGCTTGAAGGAAGATGAGATGAATTTGGTCTGATCTAGGTAGCAAGTACTTATTAGATGAATTCAAGGAATACCTTATGTAGGAAGGAACACCTTTTACAGAAAAGAATATCATCGATTCTCAATCCTCCTAATACCCTAAACTCAATAGAGTTGTAGGGAGATGCAATTGGATAATGTGTGACATTATTTGATCAATGATGCATCTTAGCATTACCTCTTAGTTTCTAAGTATATATGTAGTAGAGACTACAATATATAAGTTTCCATGTAAGTAACCTGGAATCTAGCACCAGAGAGTGTTACTTCATTAGGAAAATAAAGGATGGTATTGGACACCTACTTTATGACCTTGAGATTCTTAAATGATATCATCTCTAAGGATATGATTCTCAGATGATGACTCTCTTGAGAATCAAGATGAAAATGAAGTGAAGGAACTCATTTAATCTTGAGAAGATAATGAGGCTCTTGAAATCAGAAACTAAAAGGATAATTAAAGATGAAACAATCATACTTCTTCAAATGAGTTTGAGGATGGTTCCGTGTTTCAGTTAAGCCAGACAATGATATGACTTCATATAATGAAGTTTCTGATCATGACAAGGAAAGATGGATGTTAGCAATAAAATCTAAAGTAGACTTCATATACAAATGTTGTATATGGACCCTCGAGGATCCACCTATAAGGGTAAAACCTATTAGGTGTAAATGTATCTTCAAGAGAAAGAGGGAACCTGATGAGAAGGTAGAGACCTCCAAAGCACGACTCGTATCCTCAAGATACACACAGAATGAAGACATCGCCTACAATGAGACTTGCTTTCTAGTAACCATACTTAAACTCATCAGATTATTGCTAACTATAGCTACACAACTTGACTATGACATCTTCAAGATGGAAGTCAAGATTGCATTCCTCTATGAATTCATCATCGAGCATATTCATATGAAGTAGCCCCATTACTTCATAGATGAAGAATGCAAGGAGTGCAAGCTTAAGAAACTCCATCTGTGGACCCAAACAAGCTTCTTGTAGTTGGAGAATTAGATATTATGAAATTATAAATGTTATGATTTCTGATAGAATCTTGATAACCATGTGAATCATAGTGGGAGTGCCAATGTTCATCATGCTAAATGAAGATAATATCCTAATCATTTGGAATGATATAATAATAATAATAAGTGTTTAAAATCTGGCTATTCCTACCTTGAGATATGATCTCAATGATACCTCTTAGATCATAGTTCTAAAGATGTTCAGAAGCATAGATATGAGGGTATCATGACTTTTACATTACACCATGGACATATTCCATTTTGGAAAATCCAAGTAAGTCTTCCTTCCCTTAAGATATGGTACCGATCTATATGAAGGGATAGCACCTCAATGAGTTGAGGAAGTGAATACGAGAACTGCTTGCCCTTGTGCATCAATTACGAGAAGCCGAGTATATGCTAGATGTGTACAAAAGTCAGATGTCTGCCATGCAGTGGGAGTAGTAAACTGTTACTAATCCTACTATGAAAATAAAACACTTGATTGCAGTAATAACAATATCTTCAATAATGACAAGACTTTTTGAGATAGTAATCTTAAAGTTTTATCTTTAAGAACTTAAGACTTTATAGATAGTGAACTAAGAGGACTAAACTGCATATACCTTAGGAGATAGAGATTTCCAGGAATAAGGGCATTCTGATAAGGATAATAGAAATTACATACTGGTTATAATAATTATTGAGTTGTAGTGTCAAGGACACTATAAATGACAATATTGAATATTGGTTGCATAAGATGCAGCATTCGCATTGGATGCGAGCACTATTACTAGGAGATATGCAAGTGTCGTAAAAGGACCTGGTGTAGTCTCTTGAGAACAGAGTGATTGATCAGCTTACCTAGCTATTTTTCTAAATAGCCTATTATTGTTACATGAGTGTGGGTTTAAAGATTAGACCATTAAGGCTCTTTGGGCTAGTGGGAGATTGTTGGACATGCAAGCCCATGATGAGCCATTATGCAATAAATGTTATTGCAAATATCATTCCCTGACCTGAAATGAAGAATGAATAATCTGCATAATAGGTCCCTTAGTACAATTAGGGTTATGTACCGTGGCTATCTTAATGATCATATAGCTATTGATTCAATTGTTGAATCATAGGGGCTGGTGCTTGGATGAATATCTAAAGAGTTAGATTGAGGACTCATTAAACATTGTCAAATGATTATTAAGAGAAGATACCCAGCCTGAGAAGGAGATGGCTATCCTTTCACTAAAGGCTAATGTCTAACCAACCTCGTAATGTAGGTCCTCTGCATAGGCATAGAGATTTGGAGGTATTAGATAAGTTAGGTCAAAGAGTTGACTTAATGAGATCAAGATAATCAAAGACCTATGTCGTATGCTATCACGATATAGGCACACATCCTCTAACCGGAGACAAATGTGTTACTATATGTCTGAGTATATACATTTGGCAGACCAATAGGTTGATGACCTAATCAAGGTCTATACACCGGCACGTTGGCGTGCATATAAGGGCATATGAGTAATATGATCTCTCAAAGGGATCATACATGTTCATTTACTGAACTGGAAGACATGGGATCACTCATGAGATATTGTGAAGAACCAAATTCCATGCACGGTCGTCTCATTTTGGAAGCTTGACTGAATTTGTAGGTTTGATATATGCTTTTGGAAAGTATATGATCAACATCTAGGTATGATATATGCTTTTGGAAAGCATATGATCGATACCAACTCCCAATGATAAAATGAGAAACTTAATGATAAAACCCTGAAGTAGACAATGTAAAATTGGAAAGCATATGATCGATACCAAGTCCCAATGATCAAATGAGAAACTTAATGATAAAACTCTAAAGTAGACAGTGTAAAATTGATCTAAAACTTCAGGTTTATTCCTGGCCTTTCAGTATGCAGGATGTACATGTATTAGGAATAACTGAGGGTGATGTAATAAAAAATGATTGTATAACTATGACGCTTCCATTCCTGGGGAGTGATGAAATGGGTCTGGATTTTAGTGACTCCTCTCAGTAGAGAAGTGATCTAATCTTGTTCCAAATGTTGGACATTGATTTGAATGTGATTAAGATGCAATGAGAAGATTAGATTTGTGGTCTTGATTTAATCATGCATCTATGAGAGGTCTGCAAGATTTGGATTTGAGACGTGATCTCAATATCCAAGTCACTATACATGGAACAATACAATCACCCTATCCTTATCTCCAAGTATCTGCGGAGAAAGCACATTGTTCTTAAAGAGTTCAAGAATAATTTCATTGTTGATATTATATATAAGAATTGAAAAATGGATAATTAAATGTGATTTAATTATCATGAATAATATGAATTTGATATATATTATAAAGAGAGTTATCTAAGATAATTAAATGTGATTATTTATCTAATATGTGAATAATGTTAATGTAATTCATATTATTTAGGCACAAGAGAATGGGGATCCAAGATGATTAAATATGATTTAATCATCATGGATATGAATAATATCGATAGCAATATCCATATTAATCATATATATTATAAATGTGATTTATAATATATTAAAGAGAGCCTATTGTAATTTATATTTGTTGATTGATTATTGATGTGTATTGGATTCACATTGGATAATTAATTGAAAATATAATTTACATTTTATTTTAGGTTGTGAATGTGATTCACAAATTATTTAATAACATGATTGCAATATTCATAAGATTATTTTGGACGTATTTTTGTGAATTAATTAACAACAAAAGTTCTTGTAAATAAATATGAAAGGTTGGAGAAGCCACCACCATCCATTCAATGGATGGTGGACGACCACCCTTGACTTGGTCTCAAGGGTGGCCATCCCCACCTTTTAGGGAGTTGGTTGCCTCCCTCCTTATCCTTTTATGAATATTATTTTTGTTCAAATTAAATTATGTTGACTATTCAATATATATTTAATTTAATCTAAATTAGTTGTTGTTGTGTTTTCACAACAAGATCATGGCCATTGGAAGAAACATAAATCAGTCTCATCCATTGGATTTGTGTGCACATGGATTGGGATCTATGGGCTCCCAAAATCCTATATAAGAAGAGGCACTCCTTTCTCTTCAAGTTACATCAACAATTGCTCTCCCTCTCTCTCTCTCTACACGCCATGTCTCTCTATCTCTCTCATTGTGGCCACGGACTATGGAGCCCTGGAGAGAGTCGTCATCACCGCAACATCGTCATTAAGCTGTCGGATTGTTTTCTTGTGGATCTCCATATCCTTCGGTGTGTCTCGCTCGTGAAGAAGATGTCGGATCTCATGTGACGGGATCAGGAGATTCGTTGCTTGGATCATCAACATGGGTTGCGAGGAGCACACCTCTCATCAACGCGCTCACAAGCATTTCCTCCGTCGGATCGGACTTGAGACAGGAGGTCTCTTCGTTTAGAGAGTTGATCGCAACCATCCTCAAGAGGCAAACCTAATACTTGTTTGTGGTTTAGATGAAACGATCCGAGAAGTGTTCTTGGATCATGTGGTTTCATCGAATTAATTTTTAAATTCTGCTGCCTGGAGCGACTAGTATGACTAGTCACTCCCGATCGCATACGATGCGATCATAACGCTTTCGTGTTGCGCTTAAGGATCTTCCCATATCCTTCAGATGGTTTTTTTCTACTCGTCGGTGATTTTTTTGTTTTACTATTTTCATGGTGGATTAGCTGTAATGTGATTTTTTAGAGTTTGAAAAATGTTAGATGTTTCATTATTTTGTAATGTTTAAATGAGAATGTGTCATAGTATAATATTTTTGAAAAAAATAGGAAAATGAGAGGGGGAGGGTATTGGATGTATCACACACAGAGAGAGATGGATTATCGGGTTGGTGCTACATGAGAGAGAGATGGATGGGTGGGAAACCTCACAAGATATAAAACAAGTGGTTTGGGGAAAATTTATAGAAAAACCTAGTAAAAAATGGGAAAACCTGCAATTTGCCTGGGTTTTCCTACGAACGGGCAAATAGTTTTACCATTTATCATGAGCCATGTGATGAAAAAGCCAATGATGGTTTGAATTTTGTTATTGGTGTTATCTTTTTAAACTTAGAGATTTTTACCCCATAAACCTTAAAAACTTTGCAAATTACATGCTTATCCCTATGTTGTATGTATTATCTACTCCTACATACTTGTTGTTTTTAACACTACAATTCATGCCATCAAGTTAAGATCTTTTGAGTTAATTTTCTTGAGTTCATGTTGAGAATCAAATCCAACAAAATCAAAGGGTTGATTTTACTCCCATCTCTCTCCTTCCTTCTCCTCTTCCCCTTCTTCTTCGCCCTCTTCCTCCCCCTTTCAGGTAACATAACACTAATACCACCACCATGAGCAACACCATCACCTCCTCGTCCCACGAACTACATCACCAAGAGGCACTGGCTCTCTCTCTCCCCCCCGCTTTCTCCCTTTCTCTCCCTCCATCCCCTCCCTAAAACCCTCATGGGATGACCCACGATGTCCAGCTCCAATAACATGTTCTTGGCAAGTCCCCTCAACCTCGGAGCATCTGAATCAAGGAGAAATTCGATAAAGAATACATACACTCAATCATTGAGGTTTAGTTTTTTGATTTAAATTTCAGAAAAAGTGGAACATGTGGGAGGATTCGCTCTGACCAAGATCAAAAATTTCTTCCAATTTTACCACAAATATCGATTCCCTTTTACATTTTATGAATTAGTTAACGTTCTAACCCTACCCCCTGACATGATGCCCGTGACAACACGTGGGAGGAGAGAAGGTGGTGGGCATGGAGATGGTGCATGAGGAGTATTGGGGGGAGGGAGGAGGATAAAGGTATGGTTTGTGATTTTAGACAATACGGGTAAAAATGTACTAATTTTTATGGATTCTGCTCACCTTAAACGAACGAATGAATGGGTATTAACCGTAAAGATTATAGTGTAAGAGTTAGCAAGTTTATAATTAATGTTTTTAGAGAAAAGACTGTGAATGGTTAAGATTTTGTTCTCACAATATCGAGCGCAACATTCCTTTCAAGAAGACCAAAGAACCATGCAAAAATTGATAACAAATGAACTCATAAAATGATAAGGCATCCTTCCATTGAATAGATTAAAGTTAACTTTAAGAACATTTCACAAAGCCAATGAGATGATCCTTCATTTATTTTTGTAATCAACATTGCAGAGAATGTGTATTACGTACTAACATTATGGAGGAAGTCCTCTCCATTGCAACAAAGCGAACATTTGGAGACTAATATACTTCCCTTTTCGATTTATCTTGAATTAGAAATTTGCATTAAAACTAAGCCACAGAAAGGACAGCAGTGGGATCTCAGATTATTAAAGAATAGGTCAATTTTCCATGTTGATGAATATTAATTTTCATTCTTAATTTAAGTATAATTAAATTTAGCATTTCTGGCCTTTGATCCTTTATCTATTGTAATATATTTATTTTTATGATAGATGATAGGGCTCAAGGGGTGAAGTTTGCTAAGATCCGTCTAAAGACTGGTTTTTAAGCTCGCGCATCATGGAAGCATGTGGATCGAATCATATTCGATCAAATCAAAGGATTCGTCATATGAATCAAGATAGCATCATTTTTTAAATAAAACTAAAGATGAAACCATATGGATTGGAAACAATTCTCAATCCGTCTCATCATTAGACACGAGTAAGAAATTACCTTTGAAGCATATATGTGATCCTATAGTCTCTAAAACAAGAGACCTCCTATCTAAGTCCGATCCGATGAAGACATCACTTGTGGGAGCAGAGATGAATCGCATATCTCCCACAATCCAAAAACAAGCCAACTTCCTCATCAGTCTTGGGGCAAGGGACGACCACAACATGATAGGAGGAGGAGGAGACATCTAAGGAGAGAGAGAGGGACGTTTAGAGAGAGAGAGAGAGAGAGAGAGAGAGAGAGAGAGAGAGAGAAACTTGTTGCTTAAATTGTGTTTTTGGGAGCATGCCTTGCATCTCCTTATAAATGAATTTGGACCGTTAGGATTGCAATCCTTGTTGCAAAATCAATAATCAAGATCTAAGGAGCTCAAATCAATTTTAGGATAAGATGAGCCCACAACAATCTTTTGAAATAAACTAATAACTAATTGTTAGTTAAATTAATCCTTTAAATAAATAATATGATAATTAAGATAATAAAAAAGACGAGAGAGGTAATTCTCTCTAAATATGGTAGAGGACCAACATGGTGGACCCCACCATGGGCATCTACTCTATTTAGAGTAGAGTTATCTTCTTTTTTATATTACCTTTAATTAATGTTGGTTTTAGCTCCAACAAATTATCCAGTTGTCTATTTTAAACAAATAATATGTAACATTTATAAATTATACCATTGATTAAATGAATCATATTCATTGGTCAAAAATTAAATACAAATCCAATTTATATTTATATTAGAATTTCATTTCAATATTCATATATAATATAATTTGTGAATATAATTCACAAAATTAAGTCTAAAAAATAATGTGAATCATATCCACACTATTACATAAAATTATTATGAACCATTGCCCACATAGTTTTATTATGGATAATTAAATCCAATTTAATTATCTCAATCTTCTCTCTTGTCTTCTTAATTGGAATTTGTTTTTATTGAAATGATCCATGAACTCTTTCATGGATAATGCGCCTTCTTCACGAATACTTGGAGATAGGGTCAGGATAATTGTATTATACATGTATAATGACTTGTATATTGAGATATATTCCCATATCATGATCTAAGAGATTGATAAATGTTGTCTGATCATATCAGAGAATGTATTCTATCTTCTCAACACATCTGAATCCAATTCAGAGTGTATCCAACATTTGGAACAAGACAGAATAATTAATTCACTGATAGGAGTCACTAAAATCCAAATATGTTTTATCACTCCATCGGAATGGAAACGTCATGGTATACAATTATTTAAGAACATATTACCCTCGATTATTCCTAATACCCGTTGATGAATCTCTATTTCATCACCTTTATTCTTCCATTTTGATCTCAAATCCCTAGCTAAATGCATTTATATATCATTAATTTGCCAAAATAAATACTATGTAAATTGTACAGAATACTATGTAAAATACAGTGTAATTATTGTATTCAATTCAAAAATAAAATAATAAATGACATAAAATAAAAAGAATGAATTGTAAAGATACTGACTGACCCTAGACCTCGAGACACAGTCATCATGATGGCTTGGTGGACAAGAAATAAAGTAGGTGGAGATAGGGCAGAAGAACTGTACAGAAATACACAAAAAATCACACAAGAAACCCTAATTTATTTTGCCCAATAAATTCTTTTTGGGACCCATTTTATTTTATTATTTTTTCATCCAAAATAATAAAACCCTTAACATGAATATTATAGATAAAAATACAAAGAATCTACAAAGTTAATTTCATTTAAAAATAATGCATAGTGTGCCCGTGACACACAAAATAAATAGCCAGAATAAAAACTCCACAGAACTGTATCTTCTCCCTATTGTATCAAAATTGACAAAAATCATATTTAATTATATATAACTTTTAATAAGATATTTAATGAAGCTGGTTTCATCCAATTTGATGTCAAGATATAAAAGTTGGGTTTTGGGCCCTCATTGTGCAATATACATTTATATTATTTCATTATATTTATTCCTTATATTCTTTTTAAATTCTTTTATTTTCATAAAATTGTAAATATTATTTGAAACACATGTCCATAATTAAAAAGAAATAAACCATTAAAATAAAATTAAAATAAATCAATTACCTTTATACATAGATGAAATATAACAATATATATACCTATAAAGAATAGTGCATAGATTAACTCATAAAAATATAAGAACAATATAATTAAATAAATTTAAAATATATAAAATACTTATATATTAATAAAATATATTTTACATATTAAAAAATCAAATACTCAATATACAAGTAAATTTACCTATATATGTACATGTAAAAAATACCTCATAATAAATGATCAGGAAAAAATAAGTAAAAATATATGTAAAAAACTACATGAAATTAAAAACATTTTTTAGTTTATAAAAAACTAATTATTTCGTTTAATATTTCTGATTGAATTTAGAAAATATTTTCTGAATACCTTTTTCTTGATGGGTCTATGTGGACCAACCGGAGCCTCTTGACAGTTGACCTCGGGTCAACTACGTGGACCAACTGGAGCCTCTCGACAGTTAACTTCGGGTCAACAGTGTGGACCAATCGGAGCCTCTTGACAGTTTTAACCTCGGGTCAAATGTCCTTCTTCCTCCTCTGGCCCTTGTCAGAACTCATGAGCATGCATTTTCCCCCGATTTATCATGCTTCCTCTGAAGGATATGGTTAGATCCTCAAGCGCATCACGGAAGCGTGAGCGTCGTATCGAATACGACGAGAAGCGACTAGTCGGACTAGTTGCTCGGTGCAGCGGAATTTAAAAATTTTATTACGACGAAACCACATGATCCAAGAACACTTCTCGAATCGTTTCGTCTAAACCACAAACAAGTAATAGGATTACCTCTTGAAGCGTGGTTGCGATCGAGTCTCTAAACGAAGAGACCTCCTGTCTCAAGTCCGATCCGACGGAAGAGACGCTTGCGAGCGCGGGGATGAACCGCATGCTTCTCGCAATCCATGTTGATGATCCAAGCAGCGGATCTCCTGATCTCGACACACGAGATCCGACGTCTTCTTCACGAGCGAGGCGCACCGAAGGAGACGGAGATCCACGAGCAGAAGAACGGGCAGCATAACGACAATGCCGCGGCGATGGAGAACCTCTCCATGACATCCATGTTGGACGGCCATGAGAGGGAGAGAGAGGGCTGACCTCTAGAGAGAAAGAGAGAGAGAGAGAGATGCTTCTCAAGCATTATGTGTGTAAAGAGAGAGCATGGGTATGCCTCTCTATTTATAGGGTTTTGGGATCCATGGATCTCAATCCATGGGACATATAAAATCAATGGATGAGATTGATTTATGTCAATCCAATGGTCAAGATTGTTGTTGGTAAAAGCCAACAACTTGTGATTTAATTTTGATTAAATATATTTGATAAATCAAATAAATATAATACCAAATTAAACCACACTAATAGAGAGAGAGAAAATAAGGGAGATACACCTTCCTCTTTGGAAGGGGGGGACGGCCACCAATTCCCTCAAGGAATTGGTGTCGCCCCTTCCTTTCCAAAAGGGGAGGGCAATCTCCTTGATTTTCTCTTCATCCAATTTCCAACAACAATTTGTTGGTATTTTAATTCACCAAAATAATTCTCAATTAATTTTGGGAATATTTCAATCTTGACATTGAATTATTGTGAATCAAATTCACAACCCAAAACAAAATATAATTTACATTTTCAATTAATTAAACAATGTGTATCCAATACACATTAATAATTAATCTACTAATATAAATTATATTTAACTCTCTCTAATACATTATAAATCACATTTATAATATATTATGAATAATTGGATATTACTATCCACATTATTCTTATCCTTGATAATTAAATCATATTTAATCATCTTGGATCTCTTTATCTCATGTGTTCAAATAATATGAATCACATTCACATTATTCACATCTTTGATAATTAAATCACATTTAATTATCTAAGATAACTCTCCTTATAATATGAATCAAATTCATATTATTCATGATAATTAAATCACATTTAATTATCCATTTTCTCAATGCTTGGATACATATATCAACAATAGAATTATCCATGAACTCTTTCAAGGACAATGCGCTTTCTCCGCGAATACATAGAGATAAGGACATGGCGATTGTATTGTTCCACGTATAGTGACATGGATATTGAGATCACATCTCAAATCCAGATCTCGGGCCTCCCATAGATGCTTGATTAATTCAAGACCGCAAATCTAATCTTCTCATTGAATCTGAATCACATTCAGATTAATGTCCAACATTTGGACTAAGATCAGATTACTTCTCTACTAAGAGGAGTCACTAAAATCCAGACCCGTTTCATCACTCCCTAGGAATGGAAGCGTCATGGTTATACAACCGTTTATGATCACATCACCCTCAGGCATTCCCAATACCTGTACATCCTGCATACTGGAAGACTCAGAATAAACCAGAAGTATTAGATCAACTTTACACTGTCTACTTCAGGGTCTTATCAGTAAGTTTCTCATTCGATCATTGGGAGTCGGTATTGATCATATACTTTCCAAAAGCATATATCATACCTAGGTCGTGATCATATACTTTCCAAAAGTATATATCAAACCAACAAATTCAGTCAAGCTTCCAAAGCGAGACGACCGTGCGCACGGAATTTTATTCTTCCCAATACCTCATGAGTGAGCTCATGTCTTCCGGTTCAGTAGTGAACCTGTATGATCCCTTTGAGAGATCGTATTACTCATATGCCCTTATATGCACACCAGCGCGCCGGTGTATAGACCTTGATTAGGCCATCAACCTATTGGTCTGCCAAATGTACATACTCAGACATATAGTAACACATTTGTCTCCGGTCAGAGGATGTGTGCCTGTATCGTGACAGCATACGATATAGGACTTTGGTTATCTCGATCTCGTTAAGTCAACTCTTTGACCTAACTAATCTGACACCTCCGAATCTCTATTCCTATGCAAAGGACCTGCATCAAGAAGTCGGTCAGATATCAGCCTAACTGAGAAATTATTGACATCTCCTACTCAGTCTGGATATCATCTCTTAATAATCATTTGACGGTGCTTGATGAGTCCTCAATCTAACTCATTAGATATTCATCTAAGCACAAGCCTCTATGATTCAATAATTGAATCAACAGCTATATGATCATTAAGATGGCCATGGTACATAACCCTAATTGTACTAAGGGACCTATTATGCAAACTATGTACTCTTTATTTCAGATTAAGGAGTGAATTGCAATAACATTTATTGCATAATGGCTCGTTGTGGGCTCACATGTCCAACAATCTCCCACTAGATCAAAGAGCCATTAATGGGCTAATCATTTAAACCCACACTCATGTGACAATCATAGGCTATTTAGAAAATAGCTTGGTAAGCTGATCAGTCACTCTGTTCCCAAGAGACTACGCCAAGTCCTTTTACGGCACTTGCATATCTCCTAGTAACAGTGCTCGCATCCAATGCGAATGTTGCATATCATGCAACTGATACTCAATTTTGTTGGTTATAGTGTCCTTGACACTGCATCTTATTAATTATCATAACTAGTATTCCCATAATCCTTATTAGAATACCTTCATTCCTGGAGATCTCTATCTCCTAAGGTATCTACAGTTAAGACCATCATAGATCACTATCTACAAGGTCTTAAACTTTTTTGAAGATAAGACTTTGAGATCACTATCTCTAAGTTTCATCATCTTTGAAGATATTGTTATTACTGCAACTAAGTGTTTTATTTCCAGAGTAGGATTAGTAACAGTTTACTACTCCCACTGCATGGCAGACATCTGGCTCTTGTACACATCTAGCATACACCCAGCTTCTCATAACTGATGCACAAGTGCAAGCAGTTCTAGTATTCACTTCCTCAACTCTTTGAGGTGCTATCCCTCTAGACAGGTCACTACCACATCTTAAGGGAAGGAAGCTTTTTTTTTGGAATTTTCCATAAAATGGAATAAGTCCAAGGTGTACTACTAATGTGACGGTCCCAATATCCTCTTCTCTTTGTTTCTGAGCTACTTCAGAACTAAGATCTAAGAGGTATCCTCGAGATCATATCCCAAAGTATGGAACAACCAAATTTTAAAACACTTATTATTTATTCTTATATCATTTTAAATGATTAGAATAATATCTACATTTAGCACGATGAACACAATGGTACTCCCACTAAGCTTTACACGGTTCATCAAGATTCTATCTGAAATCATAACATTTACAATTTCATCAAATCTTATGTTCCAAATACAAGAAGCTTATTTGAGTCCAAAGATGGAGTTCTTTAGCTTACACACCTTGCTTTCCTCAACCATGAAGTCCTGGGGCTACTTCATATGAATATCCTTAGAGAGGTATTCATAGAGGAAAGCAATCTTGACTCACATCATGAAGAAGTCATAGTCAAGTTGTGTAGCTACAGTTAGCAATATTCTGATGGGTTAAAGCAAGGTCACTGGAGAGCAAGTCTCATCGCGAGCGATGTCTTCTCTTCGGTGTATAGCTCATGACTATGAACTGTGCTTTGAAGGTCTCTACCTTATCATCAGGTTCCCTCTTTCTCTTGAAGATCCATTTACATCTTAATGGGTCTGACCCATATAGGTGGATCCTCGAGGGTCCATATACAAACACTTGTATATGAAGTCTACATTAGACTTTTATTGCTAACATCCATCTTTCCATGTCATGATCCTCAGGAGCTTCATCACATGAAGTCCGATCATTTTCAGATTTAACTGACACATGGAATTCATCTTCAAACTTATTTGAAGAGGTAATAATGTTTCATCTTTAATTATCTATTTTAGTTTCTGATTTCAGGAGCTTCATTATCTTTTCAAGATTAAATGAGTTCCTTTACTTCATTTTCATCTTGATTCTCAAGAGAGTCATCCTATAAGAATCATATTCTCAAAGATTAGATCTTTTAAGAATCTCAAGGTCATAAAGTAGGTATCCAATACCATCCTTTATTTTCCTAATGAAGTAGCACTCTCTAGTGCCAGATTCCAGCTTAATCACATGGAACCTTATTAAGGATATATAATGTAGTCTCTACCACATATATATACTTGGAAACTAAGAGATAATTATGCTATGATTAATCATTGATCAAATCATGTCACACATGATCAATTGTATCTCCCTACAACTCTATTGAGTTAAGGTTCATCAAGAAGATTGAGATAGGAATGATATTCACATCTCCATAAGGTATTCCTTGAATTCATCTAATAGGTACAGGCTACCTTGGTTAGATCAAATTCATTTCATCTTCCTTCAAACTCTGGTTCTAAACCAAAATTGCGAAATCTTTGAACATTTCAAAGGTTTCTTAGGTGAAGAGAAGAAATATCATATCATACATAATCATTAACATATATCACATATCCATAATGTTTATTATGATATAGATGATCTACATACATCAATATGTATGAGATCCTTAATACCTTGACGCCTTACACCTTTCCCAAGGAAGGGTATATTGGACATTTTTACTTTGAATACAATATTCACAAGTATGTGAGAATTGATGCTTTAGACAATCTAAAGTTTCATGTCTTACTAGTCCATTGATCTCATCAACAAACATATGTCCAAAATTTGATGTCAGATCATTATCAAATGATCTTTATCCTCCTATTGATCTTTTTAATTCTCAGTATTAAAAAACTTAATGAACCATTCATTAATTTTCTAATTTAATAGAGTCCACTAGATTTTAGATTACTATCTGAAATATCTCCATCATAACTCTTTATGATAGATTTATTACAGAATTTATGTTTATATCCAACAATTAGAAATAAACAATGAGTGTATTCCAATATCTAGGTCATAGAGACATTCTCTAAGACTAAGGGCTCCCACTGAAAATATGAAGTCTATTGATCTCATGGAAATTGTTTCAACACTTGCATCACTTTCAACATGGATGACCAATAAACCTTAAGATCAAATTTCTAATACATATGCAACCAATTGAAAGTGTCATTAGAAAATTGAGATACAATTATTAGACTTTACCTTATCAAATAAGTAAGTCAATTTCAATGATTATATGTAGATTATACTGATGCTCCATCCGAGTCCTTTTCTGAGGATTCTAGACAGACTTGATAGTCATACTATCAACACATCAACTTATTGCAGCATTGGCATTCATCCAACTCTTTGGATGTCATATGGAAGTCACAGAAGTACAGTCAACTCTTTGACTATACCTCTTACTTGGGTCCAACCCATGCTTCCACTGCGCTCTCTTTGTCTAAAAACAACCTTTGCTCAAGACCAAGGATCTCTTATGTTAAAATCAAAAATTTCAATATAAGAGTATTTCAACATTTATACAAGCTTCATTTAAGTTCATATAATATGAATATTATGAAGCTTCATGAATGACTAGAGTATAGACAGTAGAATGATGACACTCATCATCTACATCCATCTAAACTCTTTGAAGCATCGGTTCAGGTAGGTATCCAAACAATTTGAATACATTATCTCTAATAGAGCTACCATTCTACATGATGTAGAGAACCATGTCATTCATGATTAAATGTCAAGAGCACATATGTATGCCAGAATATCTTTATTGATTTTATAAGGATTAATTTGATAATTACGATCATCATCGACATGTCACTTCAAAAGTACATTCGATAAGATCAAGACTTATAGAGACATACAAACCCTAGGGTTTTAGTCCTATTGTCTTATTTAATTATCACTTCTCATTATTATGAGGAAACTTGCACATTGCAACCACATACATTATGTGTCCAATCGCAAGTACAATATCTGGATCAAGTATCCAATCCAGGATATTTTACTGGTTATTATTGAGTATAGAATTGAGTGCGTTTAATGAAGGATTATCTGAAATAAGAAATTTGCATGAGTGTGTATATATATATATATATATATATATATATACATATTTTTACTTTGAATTAGGAATTTTATATCAAAGTTGTCTTGCCATGTCAACAATGAAAGTTCATTCCCTTAATCACTTTCAATGTAAGAGATATACTTACCATTATATCTCAGTAAGATCTGGGATCTCCTCTTTATCTTTGTTACATCCCAATAATATGAGAAACTGCAACTCCAATAAAGAGAAGCAGGAACACATTCCGCCTTGCAAGTCCAACTTGCATTTCCCAATTCGGTCTTTAATGCCCGGGCCCACCACCCTAAGGTGATGTTGACCCGTCATCAATTGAACAAACCGTCAACAGCAATAGAACTCGCTATGCGCAATCCAATATCGCCCCAATAATATGAGGATCCGATATTGGGGTCACTACGCATACGACCTTACTCTTTCGAGAAGCAAAGAGTCCGATCCAGATGCGCTTGTATATAGGAGCTGTCACTTCGTACAGGCGTCTCCTATATACAATCCCTGGCGACGGAAACCCTTCGCCTTGACGGGAGACCATGGATGTCACTTATGTGATCCTCTACCTCTTATTCAAATTTGATTAATTACTATGAATCACATTCATATAATTAATTCTTCCAAGGGAATTATTAACTCTAATCATATTAGAGTATTCTTAATTGGACATAATTAACTTAATCATATTAAATTAATTATCAATCCAATTCAATCAATCAAACTTAATTTTATGCTTGAATATATATGATATTATTCTCAAAGTACGTATTAATTCG
Organism: Ottelia alismoides; assembly: GCA_037367405.1. Taxonomy (NCBI): domain Eukaryota; kingdom Viridiplantae; phylum Streptophyta; class Magnoliopsida; order Alismatales; family Hydrocharitaceae; genus Ottelia; species Ottelia alismoides. Next base: position 373,778 of record JAZKJV010003594.1, read on the forward strand.
TATTTTAATAATTAGAAAAATACATCATAATCCCTCGGACATTATCCCGGCCCTACCCGCTGTCATGGCCAGTACCGACGGGAGTGGGGCGGACCACATACGTTGCAACCCGCTGACCAGCGATCCCCGACTAGACACCATATCCGCCTCGGGAAAGGATAATACCAAATTGATTATTTTGTACTTGAGATGATCATCGGTTCTTCAACCGAAATTATACCATATAGTAATCAAAACAATTTTGATTTTAAGGAAATTTGCTAGGCAAATTCCCAAGTCCTATTCAAGCAAGAAGTTTGATGATTGTAATTCCAATTATGGTTTAGATCAAATCTAATCAACTAATTGGTTGGGGACAAGTCAATTAAGGAAATAATCATTCTCTAATATTTCACAAATATTTTTCATAATTATTTCTCGAAATTAACAATTAATTTCATTAATTGACAATCACATGGTTCTTGATTAGGAAAGCAATTTCAGCAGTGACCCCTACTTACTAAAATTGGCATATCTCAATCATATTAAATCCAAATTAAGCAAAGTCAATTTCTAAAGTTTTCTAATTTGGTTTAGGACAGAACCTAAGTGATGTTTCACGCATTTCGAGGCAAGTCTAAACAGTAATTAACATTTTAATCACGTTCAGATTCACAGTTCCCGCAACAGTGCATACATGTTCATTAAAACGACCATATCTCGAGCATACGAAATCCGATTTACGCAAACTCAGATCCTATGGTTTCCTTATTTAATGGGGAACATAATCCAAGTATAAAATTCGTGTTTAAACCATTTAAACAGTGCCGAATTTATTTACTAAACAGATCTGCGAAATCAAATGCGATGAAAACTTTCGCGACCTTAGCGAACCCAAGTCGTCCTCGGTTAGCGAATCACTATTCGAAACCATCAACCTGGCTCTGATACCACTTGAAGGATATGGTTAGATCCTCAAGCGCATCACGGAAGCGTGAGCGTCATATCGAATACGACGAGAAGCGACTAGTCGGACTAGTTGCTCGGTGCAGCGGAATTTAAAAATTTTATTACGACGAAACCACATGATCCAAGAACACTTCTCGAATCGTTTCGTCTAAACCACAAACAAGTAATAGGATTACCTCTTGAAGCGTGGTTGCCATCGAGTCTCTAAACGAAGAGACCTCCTGTCTCAAGTCTGATCCGACGGAAGAGACGCTTGCGAGCGCGGGGATGAACCGCGTGCTTATCGCAATCCATGTTGATGATCCAAGCGGCGGATCTCCTGATCTCGACCCACGAGATCCGACGTCTTCTTCACGAGCGAGGCGCACCGAAGGAGACGGAGATCCACGAGCAGAAGAACGGGCAGCATAACGACAATGCCGCGGCGATGGAGAACCTCTCCATGACATCCATGGTGGACGGCCATGAGAGGGAGAGAGAGGGCTGACCTCTAGAGAGAAAGAGAGAGAGAGAGAGAGATGCTTCTCAAGCATTATGTGTGTAAAGAGAGAGCATGGGTATGCCTCTCTATTTATAGGGTTTTGGGATCCATGGATCTCAATCCATGGGACATATAAAATCAATGGATGAGATTGATTTATGTCAATCCAATGGTCAAGATTGTTGTTGGTAAAAGCCAACAACTTGTGATTTAATTTTGATTAAATATATTTGATAAATCAAATAAATATAATACCAAATTAAACCACACAAATAGAGAGAGAGAAAATAAGGGAGATACACCTTCCTCTTTGGAAGGGGGGGACGGCCACCAATTCCCTCAAGGAATTGGTGTCGCCCCTTCCTTTCCAAAAGGGGAGGGCAATCTCCTTGATTTTCTCTTCATCCAATTTCCAACAACAATTTGTTGGTATTTTAATTCACCAAAATAATTCTCAATTAATTTTGTGAATATTTCAATCTTGACATTGAATTATTGTGAATCAAATTCACAACCCAAAACAAAATATAATTTACATTTTCAATTAATTAAACAATGTGTATCCAATACACATTAATAATTAATCTACTAATATAAATTATATTTAACTCTCTCTAATACATTATAAATCACATTTATAATATATTATGAATAATTGGATATTACTATCCACATTATTCTTATCCTTGATAATTAAATCATATTTAATCATCTTGGATCTCTTTATCTCATGTGTTCAAATAATATGAATCACATTCACATTATTCACATCTTTGATAATTAAATCACATTTAATTATCTAAGATAACTCTCCTTATAATATGAATCAAATTCATATTATTCATGATAATTAAATCACATTTAATTATCCATTTTCTAAATGCTTGGATACATATATCAACAATAGAATTATCCATGAACTCTTTCAAGGACAATGCGCTTTCTCCGCGAATACTTAGAGATAAGGACATGGCGATTGTATTGTTCCACGTATAGTGACATGGATATTGAGATCACATCTCAAATCCAGATCTCGGTCCTCCCATAGATGCTTGATTAATTCAAGACCACAAATCTAATCTTCTCATTGAATCTGAATCACATTCAGATTAATGTCCAACATTTGGACTAAGATCAGATTACTTCTCTACTAAGAGGAGTCACTAAAATCCAGACCCGTTTCATCACTCCCTAGGAATGGAAGCGTCATGGTTATACAACCGTTTATGATCACATCACCCTCAGGCATTCCCAATACCTGTACATCCTGCATACTGGAAGACTCAGAATAAACCAGAAGTATTAGATCAACTTTACACTGTCTACTTCAGGGTTTTATCAGTAAGTTTCTCATTCGATCATTGGGAGTCGGTATTGATCATATACTTTCCAAAAGCATATATCATACCTAGGTCTTGATCATATACTTTCCAAAAGTATATATCAAACCAACAAATTCAGTCAAGCTTCCAAAGCGAGACAACCGTGCGCACGGAATTTGATTCTTCCCAATATCTCATGAGTGAGCTCATGTCTTCCGGTTCAGTAGTGAACCTGTATGATCCCTTTGAGAGATCGTATTACTCATATGCCCTTATATGCACACCAGCGCGCCGGTGTATAGACCTTGATTAGGCCATCAACCTATTGGTCTGCCAAATGTACATACTTAGACATATAGTAACACATCTGTCTCCGGTCAGAGGATGTGTGCCTGTATCGTGATAGCATACGATATAGGACTTTGGTTATCTCGATCTCGTTAAGTCAACTCTTTGACCTAACTAATCTGACACCTCCGAATCTCTATTCCTATGCAGAGGACCTGCATCAAGAAGTCGGTCAGATATCAGCCTAACTGAGAAAGGATTGACATCTCCTACTCATGCTGGAGATCATCTCTTAATAATCATTTGACGGTGCTTGATGAGTCCTCAATCTCACTCATTAGATATTCATCTAAGCACCAGCCTCTATGATTCAATAATTGAATCAACAGCTATATGATCATTAAGATGGCCATGGTACATAACCCTAATTGTACTAAGGGACCTATTATGCAAACTATGTACTCTTTATTTCAGATTAAGGAGTGAATTGCAATAACATTTATTGCATAATGGCTCGCCGTGGGCTCGCATGTCCAACATCCTCTACTCCTCTCCCTGCCTCAGGCTCCTCAACTCTCTGCAGCTGCCATGTCTGTCCTCTTTGCCAACCCATCCCTCCTTACCAACCCCCTCTCCATCTTACGTCACCGTGCCTCGAAGTCACCCATTTTCCAACCCTTAAATCTACCCCTTTCTCCAACTTTTTGCATTTGATCCTTCATGGAGCCATGTTATTCCCTCAAAACTCTGTTGAAGCCTGTCATTGGTGATAGGAATGCTCGAGTGGCGTTTTGTAGCGAGGAGGAGTGCTGTCGAAGGAGATCCAAGCACCACTGGAAGCTTCGCCGGTCGGTTCTGCCTCTTTGGTTTTCCAACCTGATTAGGGCCCCTTTCAATGCTTTCTAGGCAAATCTATTGATATATTTTCATTTTTTAGCTTTAATTTCATCGTTAATCGTGTAGGTTAGCTCTAATTAGGAATCCCTAATTTGACCTGGAGCTCGAGCTCCAAGTCAAATCACTATGCCTCCAATCATAATCCCGTTCAATCTCCATCTCATCATGTCCCCCTTCATGCGCTCCATCTTCCCCTCCATCCAACAAACTCAGATCGATCGTAGATGTGGGATTCAAGCTCCATTTGTCGCCCCCTCACTGGAGCTCCATCCCCATTCCGCCCCATGTGAATTTCAGCTACAAGGACTGATCGAGGGAGTAGCCCTTGAGCCTCCCAAGATTTTGGTGTAGGTCCAGTCCTCAAAGGACCCATTTGGAGCCATCGAAGCACCTAGAAGTGCTCCAGGATACCTCGAGTCATTTGGAGCGCCAGTTCCTCGGCTGAGCCACCTCATCCCCATTGGGGAGGGCTAGCATGTGCGGAGGTGTCCCAGATAGCCGTTGCCACCGTTGCCTTAAATAATAGCCACTGAACTCAGCCAGGATCAAGAATCAAAGCTTAGGCCAACATAGTTCTTCAGTGTTCTTCGTCCACCCTCAATAGCCATTAGATCAAGAACATGACCCAGATCTAATCTGGGTAGTTCGTTCTAATCAAAATGGTGCACCACAAGAGCCCTTGGATCCTTCACGTGGCATTCATATAATGATCCGATCAACATGGTGCAAGTGGTAAAATTGCATATATACCCTCCACCTCTTTTGTATTTTATAAATAGTTTTGTAATGTTTTTAAAAAAGTTTTGGAAATATTGCAATAAAGCCCTCATACCTTTTATATTTTGCAACTAGATTCAACACTAGCTCATCTCACGTGGCCCCTGCGTGAGCTAAGAAAATTGCACTTGTTCCCCTCCAGCTTTATGTATTTCATTTTAATATATAAAAATCACGTCAACGTTCAAAAGTATTAGTGTTTTTGCATGTAGCCCCCTACCTTTAATTTTTATTGCAAAAATACCCATGCCTGCTTGATTTATTTTTATGAATGTTTTTATTTTCTATAAATTCTTACCATGCTAAAAAATCATGAATAAAAGGATTATGTACATGATTACATGTGTGTTCATGCCATATATTTTAATTTGCATTTTTCACGCATTTCCAATTTATTAGAAATAAAAAAGAGCACACTTAGTCCCTGTTTGTCTTAGAAAATACAATAACATTAAAATTGTAATTAAAAATACAAAAAAATAGTTGACCCAATAATCGGGTTGGGTGAGAAAGAAAAAGACGGACGAGAAGCACTGAAAAGAAAAAACCAAAAAAAATCTATAAATTCAAAAACACTAAAAAGAAAAGGAGCAACAATCGAAGCACCACCGTACCGGCAATGGAGGAGACCACACCAGCAGCCAACTCAATGCCTACCAATGGAGCCCCGCCTATAATTTTGGATGCTTGCCTCTTTTGGATGACTTTACACCTTTTAGTCATCCATATGTATAGCCCGATGTGGGTAGAGATTTTGATGTAAAAAGGAACACTATTCCTGCTTTTAATTTCGGTTCTGTAAATATTCCATTTTCAAACACTTTGAGATAATAAAAAATAAATTTTAAAATTGACGTGTCCGACCCTGACGTGGTCGAAATTATTCAGAATCATGTTCTTGAGATACCTCTGCTTAAGGCTATTTGGTACATGCCCAACATTAAGAAAGAATAAAAGGAGGCATATACTCCAAAGAGACGGTTGCGTCGAGCCAGAGAAGGAAATGTGAAGCACATTTTGACCGCGACGATTATCAATGCAATCAACACTCTCCCAAGCAAAAAGAAAGACATGGAAGCCCCTTTTATCAGATCTCGGATGTTCAACTGGGAGTTCGATCGAACACTCCTTGACAACAGACCGTCAATCAACGTGATGCGTACTTCACTGCTCAAAGAATTTGGGTTGGGACCACTCAAGTCTACTCGAATGATTCTGCAATTCGTAGACACATCCATCAAGCAGCCCCATAGCATTCTGGAGGATGTCATAGTCACTATTCAAGGAATGCATTTCCCTATGGACTTTATTGTATTTGACATGGACACTTTGCTCCTCTTCTGCATACGCTGATTATACTTGGACAGTCATTCCTTCAAACAACCGAGTCTATGGTGGATATGGCACCAATCAGATCACCTTTTGTTCTAGCAGTGACAAGGCACCTATCGAGATGATTCAAGTGCCAAAACCGACTGAGTTTGCATTAGATGAGAGCGATCCTACAGATTAGTGAATAAAAGACTGTGATTTTCCAGCTGAAATTCGTGATACAAATATTCATGGAGGATATAGAGACCCACAAATTCCTCTCCACGTAGATAGTAGTGGGAATCACAGTCGAGTTCACAGATGTCTTTGATAAAGAGATTTTTGTCGTTTTGCATGAAGAATTCATTGTTGACAACCTGTTATTAGCAGAGCTAGAGGTCATCATTGAAAATTTTTGTGAACAAGATTATATCATCGAAGAATTCTATTTAGCACTGAGTTCAAAGCTTGAACTTCCTATGGTATACACTTTATAGTTGAAAAGTCCTACACCATTGCCATACTCTATAGCTAAAGTTGCTACATAAATGATTCAGACCCCACCTGAGCTCAAACCACTTCCAGCAAATATGAAGTATGCCTTCCTTACGGGAGCACAAAACTTGTTCCATGTAATCATCAATTCCCAACTGGAACATGAACAAGGATCTCATCTGCTCGAGGTTCTAGAAAGAAACTGCAAGGCCATAGGCTAGAAAATTTCCGATCTACATGGGATCAATCCGTCATTGTGCTCACATCACATATATCTTTAAGAAGACAACAAGCCATCCTGTGAGTTCCAGCGCAGACTGAATCCAAATCTTTGGGAAGTTGTGACGAATGAAATTACCAAATGGTGTGATATGGGATTCATATATCCCATCTTCGACTCCAATTGTGTGAGTCTCATACATTTTGTGCCCAAGAAATCAGGGATCACCCTCATGAAAAAAAGATAAAGGAGAGGAGATCACAACTAGAGTTCCAACATCTTGGCACGTCTATGTGGATTATAGACGCCTAAATCTAGCGACCAAGAAGGATCACTTTCTGCTCCTGTTTATCGACCAAAGAGTTAAAATACTGGCTACGAAGGAATACTTCTGCTTCTTGGATAGATACTATGGTTACAACCAAGTTGCAATAGCTCCTGAAGACTAAGAGAAAACCACCTTCACCTATCCATTTGGAACATATGCCTTCTGCAGAATGACGTTCAAATTGTGCAATGCTCCAGCAATATTTCAGCGATGCATGTTGGAAGTATTCACATATACGATTGGCAGTTTTCTCAAGGTTTTCATGGGCGATTTCTCAATCTACGGAGACTATTTAGATCAATGCTTATATTATCTAGACTGGATGTTGAAAATATATTGCGAAGTAAACTTGGTGTTGTCATGGGAGAAGAGCCATTTCATGGTGACCGAAGGGATCATGGGTCATGTCATATCTAAATGTGGCATGGAGGTAGATCCTGCAAAGGTGGTGTTCATTTCAAAGCTTTATCCACCTACAAACTTGAAGCAAATCCGATCATTCCTTGGGCATGTCGATTTCTATCGAAGATTTATCAAAGATTTCAGTAAAATTGCCTGACCGTTGACTGAGTTTCTAGGCAAGGAGGTACATTTTATTATTGATGACAGCGTCCTCAAGGCCTTCAATCAGTTGAAAGAGCTCATCACTCAGGCCCCTGTCCTCCAACTGCCAGATTGGTCTCTACCATTTGAGATCATGATAGACGCATCCGAATATGCCATTGGAGCGGTTCTAGGATAGATACAAGATAATCTACCATTTGTTATTCACTATGTTAGATGAAGCTCAGAAAAACTACACTTTCACTGAAAAAGATTTGCTAGCAGTCGTCTTCACTTTGGAGAAATTCAGACACTTGGATCCCAAATCATTGTGTACACAAACCATTCTGCCATCAAGCACCTACAAGCCAAGAAGGATGCCAAAACAAGACTCGTCAGGTGGATCCTTCTACTCCGGGAGTTCGATCTTGAAATCCATGATAAACCTGGAGTTAAAAATGTGATGGCAGATCACTTTTTAAGATTGCTAGAGCAAGATACTCCTGAGTAGAGCCTATTTCCAACTACATAGACCTTTCTAGATGAAGCAATTCTATCAGTCACTGATGAATCACATATTTGTCACCTGCGAAGCATAACCTGAAGCTCAAGTACAGAGATCAGCTCTTGGCATCAGGAATGAGGGTTGGTGCTCCGTGTATGGTGAGGGGTTCAGGAGCCAGACCATTGAAAGGTTTTGGAAGATAAATTAGAATGCAAAAAGAAGAAGTATGGAGATGTTTCGGAATTGGGTATGATTATGAGTTGGATTTCCAGATTTAAGATCAAAAGGTGGAGATTCTGGATAAAGAAATTGATGAATCTTCTTCCTTTGCAAGGAAGAAGAAGTAGATGTAGTTGAGAGTTGTAAAGGAAGAATCAAGGAAAATAAGACGAAAGATTTTGAAGAGGGAAGTGATGCTATACCTGAGATTGAATGAAGGAAATGCCTAGGGATGAGCTCAGAAAGGAGCTCTGGTCGTCGCTCAAGGTTCAGCTACCCGAGCTCGAGCAGCTCGCAGAGGCGGCTATGATGAAGGGGATGAAACCTTCAGATCACGCCTGAGATCATCGATTGTCGCTCAACTCGGTACTCTCACCCTCACTGTCACCGATGAAAGAAGAAGGAGCTCACGATTTCTCTCGCAAAATATGGCGAATTAATTTGTTGAATTTAGGGACTTTTGTTTGGTGTTTTGTTCATCGAATCAAGATAAGATTAATATATTAAGATGATGAATCACATATTCATCATCCCCTATACTTAAACTTTGCTAGTCCTCAAGCAAATAATGAATGAATAAGTTGGATTAATCCCTGACTGTGCATGTAAAAGGAAAGGACTTGATCCCTTAAGAAATCTTGATTTTAGTGATCCTAAAATTCTAAACTAAACCGAGCTCTAATCAAAAGGTATCCAACTTCCCTAATCCTCAGACTCTCAGTATATACATATAGCATAAGGATATTATATCAAGTATGGACTGTAATTGCAAGAGTAGAGTCAAAGCGTCACCCAAAGTTCTAGTCCAAGAGACTCTCCTAAGAACCCAATCCTCAGCACTTGGGAATAAATCATTTCTTACATCCAATTCACATCTCTTTAATAGTCAGTCTTAAAAGTGAATATAGAAGGCCAGTTGATGGAGGTCATAGGTCTTTTTTTCTCTTCTTATTAGAACAAGGATCCTCTCGAGTGCCTTATTACACAACACCTATATTTTTTGTGCTGATCAGTGTGCCTGTCAAGAGTTTTTGAGTCGCCTATACTTGTTTTACTGGGAGTACACCAAGTTGTATCTTCTTTAAGTATCTAATATGCTTACACCTAGACTTGTATCTCTTACAATGCAGAGCCCTTTTTAAGGTACTAGCCTAACTCATTTGGCCTAATCAGCTTTGGTCCAAATGGACACTTTGAAATAGTTGGGTGTGCTCGTCGTTTGTGTAAGCTCTTTTGTATTTGACTTTGTAATGAGAGCTTTTATTTCATCATTCTCTCTTTTTTTTCTTTTTGGCTAGCTCCACTGCTTTTACCAAGTTGGCGCACACTGATCAACAAATTTATTAATTTCATCGCACCCTTGCATATAGGTCAATATAAAGAGATTAATACAAGAACCTTGTTATCATACCGGCTTAAGGTGCTGGCACTCAGGTTTCATGAAGCCTTCATTGATTTTATCCCATCCTCGAGTATCATAAAATCAGGTCCAGACTCAAATCCTTCATCCTACTCCCTTAAGTGAAACCTCAACTCATCTCATCATAACTGCAGTCGTGCAAGTGAGGTGCTAATCATATTATTTAAGGTATAGACTATGTATGCAATATAGCATACATATCTTTCAAACTAGGGAAATGTGAATAATTAAGTCATAGATCATAATGACTAAGGATGGTTAACTATGAATTATAATATCTTATAAAACAAGTGTTCTTGAACTTCATAGGTCCTGTGTGAACGTGTAAGTGTTACGGATAACTCCAACTCATTAGTTAGTTTTTTAGATTTTTTTATTAGGAAAAGAGAGTTGTTCTTTTTTAAAATGTTTTTTAATATTGGAACGAAAGAAAGGGAAAATTTGTTTTGAAAAGTTTTTTTATTTTTGTTACAATTTTTTGTTTTTTTGAAAATGTTTTTTAATGAAGTTTTTTTTGTTTTTTATAACTCAAACTCTTTTTAAAATTTTTAATAAGTTTAGACTTGCTTACAAACACAAGTTAGTCCCATTTATGCCCTCATTTTTGAACGAATTTTGAAAAGATTTTCCAAACCATGTCACATAATATATAGATTTTCAAAACTCTTTACAAATGATTTTTAAAACAAGGCAACCCTCTATTTTTAAAATCAATGAAACACAATATACAAAAACAATGTCATGTAGTTAGGAAAATTTTCAAATCATTTTACAGATATTTTTACACAAATTAGTTCAAAAGATACTTTACCCTAGACCCAAAAAGTTCGAAAATTTTGAAAATATGAGCTATGGCTAAATTATATATGAAATATATAATCTATACCCCCTATGCTTACCTAGTGCTATGTCCTCATAGCAGTAAGTGATATGAGGCCATATCTCATGCTTAATACAGAGAGATATACTGTAACTAACTCATATCTCCCTCTTATACTTAGGTTAAAAATAACCTATGTATAAGAAGAGGACCAAGAAGAGGGATTGATGAATGAAGAATATAAAGGAACGAAGATGAAAAGGATGTACATAAAAGAGCAGGGGTTCCCTATATACTTAGGCTTGAAATAGACTAAGGAGTGTGTATATACAAGAGAAGGAACCCAAGCTCTAAAAGAATGATCAAATCAAGTGTGTGAAAGAAAGAACAAAGAAATGAGTGAATGTTCTCGGCCGTTGAATTTGAACGTTACATCCTCATACAGAGTAGTCTGAAGTACCTGTATTGTGTTAGCTCTGCATAAAGTTGATAACCTCAACTTGGACTAACTGCTCTTTAGAATCTATAAAGTGCTTCAACATTTATCCATTATCCAGAAAGGAACATGACACCATCTATTCGGCTATCTCTACACTTCCATTGATGTGCACTTCCTTAACAACGTAGGGACCCGTCCATTTGGATTTGAGCTTCTCATGGAACAACTTAAACTAGGCATCGAACAACCATACCTTTTGTCCAGGGACAAAGTTCTTGCACCTAATGTACATATAATGCCATTTCTTAACTTTTTCCTTATAAATCAAACCGTTGTCATATGTCCAGTTTCTGATTTCCACGAGCTCGTTCAAGTTCAAGTCATGGCATAACTTCCCTTGGTGACAACTCTAGTTTACTTACTTAATTGCCCATTCAGACTTATGAATTAATTCCACGAGTAAGTGGCACGGTTTGCCATATATCATCAGGAAAGGTAAAGTACCGAGTGGGGTCTTGTAGGTTGTCTTACAGGCCCACAGAACTTGATCCAAGAGCTAGGACCAGTTCTTCCTGTCATGATGAACCAATTTCTGAAGAATTCTCTTCACCTCTCGATTCGAAACCTCTGCCATGCCATTACAATATGGGTAGTAAGGACTAGTCACTCTATGCTAAAATCCATAGTCATTAGCTACTGATCTGACATTTATGTTCACAAAGTGGTAACCCTCATCAGAAATCAATACTTTTGGGACCTCGACCCTATTAATGATATGATCTTTCACAAACTTACAGATAGTCTTGTTGTTTGCAGTTCGAGTTAAGATAGCCTTTACCCACCTAGATAAGTAGTCAACAACCAACAAGATGTACTCATGTCCATGACTGTTGCGAAAGGGACCCATGAAATCTATGCCTCATGCATAAAAAACAACGTAGAAAATCCCCATGAGATAACTGCATGGGCACCTCATCTCTGTATCCAATAGTCCCTCCCATCCTCCGACAGATCGAGCACAACCGTACAAAATCAAAGGCATCTTTAAACAATATCAGCCAATAAAATCCACATTGGAGTACCTTCTGTGCGGTTTTCTTGTTAGAATGGTTTCCTACAACCTCAAGTGAATGACAGTATGTGAGGACACTCTGGTATTCCTTCTGAGGAATACACCTTCTCCGTATATAATCCGACCTCTCAAAGAAAAGGAGTGGTTCCTCCTATTGGTATCTCCTTATATCCGACTTTAGTTGGTTAACATTGCTCCTAGTCCAATCATGGGGAACCTTCTTGGAGACAAGATAATTCACCATGTTGGCATACCACAGGACTGAGTCAATAACACAAATTGACTCATCTGGGAAGGCCTCCCTATTATGCTTTGTGTTAGGAGAATCTTTCTACTTAATATAAGAAAGGTGACCAGCTAGAACATTCTTCACACCATGTTTATCCTTTTTCTCCCAATCAAACTCCTGGAGTAGTAAGATCCACCTAAGAATATGCACCTTTGCGTCCTTCTTTTCCAGTAAGTACCTGATTGATGTGTGATTAGTAAAGATTGTCACCTTAAAGCCCAAAACATAAGACCAGAACTTCTCGAGAGACCAAACTACTGCAAGTATTTCCTTTTCAGTCATGGTATGGGTTTTCTATGCAGGGTCCAAAACTTTACTCGGATAGTGAATTGTAGATGGAATCCCTTCCCGCCTCTGTCCTAACACAACTCCTATAACAAAATCTGAAACATCAGTCATGATTTCAAAGGGAAGAGATTAGTCAGGAGCTTGTAGGGTCAGTCACAAATCTTCCTTTTCAAGAGCTTAAAGGCCTCCAGACATTTGTGATTTACAATTAACTCTATATCTTTTCCTAAGAGCTCAGTCAGTAGGCGGACAGTCTTTGAAAAAACCTGAATGAATCTCCTATAGAATCCAACATGCCCTAAGAATGAATTTACTGACATTACGTTGGTTGGTGGATCAAGTTTCTTGATAACATCCACCTTGGCATGGTCGACCTCCCTTCCATTTTTGGAGATGACGTGCCCCAGCACATACCCTCCATCACCATGAAATGGCTTTTTCTCCTACGAGAGTACTAGATTCACCACTCTACACCTCTTGAGGACTCGATACAAGCATGCTAAACATGTATCAAAGGAATCACCATGGACTGAGAAGTCATCCATGAAAATCTCCAAGAAATCTCCCACCATTTTAACAAATACAGCGATCATGCACCGTTGAAATGTGCCTGAGGCATTGTAGAGCCCGAATGGCATGCGCTTGAAAGCGTAAGTGCCGAATTGACATGTAAAGGTGATCTTTTCCTAGTCCTCAAGAGAGATGACTATTTGATTGTAGCTTGAGTACCCATCAAGAAAACAAAAGAACACTTTCCCTATAGTCTCTCCAAAATATGATCAATGAATGGCAAGGGAAAGTGGTTTTTTTTTGTCGTGGCATTCAAGCTCCTATAGTTGACACAGACGCGCCACAATGTGGTACTCGTGTCGTGATCTCTACCCCCTCCTCATTGATGACTACATGAATTCCCTACTTTTTTGGCACAATGTGAAGTAGGGCCACCCACTACGAGTTAGAAATAGGGTATATAAACCCTGATTTACACCATTTCTCAATCTCTATCTTCATTACTTCCCATAAATTAGGGTTTAGTCTCCTCTAGAACTCACGGGAAGGTCTCACATCATCCTCAATAAAATGTGATGCAAGTAGAGAGTAGGGTTAATCCCCACGAGATCAGACATCATCCATCCTATGGCTTTGCGATTCCTCTCTAAGACATCTAAAAGCCTAGATTCTTGTTCTAAGGTCAGGTCATAACTAAGGATGATATGAAATCTTTCTTTGGGTCCTAGAAGAAAGGGATACTTTAATGTAGGAGGGAGAAACTTTAGCTCTAGTAGTGTTGTATCATTTATCAAGTCCGACTGAATCGCATCTGAATCTGGTTGTGTGCTGCATGAAGGTGGGTCCAAGTGTGCAGTACTCGCAACCAAGTCGATTGTGTATGGAGTCAGATCACCAAAGAGATGCAGTAATTCGACCAAAGTTGTGTCTGACTCATCATCTATGTCCCTCGATCGTTCTGAAGTATGTGGAACTGACAAATCCAAAGGGATCGCTGAGTCATCTAGAGAATAGAGGATGCATCTCTCAAGACATCATGCAACACCTTACAAACCACACCGTGCACTAAATCCTCTCCATATGATAGGGTCTCGCTTTGCCATGTTGGGGTATGTCTCCAAATCCCAACTGTGCTGATCATCTTGCAATCTACCTCAGAAGATGAGTACTCTGTGCTGGTCTCGAAGCCAAGCTGCTGCCATTTCCACTGCTTCATCTCTAAGTTGACTTTTCTATTTAACAAACTGTATGCTAAATATATCAAATGTGACTTCTAGCTATCTAAAGTATCCTTCTTAGGCCATGTTATTTCTGGGGCAAGTATATCAATTGATCCTACTAAGTTTAGTATCATGATGAGTTGGGAATGCCCAAAGACTGCCATAGAAGTACCATCTTTTCTGGGTCTAGCTGGGTATTATAGAAGATTTATGAAGAACTTTTCATGAATTGCATTGCCAATGACTAGGTTGACTTAGAAGGAAGTACCATTCATATGGTCCACTGCATGCAAAACTAGTTTTCAGACATTGAAAGAATGCTTAATATCGTCATCTATCCTTACTCTACCCTCTAGGACTAAAGGGTTCACAATGTACATTGATGCATTTAAAGGACTTGGGGTGGTTCTTATGCAACATGACAAGGTAGTTGCTTATGCATCACGACAACTCATGACACATGATAGGAACTACCCGACACATGACCTTGAACTAGCTTCCATAGTCTTTTCTTTAAAGATATAGAGACATTACCTCAATGGTATTACTTTTGAGATATTCACCGATCATAAAAACTTGAAATACCTGTTTGACCAAAAGGAGCTTAATATGAGACAAAGATCGTGGTTAAAGTTGTTAAAGGACTACAATTGCACCATCTCTTACCACCCTGATAAGGGGAATGTCATAGCAGATGCCCTTAGTAGAAGAACTTATTCACCTGTGTTGGGGAGTGAGATCCACTTCTGAGATTTACTATCGACATTGAGTGAATGGAAACCATTCGATAGTAGTGTTGATACTATAACTATTCCTCATCGATACAGACTAGAGATCTGGGATAGAATAAAGAAAGGACAGGAGGATGACCTAGTACTTAAAGACTTGAGACAACAACTTGAGAAGAATGAGAGAGGGATTCCAAAACAAGATGGGCTATCGTATAACTATCACAGAGTTTACGTACCAAGCACACCCAAGTTGAGGAAAGGCATCATACATGAAGCACATTGCTCCTGATTATCTATTCATCCTGGAATTACAAAGGTGTATAAGGATCTTCATTCACACTTTTGGGGTCCGAGAATGAAGAAGGATGTTGATGAGTTTGTGAACTCATGTTTCACTTGCTAGCAGGTAAAGGCTTCATACCAAAAGACACTAGGATTGTTGCAACCTCTCCTTATCCCGAATGGAAATGGGAAAGCATTTCCATGGACTTTGTAACTAGCTTAATGATTAATCTGAAATACCCTTTGCCAATTAATGGGAATTAACATGCGAACAAAATGTGTTGCTTGTGTTGTAGTATGGTAATAGGGGTCAATCAAGAAATAAACCATAATTAAATATGTAATCCAATTAATACGAGGTGGTTTTTATGTTTATTTAACCTAGGAATATCTCAAGGTCGAACACAAGGAGGCAAAGGAACAACTTAGGTCAATGTCTATCAAAGTTCGTGCATGATTTTTGAGGCAGATCTTTTTGGTATTTTCAATGCAGTTTTTGAATGCAAATGCAAATGTGGTCAATTTTAAGGATTAAAATGTAATTTTCATTTAAACATAGTCTAAAAATTATAAAACTTGGCCAGATGTGAACAATGATGAAATAAATGCACTGTAATGTTTTTGGAATTTTCTGATGCAATATGATTATTTATTGAATAAAATGATGCATATGGTGTGAATTACAATAATTAATTATGATAAATAACAAACCTACTTATTTCTATGGAATACAATTATCTAAGATATATCACAATGTGATCTATCTAAGAAAAATCCTAAATCCTAAAAATGTGAAGTTCAATACCTATTAAAAATTAATTACTTGATGTCACAAAATCTACAGAATAAAATATGCATGCAAATGCAACAATATTTGGGAACAAAATATAATACAACTAATTATATAATCGATTAATTTTTGATAAGTTTTCAAGAGATGGGTAATTAATTATGAATTTCAGAGCATTAGATGGGAAAAATATGCAAATTTTCACATAATTAATTATTGTAAATTAACCACAAAGCATAAAAATATAAAGAGCATGACACAATGTAGAGAATTAGTTGTAGAACAAAAGTAAACTTTTTTAATAATAAAAAATGTATGAAGTTCAAATTATAGACTAAAGTCTGGGTTATAAATGCAATACAAAATTTAATAATAATAACAAAATGGTGGACATGAGCGCATATGCAATTACCGAGACCCGGGAGGGTCGTTATGGAAAATTTCCAAGGGACACGTTATTGAAATCGTTGAAACTAGAGGGGGTCTTCAACAATTGTCCCATGCACGCACGCGAAGATCACATGAAGGGTTTCTGTGCAGACGTTCCCCCAACCACATGCATCTCACGTGGGAGGGGGCCTCGGGCCTGATTGCTGGCGGATGACAACGGGTGGAGGAGCAGGCCGAGCTAGGATTCGGTGTAGGCGGTCACAGGCGTAGCTGGAGGTGTTGGAGAAGGTTTGACGGTGGTGAAGCACTAGTGCGACGGTGTGGCTAACAGAGGCAGAAGATAGTGATAAAGATCGACTGGAGGCTCCTCGATGAGGTTGGTGATGAGGGGCATCCAAAGCTGGAACGAATCGAGCCTCAAGCGAAGGAGGATCGCTCGCAATGCGGTTGTGGTCATCAACAAGGTAGAGTGGCAGCTCTGACAGCAGGCGTCGGTGGAGAAGGCTTCGACGATCGAAGGTCCGAGTAGAACCCTTGTTCGATTTTATGGGTGGTTGGAGTTGATGGATGCGAAGCTCAGAGGACGATGATGGTTGTAGGGTGTTAAGAGCGAGATCGGAGAGGGAGGTGGAGCGAGTAGTGGAGGGGCATATGATCCGGAGGAAGTGATGGATTGTAGGGAGGTAGAGTAAACAAAGGAGAGGAAGGTGATTAGGTGCAAGGCGATACCTGGAAAGGTGGTCTCAATGGCGTGAGGCTGTGATGAGGTTGGAAAACCTCAGATCAATTTGAGCATCGAGATACATCATCGGGCTTCGATGTTGTTACCGTTGATTGCACAGTGGTGGTGTTGTCCTCTGCTATAGTTATCAGCGGATGACTCGAAGAGGAGCGCTGGTGGTGATTTTATAGGGTGAGAAGGAGGCGGCGATCGATTGGAGATTTGGAAAGGGACCGGTGATGGGGATTGCGAGCGGCGACAAAATTAATTTGACGAGGTTTGGTTGGTGCAGGGAGGGGGTGACAGAAAAGGAAAGGCGATCGGAGATGAAAAGATGCACGAGATGGGGGGAGACGTGGTTGAATAGGAAGGCAATCGTGATCGGGGAGAGGCAACATGAGACGAGCAGTGGCGATGCCTAAGAAGTAAAGGGGGAAGTGCCCATCAAAATCTGGGGGAGGAGGAAGAAGACGGAGGGACGTCTGATCAGCTGAGATAGGACGGTCTTAGTGGTGCCACATGGCATTTTTATTTTTAATTTAATTAATTATATTTTTTATAAAAATAACGAAATATAAATGCTAAAAATGGGTGACACGTGGTTGCTCCAGGAGCGGCCGTGTGTCACTCCCAAAAATTCAAAAAATAAAAGAAAATAAAAATAAAAAATAAATAACAAACCACTTCAAATCAAAAAGTTTTCTTCACAAAAGTTGCTTGTCTCGACGAGATCTACAACTTTCATGAAGAGACCAAAACCAAAATAGGTCATTTGCATAAAGTGATATTTTTTAAGGTTTTCCTATGTACATAGAATAACTTGATTTTGAGTTTTGTAATTTTTGTCATTTTAAAATAAGATAAAAATATGGAAAATATGATAAAATCAAAGACAAATATTTACATATTACTCTTTTTTTTGGATTTTTATAATTACGAAAATGGAGAAATAAAATAAAGTACGATAAAGACGACTTTTGTACAGATTGTTAGTGCACATTCAGACTGTCAATTCTTTGATTTTAGTTTTATTTTGGATTTGGATTACAAAAGAGATCCAAAACCCAACTTTCATCTACGAGCTCCGATTCACTTGAACTTGGTCTTGTTTTAACGGTACTTGAATGTACATTAATTCAAAAGTGAGTAGGATCTAATCGAATACTATTTGAGAAAGATATCAGTATTTTAGTCCGATTGTCCTTAAATTAATGTTTGGCTTTAGAACCACTTATTTCTGTTATATTTTTCCTTTATTCTTGTTAGTGATATGTACACATTGGAGGTGGTTCAGGTGATTTGGAATTAGCATGGATTAATTAAAAATGGAGGAAGTTACCTTATTTTACAGTTTAATTGTGTTGGAATTTTCGCTTGTTATTTAATGCCAAAAATGCAATTATTATTTACACATGCATGAATGATAATTATGCAAGATAATTGATAAAAATACTGATGAATTTTGGGGAATTGAGCTTAGTTAATCTCTTTTAGAGTGATGAATCACATATTCATCAACCCCCTATACTTAAAACATGCTCGTCCTCGAGCAATTAAAGAAATGAAATGAGGTGAAATGAGATTGGGTTCCATACCAAGACCATGAGCAAAAGGTGAAATTGGAGCTAGAGCCGAACTTTGGATTATTAGTTTGGCAGAACTTCTGTAGGAATTAGGGTTTTAAAATCAACATCCTCCAACTTATACACATCATTGTAACAGTTTCGGCTCAGAAGTCATCTTAGATCAATCCTCTTCCCAAGCATACCCCATGAACATTGAACATATGTCTCATGTGTGTGAAAGGTTTTAGCTCTTCCCATCAAGAACGCTAGACTACCATGCAAACCTCTCCTCCAATAACTCGTTCTCAAGGAGTCAGGTATTTCCGACTAAGTTCAGTAGTGTTGTGTTCACACATAAAAAGGGGGAGAAATTTTTAGAATAAGGGGTAAAGAACTGGAGGGTGACCGGTGTAGTCACCTCTCCTTATGAAGCCGACCAGTTTAGCCAAGCCTCCACCAAGATCTGCTGGTTGTCTTGAAGCTCGGAACATTTTGGTAAAATATTTATTTGGTAGTTGGCTTCTTTTTGTTTGGATTTTTGTTGTTGTGCAATGATCTTATTCTGCCCATACGGATATGGAATCTTCCTTTCCACACATGTTTTAGGGACTTAGAAAAAATTGTGCCCAACCATCCATCCCTTATTTGAAGCTTTATTTCAACCCGTACTTCGATCTTTAGATGTCCATGCTACCAGAGAAAAGACTCACACTATCTTCCAACACCCCATCTGAATTGAGCTAAGTGCATAGTGCTAGAGTATAGATTAATTCCCTATTCAAGATTCATATCCAGAATGAGGTGACCATGTTAGACACTAAGAGTCGAAGTCTGCATATTGTCATGCGGAACTCGAACAATTAAGTCAAAGACCTGAAACCTCTAAAATCCTCTTTCTCAGTGAAGCTCCTTTGAAAATTAGGTGGATTAAGGTCAAGTCAAGATCACCCTCGGTTCTTCTCATAACTCAGTTCAGAACACAAGGGCTTTTCACCAATACAGACATATGTAATGATGGATGAAGTGAAATGTATGGAATGCAAAAAATTTTTTTGAGATTTTTCTACAAGATTTGTTTTTGTTTTTGTTTTTTTCATTTTTTTTCAAAATTTTTTAATGCAAAAATTGAATAAGAAGCCAATTTTTAAACCTTAGGTTGCAGACTTAATGTTAGTTGCACAAAACATGATGCTAGTTTTGTTTTTTTAGGTTTTAGATTTTACAAGTTAGTTACCCACCCCGTAAATAAGAATATAGACTTATGTGAAAGTACAAGATATGGGTAAAACATATATACATAGTATATACACATCCTCTATACTTAGCATGTGCTATGTCCTCAGAGCACAAGAAGCATAGAGAAGACATAGCTCGGGCTAAGCATAAGTGAATGAAAAAAAGAAAAAGAAAAATCAGCATGCCCCCATACTTAGGTTGTAAACAATCTAAGTATAGAAGAAGGGAGAAAATGAGGCGGACAAGGGAAGAAGTGAATGAGGAGAGTACATATAGTGGGCATCTGCCCCCCCTATACTTAGGCTCCAGTAAACCCAAGAATGGAAGAAGGGCGGGGGCCCGATGATATCTGAAGAATAAACAAGGAAAATGTACACATGAAATGCATGAAGAATAAAGATGATTTGTACAACTTGTTTCTTGTTGCTTCTCTTCATGTAAGGTGGCCTGATGAGTCTTCAATGTGCTCGCTCTGCATGAAGTTGATGACCTCAACTTTGGCTAATTGTTCTTAAGAATTTACATATGGCTTCAACAATTGTCCATTCACTTGAAAAGGTCGTGCATCATCTTTGAGATCAACAATATCAATACTTCCATTATTGAGCACATCTATGACAATGTAGGGACCCACCCATTTTGATTTGAGTTTCCTGTGAAAAATCTTTAACCAGGCATTGAACAACCACATTTATGCCCATGGACAAAGGTCTTATGCCTTATGTGTCTATCATGTCATATCTTGACCTTGTCCTTATAGATTACATTGTTCTCATATGCTCGGTTTTGGATTTCTATTAGCTCATTCAGATTCAAGTCACGGCATAGTTTTCCAAGGTGACAACTCCAACTAATCTTCTTGATTGCCCATTTTCATTTGTGAAGTAGCTCTGTGGGCAAATGGCATGGCTTTCCATAGATCATCCTAAAAGGTGAAGTTCCGAGTGGAGTCTTGTACGTTGTCCTATAGGCCCACAAAACCTGGTCCAAAAGCTGAGACCAGTTCTTCCTATCGAGACGAACAAATGTTTGAAGAATACTCTTCATCGCTCTATTAGAAACCTATACCATGCCATTAGACTGTGGGTAGTAAGGATTGGCTATTCTATGCTCGAATTTACAGTCCTTAGCCAATGATCTCATTTCTCTATTCACAAAATTGATACCCCCTTCAGAAATCAAAACCTTTGGAACCTTGAACCTCATAATAATATGATCCTTGATAAACTTATTGACATTCTTGCTATCTACAGTTCGAGTTGGGATATCTTCTACCCACTTTGACAAGTAATCAACTTAACAAGATGCACTCATGCCCATTGCTATTAGGAAAGGGACCCGTAAAATCAATTCCACATTCATCAAAAACATCACAGAAAATCACCAGTTGCATGGGAATTTCATCTCTATATCCAATATTCCCTCTCATTCTCTGAAAATTAGGAACGATTGTACAAAATCGTTGGCATCTCTAAACAAGGTCGGCCAAAGAATCCACATTGGAGTACCTCGTGCTTGATTCTCTTTCCTGAATGGTGTCCTACAATCTCAATTGTATGACAATGTGTGAGGACCCTCCGGTATTCCTCCCGAGGAATACACCTTAGTCAGACGCAATCTGGCCCCTAAAAGAAAAGGAACGGGTCGTCCTAGTGGCAGTTCCTCCTCGTATCCAACTTCTGTCGGTCAATACTACACTTCGACCAACCCTTGGGAACTTGCTTGGAGATAAGATAGTTCGCCATGTTGGCGTACCATGGGAGTGAGTTAGTAGTACAAACTGACTCGTCTATATGGTCTCTCGAATTGGTTGAATATCAGGATTATCATTCTGCTCAATTCGGGAAAGGTAATCATCCACAACATTCTTTTTTCTCGGTTTATTCTTAATTTTCAATCAAAATTTTAGATTAATAAGATACATCTCAAAAGATGCGCCTTTGCATCCTTCTTTTCCATTAGGTACCGGCTTTTTGTGTGATCAGTAAAACCGTCACCTTGAAGCCCAATATATATGATCTGAATTTCTCTAGGGCCCAAACTACCGTAAGCATTTCCTTTTCAGTCACCGTATAATTTCTCTATGCAAGATAAAAGAGTTTGCTCGTGTAGTAAATCGCATACGGTATCCCATCTCACCTTTGTCCAAGCACAACTCCGACTGTAAAATCCGATGCATCAATCATGATCTCAAAGGGAAGAGACTAGTCGAGAGCTTGTAAAATCGGCGATTCACATATTTTCTTTTTCAAGAGCTCAAAGGCCTCTACACACTTGTTATTGACAATGAACTCGATATCTTTCCCTAAGAACTCAGTCAGTGGGTGGGTGATCTTTTAAAAATCATGAATAAATCTTCAATAAAATTTGACATGCCCTAAGAATGACCGCACTGACTTAACGTTGGTTAGTGGATCAAGTTTCTTGATCACATCCACCTTGACAGGGTCAACCTCTATTCCCTTTTTAGAGATGATGTGCCCCAACATGATACCCTCCGTCACCAAGAAATGACTTTTCTCCCAGGGAGAGTATCAAATTTACCTCCATACACCTTTAGAGAACTCGATTTAATTGCGCTAAAATGTATCAAAAGAATCATCATGGAATCGAGAAGTCATCCATGAAGACTTCCAGGAAGTCGCCCACCATTTCGACAAATACGGTGATCATGCATCATTGAAATGTGCCCGGAGCATTGCAGAGCCTGAATGGCATGCGCCTGAAAGCATAGGTGCTGAAAGGACATGTAAATGTGGTCTTTTACCGATCCTGAGGAGTGATGTCTAGCCAGAGTACCTATCAAGAAAACAAAAGAATGTTTTCTCCGCAAGTCTCTCCAAAATTTGATCAATGAATGGTAGAGGAAAGTTATCTTTTTTGGTTGTGACATTCAGGCACCTATAATCGACATAGATGTGCCACGACGTGGGTACTCATATCGCGATCTCTACCCCCTCCTTATTGGTGACCATCTGAATTCCCGACTTCTTCGGAACAACATGAAGCTGGGCCACCCACTTGGAGTCAGAAATAGGTTATATAAACCCTGTTCTGCACCATTTCTCAATCTCTTTCTTAACTACTTCCTGGAGATTAGGGTTAGTCTTCTCTGAAATTCATGGGAAAGCCTCGCATTATCTCGACATATATTTGGTGCGAGTAGAGACCGAGGTTAATCCCCATGAGATCCGACATTGTCCATCCCATGGCCTCACAGATCCGCTCAAGTACTTCAAGTAATCTGGACTCATGTTCTGTAGTTAATGTCGATCTAATGATCACAGAGAATCTCTCTTTGGGTCCCGCAAGAAAGGCATACTTGAGTATAGGAGAAAGTGGTTTCAGCTCAGGCAAATCTGAATCATTAATTAGGTCCAGCTGAATGTCATATGAGTTCGGCTCTATGTTGGATAATGGTGGATCAATCTGTGATGTGCTGGCTACCAACTCTGGTGAAAGGTGAGTCAGATCGCATGAGTAATACGGTAATTTGGCCAAAGCCATACCCAACTCGTCATATATGTCTTCTGACTCTCCTGAGGAAGATGGTGCTGACATATCTAATGGAATCTCTGTTTTGTCAAGGGTATATGCATATGTGTCTCTAAGTAAATCAAGCAACACCTGACAAACTGCAATGTGCACTGATTTCTCTCTAGATGAGAGGGTGTCGCTCTGTCTGCCTGGATTCTACTGCCAAAGTCCAGTTGTGATAAACTTGCACTCTACCTCTAATGTACTCGGTACTAGATTCAGTGTCGGGGTTTTTGCCATTTTGTTTGCTTCATCTCTAAGTCCACTTCTCTGCCTGGAGAATGGTACTTCATCATTCATGTGCCATAATCGAATACTACCCATGTTGTTCTCAGGAATGGCCATCTAAGAATGATATGAGATTCTCTCCAATGATTGGGGGTTTCCATATCAAGAACAATAAAGTCTACTTTGTACTCCTGCCCCTCAACCAAGATAATCACATTCTTCACCTCTCCCTTAGGTCTCTTCTTTGATCGATCTATAAATTGGAGTAGAGCTGATGATTTTCTGAGAGGTCCTAACTCCAATTTTTAATATAATGCGAAGGGTAGAAGATTGATTGAAGAACCGTATTCTAGGAGAGTGCATGCAAACGTAATGCCATCGATGCGACTCTCCACATAGTGAGCACCCAAGTCTCTCTTTTTCCTTGGTAGATGCTGATTTTTGACACAATGCGTAGTGGCAACTATTAAGACATGAGTCTCTACAAATTGATTTGGTTTCTTCATGCGATAACTGGTAGGAGTGCATCTCATTTTCAAGTATTTATGAAACACAGGATTGTTAGCCACATATTGATCAAATGACACTTTGAGTGTAATGTTTTCTTGAAAAAATCATGCCATTTCTCCATCATCTTGAATGTTATTCTTTGGTTTGTGCTTTCCTCCTATAAGAGCACAGGGGAACGAAATGGAAGTAGTTGAGACAGGAGATAAAGAACCCGAATCATGAATAGGAACATCATGCTTTGATTTAGTAGAAACAGAGTTCTTATTACAATGATCTTTATTCTTCAATTGATCATAAAAATCAAAAGTGTCTACATCATGTTGCGGAAAAGATGACAAAGGTGAATTAGTCGCGACTGGAGGTGCAAGGTCCTCTGTAAACTCCATTGGTGCTTTTACATTCTCATGAGTGGGAATCCTCGGTCTCCTTAGATATGGCAGTGAATCCATATTTCATTTTTTCTTCATCCTCGAAAGTATCATCCAGTTGAACACCCGAGTCATTTCACTCCATTTCCCTTGCCTGGTCAGGCACGACCACGATCCTTCCACACCAAAGTGGCACATCATTGATATTATCAAATGAAAGGTTCTCATGTTCAGATCTAGATGAGTCTGAACTGTGTACCTGGCTACCATATTGATGAGATTAAGATTTGTTCATGCTGTTAGGGTTAGCTTGAACTTGGACGGGAATGGTTATAGTAGGAGCTGTCTCTTCATCTCTCTAATGGGATAAGCGATTCATGTCAACATGTAGATCCTGAAGTTCATTTCGAAAAGAGCAGATCTCCTCGAGCATCTGTTGCTGGATATCAACGGGTTCGGTCTGAGAGCTAGACGACATGAGGTTTGCTTCGAAGACCGGCCCTGTGGAGCATGGTACTGCTGTCGATACTACTGGGGTGCTTGCAGGTACTGCGAACCATGCTGGTTCGCTTGGTATAGGCCTTTTCGGCCATATGACTGTTATGATCTCTGTTGCTGGGATGGGTCGGGTGGTTATGCGAAATTATAGAAGGTCGGGGGATGTTGGTAGGGCGGACGGTCCCCAGTATTAACCTGTCGGGTAGGGTTCTGAGTATACCAAATGCCATTCACGTCAAACACCGGAGGAGGTACTTCTTCGACGATCTCCGCTGGTAGTGGTGACTGTTGGAAAGATTGGTCAAAGGACTGATCTTGAACCCAAGGTTGAGGTGCCCTAACATTGGCTGCTCCTGGACATGATGTACTCGGTAAATAGGACTAGTGGACGCAGTTGCGGTAGGTATCCTGATCTTAGATACCTTCTCAGTCATCTCCCACATCTGCTTCAGAAACTAGGGGATCCTGTTGTCAATGTCATTCATCCTCTTGTGAATCTGGTTCACTATGACTATCTTGCCAGTGATGATGCTCATGTTCGAAATCAGATCCTAAGTTATTTCAGCAATAATTTGCTTCCCTCCTTTAGATTGGAATGTATTGAGGGTGTCAGTATGCACCCTGCTGGTGATTTGTGAGCGGCTTGTCTCAGCCATCTACTCGAATATCTTCTAGACGGTATTCTCACCTCGTACTGTATAGTTGCCTCCACAGGCAGCGCTCACTAAACCTTATGTCTCGTAGCTGAGACCAGAATAGAGTGATTGGACCAAGATATGGTCATCCAAAGCATGACACAGACACTTTTGTAACAAATCTTTGAATCTATCCCATGCCTCACAGAATGGTTCATGAAGCGTCTAAGAGAAGATGGTGATGCATTTCCTCATCGGATTAATTCTACTCAAAGGGTATAACTTCTGTAAGAACATGTCCTTGAATTGATTGTATGTGATAACCGTCCTCCTAGATTCTTCACCCAATAGTTAGCTTTTCCTTTCAATGCTAAGGGAAGTGTAGTGAGACAAATGCAATCCTGGATGACCCTGGGGTGTCTCAGATTTGAACATACCAGCTCCAAGTCCCGCAATAATGCATATGATTCATCAGCAATATTTCCATGAAATTGAGGAAGCCGGTTCAAGAAGGATGGCTTCAGTTCATAGTCTACTTATAGCTCGAGAGGATGTAGATAATTCCGTACTTTGTATTAACCAGGTTTATAGGTTGCTTCCATTGGAGGTTTACCCCAACATTTAGCTGGTTAATTTGTCCCCTCAATAAAAATTGTTGCTGCTTATATACAACTAATCTTGCTTATATCATTTGCATAGAGTCTTCATTCTATTCATCTTCATGATATCTTTTCTTGGGAGCATCTTCTTCAAATTCTCTTCTTCTTCTTCACCTTCATAATATGAAAAATTAGAATCAATAGAGTGGAAATAATCGGAACAAGAATCATCGAGGTCAGAGTCTTCCTCAATGTGATGGGAAGAGAGAGAGAGCCCGGGTCTGAACTCCCTCAAGGAAGATGAAAGAATCATAGGATGAGGATTCATGGGAAGAGGGTCCATGTACCCAAGGTGGTCTAAAGTAAGAGTGTCTCCGAGCTCTTGAGGATGGTAGGTTTGAGGTGGTCAGTGAAAGGTTTGCGAAGTCCGAATAAAATTCACCACAATCCTTCATTCTTGATTTCAAGCGGTTCGGAAGAGGATTACGATTCATTGATCAAAACGAGAGTGTGAAGGCACAAGTGTGCGGTATTTGATAATTGATCTTGATCTATACATAATACAAAAACAATGCAAACCCCTGGTTCACCAACTCACACTGTGAAGGCCGCAAGAGTCTGGCTAATTATCTTGTCAATTTTAATTGGTGATAAAATCAATATTGAGTTTCTTTAAGCAAGTTGTTGGGTGCCGGGAATTTTCCTAAAGATTGACCCGAATTCGTATGGCTAGTTGCATCCACTTTCAGTAAGTATGGTGATGAATCTCCATTTCATCACCTTTAATCTGTCATTTTGGCCTTAAAAACCCTAGCTAATGCATGTAAATAACAATAATTTGTACATATAAACATTCATTATTTATTGTACTAATTGTATATAAAACATGGTTTTTAATGCCAAAATTATAGAATAAAGAGAAGAAAAGAAAAAGAATAAAATATCAAAGATATTTTATGACCCTAAACCCCGAGTCCAAGTCAAGAATTGAGTTGATTGACAAGGAATAAAGTAGGGGGGAGATAAGGGCCAAAAATGGAATAAAAAGCCAAATTCTTTTATTCATTATTTAAGCATTTTTTACACCTGTTTTATTCTTTATTATTTATTAATCAAATAAAGATATTTTGTACATGAAGTTGTATATAGTAATGTAAATAAAAATACAAAATTGAGTTTCTACAAAAATAATACGCAGTGTTCATTTTATACACAAAATAAAAAGCCAAAAACCCAACTTCACAAACCCATATCTTTCAAATAAAACTCAAAACATATCAAAATCACATCTAATTGTATATAACTTTTCACAAGCTATTTAATGGTAGTAGTATTATATTTTTTGGAGTTACTGTGTGAAAGTTAGGTTTTTGACCCCTATTGTGTAATAGACCCGATTAAAATATTCAATTTATTAATCATGTATTATTTTTACAAATTTATATCTTTATAATTTTGTAATTATTATTTATAACATCTATGCATATTGAAACTAAAAATAACACAAAAAAATAAAGTAAAATAAATCTATGTGTAAACATAGGCAAAATACATATGTTATTACTTGTATATAAATAAAAGTGGATTTCATTCATTTTTATTCTTTATATTTTTTGTAATATTGTAAATATTATCTATATTCTATTAAAAATATAAAACCAAATTAAAACTCGATAAAATACCTTAAAATAAAAAGGTGTATATAATACATAGGTAAAATACCTATATATATAAACTATACATACCTATTTATTTAACTGTACAAATAAAATCATAAAAATAAAATAACAATATATTGATACTCATAAAAATAAGTTATAAATATATAAAATAAAAAATAATAAAATAAAATAAAATATACAAAATAAAAATTAAAAATGTACAAAATATAGGCAAATATACATGTAAATACACTATTAAAAATAAACTACTAATAAAAATACATCAAAAAATAAAAATAATAATAAAATACTGCATTAAATAATAATTTTTTTATTTTATACTCTAAAAATAATAAAACCATTTATTATTTTTAATTAATTATTCTTTAATAAACTAGCTGTTTTGTGGCGTAGCGAGCTAACGTGGCCCAATGGGGTCACATCAAAAGTTGACCACCGGTCAACTTCCCCCTGCTTCTGATTTGATGCAAGTCTGTCTGTCCTCGCATTTTCATCCATTTTTCTTGGCCTCTACATCCATCTCTCACGATCGATCCCTTCACGGTTTGAGCTGCGTCTTTTATTTCTTTAGATAGATTTTAATTCTAACATTTGAATTATGTTATTAGTTTAGTGGTTAGTGCAGTAGGTTAGTGTAATTAGTTAGGTTCGTAGTTCACCGGAGCTGCGAACGATTTCACTTGTGCTCCACCCATTCATCGCCCTGCTGACCGCCCTCATTTCATTTCCTCCCCATTTCTCCACCTTCCCGAGCCATCAGCCCAACCAGGACCACCTTGGTTATGCGAATCAACGCTTCCCTCTGCCACTTCACCGGAAGCCTCGCTGCCCACCTCTTTTGTCGTGCATCTAGCTTCATTTTTGGTCGAGGAAAACCCCCTCGAGCCATTTATCTGATCCTTGCAGTTCAGAAGCGCAACGTAGTCCTCCTGGGCTCGATTCCAATCCGACCAAAGCTCTCCAGGCCGTTCATCTTCTCCGAGCATCCAGAGGCCCACCAATGGCCTCCGGATCTTCTTGAGGTACTTGGAAGCTTCACCAGAATCGTGAGAGCATGTAGAACCATCCAGCAACTCTTGAGCAGGTCGGAGGAGTCTGCAATGACCGATTGAAACTCGCTCAGGGTGAGTTGCTTCCCCGTTCTTCCACTTGTTTCGAGAGCCGTCCGATCACCAGCCATTCCCCAGACGCTCCAGATGACTTCCGATCATCGCACGTTTCAGCCGTTGGATCACCTCCGGTGATCTAATCACAGACATCCATCGCCCAACCGTCATCGCACGACGAGGACACGACATGTTTAAAGTGAAGGCTCCATCGCCGTCCGATTGCGCGTAAGAAAGGGGTAAATTGCATATATGCCCAACTGCTTTTTTGTATTTATTATATAGTCTTGTAAATAAAATATAATTCGTTAAATAAATGGGAATTTTGTATTTGACCCTCTGTATGTTTTTGAATATTACACATGGGTCCATTCCACGTCACCTCACGTGGCGGGCCACGTGAGGTAGCAAAATTGCAGGGACATCCCTGCACCTTTTTGTATTTAAATTTAGTCCAATAAGATGTGAATAGCATTGTATATTTTTGTTAAAATTGCTGGAAGGCCCCTGGATTTTATTGTATTTACATTTTGGTGACTCCTAGAGTTACGTGTAGTCCCCACGTGATTAGGGACATTTTACATAAATGCACTCATGCTTTTGTACATTGTAAATTAATCTTTAAAAATTAAATAAATGTTTTATTATGCTGGCAAAATTGCATCTGTGCCCCTATCTTTTATTTTATTTGCAAAAATGCCCCTATCAGGCCATTGAATTTTGAATGTTTTATCTATTTTTTAAATATATCTATTGTGCTCCTAAAAATCCACAAAAATAGGGATAAATGTGTCATGCCATGTATATTCCCGCCTTATTTTTATTTGACATTTTTTGCATTTAACCCATTTATTAAAAATATAATGGAACCTATTTGTTCCATGTTTAACTTATAAAATACCAAAATAATTTAAAAATGCATATAAAAAATCCAAATATATATTAATATATAGTATATTTTATCCTGTTTTAACTACAGACCAAAAATCACTAAAAATGAAAAAACAAAAACCCTAAAAATAAAAAACCCTAAAATCTCTTGTAAAAATCTAAAAAATCCTATAAAAATCCAAAAATACATTTTTTTAGTTTTATAATTTTTTATATCCATATTTATATATTAAATAAGATTTGGGTACATTTGGGACTTAATTTCTATTTTTAATATCCAAATCAATTTCGGGTTTCGATTAATCCCTTATTTGGGGATATTTTTGACTTAAAAAATATATAAAAATTAGCAACAATTCTACGAAAATAATAAAAAAATTAGAAAAATATTAAAAACCCCCAAAAAAATATTAGTGTATCTGTCTATATTTTTTTAGTACTTGTAAATTTAAAACTATATATTGTGTATATAAAGCTTTATATAGATATATTGTTTATATAGAGATAATAATATAAAAATATAAAAATTTGAAAATATAAAAATGAATATAAAAATATAAAACAAAAATAATATATATATATAATTAAAAATCCACAAAAAATAAAATGGATAAGAGATAAAAGACAAAGTTTTGAGCATTATTTTTGCCTCCTCCACCCGTTTGCTCCCTATGTTCAACCTCTACATGAACTTACACCTATACACAATTGCGATAGAGTTATAATAAAATTTAACTCCACATTTTTTATTTTAATTGCTTGATTCTTGTTGTAGGGTAATTATTGATTAATCAGGGTTTATTGAGCGGTTGATGCATCGACTGGATCTGTCGCCTTATGAGATTTCTAGACCCTCGAAATTTCCTAGTTATCAAATGGCACCATTGCTGGGGGGCATCGTCGCGTAGTTAGAGATTATTTTATTTTGTCTATTATCTCTTATTTATTTATTTATTTTTGTATTTATCTATTTTTCTCATTTATTTATTCTTATTTGATATAATTATGAACTGTTTGACACTCCTTCTTGTTTGAATTTGTTGCGAGGGATTGCAGAAAGATGGAGGACTTCCTAGGAGGACCTATGCACCCAAGCAAGGTAGAGTCAGCTTTTTGACTGAGCCGGTAGGAGAGAGCAACCAGTCTAGACTTGGAGGAATTTTTAGATAGCTTCTGACTTCAATTCATTTTATTATGATTTTTCAAAAAAAAAAATATATTTATGTGAGAGAGAGAGAGTGACATCTATGTGTAATAATTTGGACTCTCAGACTTTCCGACTTCCCGAGGTTTAGTGCCCGAGGGATTGTTCCCTTATGGGCCTTGCTAGTTTCTCGTGTTTTTCTCACTTTATTTGTTTTCCGATTTTGTTTTATTTATTTTGTGTGAATGAGACTTAGCTTAGGAATTGCTTGCTCAATAGATTAAGTCCAAAGCCTAATATATATTGCATGTACCTATAGATTCGCTTCTAGACTTAGTCAAATTCTGAAATTCTATTCTTTACGATAATAACAATTGTTGCATCTAGGGTAATTTCATCGTATTGCATCTCATGTAGCATAGGTTTTCAATTCCGTCTCGCATCCCGCATGGAGAGAGCTGGGATACACTATAAGTCTTCTGACTTAGCATGCATCATCGATTTCTGATTTGCACGGGTTTTCCGATCTTCTCAATCTGATTTTGATTACCTAGGATGTTAAATAAAATTGAAATTAGGTTTGTGCATTGAAAATAAACAAAAAAAGTGATAACATAAATAGAACCGGGACTGCTAACTCTATTGGACTTAAAAATAAAATGTAATGGATTCCTTATCTTCGGGAGAGCAACCCCCTCCTTGTATGAGCATTTTATTCTCACGTACACGCTAAGGATTAGGGCCCAAATCCTAAGCTTGTCTTTAATGTGTACAACTTTGGGTTGATCACCTAACTCTAAAATCAACAAGATAAAAATACCACATCTCGGTCTTCACTGTGTTGAGTAGGTGAACCGGGGGTTTGCTTTGTGTATTGATTGTGACTTTGAGTCCATATGCATTTGATTCATTCTTAGAGTCTTCAGTCTCGTGTGTGTGCATATTTGCATCATTGAGTCTCTCTATCTCCCTTCCATATTTACCTCCTCATTTACATTCGAGTCGTGATATTAGGTCTTGAACTTCATCGTCTTCGCCGGTTTTTGCACCTTTTCTCCTCGTCTATATCACCCATATCTAGTATGGTTCAAGGAGGCACTCTCCTTGGACCATGATTTTGTTCGTATCCACTTATATCACGCCTACCCTCCCCGTATTCCCACATCTCATTCTTCTTCTACCCGGGAATGTTGTGCTAGTAGACGAGGCTCGCATCGAGGATTCATGGATTCCATTGCTTATTTGAGTAAGCCAGACAGTTTTGAGGATGCTGAGAGTGATATGCTGCTTTGGTGGATTTGACTTCCGATGTGTGCATAGGAGCTTATTGAGGACTTTGATGATGCACGATTACTAGGTGTTACTCGTTTTTGAGGATTTTTGATCAAGCACACCGGATTGAGGACGTAATGTTTTTCGATGAATTGATGATGGTTTCATGAGCTATGAATGATCAATCTATTTTGAAGTTACTACCATCTAGATTTAGAGGATTGTTTGACTATCTTGATTGGACTTCAAAGCGATGGTGACCGGAACCCACATGATCTCCCTCATATCGTTGATTGATCCATCCTTGATCTCCTGACTTGTCCATCCATTCGTGGCACTTAGAGGATTTTTGCTTATATTTTGTGCCATATCAGATGATTAGATTGAGTAGAGGGACCGCATTGTGACTGATGAGATTGATCTTTTGTCCCTCATGATCTTATGCCCTCCTGAGGATTGGTCGATTGATGAATTTGAGGACCTGCAATGTGATTCCAGCATTCCCATGACTAGATTGACCTAGTTTGCATACCTCCCCGAGGACTATCTGCGGGAGGATGCAACAACTTCTTTTCGATTGGTTTCATTCACTGACCATGTCTCCACCTTATTTGGACACGAAACCGCATCGTATGATTCATCTGATTGGACTCTCTATCTGAGTTTGTGCCCAATCTGTCGGTGCACGAGGCCACTTCATTGACTCATCTGAGTTTACTCTCCTTGACGGTCCTCGCAAGTATGAGTCACATTGTCTGTTGATTATTCATTACCTAGTTCATAGCACTCTCCGAGGGTTTTCTGCGAGAGACTATGACAATTTCTTGAGCTGACGGTCTCTTCTGATGGTAGCCGATATGTCGCCTATCGAGACCTCCTCTGAGCATCTGTCTGATGGATCCAACTCCTTTGAGCCCTCTCTCCTTGACGACCCTTGCAAGGCTGAGATCTGATCTGACTATTCTTTGCTTAGTTTGCATTGTTCCTCGAGGACTATCTGCGGGAAAATGCAACATATTCTTTATGCTTGGTTCCAATTGCTGATGGTGTCTCCGAGCTGTGGAGCACAGAACCGAGTTATCTGACATGTATTTAGGTCCCCGCTACCTTGATCGTATACGATTTGCCGGATCTTGGGACCTAGTTTGCTGGACTCCTTTGAGTCCGCTCTCCTTGACAGTCCTCGCAAGGACGAGCCATCTTTCTTTGATTATTCTCTGCTTAGTTGACAGTACATGCCATGAGGGTTATCTACAGGAAGCTGTCACATTTTCTTGGTTTGTCGGTCTCTTCGGACGGTAGTTGATCCGTCGCCTACCGAGACCACTTCTGTGATCCGTCTGATGGATCTCTCTCCTTAGCGCTCTCACCTTGACGACCCTCGCAAGGTTGAGCCTCTATCTGATTATTCATTGACTAGCATGTACTACTCCACGAGGGTTATCTGTGGGATTGTACATCATTTTCTAGGTACTCGGCTTCACTTCTGGTTTCTCATTTCTCTTGGAGAATGAGGCCGAGTCTTTTGATTTGTGTACTCGATCTCTTCCCTGGCTGTGTCTCCTTTCTGTTGGAGTACAGAGCTGAGTCTTCTGAGATACTTGACTCATCTGAGTCTACTTAACTTGAGGACCCTCACAGGGTTGAGCTATATCTTGTGACGTTTTGTGTGTTACTATGAAGTTCTGACTTTATGCCCACCAGATATCACGCCGCTACATTGAGAGTCTCCTATTTCTCACTTTCTACACATCTCTGAGAAAGTGATTGACTTGGAGGGATATGTACTGTTCCTTCCCCCTCCATGTCTTAGAGTATCGGCTCCTATCTTTCATTCTTTCCTTATGAGCCGATGCTCTCCTTCCCACTACCGGACCCTGCCTTCGCTTTCGATCTACCTTGCCCCTGTAGCTAACACCCGCCTGCCTGTATATATGGGTGTCTTTTCACTTTCTGGTTGTGTCATCGATCTCACAGGGAGACGATGGCGAGAGCACAATATTTGTGTATCAGATACCGTCCTGCACTTTACCTGTCTATATTCATTGTATATATATGTTACCATTATATTCCTTCTTTCGTCTGTATGTCATGTGTACCCCAGATCTTTTGCCATATCTATTTGTCTATACTTAGGACATACCTTGTCCTAAGCAAAGGGGGGTACACACTGTGTTGTTCTACCTTTGTTTTGTTTCATCACTCTTGTTGTTGCTTATACTTAGGGATCTTTCACCCTAAGTATAGGGGATGTGATGGTTACATTCTCTAAAATCTTTTCCATCTATTTGTATATCTTTTCTTCTTTTCTTCTTTTCGTTTTCATTCTTCATTTTCTACAAAAAAGGTGTCGCCCCTTTTTGTCAGTTTTCTGTACTTAGGATGTACTTTGACCTAAGTATAGGGGGGTGTACACCCCGGATTCTTTCATTCTATGATCCCCTCCATTGTCTCCTCTCTTGTTGATTTGCTTTACTATACTTAGGGATATCTCACCCTAAGTATAGGGGGAGACAGACTGAGCTATGATCCATTTATACCCACCCTTGACCCTGCTTGCTTTGTGTATAGCCTGCTATACGTAGGATTATTTGATCCTAAGTATAGGGGAAAAGTCAAATTCTGATTCAATTAACTCTTCATTCTTTCATTTCTTATTCAGTCATTGTAGTATAGGCTTTTCTATACACAGTACGAGTTATGTCTTCTCTTTCTCTTTTCGATCTATGAGGACATAGATCATGCTAAGTATAGGGGAGTCATATATACTCTATATATACTTTAGCCATAACTCGAACTTTCGTATCATTAGTAACAAATATGGCTAAATATACTATATAATTCATTAAAAACCAATTAATAACATAATTTATTCCTCAAATTCTTTGTATATATAGTGATTAATAAATCAGGTTGAAAATATTTTTGCAAAATGATTTGAAGAATGGTGTGACTATTTGGAAAACTTTTTGTGAAATGTTTTCAACCTTTGTAAAAATATTTTGATTTGCAAAAATTCTTTTCCTTGTGTGAAATAAAAGCTTTGAAACCTATTTGCAAATGATTTTGAAAATGGTTGTAAAAATGTTGTGAAAATGTATATATCGTGTGAAAAATCTGTGCAAAAAGGGCTTTCAAATGTTTGTAAATATTTGCAAAAATTATTTTGTACTATAGTTTTCAAAACCATTTTCAAGTAAATTTGAGAAATAAATGCATCATTGAATAATAATAAATATATATATGTATATAAATAGAAACAAATTTCGTTATTAATTGTACAAATATACCTAAATAGAATAACTTGTTACAACTCGTAAATTCTTTAAAATTCTTAACTCTCGTAAATAAATAAAAAGCGACACGACCGTGTAAATAGTTGTGCATATCTTTTATTCTTGTGTGTCAAAATTCTTTTTATTTATAAAAATTATTTTTAAAATTCTTTGAAAAATTTCATCATTCTTTCTGCATTGTACATAGCATTTGCATATCATTCTTTTGAATTGAGCTTGATAATTGAACAAGTCCAAATAAAGTCGAAGATTGGAGCTTGGTTGGACCTTACTACACCTAACTGCACTGGAAACTTACGGGAACTAGGTTTAAGGTACTTCAGGTCCATTAGGACTTAATTCTTTGAGACATAGGGATGGGTTCAAGTCACCTCAACTGATTAACTAGAACTTTTCGAGGCGCATGCATGACTCTTATCGGCCATGACCAAACTTGGACACTTGCACCTTTCACTTGGCTCAACTCAGTTGGAGTGGTGAGGGGAAGGGATTTTCCGGTCTAAGACGCACACGAGTGGAAACATTTGTCCTCGTCTAGAGAGGGAAGTGTACCCCAATCTGGTCCAGTTGCCATGAAGTCGAATGACATGAGAGTATGGGTTGCAATAATGCTTCAAAAGAGGGATAGTCTTCTGGCTTAAGAGGAAAAACTCCTTATGTAAATGCTTCTGTAAATAGTATGTTGGAAAAAAAACTCCAAAAAAGTGGACAGGCCTGAAAAGAAAATAAAATGCCT
Source organism: Ottelia alismoides (assembly GCA_037367405.1). Lineage (NCBI taxonomy): Eukaryota > Viridiplantae > Streptophyta > Magnoliopsida > Alismatales > Hydrocharitaceae > Ottelia > Ottelia alismoides. Next base: position 410,387 of record JAZKJV010003594.1, read on the forward strand.
GTCGGAGTATGTATATATGTTGTATAGAAAATAAGCAACATGAGCATCAAAGTTATACCATGTGAGCCTACAGCTGAATGACTTGACTACACTGGTCATGCATCCCTGGATAGGTAGCTACACTGGCTACCGTCCATTCTTTTCTTCACCTCCTCCTCTTGAGTTGGATTCCACTTGAACTTAGAAGGGAATACCCCACTCCTCGAGGACAGAGTGCTGGATTGGGGAATCATTGGGTTGTCATTCTGGAGAAGTCAGTTCCTTTGTCATTTCAGTTGGGGAGAGCCACTATCACTTACACTATACAAGTCAGCTTCATAGTCATAAGGTTTGCGTATGATGTAGGCTAGTTCTGACCTGGCTATTGAGATGGTTTGAACCGAGTTTTGCGACTCTCGAAGGCTGTTGAATTTTAAATTTGGTTCCCAATTAGGTTCGACACACATTTTCACATCAAGGTCTAACCTGAGCTCCAAACTTTGATTTTGTAATGACAAGTTAGATTATTGAAGTCAATTCTATTTATTCTTTGATTTTCTTTTCTTCTTTAGGGACTAGCAAAGGCAAGTATAGGGGGGTGATGAATCTCCATTTCATCACCTTTATTCTATCATTTTGGCCTTAAAAATCCTAGCTAATGCATGTAAATAGCAATAATTTGTGCATATAAACATTCATTATTTATTGGACCCATTGTATATAAAACATGGTTTTTAATGCCAAAATTATAGAATAAAGAGAAGAAAAGAAAAGGAATAAAATATCAAAGATATTTTATGACCCTAAGACCAAGTCAAGAATTGAGTTGGTCGACAAGGAATAAAGTAGGGGGAGATAAGTGCCAAAAATGGAATAAAAACACAAATTCTTTTATTCATTATTTAAGCATTTTTAACACCTATTTTATTCTTTATTATTTATCATCAAACAAATAAATTTTGTACAAGAATGTTGTAGATAGTAATGTAAATAAAAATACAAAATTGAGTTTGTAAAAAAATAATACGCAATGTTTATTTTATACATAAAATAAAAGCCAAAAGCCCAACTTCACAAACCCATATCTTTCAAATAGAAATTCAAAACATATCAAAATCACCTCTAATTGTATATAACTTTTCACAAGCTATTTAATGGTAGTGGTTTCATATTTTTTGGAATTACTGTGTGAAAGTTAGGTTTTTGACCCCTATTGTATAATAGACTCAATTAAAATATTCAATTTATTCATCCGGTATTATTTTTACAAATTTACAAATTTATAATTTTTTAATTATTATTTATAACATCTATGCATATTGAAACTAAAAATAAAACCAAAAAAATAAAGTAAAATAAGTCTATGTGTAAACATAGGCAAAATACCTATGTTATTACTTGTGTATAAATAAAAGTTGATTTCATTCTTTTTTATTATTTATATTTTTGTAATATTGTAAATATTATCTATATTATATTAAGAATATAAAACAAAACTAAAACTCAATAAAATACATTAAAAAAAGGTGTATATAATACATAGGTAAAATACCTATAAACATACCTATAAACTATACATACCTATTTATTCAAGTGTACAAATAACATCATAAAAAAATAAAAAATATTGATACTCATAAAAATAAGTTATAAATAAATAAAATAAAAGAATAACAAAATAAAATATACAAAATAAAAATAAAAATGTACAAAATATAGGCAAATATACCTATAAATACACCATTAAAAATAAACTACTAATAAAATACACCAAAAATAAATAAAAATCATAATAAAATACTACATTAAATAATAATTTTTTATTTTAAACTCTAAAAATAAGAAAACCATTTATTATTTTTAATTAATTATTCTTTAATAAGCCAGCTATTTTATCGCACAGTGAGCTAACGTGGCCCAATGGGGTCACATCAAAAGTTGACCGACGGTCAACTTCCCCCTGCTTCTGATTTGATGCAAGTCTGTCTGTCCCTTCATTTTCATCCATTTTTCCCGGCCTCTTCGTCCATCTCTCACAATTGATCCCTTCACGGGATTTGCTCTATGATCAATCACGATCCATGCCAGATCCTCTAATCTCCTGTACATAGTACCCATTTCATGATTTTCCCTGATCAATAAGGGTGCCCCATATTGTCTATAAATAAATCCATCTTCTCCTCCATCCAAGTTGGGTCATTTCTGAATCCTTGAACCCCTAACTCTCGTTCTAGTGCGCATCCTCGTGACAGGGGGAGGTCCTCTGAGATGTTGGAGCGACTCGCAGAGGAGGAGATACACCCACGGCGGCGCTCCGACGACAGTCTTGCTCCTTGGCCTCCAGCCAGGTTTGAGCTGCGTCTTTTATATCTTTAGATAGATTTTAATTCTAACATTTGAATTATTTCATTAGTTTAGTGGTTAGTACAGTAGGTTAGCGTAATAATTAGGTTTGTAATTCTCCAGAGCTCCGCTCCAGCGAACGATTTCACTTGTGCTCCACGCATTGACCGCCCTGCTGACCGCCCTCATTTCGTTTCCTCCCCATTTCTCCACCTTTTCGAGCCATCATCCTAACCAGGACCGCCTTGGTTCTGCGAATCAACGCTTTCCTCCGCCACCTCATTGGAAGCCTTGCCACCCACCTCATTTGTCGTGCGTCCAGCTTCATTTTTGGTTGAGGAGAAACCCCTCGAGCTGTTTATCTGATCCTTACAGGTCAGAAGCGCAACGTATTCCTCCTGGGCTCGATTCCAATCCGACCAAAGCTCTCCAGGCCGTTCATCTTCTCCGAGCATCCAGAGGCCCACCGATGGCCTCCGAATCTTCCTGAGGTACCTGGAAGCTTCACCGGACTCGTGGCAACATGTAGAACCATCCAGCAATTCTCGAGCAGGTCGGAGGAGTCCGCAACAACCGATTGAAACTCACCCAGGGTGAGTTGCTTCCCCGTTCTTCCACCTGTCTCGAGAGCCGTCTGATCACCGGCCATTACCCAGACTCTCCAGATGACTTCCGATCATCGTACGCTTCAGCCGTTGGATCACCTCTGGTGAACTAATCGTAGACATCCATCACCCAACCGTCATCACACGACGAGGCACGAAACATGTCAATTGAAAGCTCCATCGTTGTCCGATCGCACGCAAGGAAGGGGTGAATTGTATATATGCCCAACTACTTTTTTGTATTTATTATATAGTCTTGTAAATAAAATATTATTTGTTAAATAAATGGGAATCTTGTATTTGACCCCTGTATGTTTCGAATATTACGCAAGGGTCCATTCCAGGTCACCTCACATGGCGGGCCACGTGAGGTGGTGAAATTACAGGGGCATCCTTGCACCTTTTCGTATTTAAATTTAGTCCAATAAAATGTGAATGATGTTGTATATTTTTGTTAAAATTGTAGGAATGCCCGTGGATTTATTTTATTTGCATTTTGGTCCCTCCTAGAGTCACGTGTAGTCTCCACGTGACTAGGGACATTTTGTATAGATGCCCTCGTGCTTTTGTACATTGTAAATTAATCTTTAAAAATTAAATAAATGTTTTATTACGTTGGAAAAATTGCATCTATTCCCATGTCTTTTATTTTATTTGCAAAAATGCCCCTGCTAGGCCATTGATTTTTTAATGTTTTATCTATTTTTTAAATATATCTATTGTGCTCCTAAAAATCCACAAAAATAGGGTTAAATGCTTCATGCCATGTATATTCACGCCATTATTTTTATTTGGCATTTTTTTGCATTTAACCCATTTATTTAAAATATAATGCAGCATATTTGTTCCCTGTTTAACTTATAAAGTACCAAAAAAATATAAATGCATCTAAAATTCCAAAAAAATTATATATAGTATATTTTATCCTATTTAAATTAAAGACAAAAATCACTAAAAATAGAAAAACAAAACAATAAAAATCAAAAACCCAAAAATCTCTTATAAAAATCAAAAAAATCTTATAAAAATCCAAAAATAAAATTTTTCTATTTTATAATTTTATTTATATCCATATTTATATAGTAAAATTTATTTGGGTAATTTTGGGACTTAATTGCTATTTTAAATATCCAAATCAATTTCACGTATTTGATTAATCCCTTATCTGCGGATATTTTTTTCTTTAAAAATACATAAAAATTAGCAAAAATTCAAGGAAAATAACAAAAAATTAGGAAAATATTAAAAACCCAAATACAATTTGTTATTGTATTTTCCTATATTTATTAGTATTTATAAATCAAACTACATATTTTGTATATAAATCCTTATATATGCTATATTATTTACAGAAAACATAATATAAAAAATATATAAAGAAAATGTAAAAATTGAAAAAAATATGAAAGGAATACAAAATTATAAAACCAAAAATAAAATTAAAAAATATAAAATTAAAAAACTCACAAATACAATAAAAGGGATGAGAGATAAAAGACAAGATTTTTTAGCATCTTTTTGCCTCCTTCTGTTTGCTCCTTATGTTCGACCTCTACACATACTTACACGCTATACACATTGTTGTAGAGTTATAATAAATTTTAACTCCATATTTTTTATATTAATTTCTTTATTCTTTATTGTGGGTTGTTTGTTGATTGATTGAGATTTATTGAGAGGCCAACACATGGACTGGATCTCTCACCTTATGAGATTTCTAGACCCTTGATATTTCCCCACTCATCATATGGGTGTAAGTACGGACCGTAAAACGACTACCTTGTTACTTAAGGATGGTGCCAATCATGTTGTCCTTTAACCACCCACTCTGCTAAGGGAGACCGTAGTTCCCTCACTGAGAAGTATCTAGTCATTTTTAGAATCAGTAGTCTGAATGAATATTCCATTGCTTTGCTCTATCCTAGTGTGCGCCTCTCGCTCTCATAGAAAGATAAATGATTCCAAGGATGGGGTTATTCTCCCACAACTATTCTTGATTTTAGGATTTAATTAAAGTCGACCTTGTTTAGTAATCACAATTTAATTTAGGCGATCACTAAAGAATTAAGTGAGTAGAAATGCACGTCTACTGTCCAGTACCAATTTCCTTTATATTTTAGGTAACAAAACAAGAGGGGGAGATTGAGAAAAGCCTATGCACGCGAGAAATAATGATGTATGCTCAGTTAGAAGACTTGCAGTGATTCCTCGCAATATCCATGTGGGATGCAATATAATAATTGAAAATTATTATATATGAGATGCAAGCCGACAAAACCGAACCTAGCAGAAAGTTTTATTAGCCGGGAAGAAATGGATTGACTTTTTGACTAAATTGAACGATCTAGAGTATGTCTCAATTAAATGCAGTGTGGTCCTAGGTTCTACGAGCAGATGCGAAATAATCCTAGAAGCTCTAATAGCTGTAGTGTAGGTCTAACCTATGAGCCACTCAAGTTGGGTCCCACTCTCACTGGAGAGTGAAACATGCCACGACACACCACAAAGAAAGAGTTCAAGCCTTGGTTACACATGCGAGCTTCCAAATGGAATCCTCTATAAAAGAGCAATTAACTACTAATTAAATAATGTTGAAAATAAATCCTATACTCTACTCTTTGCCACGATTTGGCTCAATCTTAATTTTAATGCGGCTTTTTAGGCGGTTGATGAAGATGCGTCAGTTTTGGCAAAACTGCTTCACTTATGGCGGATACCTCGCATGAAAAATAAGAGAGAGAGAGAGTATAAGAGAGTAACACAAAAATAATCAAAAAAGAAAAACAATAAAATAAATGCTAAGAAAAAATAATAAAATAAATGTAGGAAAATAAAAAATTGAAAATGTACAGTGATGAGGCTTGGGAGACAGACTACCCAAATATATGGAAACCCTAACTCTAAATTTTCTATACAAAAAACCTAAGCCATTTGCATCCCCGGCAATGACAACATCTGATTAATCCAGAATACCCTTTGCTAATTAATGGGAATTAACACAAGAATAAAATGTGTTTTTTGTGTTGTAGTGTGGTAATAGGGATCAATCAAGAAATAAACCAAAAGTGATTATTTAATCCAATTAATGTGAGGTGGTTTTTTATTTATTAAACCTGGGCAAGTTCTAGGGTCGACCTCAAGGAGGCAAAGGAACAACTTAGGTCAATGTCTATTAAAGTTTGTGCATGGTTTTTGAGGCAGATCTTTTTAGTATTGTCAATGCAATTGTTGAATACAAATGCAAATGTGGTCAATTTCAAGGACTAAAATGCAATTTTCATTTAAATGGAGTACAAAAATTATAAAACTTGGCCAAGATGGGAACAATGATGTAATAATGCACTGTAAGTTTTTTGGAATTTTCTTATGCAATATGAATATTTAATGAATAAAATGATGCACACATCGTGAATTAAAATAATTAATTATAATAAATATTAAACATACTTATTTCTAGGGAATAAAATTATCTAAGATATATCATGATGTGATCTACCTCAGAAAAATCCTAATATGAAGTTTAATACCTATTAAAAATTAATTACTTAAATTCACAAAAAGATTTTTACAGAGAAAAATATGCTTGCAAATGAAACGATTTTTGGGCACAAAATATAGCACAATTAAATATATAATCGATGATGTTTTGGCAATTTTTTGAGTGGTGGTTAATTATTTATGATTTTTAGAGTAATAGATGGGGAAAATATGCAATTTTCCATAGAATTAATTATTGTAAATTAACCACAGAGCATAAAATATGAAGCATGCCACAAAGTAGAAAATTAGTTGTAGTATAAAAGTGAGATTTTTTAATAATAAAATAATGCAATAATGAAGTTCAAATTACGTGCTAAATGTTTGGTTATAAATGCAATACAAAATTTAATTAAATTAACAAAATGGTGCAGAGGGGCACGGATGCAATTACCGAAATCCGGGAGGGTCGTTCTACAACATTTCCAAGGGCATGTGTGCAACACGTGCCCTTGGTAGTGGGGGTCTTCTGTTGAAATCAGTGGAACTGGAGTGGGTCTTTAGCAATTATCCCGCTTCATGCATGCGAAGATCACGTAAGGGGGTTCTATGTAGAAGCTCCCCCAACCACGTGCAACTCACGTGGGAGGGGGCCTTGGGCCTCGAGCCTAGTGGCTGGAGGACGGCGACGGACAGAGGAGTAGGCTGAGCGAGGCTTCGGTGGAGGCGATCGCATGGGCGGTTGGAGGTGTTGGAGAAGGTTCGACGGCGGTGAAGCACTGTTGCGACGGCATAGCTAGCAGAGGCAGAAGGCATTGATGAAGATCGACTGGAAGCTCCTGAAGGGAGGTCGGTGACGAAGGGCATTCAGAGCTTGAGCAATCGAGCCTCAAGAAGAAGAGGACCGCTCATGATGCAGTTGTGGCTCAGCCACAAGGCGGAGTGGCTGCTCTGGCAACATGTGTCGATGGCGAAGGCTTCGATGGCCGAAGGTCCGAGCAGATCCCTTGTTCGATGAGATGCACGGCTGGAGTCTATGGATACGAAGGTCGAAGGATGATGATGGTTGTACGATGGTGGGAGCGAGATCAGAGAGGGAGATGGAGCGAGCAGCGGAGGGGCAAATGATTGGCAGGAAGTGATGGATTTTAGGGATGCGGAGTAAATGAAGGAGATGAAGGTGATCGGGTGCAAGGGGGTCCCTGGAAAGGTGGGCTTGACGGCGTTGCTCATCGGATTGAAGCAGCTCCTTGGGGAGGGAGGTTGCAACGAAGTTGGAAAATCGGATCACATCGTGCGTCGAGGTACGTTGCCGAGCTTCGATACTGTCACCATTGATCGCACGGCGACGATGTTGTCCTCTGCTGTAGTTGTCAGCAGATGACTCAAAGAGGAGTAGTGTTGGTGATTTTGTTGGGCGAGAAGGCAGTGACGATTGGCTGGAGATTTGGAAGGGGTCGAAGATGGGGATTGCGAGCGGTGGTGAAATTGATTTGACGAGGTTCGATTGGTGTTGGGAGGCAGTGATAGAAGAGGAAAGGGGATCAAAGATGGAGAGATGCACGAGATCAGGAAGGGGGGAGACGTGATTGAATGGGAAGGCGGTCGCAATCGGGGGAGGCGACATGAGACAAGCAGTGACGACTCCTGAGAAGGAAAGGGGGAAATACCCATCGAAATTAGTGGGAGGAGGAAGAAGACGGAGGGTCGTTTGATCAGCTGAGATTGGATAGACCTAGTGGTGCCACGTGACATTTTTTATTTCCATTTTTTAATTTATTATTTTTTTCAAAATTAATGAAATATAAATGCAAAAAATGGGTGGTGTGTGTCACTCCCTGAAAATTCAAAAAATAAAAAGAAAAGAAAAATTGAAAAGAAATAACAAACAACCTCGGATCAAAAAATATTCTTCACGAAAGTTGCTCTCTCGATGAGATCTTGAACCTTCATGAAGAGACCAAAAGCAAAATGGGTCATTTGCACAAAGTGATATTTTTGGGGTACTCTATGTACATATAATACCTTATTTTTGGGTTTTGTTTTTTTTTATCATTTTTAAATAAGATAAAAATCGGGAAAAAAATATGATGAAATCAAAGACAAATATTTACACATCACTCTATTTTTATTTTTATTAATTAAGAAAATGGAGAAATAAAATAAAGTACGATTAAGACGACTTTTGTACATATTGTTAGTTCATACTCAAACTCTGTCAATCTCTTTGATTTTCATTTCATTTTGGATTTGGATTTTTACATATTTTAATAAAACTTTTGTCAAAGAAAATAAATGAAAAAGAAATAAAATAAAAAGATTTAGACATGTACATATAATAATAGGTCAAAATCGAGTATAATACACAATGTACAAAAGAGGCCCAAAACGCCACTTTCACATATGAGCTCCGATTCACTTGAAATTGATCTTGTTTTGAATGTAATTTAATGTACATTAATTAAAAGTGAGTAGGATCAAATTAGATAATGTATGAGGAAGATATCAGTGTTTTAGTCTGATTGTCCTGAAATTAGGGTTTGGCTTTATGGACCACTTATTTCTGTTAGTGATTTTTTTGTATTTTTCTTTTATTCTTGTTAATGATATGTATGCAATGGAGGTGGTTACATGTGATTTGGAATTAGCATTGATTAATTAAAAACTGGGGAATTTATCTTATTTTACAAATCAATTGGGCCGGAATTTTTAGCTTCATATTTAATGTCTTGATAAATGATAAAATGCAATTATTATTTACACATGCATGAATGATAATTATGCAAGATAATTTATAAAACACATATGAATTTTGGGGAACTTAGCTTAACTAATCTCTTTTACAGTGATGTATAACAGATTCATTACTTACCTAAGACGACTAGTGGTAATAGATAGTATATGGGTTATAATAGATCGTCTAACCAAGGTAGCACATTTTAGTCCAATAAGATTAACTTCCACTCCAGACAATCTTGATGTGTTATAGATTGCACATGTGATCTGTCCCCATGGTATCCCAAAGGAGGTAGTTTTTGATTGAGATTCAGGATTCACCTCACACTATTGTGATAACTTCATGAAAGCCTTAGGCACTGTTATGCTTGAGTACATCATATCATTCACAGACAGGTGGTCAATCAGAACATACTATTCAAACTATAGAGGATATGCTACAAGCATTTGCCTTATAATGGAAGGGATCATGTGTTAACATTTACTTCTTGCGGAATCCACCTACAACAGTAGTTACCATGCAAGTATTGGCATGGCACTTTTTGAAGCACTATATGGGCGTAGGTGTACTACTCCTCTATGTTGGCAAGACATCACAATAAAGATCCTTTGTGATTCAGATCGACCTAAGGAAACATGAGAAGTTGTAGAGCTTGTTCGGAAAAGACTAATAACTACTCAGAGTTGCCAGAAATGCTATAGTGATACCAGACGAAAAGACCTTGAGTTCAAGGTAGGTGACTTTGTATTCCTCAAAGTATCGTCTATGAACAAGTTCAGAGGTTCAACTTATGTGGGAAATTGGTACCCAAGTTCGTGGGTCCCTTTGAAATTATTTGGCTGGTTCGAAAAGTTGCATATAGACTTGCACTTCCTTCACATCTTTCGGTAATGCATGATGTTTTTCATGTATCAAATCTGAGAAATTTTATTAGGGATACTAAGCATAAGATAATCTACGATGATCTGCATGCTAATCCAGACTTGACATACCTAGAAATACAAGTGAAAATACTAAACATTGATATCGAGAAGTTGAGAAATAAAGAGGTTCTTCTTGTTAAAGTATTGTGGCGGAACCAAGGGTTTGAAAAGAGCACGTGGGAACCCGAGGCAGATATGAAAAGAAATGACCAATTTGTTTGAATGATAACACTATGTGTTATGTATATCTTTATTATAAATGAAATGAAGTTCATTCTCTTTAAGGTTATTATGGTTTCAATCTTCTTTAAGGTTGTTATGCATACACTTCAAATCTCGAGGATGTGACTTCCTTTAAGGTTGATATAACCTTGAACATGGCCATCTCTTGGATCCTGTGTCATAAGACATGGTACATCAAAAGGAAACCATTGGAATTTGTTTCATGTAAATCAAACTTCATTTTGAATTGTTTTGTTTTTTCGGAGAAAGAGAAGTAAGGAGAATTAAAACATCATTTACCCTAATAACCATCATTAAGACTAGTTAATCACGATTGACATGACTGATGATAGATTAAGGACCACTAATCACCATTAGAGACACTAATCGAGGAGTGCTGAAAGATAATCGTGATTAGCAAAAGTTAATCATGAGCAGTAGAAGTTAATAGTGATTAGCGCTGATTAACCATCAATAGTGAATCTAGAAGCTTCTAACTTAAGCCCTAAGTTTCGAGATAAGCCTTGGAGAAAACCATGGATCCAAACCATGGGTCGTTTACTGCAGCTAAGGGTTAAATCATGGTTTACTAACCATGGTTAGCGGTTTTATGAAGCCTATAAATAGCCCCCAACCATTCATTATCTACGATTTCAGCTACCACCACTACCGCGATGATAAACCGCAAGATCGCCTCTTTAATAATGTCGTATTATTATAGCATAGGAGGCAATTTTGGATGAAAGCAGAATCGACCACAAGCTTGAATATGTGGCAATGAATTTTTACTTGGAAAGCATACCAAGGTCGAAGACAGGGATACAAGCCTCCTCATCGATTACTTGGAAATTAATGATTAGACTTGAGAGGTTAAATTAATTAATCTAGGTCTTCTCAATGCAGACAGAATGCACATCACAAAATGAGGACAAACAAGATGCATAAAATAATTTTGCAAAAATAATATTTGAATGAAAAAAGCATGAAATACATGAGAAGAAAACACATTTTTTTATTGAATTTTAAACACTTGAAATATGGAGCATGATGTAACACAATGCAATGCATGCTAATAGAATGAAGATGAAATGACATGCATTTTTAAATTTTTATTATATGTAGAATAATGTAATGCAATGTACAATATGCAAAGAATTGGGATGCATGGAATGGATGATCAACATGGAATTTTTAATTGTGTATAGCAATTTAAAAATGAGGCAAGATGCTATGCAATGCTATATGATGACACAAGCAAAAATATGCCCTAAAAATAATAAGATCATTGAGCAATCAAAAGCGATTCAATTTCAATATCAGTTGAGGCATAAAATTATTTAACGGATTTTAAATGAAGAGTAGATGACACGTTAATCATGTAAAATTTAGCATATAAAACTATTAAATTTGTTAAATAATAATGCCATTATGAAAAACATCAAATTAGCAACACTGAAACTGAGATCATTCAATTTAGAGATCATATGCTCAAGTTATGAATATAAGAGTACAAGGGCATGATTAAAATCAAACATGGATAAGAAAAAGATAAAATATGCATTTAGGTCCCCGATAGGGGCATAATTATAATATTATAAAACTAGTGGGGCTCTGATTTTCCCAAGTGTGGCACATGAGGCATGCACACTTGGGAGGGACTATTTTTCAATTCTTGGAAGTATGCAGGATACAGATGAAATTTACCTAGCCCACATGAGCTTGGCATGCATGCAGGCTAGGCTTGGGAGGCGTGCGAGGTTCGAAAGGAGGTTGGGCACCACTGTAGGTGCCTAGGGCCACGTGGCAGCCCGAAGTCCTTCGGGCGGAGGCTTGGTTCCCCTGAGCCATATGCTTCGGAGGGGAAACATGGAAGATACTGGGTCATTAGATGGTCGTCAGATGGGTGCCATCCAACGATAATTGTATCTCCGAGTTCTTGCCTTCTGCCACGATGGTGGCGGCACGAATGGATCTCCGATGAGGCTACCAGAGTGTACCGCCCTCCCTGAAGTTTGCTGGAGGTCACAGGATGGCACATGAGATAGATCAAAGGGCGGCAGAGCTGAGGAGACCACTAGACACGGTCGGTGATGAAGGCCCGCTGGAGGCGGAGCTCTAGAACAGATATTGTTCCGAAGTCCGACGATTGAAGGGGACCTGCAAGTGGTTAGCAAGGTATGTAGGGCTTAGGGGTGAAGTAGGCAGAGCCTAGGGCAAGATCTCCTCCGCCTCTGGTGAGGGAGATGGCTTGGAGTGGATAAGGTTGTAGAGGAAGGAGGTGATAAGAGGATATGTCGAGGGTGATTGAGGTGCGGCAAAGCTCGAAGGGGGTTTGAATTAATGTGATGTGATGTGTGTGCATGCAAATAAAAATGAGAAATCAAGAATAAAGGGAGGTGGTAGGGGTACCTAGTCGGAGGAAGAATTGCGGGGGAGGGGAGGCCTATGCTGAGGTCATGAGGAGCTTAGGGTCGTCGCACTTCATGCTCGGTCAGAGCTTGGTATGCAATGGTGGATGAGATGTCGTGGCTTGGCCAGCAGGCCAAGGGTCGACACCATAGGTTGTAGTCATATAGTCAGAGCTCCATCCTTTCTCCCTCTGTCACGGGGAGGGGGAGAGCCCTAAGGGGGACCCCCTGTGTAGTGGTGGACCACCTGGGATGGAGGCTGAGTGGGGGTTTGTAAGGAGGGGCTCAGGCCGTTACTATGGTGGAAGGTGTGGATTGCAACGACCAACGTTGGCCGTAGAAATAGGATCTCGGGGGTGTAATAGTTGGGCAAGGATGGCAGGTCTTAGGGCTACGTGGGGGATGGGTTAGGTTGTAGAGTTGTGTTGATGATGATCGTGGATCTGATATGATCGATGTGTGGATTCCTAATACCCGGTCTTGGAGATCCTACAGTGTCCGACAAGTCGGATCCATCAATCGTTGTATCGGCTCCTCTCTTGGTACTCGGATATCAATCAACCAAATCAATTATCATCAAACATTGAATCAAAACTCATGGATGTGTATGTATAAGGAGATCATGCAAGTGTTTGAGTTATGAAATTTATTTAACTTTACATGAAATGTGTACAAGGCAAGCATGTAGAGTGTCGTCCATGGGAGCAAATAGGAATAAACTACAAAAATGAAACCCGACTCAAAGAATCAAGCACAACATTGTTGGTTCTGCAATTTAATTAGGTTCTTGTGTATTTTTCGTGGGTTTTTTATTTTTTATGATTTTATTTGATTTTAATTTTATACGTTTTTATGGATTTTAATTTTGCAAATGCTTTTTAATTATTAAAATATAATAATAAATATATAATAATAGATATATGTAGGAGAGAGATATATAAAGAGATATAAAGAAGTGTCTATTTTGATTTTTCAAGTATATCAAATAAAGCCAAAATAAACCAAATAAAATATTTTATGTTTTTTATATTTTTTCCCTATTTAGGGTATTTTTTATGATATATTAAAGCTTTTTTATGGATTTTTAAAATTTTAAATACACAAAATTAAAAGAAACGGAAAATATAGGAACTTTAAAAGGGCCTAAAAAATATATATATCAGATCAGAAAGGGCCCAAAGTGATTTTATATATATATAGAATTAAATAAAGAAAATTTCAAGCCTTAAAACATATTATTATAATTTTTTTACGATTTTTTATGATTTTTATAAGATTTTCAGTATTTTGTAATTTTAAGATTTTTGTTTTTATTTTTTTATGAATTTTGTATATGTGATAAAGGAGGTAAGATAACTTACCCTATTTTTTGGTGATTTTAGAACTGTATTTTAATTTTTATGATTTTTCAAAGTTAAAACGATAAATATAACTAGTTTTGTATTTTTTTATTAGAAAAATAATAATAAATACCTTAATAAAAATATGTTTGATACAATATCATATAAGGTATTTAAATTAATTTTCCTAAGATTTTTGGAGTTAATTAGGTAATTAATACAATTATAAGAAAATTAAGCAATTAAAAACAAAGCACAGGGACCATTTTGCAATTTAAGAAACCTCAAGCATGCATTTATAACAAATACAATAAGTGCATGGGCCTTATCATAAATTTCCTAATTAATTTCACAATATAGAAACGCCTAACAGAGGTATATATGTAAATATTTAAACATCTAGGGGCATCCAAGCAATTTTACTAAAAAAATATCAATTCAATATAGACTAGCAGGGACTAAATTGCAATTTTCAAAAGTATTCTTCAACTTTTCATGCAAGTCCACAAAATCCACATGATAGAATATGCAATTAACCCACAAAAAACTGTCACGTGGCACCGCACTTGAGGTGATGTGGCTTGGACCAAAAAGCAAATAGTAGAAAATTCATGGTTCCAGATGCAAATTATTCAAAAGTTTTGGAACTACGATTAAAAGTCAAAGGGCTAAAAAGTAAATAATAAAAATTGGAGGCGTTATTAAGTGAGTTACCCACTCCTTTCACATTGATCAATCGACCAGATGCACACCTTGTCCAATCCAAAGACCCAGATGGTCAGATAAGATCACCGTGCTTGGATCAACTTGTTGGATTGCGAGGACAACGCGATTCATCTCCGTGCTCGCAAGCCGCTTCTCTGACGGTCGGACTTGAGACAGGAGGTGTCTTTTCGTAGAGACTCGATCAACCACGCTTCAAGAGGTATTGCATTATACTTGTTGTGGTTATAGATGAAACGATCCAAGAATCGTTCTTGGATCATGTGGTTTCATCACATGAAATTTTTTAAATTCTGCTGCACCGAATAACTAGTACGACTAGTCGTTCTCCGTTGTATCCGATATAACGATCATGCTTCCGTGATGCGCTTGAGGATTTTTTCCATATCCTTCAGGAGGAGTTGAACCATATAAGAAAATCCAAAAAAAATGAAGAAAAATTAAAAGAACAAAAAGATAATAACAGCTAAGACCGAGCCGGCCAGCCAAGGAGACATCACCCCTAGCAGTCGATCCCATGCCTATCGACGAAGTCGATGTTTTGCTTTTTATTCTCTCCATGTAATGGATGATTTTACAATCATCACCCTTTCTAATCGTCCATTTATACAAGCTGATTCCCATGAACATGATGATTTTGATGCTCTATATATTCCTTTACCCGAGGCAATTAAAAAATAAAAAATAAAAAAATTGAAAATAACTTTGTCTGACCCAGAAGTCGTTGAAATATTGCAAAATATCTTTCTTGAAATATCGTTGTTAAAAGCCATCGAATGCATGCCTAGTGTGAAGAAAGGACTCAAAGAGGCATGTACATCAAAGTGTTAGTCCCGTAAGAACCGATGTATTTAAACTGAAAAACGCATCCTAACTATGGCTACTGTCAATACGATCAACAATCTCCCAACAAAGAAGAAAGAAATGGGAGCACCTTTGATCAAATGTGATATCTTCGATTAGATTTTTGAGTGAACACTACTTGATAGCGACTCTTCTATAAACCTCACGCTCACTTCATTCCTTAAGGAATTCGGGTTGGAATCGCTGAAATCAACCAGAATGATCTTTTAGTTTGCTGATCGATCAATTAAGCGACCCCCAGGTGTAGTAGAAGACATTAGCGTAATAGTGCAAGGTATGAAATTCTTAGATGACTTATTGTCCCGGACCTAGAATCCTTTGCACCATTACTCCAGACCCCAATCATACTTGGTCAATCATTCCTTCGAATTGTCGAAGCAGTCGTGGATTATGTGTCTGGAAATATCACCTTTTGCTATAATGGTGATAAGGTAACTATAGAGATGATCACAGAGCCTAAGCCAGCAGAGAACACATCTGAGAAAAGTGAACCGGCTGCACCTCATGTAACTGACTGTGACATTATTGATGAAATCAGAGAATAAAAATTGTCCTTGAATGATGATGAGACCCAAGAATTCCTCTTTCTATAGGAAAACATGTGAAGCACATTCAAACTTTATTCCGTTGCCGATGGGGAGACCTACTCCACTTAGCTTATCAAGTTGTTTAAATAATATCCATCCTACACCGAGAAAGAGGAAACAATTGCAGATATGTTTGAGGTTTTGCTATCTGAACCAAGAGTAACTGAGGTGAACAAAATATCATTGATAAATCATGCACCGAACACCAGCAACTTGTCAAAGGTTATCAAGAAGCTGATTCAAATCCAACCTGAATTAAAGCTACTTCTAGAAAATCTAAAATATGCCTTCCTTGCATGTAAGCCTAAGCAGCATCCGATCATCATCGGTTCATGATTGACTGTTGATCAAGAACCTTGCTTGTTAGAGGTTCTAGAGAAAATTGGAAGGATCTTGGTTGGAATACTCTGGATCTCTGAGGGATATATCTAGCATTGTGTTCGCACCACATTATTTAGAGGATGATAACAAGCTGTCTCACGAGTTTCAACGTAGGTTGAATCCTAATCTTCGAAAAGTTGTCATGAACAATATAATGAAATGGTGTGAGACTGGGTTCATTTATCCCATCTCCGATTATGAATGGGTGATTCCATTACACATGATCTCAAAGAAATTCGAGATCACGATGGTAAAAAATGACCAAGGAGAGGATATCCTGACCTGTGTACCTACGTCATGGTGCGAATGTGTAGATTATCGATGCCTAAATTCAATGACCAAGAAAGATCACTTTCCTCTACCCTTTATTAATCAGGTACTTGAAAGACCGGAATGGAAAGAGTTCTTTTGTTTCTTGGATGGGTACCCAGGTATAACCAATTGGCAATCGCTCCTGAAGATAAAAAGAAAACTACATTCACTTGCATGTTTGGTACCTACGTCTTTAAATGAATGCCATTTGGATTGTGTAACGCGCCCGCTACATTGCAGAGGTGTATGTTGGATGTGTTCGTCAACATTGTGGGTAGTTTTTTGGAGGTCTTCATGGATGATTTCTTGATCTATGGTGATAATTTTTATGCATATATTTCTCATCTAGATCAAATGATGAAGAGATGTTGTGAAGTGAATTTAGTGCTCTCATGGGAGAAGAGTCATTTTATCACCAATGGAATTGTTTTGGACCATGTAATCTCCAAAAGAGGTACAGAGGTTGACCCAACCAAGGTGGACGTCATTGCGAAACTTGAGCCACCTCAAGAACTGAAGTAATTGAGGTCATTTTTGGGGCATGTTGGATTTTACAAAAATTATCCAATAATTCAACAAGATTGCCCAACCTCTTATCGAGCTTCTAGGAAAAGCAATTGATTTCATGTTGATGAAAGATACTCCAATCCTACAATAAATTGAAAGATCTAATTATTCAAGCGCCTGTCCCACGCCACTCGATTGGTCTCTTTCGTTAGAGATCATGACAGATACTTTAGATTTTATTGTTGGGGTTGTATTGGGATAACATAGGGATGTATTGCCATATGCCATACATTATGCCAACAGAAAACTTAACGAGGCCCAAAAACATTACGTAGTGACATAGAAAGAGCCACTGGCAATGGTTTTTGCCACGACCCTGGATTCTGGGTCGTTAGATCCTCCCATGTCCGTATTTGGTTTCTCAGCGATAATTTATTTAGCAATCACAACTGACATTCAAAAACATACTGCAACTAAAAATTCTAGGAATAAATCATTCACCGCTGTTCCATTCACAAATCAAAGTTTACATGGTACATTGTCCTATTATAATCATTTACATGTACATCAGCTGGAAGGAAATTTACAAAAAGATTACCAATTACCTTATGGAGTAATGCTACTATTGTTGGCTG
Source organism: Ottelia alismoides (assembly GCA_037367405.1). Classification (NCBI taxonomy): domain Eukaryota; kingdom Viridiplantae; phylum Streptophyta; class Magnoliopsida; order Alismatales; family Hydrocharitaceae; genus Ottelia; species Ottelia alismoides. The sequence goes on from JAZKJV010003594.1 coordinate 428,430, forward strand.
GATGGCTACTGTCCCTAGGATGACTCTCTGATGTCTGTTGGGTTTTCAGAAAACATAGGAAAGAAATGAGCCAATGCTCAATAACGAAGAAAATAAGCATTGACCAAGCATGATATATGAAAGGTTCAACAAGCCAAATTATACATTTGTTCCTTAATTCCTTTTTTATTTTAGTTCCTATCTATTCTAATCCACGTTAGAGATTGGTTCTCTCCCCTCCATGAACCCTGAAGCCGTGGATACTCTGGGATTGGGGATTGCATTGATGCTTGATGAGCTTAGGCCGTCGCCCGTCGTCTCAACCAATCCTCCAATCCACCCTTGACAATATTTCTTTTATTAGCAATCCATGGTCCTTAGACCCTGCCACCTGTTCAATACATATGCAAACCATCATCGAGGACCCGATTGCTTAAAACCACATGCCATTTTCACCTTAATCTTTTTACCAACGGATTATTTCAAGTGTTATCGTAATCCAACCGCTAATCATACCACCACAGGCCTCTGCATGGCACGACTATGTCTTTTATCATTCAACCTGAAGATATTGACACCTGGCACACGCGTTGCAAATCATTCATTCATTTCGTGCGTACTTATCATAACACGACAATCATGTTCCATGTAGGTAGGGCCACACCAATACAGGTTAATTCCAATAAACCTATAGGTTGCATGCCCGACCTATAGTTCTACTCCCGATCATGCTTAACATAACACACAATCCTTTTCAGGATCAATTTCGATACACATCAATTCCGATGATGCAATTCCTCTACTAATCCTTCGATTTGCTTATTCATCAACATTGAGTATAAACTTATATATATATATATATATTAATTTATAAAAATATACTCATCTTTATGCTTATTTTAACTCCTAAACCCTAACTTTCCATGCAACTACATCAATTCGATGCTTAGCCATTATTTTAGTGGGAACCACAAAACAACTTTCATATTTTCTCAAAATAGTCAAATTAGAATTCTTGGTAGTGAAGAACATAAAATCAAGAATTTCAACGATCTCATATGAAAAAAAACCAATAGCAAAAGGTAGGATTCTGTTACCTAATTGAGATCTCTCTAGCGTATACAACGCTTTATCATGATTCATTTTTAGAAAGGACGATCTACAGCTCATGAAACGATCGAAATTTCACTTTTGAATCAAGAAAAGAGAAAACATGCTAAGGACGTGAAGAATGAACGAAGAATACGAAGAACATATTTTCCCTCATAATTTTAGTATAGCTTCCCCTTATATGAGGTGATATTTCTAGGTAAATTTCGGTAGAATTTCCCCTTATATCGGGATATATTTCTATGAAAATTTCAACAGAGTTTCCCCTTATATAGGGACATATTTCAAAATAAAAACTAATAAATCCCAGATTTATCAACATTATGTATATATATTATCTCTTTGAGTTAAGTAATTTACTAAAATTAAATAATAACTAACTTTAATAAACAAATAACCTATTGTAAATAATTAACCCTAATTATTTTATATAAATAAAAACATTATAATGCCTATATTTTGTGTGTTTCTTTATTATTAAAAATTAAACAAAAATCAGCTTAATGTTGTATATAATTAATCTAACATTAATCATTAAATAAAAATCCAAAAAACAATGAAAAAATAAATAAATAAGAAGTATTTTTAATACTTTAAAAATACATACAAAAATATAACTTTTTAAATACAATGTATTATCGCTTTGAGTTCTATATGAAAGTTGTAGATCTCATCGAGGTCTACAACTTTTATGTTGATGACTTTTTATTTCGAAATTTATAGCTATTTTATTTTTATTTATCTTTGTATTTTTATTTTCTCTTAATTCTCATTGGGCCATGTGGTAGCTTCAGATCATGCCACATGGCCCGACCCTTTTATCTCATCTGCCTCCACTTTTGGCCATATGATCATCCTAACTAGATGACCACTAACTGTTTATCCTCGCCCCTTCTAGGACCGTTTGATCGCCCTTCTATCGGGCAATCTGAGCCATTAGTCAACACCCAAGTATGAGCCGTCAGATCACAAGATCAGACAGTCTTGGCTCATTGTCAACCTCCCATCATCCACCTGCCAGACGATGCCTCCTGATCAACCTCCCATGTTTCTCAAGTTTTCATAATTTCTCCAGTAGATAAACCAAAAGTCCCATTGATCGTGTTGTTCCACACAAGGCTGGAACTTAATCGTTGAGGTGACTAACGAGAAACTTGGATCAATCAACAATTAAGCCACAATACGATTAAAGCAATAAATACAAAAAATGTGAAGTTAAAATTTATTATAATTCTACAACAAAATGTGTATAGATGTAAGTATGTGTAGAGGTCAAACTCAAGGAGCAAATGGTAGAAAGAGGGCAAAAAATGAATGCACACAAGAATTTGTCCTTTATCTCTTGTCCATTTTTATTATTTTTGTGGGTTTTTAATTTTATATTTTTAATTTTAATTTTATTTTATAATTTTGTATTTTGTTTTTGATTTTTTAATTTTATATTTTCTTTTTTATATTTTCAAATTTTGATATTTCTTTTTCTTTTAAATATATATATAGGATATATAAGGCTATATATACACATATAGATTTTAATATAGTTACAAATACTAATATATATATAAATAAAATCCAAAATAAAATTTTTATATATTTTAAAAACAAAAAATATCCCAAAAAAGAGATTTAATAAATACATGAAATTGATTTGAATGTTAAAAATATTAAACTAGATCTAAAATTATCCAAATCAATTTTAATATATATATAAAGAAAATTATAAAATAGAAAAATAGTTTTTTTAATAAATTTTTAGATTTATATGAAGATTTTTAGGTTTTTTCAATTTTTCAGCCTTTTCTTTTTCCATTTTTTATGATTTTTGGTCTGGAGTCAAAATATGATAAAATATACTAAATATAATTTTGTTGGTATTTTTAGATCTGTTTTTATATTTTTTTGGTATTTTCTACTATAGACAGGATAAAAAGACGCTCCTTTGGTTTTTAATAAATCGATAAAATGTCCAAAAATGCATAAATATGTGACATGAGAATACATGGCAAGAGGCATTTATCCCTATTTTTGCATATTTTAGGAGATTATTTATAAAAATTTGGTGAAATGCATAAAAATACATGTCCCAGTAGGGGAATAATTGTAACTAAAATAAAAAGTAAGGGCTCAGATGCATTTTTTCCCAAAAATATACGCGTAATTAACATTTATTAAACTATTTCACAATACACAAAAATGCTAGGGTCGACATTGCAATTTATCCAATCACGTAGGGACTGCATGTGACTAGACTGAGAAGGAGAAAAATGTAATATGTAATAAGTACATGGGTCGACCTACAAAATTCCCATTATTTTACACATAAAAATTTATTTACAACACTATTTAATAAATATAAAAAGGATGGGGTCAGATATGAAAATTACCCCATATACAGTACGCGGATGGATGGCTGGATGAGCGTAACTTAACACATGGCGTACGCTGGACGGAAGATAACCCTTCGACGATGAGCGCTCTGGATCAGATCTGGGGTATTCATCAACGACCGAGGTGTTGCATGATCGAACGGCTGGGACCAAACTGGACCCGCCTCCTCATCGTACGGTGCATAGCATGTCTCCAAGAACATGGAAGAACACAAGCGTGCTCTTCCTTGTTCGATCGATTCTTTGAGCTTCGAGGCTTCTCCTGTGATGCTGAGGTGCTCTCTAGGTTCCTGATGGCGATCCGCGTCTGATGGTGCCTCTCATGGTGTCCAAGACTCAACGAAGAGCCCTGGCGAGCCGATGGAGTTCCAGGCACCTAGAGTGGATTTGAGCCCAAAGGACTCCGTTGAGGGCACGACCTACACAGAAAGCAAACAAGGCCAAGAGGGTGGATGGGTCGTATGACGGATCTCCAACGAGTGAGGGAGGAGGGGATCGGTGAGCCAGATCATGGGTTGATATGGGTGAGTGAAGTGCGTGGGATGAAGTAGAAATTAGGGGAAGGTTATGAGGGTGGAAGGATGGTCAGGGAATAACGTTAGCAACGGTGGGACATGGCCGGAGCTCTAGAACTCTGGCAAAGTTAATCTAATTAACCTAAGCTAATTAACAAACTAACGCAAAATAAAAAGCATAAAAATGATCCTAAGACTAATTCTAAGCTAAACAGATGAAAAATGTAGCACTTACCTACTGACGAGGCATGAAGCAGTGATGGCCGGACTTGGCCGCCTGGGTGCACCTCCTCCTCCTCCAGCCGCTGTGGAAGCTCAGGGGACTCCCCCTATCATGGGGATATGCACTAGGCCGAGATCAAGGGGTTAAAGGATTCAGAAATGACCAAATTTTGAAGGGGAGGAGAATGTTTTTTCTTCATCAACATAATGGGGCACCCTTATTGACTGGATGAATGGCGAGATCGTGGCGTATGTACAAGGGATCCCAGATCCCGGCATGAATCATGATTGATTAGAGAGCAAATCCCGTGAAGGGATTGAAGACAATAGATGGATGGATCACGCATGAAAATGGCAAGAAAATGCGGGAAAACACAGCTCTGACGGGTCAGAGCACCTGATGGACGAGTTGATTTGTAGTCAACAGACGGGCGACTGCGATTGGTCCAACTCAACCTGCTAGAAGACAAGCCAATATATTTATTCACAAATAATTAATTAAAATTAGTAAATGATTTTTTTATTTTTTATTATAAAATAAAAAAATGTTTATTATTTAATGTAGTCTTTTAATATGATTTTTATTTATTTTTTTGATGTTATTTATTAGTAGGTAAATTTTAAGGGTATAAAGATACGTATATTTACCATATTTTGACCATTTTATTTTTATTTTGTATATTTTATTTTATCATTTTATTCTTTTATTTTATATATTTATAACTTATTTTTATGTACTTAAATATATTTTTAATATATTTTTATGATGTTATTTGTACTCTTAAATAAATAGGTAAGTTGATTATATAGGTATACTGACAGTATTTTATTTATGTATTATATATTATTTTATTTTAATGTGTTTTCTTGGATTTTAATTCCTCTTTATATTTTTAGTAAAATATAAATGATATTTACAGTAGTATAAAAATATAAGAGAATAAAAAATTAAAGATTGAAAGTCCCTTTTATTAAATTTATAGGTATTAACATAGGTATTTTGCCTATATATTAATATAGACTTATTTTATTTTGTGTTTTCTCTTTGATTTTATTTTGGTTTTAATATTTGTTATAAATAATATTTACAAAATTATAAAAATATAAAGTATAGAAATAATAATAAATGAATGAATTGAATATTTTGTTCGAGAATAATATACAATGAGGGTCCAAAACCTAAATTTCACACCTTAACTCCAAATATTATGAAACCACCTTTATTAAATATCTTATGAAAAGTTAAATACAATTAGAGGATTTTGATACATTTTTAGTTTTTATTTGGGATATATGGCTCTGTGAAGTTGGAATTTTGGCTTTTTATTTTGTTATAAAAAGTACATTATGTGTTATTTTTGTGCAAACTGAATTTTGTATTTTTATTTACATTATTAATACAACTTTCATGTACAAAGTTTCTTGATTTGATGTATAAATAACAAAGAATAAAATATGTGTAAAAAATGCTTTATCGAATGAATAAAATAATGGGGGGTTTTATTGTATTCTTGGACCTTATCCCCCTACTTTATTCCTTGTCGATCAACTCAATTCTTGACTTGGTCTCAGGATTTAGGATCATAAATATCTTCGGCATTTTATTCTTTCTCTTTTCTTCTCTTTATTATATAATTTTGGCATTAAAAACCATATTATTTACAAAATAAATGCAATAAAAATTGAATGCTATTTTGTATAAATTGATGTTATTTACATGCATTCGCTAGGGTTTTTAAGGCTAAAATGATATAATAAAGGTGATGAAATGGAGATTCATCACCCCTATACTTGCCTTTGCTAGTCCCTAGCAGACACTAATGCAATAAGTACAAAAAGAATCAAGAAAAAAAGAAAATAAAAGAATAAATAGGATTGATTTTCATTATTAAACTTGTCTTTACAAAATCAAAGTTTGGAGCTTAGGTTAGACCTTGATGTGAGAATGTATGTGGAACATGGTCGGGAACCAAATTTAAAACGCAACAGCCTTCCAGAGTCACGGAACGTGGTTCAAACCACCTCAATAGCCATGTCAGAACTAGCCTACTTCATACGCAAACCCTAATGATTATGAAGCTGACTTCTTCAGAATGAGTAATAGTGGCTCCCTCCAACTGAAATGACAAAAGAACTGACTTCTTCAGAATGACAACCCAATGATTCCCCATTCCAGAAACTCTTTACTCGAGGAGTGGAGTATTCCCTTCTAAGTTGGCATCCGATTCAAGAGGAGGGGGTGAAGAGAAGAATGGATGGTAGCCAGTGTAGCTACCTATCCTAGGATGCATGAATAGTGTAGTCAAGTCATCCAGCTGCTGGCTCACGTGGTATAACTTTGATGCTCAAGCTTGCTTATTGTCTATACAACATATATACATTTACCGATAATCATTTTATTTTCAATCATGCCTGTCCACTTTTTTGGAGTTTTTTCCTTTTTTTCTTTCTTTTTTCTTTTTTTTTTTGAAATACTATATACAACAACATTTACATAAGGAGTTTTTCCTCTTGAGCCAAAATACTCTCCCTCTTTTGAAGCTTTATTGCAACCCACACTCTCCTGTCTTTAGACCTCATGGAAACTGGATTGGTTTGGGTTGCACTTCCCTTCCTAGACGAGGACGAATGTTTCCACTCGTGTGCATCTCAGAATGAAAAATCCATTCCCCTCACCACTCCAACTGAGTAGAGCCAAGTGAAAGGTGCAAGTGTCCAAGTTAGGTCACGACCGACAAGAGTCATGTGTATGTCTCGAAAACTTCTTGTTAGTCAATTGAGGTGACTTGAACCCAGCCTTGAGATCCCAATGGACCTGAAGTACTTTAAATCAAGTTCCCATAAGATTCCAGTGAAGTTAGGTGTAGTAAGGTCCAACCAAGCTTCAATCTTTGACTTTAATTGAACTAGTTCAATCATCAAGCTCAATCTGAAAAAAATATGATTGCTATGCAAATGTTATGTACAATGATGCAAAGAATGATGCATTTTTTTTTCAAAAAAGAATTCTAAAATAAAAAGAATTTATGCACACAAAGTATAAAATACGTACAACTATTTACACGGGCGTGCCTCTTTTACTTATTTACAAGAATTAAGAATTAAAGGATTTAAAGGTTACAAATGTTATTTATTTTAAGTATATATACAATTGGTAAAGAATTTTATTTATATTTATATATATTTATTTTTATTGATGCATTTATTCCTCAAATTTATTTTCAAACAATTTTGAAAACTATAGTACAAAATAGTTTTTGCAATTATTTACAAATATTTGAAAGCCATTTTGCAAAGATTTTTCAAATGGTATACATAAGATTTTCAAAATATTTTTACAACCATTTTCAAAATCATTTGCTAATAGGTTTTCAAAACTTTTATTTCTTACAAAGAGAAGAATTTTTACAGAGGAAAACATTTTTATAAAGGTTGAAAACATTTTAAAAATTTTTCCAAACGGATTAAATCATTTTTCAAATCATTTTGCAAAAATATTTTTAACCTTATTCATTAATCAGTATATATAAAAAGAATTTGAGGAAAAATGCATTTTGTTATTAAATGAATTAATGAATTGTATACTCATATATAGTATCTTAGCCATATTTATTATTAATACGAAAGTACAAGTTATGGCTAAAGTATATACAGAGTATATACGACCCCCCTATACTTAGCTTGAGCTATGTCCTCGTAGATCGAAAAGAAAAAGAGAAGACATAACTCATACTAAGTATAGATAGCCTATATTACAACGACTGAATAAGAGATGAAAGAATGAAGCGATAAATGAATCAGAAGTTGACCTTCCCCCTATAATCAGGATTAAAGAATCCTTAGTATAACATACTATACACAACGCAGGGAGGGACAAGGGTGGGAATAAACAGATCACAGCTCGGTCTGTCTCCCTCTATACTTAGGGTGAGATATCCCTAAGTATAGTAGAGAAAAATCAACAAGAGTGGAGATGGTGGAGGGAATCAAAGAATGAAAGAATCAGGGTGCAGCCCCTATACTTAGTACAAAGTACATCTCAAGTAAAGAGAACTGACAAAAAGGGGTGATACCTTTCTGTAGAAAAAGTAAAATGAAATGGAAAAGAAGAAATGAAGAAAAGAAGAAAAGAGAAATGAAGATAGAAGAGAAGATCAGAGAGAATGTACACATCACTCCCCTTATACTTAGGGTAAAAGATCCCTAAGTATAAGCAATGACACGATGAAACATAATGGAGAAAGAACAAGACAGTGTGTAACCCCCTATACTTACGACAAGGTACGTCCTAAGTATAGATACACATATATGGTAAAAGATCTGGGTTACACATGACATACTAGAGAAGGAAGGAATGTAACACAAAACACGTATAAATAATAAGGAAAGAATGGTGAAGTACATGATGGTATCTGGTAAGCGAATATCGTACTCTTGTCATCGTCTCCCTGTGAGAACGGTGATGCAATCAGAAAGTGAAAAGACACCCGAGTATACAATCAAGTGGGTGTCAGCTACCGAGGACAACATATAGAAAACTAAACCAGGGACCGGTAGCATGAAGTAGATCGTCGGCTCATAAAGAAGGAATGATGGATGATGAATACTCATTCATCACTCTTTATTCTTTTATTTTAGCTAAAAATCTTGGCAAAATACCATGTAGATAGCTGTAAATACAGTAAGTTACCAATAAGCATGCTTTTGTTAAAAATCAATATTAAGCATGTATTTGTGCAAAAATAAAAGAATAAAGAAAAATAAAGAAATATTTAGAATAAATATGGAGTGACCTAAACCCAAGAGAAGGCCCAATATGGGCCTGATCGCCAAATAAAATAAGTAGAGAGAGATAGGGCCATTCAACGTTTGTGAATATTCCTTCTTATATGTATATATTTAAAAATATGTTTCTAATCCCTTGTATATATTCTTAAAAATAAAACAAAAATTAGAAAAATAAAAATAAAAATAATTTCTCTCTCTACAACCTTGTACATATTACATGTATATATGAACCATACTTCTATTTATTTAACACTTGTAAATAGCCAATAAAAACTAAATAAAAATTATTTGGTACTCTAAATTTTATGTTGTAAATAAATAAAATATAAAAATAGGGTATTTATACAAAAATAAGAAAATAAAATTAATTATATAAAATACCTAGGTATTTTATACCTGCAAATAATATAATATATTGTATATACCATAATTATTTTTTCATAAAAATAAATAAAAATCGCTAAAAAAGTTTGAAAAATAATAAACCTTTTTTTATTTTGAACATATTTTAAAATAAAATCGTTTTCTATTTTTAAATTATTTTACGAATAATTTTGACCCTGCTGATTTCTTATTGGTCAAAAGGGAACGTTGACCTTGGTCAACTGCCCCCTTTGGACCGCAACCTTCGCGGATCCGATTTTTGCCTGATCTTCGTTGATTTTTCCTGAACCGATCCGTTCACCATTTCCCTCGATTGGATGGTTCGAGTACCGAGGAATGATCCACGATTCTCGCCCGATGTCACCTTTAGGGATCTGTTCCTCGGATTGCGCACCCTTGCTCCCATCTTCTCAGACCCTATTAGGTACATAGCCTCCTGGAGCCGCAACTTCTTCTGCATCTTTGGCCGCCCCTCATCTTCGATGACCTCCATCTCTTCATATGAGTATCAGCTTGCGTTAGAGAGTGCCACAGCGAGGATTCGAGCGTTGGAGCCTTAGGTCCGGCGTACACTCCACCGTGCTCCGCGCAAGGCGAGGTCAACCTCTGGACCCGTCGCTCCATCGAGGCCATGACCCCCGGAGGTCCCGACCTCCAGCCTAGATGACTCCGCCCATCAGGTAGCTTATTTTAGTCTTAGCCGCATTAGATTAGAGTTTTTAGGTTTTAGTCAACCTTAGTCGTGCATCTCCGTTTGCCGTTGTCGGACCCTCCTTCCATTGCTCCGACGACCTGACCACCCTTCATCGGCCTTCTCCCCCCCTTCTACGCCCCATTCGTCACCCCGATTCGCCCAGGACGGGGATTGAACCCTCCTCTTCCTTTGCTTCCGCCGGAGGGCCATGCTCCGCCTTGCCCTTCACCCATTTCGCGTACTAATGGGTCGAGACACTTTGCCCTCTACCCAGTGATTCATCTGTGCATGTGTGGACGCCAGAGAACCTCATCTGGAGGTTCGGGATTTCAGAGCACAGCAGCTCCAGGTCCCTCGCATTGCCGGGATATTTCAGATGTCCCCGGCCTCATCGGAGCATACCAGCAGCTGCAGATCATCATTAGCTTCCTTTTCCCCATCCTAGTAGCCTCGGAGGACGCTTCATCCGCACGTAGCCGCCGGTCAAAGCTTGCCGAAGGCGAGTTCTCTGCCGTTCTTCCAGGAGCTGTCCCGACCGTCCGATCAGGCGCATCCCCAGTACTAATCCTAGCCATCCATTCACCAGGAAGCCCCGATCGTCTGATCCATCTAAGGATCCTCTACTAGCCATCCATTGCTGAACCGGTATCGCCCACTCACAGCCGTACGATCAGAAGTGGATATCCTCGACCGTTGGATCGCTACTAATAAGGGTATTTGTACTTAGGCCCTTTTCACTTTTTACATTTATTTCTTAGTCTTGTAAATATTTTCTGTAGTTGTTTTTATTTTGGATAATTTGCACTTAGGACCTTATACTTTCAGATTTGCACTTTAGTCCCTCTATTTGAGCTTCACGTGGTCTGTCATGTGCTATCTGGGTTATTTGCATATGTTTACCTGAACTTCATGGTTGTTAATGAATGAATGTTTATAAATAGGATTTACATTTATACCCTTGTGTGACTGGCTCACGTGTGATTCACGTGCAGCGTGGACTTTTAGCAAAATCAACCCTAAACTTCCACGTGTTACTGCTTGGCTGAGAACTTTCTACTAATTGCATTCAGGTCCCTGTGTGCTGTGTGCCTTGTGGTTATTTTAAATAAATAGCAAATTTCGTCCAAAATTTATGAAAATTTCGATTTCTATAAATTTTTAGGTCCATTTTCTTTTCTTTTGATATTTTAAAATTGAAAAACCATAAAAATTGTTTCTGTCCAATTTTGAAAATCAACTAAAAATATTAAAATCCTTTAAAAAAAATCCAAAAACATTATTGATTATTTGTTTTGTTATGTTTTTACTTCTGTCTAATTTTCATTGCATTTGGATTTATAAAACCCTAAAAATTGCAAAACATTGAAAATATTATAAAAATCATTAAAAATTCAGAAAAATCAAAAAAAATATTTTCTTCTTCTGTAGTTAGTTTTTAGTCTATAGTTTTACATAAAATTACTGTTGGGATTTTACAGGCATTTTAAGTATTTTTAACTAGCCTTTAGATCTCAGTGGTATATTGTTTTAGCATTTTTGACCTTATTTCATTTTTAGAAAATCAACTAAAAATCAGAAAATTCTAAGAAAAATAACAAAACACTTGAATATTTATAAAAACCAAAATATTTTTATTTAATTTTCTGATCATTTTTGGTGTGTTATATAATTGTTTGTGTTAGTTTTTGGTTGAGATTTCTTACCCTTTTTCTTAATTTAAAAATTACAAAAAATTTGAAAAAAACCCAAAATCCCACTTTTTATTTATTTCCTTTATTTTTATTTAGATTTTCGACTACTCGTAGGTTTTACCATACCGTGCTCTTGTGTTCGACCTTGTAGCTATACTAGGTAAAATAAAATAGCGAGACCGCTACATTTGCCTGATTTGTTGATTTTTGCTTTAGGTGGTCTTTGTTTTCTTGATCGAGCCCGATCTGAGAGGTTGAGGTCGCAACGACAATTGATACCTTCTTACCTTAGTCGCTCGGGTCGCTCATCAGAATGGCGCCGTTGCCGGGGAGCACGGCTTAGTAGTCAACTTTCTTTTTCTGGCTTTTCTTTGTTTTTCGGCTTTCTTTTATTTCTTTTAATTGTTTTCTTTTCTTTTTATTTTTATTTTTATTATTTTTATTTGTGTTTTTATTTCTTTTCTTTATTTTTGTTTTTATTATTACATTTATTTTATTTTATTTTGCATTATTATAATAATCGTGGATTGACACATTTCTGTTTGATTTTCCTTGCGAGGGCCTGACGATCGAGGGCGGCTTTCTTCAGGAAGACAACACACCTGGGGACTTGGAGGTGGCTCTTTCTGCATAGAGCCGCAGGAGAGCGTGAGGGAGGGAGAGAATGAGTGTGGGGAGAGTTTAGCTTAGGTTTAGCGTAGTTTTTATTTTAGCTTACTGCTGTTGTAATAATACAGAACCAGGACACTCAGAGACTCTCTATCAGACTCGGTGATTTTCGGGGTCTGTTTCACCGAGCACCGGTGTGATCGGGGGACCTCACCGTGGTTTTCGTCGTTTTTCATTTTATATCTTTTATTTATTTGATTCTCGAGGATTTTAGCCTTAACTTTAGGATTTTCTCTTGCCTTGTGACGTAATTCTTAAGGCCCAACCCTAATTACATTTCTGCACCTATAGATCGTAATTGGACCTTATTAATTAAATCACTAATAAAAAAGTTAACTGGATCACTTGAGGGGTCACGTGCCACTAGAGGTCGTATACATCGCTGACAGGATCCGTTGTGGTGGACACCGATCGGCATCAGAGACCGGACCCCGATCCCTCTCGTTGACCCGTTAGCTATTGTGCTTTACGATGTAGAACTATCTTCTTAAGGTTGATTTCCTCATTGCATCATATAGATAGGTTTTATTTCTATCATTTCAATTATGCGCGGATCACTTTGCATGTAGAGTGCTGGAGGCAAGGTATGCATTTCTTACTCGGCATGCATCATCGTGTTTAGTTGCGCATCAGCTTTTTCGTCTTCTCCCCTATTTTTGGACTAAATTAATAATCAGGAGAACCGAAAAATTCGTTAGGCATTGTTTGTTTTTGAAAAAGATCTAAAAAACAAAAAACTATAAAATTGGGACTGTTAAGCAAACTTGACCTTAAAATACACTTCACCAAAAATATTTGTCTTGGGAGAGCAATCCCTCCTTGTATGGTTTGGATGAGCGAGAGAGTGACCTGCACCCTAGGCTAGAGCCACATCCAACCCTTCTTCAGACTACTGGTCTCGGGTTAGTCGTTCTCCAGTGAGGATCGCTCCGATCTCCGGTAAAGTTGGGTCGCGATATCCTTAACAGAGTGAGTCGATCGGGTAGCCGGTAAAACAGTCCATGACTTGTACTAGATGGGAAAGATCTAATATTGGATCAGGACAGTCTCCTAGAGGTGTTGGATTTCCAACAACTCGCTTAATCGCTCTAAAGACTGTTTGGTCACCTAATAAAATTGACAAAATAAAAGATCAAACCTTTACGATCGTCAGCTCTGCGTGCGTAGGTGAATCGGGAGTTTTCTTGACCGATCTTGTTTGCTATTCAGATCTCATCCGCCTTTTTCTCCTCCATCTATCCTCTTTATAGTCATTTATCTTTCTCCCGCCCACCCTCCCTTCAGTTTTCTTCTTCTCCCTGTCTATCCCTGGATGATGGATCGCCCTCCTTTCCTGCCGACTCTTGCGGCTTTCCCATCTTATTCCCATCATTCCAGTCCACTCTCGAGGGAGGTCGGAATTCCGACCAACCTTCCATCCTCTCCTTCCCTTTCCCATCATTCTTCTGGGCATGATGTGCTAGACGTCCGTGGATATCAGACTGACCAGATGCGAGACCCGAGCGATTTCATTGCTGGGATGAGAGTGCACTCCATACTCGATCACAGAGAGAAGACGCAAGTTTCAGACACCTCCGACGACAGGATGATGGATGAGAAGACAGACAAGGAAGCTCAGTCATCTTCTACATTCATTCACTTCATTCTAGATTTGGAGTTCATTCAGAGACTGCTGAAATTCCTCAGGGGAGGTGCACGAGGAGCCATATCTTCATTTGTCCGAGTTTGAGGAGTTATGTGCAACCCAGATATATTCAGATGCCACTTCTAAGGAGTGATGTTGAAGACCTTCCCATTTTCACTTCAGAGCAGAGACATGAGATGACACAGACGTTTGGGAAGGAGATTTGCTACGTGGGGAGAGTTACGCTTAGAGTTTCTATAGAGATATCATCCCCAGCATAGAGCAGATATGATGCGATCTTTCATCATGGATTTTTCAGTAGATCCCCAGGAGCCATTGCATGATTCGTGGCTAAGGTTTCTTGACCTCTTGAGGAGATTTCCATATCATGGACTTTCATCGACCGACCTTATTGAGATCTCCATGAGGGGGATGACCGCTGGTCAGATTGCACTGGTGGTTACCTCGTGTGATGATTCACACCACAGTTCCGATATTGATTCACTTGCTGCCATCTCGAGAGCACTTTTAGAGATTCCATCTTCATGAGATACATTAGTCGGGACAATACACGAGGATGATGCAGTACCAGTTGGGTGTGCTACACTCTATGAGGACACACTTACTACACAACAGATTGAGGACATGGATTTTGCTGCAGTACATACGATGGATGACATGACTGCCACAGTGGAGGTTCTGACCCAGAGACTGCTCGATTTCCCGTTGGTCTTCCAGCTAGAGTTCCAATCAGTCCCATACTTTTCAGTTGACGAGTCTTGGATATCAAAATCTTCTGATATTCCAAGAGATGGAGGAGCCCACGCTACTACAGTAATCAATCCAGACGTTTCAATGTCCATTTCCAGACTATTCAGCTTCTACTCTACAGAGGTACTTCTCTGATTTAGACAGATATCAGGACTCAGCCCAGTAGCCGAAGCTCGAGGCGAGACACCACTTTGAGATGACAGATATAGAGACTCTTGTATTTGAGCTTTTTGTCCTCCAGTTTGATGATACATGTGCCTTTTATGAGGACCAGATGATAGCCAGCACTGTCGCAGCTCGAGGATCAGTTTCAGATACTTCTACAGCTTCCACGTTGTTGACAACTACCTTTTCCTATTTCCATATTATTCAGAGGCAGACTTTAGCTGATGACGCATTTTGGTGCAAGGAGTGGGTGCTTATCAGTAGCGCAGATTCCTATTTAGATTTAGATCATCCCTTTCTCACTGATGATCCGGCATTACTCCCCAAGGGTTATCTGCAGGAGGATGCCCCAGACAAGGCGTACTCAGTTTCACTTTCCGAGAGTGTATCCGATTTGTCGGATCATGAAACTGAGTCTTTTGATCTTTCTGAGTCTGAGATGTCTTGCCTCGACGACCCTTGCGAGGATAAGCCAGTCTTTGAGATATTCGATGATGTCTCCCACATTTCTTCATTATATGCATCGGATATTGGTTCTGTTAGTAAGACTCTTGATCGAAATCTTCCATATCTGTCCGAGATGGTGATTAACGTGGAGGATTCCATGACTGATCCTTCTTTCTCCACGTTCGATTTCTTCGGCTCTACACTTCCACTCCATTATGATCTTGAGCCGATGATGTCATTTGTGCTACCAGATCCTGATTACATCTTCCCATATCCTAGCCTAGTACAGACACCCGCCTGATTGCCTACTTGGGTGTCTTCGTTTACATGATTGATTTCATCGTTGTTCATCTACCGTGACTACGACGACAGTACGACATTCTCCTTACAGATGCCGTTCTGAACCTTGATACTTCATTGTCCTAGCACTTGCACCCAGCTAGGAGCGTAAAATCTAGCGCTTGTTGAGAGGCACCTCAACATTGTACTCTTTGTATATACGTGTTTTGTCTTGACTTGTTCCTTGCTTCTTCCATTTTTGATTTACACCCCAGGTCTCGTTTAAGATTATCTTTGATATACTTAGGATGTACCTTATCCTACGTATAGGGGGGGGTGTAAACACTGAGTTGTTCCCTTTCATTCTGTTTCATTACTCCTGTTGTTGCCTTTACATAAGGATCCTTCACCTTAAGTATAGGGGGAGTAATGTCATCCTTTCCATCTTGTATATATTTGTCTTCATTTCTGCTAACCATCACTTGTCTGCAACCTCTGTTTTGCTGCCTATACTTAGGGATATTTTACCCTAAGTATAGGGGAGGTAGACGTTGTACATTCTCCCACTCGGATTTCCCTTTGTGTACAGCCTACTGTACTTAGGATTACTTCATCCTAAGTATAGGGGGAAACCCCCGAAATTCTTTTCCATTCTGTTCTTTTATTCGTCTTTGTAGTATAGTCTTCCTTTTCACTTTCCTATACTAAGCACGAGTTATGTCTTCTTCATCGCTCTTGATTCACTCTGAGGACATCGTTCGAGCTAAGTATAGGGGGTGTCGTATATAGTTCCTATATACTTTAGCCATAACTCGTACTTTGTGTGAGTGTGTAAATAAATAAAATGGCTAAAACCTGTAAAAACCCATAAAAATTTAAAAATTCTTCTTGTACATAAAATTCTTTATTGCACATACATAGCTATTTACAAAACTATTTTTGTAAAAATGTTTGTAAAAATATTTTGTGTAAAGAGGTTGTAAATATTTTGATATCAAAATTATGTATATAGCATAAAAGTTTTGTAAAATGTTTGAAAAACAAAAAGTTTGCAAAAAACCTTTTTGTAAATGTGTGTAAATATTTTGCAAAACTTCTGCATTCATGCATACATATATTTTTTCAAACATTTTCAACAAATTTGCACATTTTCAAAAATTTGTACAAATTGCATCTTTGTAAATATTTGTACAGTTTTTCTGAATCATAATTGACATTTAAACTAGTCTGGAATTAAATTGAAAAATGGAGCTTGGTTAAGATCTTAATCCACCTAATTCTAAGAGGAACCTTATAGGGATTAGGGTTGAGACTTTTCAGGTCCATGGTGACTTAATTCTTTGAGTCCACTAGGCTGTAATCACATGTCATCTTGATGAGACTAAGTAGAACACTTAACAACACACACATGACTCTCACAGACAATGGCTTTACTTGCACCATCACTTTACACCTAGCTCTCCATAGATGAGGTGGTGAGGAGGCAGTCTTCTTTGACTTGGGGTAGCATATGAGGGTAGTACTTCTAGGCGGAACCTCTCTTCTTCTTTTAGTGAAGGAAGTGCGTCTCAACTTGGTCTGGTATCAGTGAGGTCTAAAGACAGGAGTTGTGGGTTGTGATAAAGCTTCAAAAGAGGGATAGTCTACTGGCTCAAGAGGAAAAACTCCTTATGTATATATGCTGCACCTTGTAGATATATTGTACAGATACACATCAAAGAAAAAATTTGCAAAAAGAAAAACTCCAAAAAAGTGATGGGTCTGATAGAAAATGAAATACCCACCGGAGTGTATATAGTCCAATAAAGCAAAGCTTGTGTTACCCATGCCCATCTCATGAAGCTTGCAGCATGGAGACTTAGCTACACTGGTTGAGCTCCCAAGGATACATGGCTACATTGGTTATGGTCCATTCTCTTCTTCCTCCTCTTCTTGAGCCGATTGAACTTGAACTTAGAAGGGAATACCCTGCTCCTCGAGGAAAGAGTTGCCAGACTAGGGTAATAGAGTTACCTTGTTGAGGGGGGTTGTTACTTTGCCATTTCTGATGTGGGGAGCTACATATCACTTACACAGTACAAGAAAAGATTCATGGTCATTAGAGTTTGTGTATGTAGACTTGTTCTGATCTAGATTGTTGAGGAGTCTTGACTATAGATTAGCAGGACTTAGAGGTTGTTGAGTTTTAAATCTAAGTCCAATTAAGGTTCTGACAAATTAATAATCCAAAGATCTAACTTAGCTCCATACTTCAATTTAATGAAGACACGTTTAATAATCAACCTTGGTTCATCTTTCATCTTCTTTTTCTTTTTCTTTTCCTTTCTCTTTTCACTTCTTTTTCAAATAAGTGTTTGCTAAGGGACTAGCAAAAGTAGAGTATAGGGGGGTGATGAATACTCATTCATCACTCATTTATTCTTTTATTTTAGCAAAAAATCTTGGCAAAATACCATGTAGATAGTTGTAAATACATTAAGTTACCGATAAGCATGCTTTTGTAAAATATAAATAATTAGCATGTATTTATACAAAAATAAAAGAATAAAGAATACAGAAAAAGAAGGAAATATTTAGAATAAATATTGAGTGACCTAAACCCAAGAGAAGGCCCAATATGGTCCCTGATCGCCAAAATAAAATAAGTAGAGAGAGATAGGGCCTTCAACCTTGTGAATATTCCTTCTTATATGTATATATTTTATTTTCACAAAAATAAAAATAAAAATATGTTCTAATCCCTTGTATATATTCCTAAAAGTAAAACAAAATTAGAAAAATAAAAATAAAAAAAAATAATTTCTCTCTCTACAACCTTGTACATATTACATGTATATGAATCACACTTCTATTTATTTAACACTTGTAAATAGCCAATAAAAATTAAATAAAAATTATTTGATGCTATAAATTTTATGTTGTCAATAAATAAAACATAAAATTAGTGTATTTGTACAAAAGTAAGAAAATAAAAATAATTATATAAAGTACCTAGGTATTTTATACTTGTATATAATATAATATATTGTATATACCATAATTGTTTTTTCATAAAAATAAATAAAAATCACTAAAAATAGTTTGAAAAATAATAAACCTTTTTTATTTTGAACATCTTTAAAAAATAGATTTCTATTTTTAAATTATTTTACAAATAATTTTGACGCTGCTGATTTCTGATTGGTCCAAAAGGGAACGTTGACCTTGGTCAACTGCCCCCTTTGGACTGCATTCCTTCACGGATCCGGTTTTTGCCCGATCTTCGCTGATTTTTCCTGAACCGATTTGTTCACCATTTCCCTCGATTGGATGGTCCGAGTACCGAGGAATGATCCATGAATCTCGCCCGATGTCACCTTTGGGATACTCTCCTCGGATTGCACAACCTATTTCCCATCTTCTCGGATCTTGCTGGGTATATAGCCTCCTGGAGCCGCAACTTCTTCTGCATCTTTGGCCACCCCCTTGTCTCTGATGACCTCCATCTCTTCGTATGAGTGACAGCTTTGCGTTAGAGAGTGTCGCGAGGCGAGCTCAGGTCGAGCGTTGGAGCTTAGGTCTGGCGTACATTCAGTCGTGCTCCGCCGCAAGGCGAGCTCAGCCTCTGGACCTGTCGCTCCATCAAGGCCATGACCCCCGGAGGTCCCCGACCTCCAGCCTAGACGACTCCTCCCATCATGTAGCTTCATTTTAGTCTTAGCCATATTAGATTAGAGTTTTTAGGTTTTGGTCAACCTTAGTCGTACAGCTTCGTTCACCGTTGTCGGACCCTCTTTCCGTTGCTCCGACGACCTGACCACCTTCATCGCCCTTCTCCCCACCTTCTATGCCCCTTCCGTCACCCCGATTCGCCCAGGAACGGGGATTAAGCCCTCCTCCGTCGTCGCTTTGCCGAAGGGCCACGCTCCGCATCGCCCTTCACCCATTTTGCGACTAATGGGTCGAGGCACTTTGCCCTCTACCCAGTGATTCCTCCAAGTCAATCATGGTCTCAGAAATATATGAAAAGTGAAGAACATGAGACTCTCCCTATGTAGAATGGTATCTGGTGGTCATAAGATCAGAACGTCATAGGGACATCGAACATCACAAGACATGGCTCAATCCTTTGAGCATCCTCAAGGTGAGCAGACTCATATGAGTAAGTGATCTCAGAATAATAAAGAGACTCAGATCCATGCTCCAACACAGAGGAGACACAACCAGAGAGGAGACTGAGTACACATGTTAGAAGACTTAGCTTCGTGCTCCACCAGATAGGAGACAACATAAGTGAAACCGAGTACCTACAAATTGATGTATCCTCCCGTAGATAACCTTCGGGGAGCGATACGAAATAGTCAATGAATAATCAGTTAGAGCTCACCCATGCGAGGATCGTCAAGGTGAGTGGACTCAAAGGAGTCAGATCCATAAGACGGATCATCGGAAATGGTCTCAGTAGGTGACCGATCAAATACCAACTGAAGAGACCGACATATCGAGAAAGTGTGGCAACGTCCCCGCAGATAACCCTCGGGGAGCATAATGCCAACTAAGCATGAAATAATCATAAGAATAAGGCTCATCCTTGCAAGGACCGTAAAAGAGAGCGGAATCTGGAGAGTCAAAACCAATTGGTCCCATGGTCCAATAGATCAGATATACATCAAGGCAATGAGACTGATCGTATATATCAGATGACACGATTCTGTGCCCCGCCAAGTTGGAGACACAATCAACCAGTGGAACCGAGCGTAAATAATGTGTTGCATCCTCCCGCAGATAGTCCTTGGGGAGCAATGCAAACTAAGTAGTGAGTACCAGAACAAATCTCAACCTTGCGAGGATCGTCAAGGTGAGCGGATTCAAAGAAGTCAGACAGATTGGTCTTGGTAGATGACAGATCGGCTACCCAACAGAAGAGACTGAAAGATCGAGAAAGTAACATAGCCTCCCGCAGATAACCCTCGGGGAGTACTATGATCTAGGCAGTTAATAATCAGAATAATGAGACTCATCCTTGTGAGGACCGTCAAGGAGAGTGGACTCAAAGGAGTCGGACAAATAGGTCTCGTGCTCCGACACATCGGATGCACAATCAGACAGTGAGACCTGGTAACATATATCAGATGACTCGGCCTCGTGTTCCATCAATATGGACACACAAGCTGTGAATGAAATCGAGTACCTAAAAGATGTTGCATCCTCCTGCAGATAGTCCTCAGGGAGTAATGCAAACTAGGTCAATCAAATCATGGGAATGCTGGCATCAAATCTCAGGTCCTCAAAATGATCAATCATAAATCCTCAGTCGGAGGGCATAAGATCATGTAAGGGATAAGAGATAATCACATCAGTGACAATACAATCCCTCAAGTCAATCCAAGTAGCTGAGATGGCTCAATATGTAAGCAGAGATCCTATATGTGCTACAAGTGGATGAAAGAATCAGGAGATGGAGAATGGATTGCTCGAGGAGATGAGTGAAATCATGTGGGTTCCCGGACACCGTCGCTCTAAAGTACAAATCAAGATAGTCAATCAAACCTCTAAATCAAGATGGGAGGAACCGTGGAAAAGATCGTCTAATAATAACTCATGAAATCATCATCAAATCATCAAAATGCATCACATCCTCAATTCAATGTGCATGATCAAAATTCTGCAAATAAGAATCACACCTGGTGCTTGTGCCAAAAATGAAAATCCTCAGTAGTATCTATGCACATATCAAAGTCAAATCCACCAAAAGTAGCATGCCAATCTTAACATCCTCACAATCCACACGGCTTACTCAAATAATCGATGTAGAACATAAACCTCGATGCAGGCTCTATCTACAAGCGTAGCATTCCCATGTAGATGAAGGGATGATACGGAGGGAATGAGGAGGGTGGGTGAGATCAAAGTGAACATAGACAAAATTGTGATTCAAGGAGAGGGTCTTCTTGAACTGGACTAGTGATGGTTGATATGGGCAAAGAAGATAGCCGCAAAATTCGGCTAGGAAGGTGAAGCTCAAAACCCAATATCACGACTTGGATGCAAATGAAGAAATAAATACACAAGAGAGGTAGAGCGACTCAATGATAAAATATGATGACTCACACTGATGGGACCGAAAACTCAAAGAGAGAGGAAAATGCAAATGAACTCAAGGTCACAATCAATGTACCAAGCAAACCCTGGTTCACCTACTCACACAGTGAAGACCGAGGTGTTGGTCTTTATCTTTTCATTTTTAGAGTTAGGTGATTTTCAAGAAGTTGTACACATTGAAGACATGCTTGGAATTTGGGCACTAATCCTTAGAGTGTACGTAGGAATAAAATGCACAAGCAATGAGGGGATTGCCCTCCCCAAAGAAATGAATCCATCACATTTTTATTTTTAAAGTCCAATAGAGTCAACAGTCCTAATTTTATTTAGGTGATCAATTTTTTATTATTTTTCAATGCATGTGCCTAATCGATGTTTTCAGTTCAATTTAGCATTTTAAGTGAGCAAAATCGGAGGGAGAATGTCGGAAAAGCCATGCAAGTCAGAAATTGATGATGCATGCAAAGTCAGAAGACTTACAGTGCTTCCTAGCTCTCTCTATGCGAGATGCATAACAGAATTGAAACCTATACTACATGCAAATGCAACTCGATGAAATCACCCTAAGATAGTAATTGCTATTATCGTGAAGAACCATATGCTAAATATCTAGAGATGAGATCCAAAAGTCCGGTCTCTGATGTGCATCGGTGTCCGCCACAACGAATCCTGCAAGCGTTGTATAGCACTTCTCTCAGTGCTCGATCTCAAATCCAAATAAAGAGCAATTCAAAATTTTACTGAATCCAGAAGAGAAGCTATAGGTACATGCAAAATTATTAGGGCTTTGGACCTTAATCTATCGATCAAATAATTCCTAACCTAGGGAACATTCACACAAAATAAATAAATTAAAAATTGAAAAAAAATAAAAAAGCGATAAAAGCACGAAAAAGCCGATGAGGCCCCCAAGGGAACAATCCCTTGAGAAATGGACCTCATGAAGTCGTTGTACCTGTGTGAGTCCAAATTATTACATATAAATGTTCACTTTCTCTCATTTAAATATGCATATTAATGCAAATAAATAAGGAAAAGAGACCGTCTTCAAAAACGTTATTGTCTACTCTTGCTGCTCTCTCCTGTCAGCGAAGTATGAAGGCTGGCTCCAACCCTCGCAACAAAGTTAAACAAAGAAAGTGGTCAGAACAATCATAATCAATTTCAAATAATTAATTAAAAAATAATATGAATAAATAAATACAATAAATAAATAAATAAATGAGATATAAGACAAAATAAAAGAAACCCCAAATATGCGATGTTGCTCCTCGACAACAAAACCATTTGATAAACCAAAAGTCCTGTCGATCGTGTGTTCCACACAAGGCTGGATCACAGTCATCAAGGTGACTGACGAGAACCTTGGATCAATCAACAATTAACCCACAATACGAATAAAGCAATAAATATCAAAAATGTGTAGTTAAAATTTATTATAACTCTACAACAAAATGTGTATAGGCATAAGTATGTGTAGAGGTCGAACTCAGATAGCAAACGGTAGAAAGAGGGCAAAAAATGAATGCGCACAAGAGTTTGTCTTTTATCTCTTGTCTATTTTATTATTTTTGTTGGTTTTTAATTTATATTTTTTATTTTATTTTTGTTTTATAATTTTGTATTTGTTTTTTAATTTTATAATTTTATGTTTTATAATAGTAAATTAGATATAAAATTGTCCAAAAAAATTTTAATATAAATAAATAAATATATAAAAAGAAAATTATAAAATAAGAAAATAAATTGTTGGTTTTTTTAATGTTTTTTTAGATTTTTATGAAGGTTTTTAGGGTTTTTCAATTTTTAAGCCTTTTCTTTTTCCATTTTTTGATTTTTGGTCTGGAGTTAAAATATGATAAAATATACTATATAATTTTTTTTGGAATTTTTAGACATGTTTTTATATTTTGTTTTTTCTACTATAGATAGAACAAAAAGAAGCTCCTTTGGATTTTTAATAAATAGATAAAATATCCAAAATTGTGAAATAAATATGTGGCGTGAGAATTAATGGTAAGAGGCATTTACCCTATTTTTGCGTATTCTTAGGAGCGCATTAGATATTTATAAATATTAGGTAAAAAAGCATAAAAACACAAGTCCTGGCAGGGGCATAATAGCAATTAAAATAAACAGTAAGGGCTTAGATGCATTTTTTCCAAAAAATATACACGCAATTAACATTTTATTAAACTATTTCACAATACACAAAAATGCCATGGCATACATTGCAATTTGTCCAGTCACGTAGGGACTACATGTGACTGGACAAGAAAGGACCCAAATGTAATATGCAATAAATACAGGGGTCTACCTACAAAATTCCCATTTATTTACACTTAACAATTTATTTACAACACTATTTAATAAATACAAAAAGGATGGGGCCAGATATGAAAATTACCCCATATACGGTGCACGGATAAACAACTGGATGAGCGTAACTTAACATGTGGCGCGCGCTGGACAACGGATACCCCTTCGATGATGAGCGCTCTGGAACAGATCTGGGGTCTTCATCATTGGTCGAGGTGCTGCGTGATCGAACAGCCGGGATCAAAACTGGGGCTGCCTCCTCATTGGACGGTGCATAGCATGTCTCCAAGAATAGGAAGAGCACGAGCGTGTTATTCCTTGTTCGCTCGATTCTTCGAGCTCCGAGGCTTCTCCGATGACGCTGAGGTGCTCTCTAGGTTCCTGATGGCGATTTGCATCTGATGGTGCCTCTCATGGTGTCCAAGACTCAACGAAGATCCCTGACGAGTCGATGGAGTTCTAGGCACCTGGGGAGTCAAGCTTGGAGTGGATTAGAGCCCAAGAGGGCTCCGTTGAGCGCGCGACCTGCACAGAAAGCAAACAAGGCCAAGGGAAAAATTCCTTGGCCGGTAAAATGGGGGTGTGGATGGGTCTTATGGTGGATCTCTGGAGAGTGAGGGAGGAGGGGATCCGGTCAGCCAGATCAGGGGTTGAGCTGGGAGAGTGTGTGTGGGATGAAGTAGAAACACAGGGGAAGGTTATGAGGGTGGAAGGATGGTCAGGGAACAACGTTAGGCAGGGTTGGACATGGCCGGTGCTCTAGAGCTCTGACGAAGTTAACCTAATTAACCTAAGCTAATTACTGAATTCAAACACAAAATAAAAAACATAAAAATGACCCTAAGACTAATTATAAGCTAAACAAACAAAAAAGTACAGATTTTACCTGCCGACAAGGCAGGGAGCAGAGGTTGCCGGAGTTGGCCGCCTGGGTGCACCTCCTCCTCCTCCAGCCGCTGTGGAAGCTCAGGGGACTCTCTCTGTCATGGGGATACACAGTAGGTCGATATCCAGGGGCTCAAGGATTCATAAATGACCACAATTTGAAAGGGAGGAGAAGGTGTTTATTTATCAACATAATGGGGCACCCTTATTGACTGGATGAATGGCGAGATCGTGGCATATGTACAAGGGATCCAAGATCCCTATGTGAATCATGGTTAATTAGAGAGTAAATCCGTTGAAGGGATCAAAGGAAATAGATGGATGGATCACACGTGAAAATGGCAAGAAAAAGCAGGAAAAGACAACTCTGATGGGTCAGAGCGCCTAGTGGACGAGTTGACTGGGAGTCAACAGACGGGCGACTGCGATTGGTTCAGCTCAGCCTGCTAGAAGACAAAACAATATATTTATTGGTAAACAATAATTAAAATTAGTAAATTATTTTATTATTTTTTATTATAAAAGAAAAATGTTTATTATTTAATGTAGTAGTTTAATTTGATTTTTATTTATTTTTTTGATGTTATTTATTAGTTGTTAATTTTTAAGAGTATAATGATAGGTATATTTACCTATATTTTGACTATTTTATTTTTATTTTATATATTTTATTTTATTATTTTATTCTTTTATTTTATATATTTTTAACTTATTTTTATGTACATAAATATATTTATATATTATTTTTATGATGTTATTTGTACGCTTAAATAAATAGGTAAGTTGATTATATAGGTATACTTACAGAATTTTTTCTACGTATTATATATATTATTTTATTTTAATTTGTTTTCTTGGGTTTTAATTCCTCTTTATAATTCTAGTAAAATATAAATGATATTCACAATAGTATAAAAATATAAGCGAATAAAAAATGGAAGAATGAAATTCCCTTTATTTATTTATAGGTATTAATATAGGTATTTTGCCTATATATTAAATATATACTTATTTTATTTTGTATGTTCTCTTTGGTTTTATTTTGGTTTTAATATGTGTTATAAATAATCTTTACAAAATTATAAAAATATAAAATTATAGAAATAATAAGGAATGGATAAATTGAATATTTTATTTGGGTATAATATACAATGAGGGTCCAAAACCTAACTTTCACACTTTAACTCTAAAAATTATGAAACCACCTTTATTAAATAGCTTATGAAAAGTTATATACAATTAGAGGAGATTTTGATACATTTTGAGTTTTTATTTGGAAGATATGTGTCTGTGAATTTGGAATTTTGGCTTTTTATTCTGTGTATAAAAAGTACACTATGTGTTATTTTGTGCAAAATCAATTTTGTATTTTTATTTACATTATTATCTACAACTTTCATGTACAAAGTTTCTGGATTTGATGTATAAATAATAAAGAATAAAATAGGTGTGAAAAATGCTTTATTCAATGAATAAAATAATGGTGGTTTTTTATTGTATTCTTGGCCCTTATCTCCCCTACTTTATTCCTTCTCGACCAACTACATTCTTGACTTGGTCTCGGGGTTTAGGGTCATAAAATATCTTCGATATTTTATTCTTATTCTTTTCTTATCTTTATTCTATAATTTTGGCATTAAAACCCATATTATTTACACAATAAATGCAATAAATGATGAATGCTATTTTATACAAATTGATGCTATTTACATGCATTAGCTAGGGTTTTTAAGGCCAAAATGATAGAATAAAGGTGATGAAATGGAGATTCATCACCAACCCTCCTTCCTAAACTGACACCCCTATCCTCTTCCCCTAACTTCCCTGATCCTCGCCAAACCCTAACCTAACCTATCTCTAACTTCCCTAACCTCTAATTGTGGTTGAAACCGCCACCTAGAGGCATAACCTCTGCAAACCTCTCCTTTTCGAATCCTCCATAGTCGACTCCAGCAATGGTTGTCCACCTTTACACTGGAAAGTCCCAGCGTTCTTCCCACTCCGTGACAAGGAGTTGGAGAATTGATGACGCAAAGATGACCAACAGCCCTGGTGTCGACGAATGGATGATAGGCCATGCTACGACTGAATCAAATCCATTCAATCCTTCTCCACCAGCTGGGGAGATTACGTGAAGACCTCGAGACCGTCTCCAGCCTCGAGCCCAAGACAATCCCTCCATCCACCAAGCTTCTTTGATCTCAGGTCACTTATATTTTAGTTTTTGATTTGCTTCTTGAAATTAGTACACCCGATACTTAAGACTTTTCTTCTAATAAAGAAGCTCTTGACCTTCACTATTGTCAGTGATACACGCGAGAGGTTCGATTCATCTACTTCCTTCCTCCAAACCTTTCCCCTACTTTGATCCATCTCCTCTGCTAACGACGAAAGAGACCCACCATGTCCCCACTTCTCTGCCTTCTCAGGACCTTTATGTCACTCCTCCTTGCACACAGGCACGTTTTTGGTTGCTTTATAACACTTGCAGGTATTGAGGTCTTCAATGGTTGGTGCTTCTTACCGTACTCCGATTTTGAGCTCCGCCTCCAATGACCCTACGTCGACAACCATCTCCAAAGCTTCTAATGCCTTCTCAGATATATGGCCATCTTCGCTAGTCTTCTAGGAGTGTCCCTTGATCGCCAGGTTGACAATAGTAACACGGAGGAGAAACTAAGGCTCGTCGGGGACTGCTCCACATTGCCATAAATCATAGGAGGAGGGTCGAGCACCAGTGTACAGGTGCCATTGGATTAACCCCAATTGGGGGTAATCCAACGACCCAATTGCACCAGTGTACAGGAGGGTCAAGCACCAGTGTACATGTGCCATTGGATTAACCCTAATTAGGGATAATCCAATGATCCAATTGCACCAGTGTACAAGAGGGTCGAGCACCAGTGTCCTTGTGTTTGACCTTAGACTTTCCCATGTATAAATTAAAGTTAAGTACTCTTCACAGAGACATTTGACTTGGTTCTGATCGATTTCTGATTAGCTGTATTACAATGAGTATTTATTATGATATATGATTAGAGATTCATCAGATGACGTTGTTGCCGGGGACATGGCTTCATTAATATAATTAGTTTTAATTTAATATTTTTTGTGTTAAATTGATTATTTATTCTTTTGTTCAAAGCTGTTTGTATTGATTTGACACATTATTCTTGATTTATTTATTGTTATGTGCATTCATTTGATTATTCTTCGATCCATTTTTAATCATTTCTCTTTTACCTCAGGGCCCATGGATTCGAGGATGCTTAGAGATTTATGGAGGCTGGTGCTCATAGCTTTGAGTTCCAATTGAGAGGAGACACATGAGATTCCTTCAAGAGCTTGAAGATTATCAAGTTGCCTTTTTTCTATTATATATAAAAAATTATTAGACATATATTGTATTATTTGTAATATTTAGACTTGGACATTGTTATTGTGTGTGTTGAGGTTGTTTTACCTTCTACCAGTGGGACTCATCTTAAGTGATCGATTTAGGGTTTAGGCACATAGCTCTTAGAGCTACATTCGATTGCTTATTTTTATATGCTTGAACCGTAAATTAGGACATACTAAACTGCATCGCACGGTATTCATACATCTCTTAAGATTCGTGAGACATACTTAAGCTGCATTTGATCTAGCTAAACTTAATCAAGTTCTATCCTGCTAATAGAAATTATGCTTAGGATGCAGTGTTTTATAGGCTTGCATTATTTAGATATTAATTTTAATATAGTCTTGCATCCACATGAAGTGTTGGGTTCACTTTAAGTATCTCTAACATAAGCATGCATTATATTTTCATTTTCATTTGCTTTTCCTCGAATCCTCTCTTGATTTATAACTTAGGATTTTGAAAAGGAAACGAGATTGGTCGATAGACGATGGATTATGTACTCATACATTAATCAAGTGATAACCTTAACTCTTAAATCTGGGATTGTAATGCAATTTGACCTAATTAACATGGAGCTAAAATTCACCTTGTATTCGGAGAGAAAACCCCTCATTATTCGTAGGTGCATTTTACATTTCGAGAGGTGAGGACACATCTATAGGATAGTGCCCAAATCCTACTTAGGCCTGCTCGTAATGGACTCAAATTTTTTATTATCACCAATAAAAGAGACAAGATAATTTGACCATAAAATTTTAGTCTCCAAGAGTGATTTGGTGAATCTACTAGGTTTGCTTGAGCATGACTGTTGTGATCTTCAACTCCTTCCCTAAAACCTTAGTTTTCCATTTCACGTCTCCTAATATTCATCCATCTTCATAGATTCAACTAACCCTAATTATATCTCGATTCCCTCACTATTAGATCTATATTCTTATACTTAGGCTACTCTTATGGGGACCATGTTGTTTCTAACTATTCAACTCGGGCCCCTGATCTTCATTTTGTATCTCTTTACTTAGGCTTCTCCTCAGCCTAAGTATAGGGGGCACTCGGGTCCTCGTTTTTCACTAACTTATTCTTTGTACTTAGTTTACATCCTTCTCTTCTTGATTTAGTTCTTGTACATCTTATTGTATTTAGCTTGAGCTATGGCTTCATATCACTTTGTGCTGTGAGGACATAGCACCAACTAAGTATATGGGGGTTTACCATATATATTTCATATATACTTTAGCCATGGCTCATATATTAATTTTTTTCAAACTTTTGTGCTAAGGGAAACATATTAGTTTGGAACTAATTTTTGAAAAAATAATTTCAAAATGATTTGGAAACTTTTATATACCTATTTTACATAGTTATAAAAAATATTTTACATAGTTTTGTAAAAATACATTTTTACTTATTTTGGGAAAATTATTTGTTAAATATTTGGAAAATCTGCATCTATGTGACATTGTAGTGAAAATGTTTTACTTAGGATTGAGAAAAAATGGGGTTTTTACTTGTTTTGAAAATCTTTGTAAAATGTTTGGAAAATCTATAATTATGTGAAATGGTTTGTAAAATAGTTTCCATTCAAAATTAAGGGTGTAATTAAGTTTAATAATTATTTTCTAAATAAACCTAACTCTCTAACCTAATTCAAAAATAAAATAAAAAATGGGGAAATAAAACCCATAAAAATATTAACTAATAAATTGGTGTTTCCCTGTCACTTTCACATTTCACAACAAGGCTTGTTGAGATTCATAGCACTTGGTTGATGAGGTCCAGAATTCAGAGTAACATGTATTAATTATTAAGGTCTCGAACTTAATAATTCATACTTCCATAGTTTGAAGATATGTGTGCTATATTGCATGCTTAACCTCCACCTCAAAGAAATATGACTAAACACCCCACATACACAACTACAGTCATGATGAGATGAGATTTCACTTGAGGAACTGGGATTTAAAAATTAAGTTTGGATATGATCTGATGATGCTCGAGGATGGGATAAAATTAATGAAGGCTTCACTAAACTTGAGTGTCAGCAATCTTAGCTAGTATGAGAAAAAAGGTTCTTATATTAACCTCTTAATATGGACCTAAGTGTCAGGGTGTGATGAAATTAAATTAGAATGTTGATGAGCGTGCATCAATTCTTGGAAAAAGTAGTGGAGCTAGCAAAAAAGAAAAATAAAAGAAAAATAAAGAGAAAACCTCATACATTACAAACTCAAATCAAAGATGTTACACTAGTGGCTCAGCGCTCCCAAACTTTTAAGTGTTCATTTGGACCAAAATCCTAGGATTTTTATGAGTCGGGCTATACCCAAAAAAGAATCTGCATCGTATAGTGATACAAGTATGGGTGTTAAAGATATCTTAGATACTCAAAAGAGACACACCCTGGTGCATTCTCAGGAAAAAAAGTAATTCCCTTTTGACGGACACACTGATTAACAAAAAAACAATGCCCAAGTGTGAGCCGTCTTGTCGCAAGATCAGATGGTCTAGGCTCATCATCAACCTCCCTTCATCCATCTACCAGACAATGCCTCTGATCAACCTCCTTTGTTTTCCGAGTTTTCCTAATTTCTCTAGCCCTCCTTCCTACCAACTAACACCTCTAACCTCTTCCCCTAACTTTCCTGATCCTCTCCAAACCCTAACCTAAACTATCTCTAACTTCCCTATCCTCCAGTGGTGGTTGAAACCACCACCTGGATGCATAACCTCCACCAACATCTCCTCTTCAAATCCTCCATCGCCGCCTCCAGCAATGGTTGTCCACCTTTACGCATGCAATGGCCTAGTGTTTCTTCTCTACTCCGTGACATGGTGTTGGCAAATTGATGACGACAAGATGACTAGAAACCCGGATGTCAACCAATGGCCGATAGGCCATGCTACACCCAAATAAAATCTGTTCGAGCCTTCTCCACCAGATGGGGAGATAAAGTGAAGACCTCAAGAACATCTTCATCCTTGAGCCCAAGCCAATTCCTCCATCTTTAAAGCTTTTTCAATATCCGATCAAATAGGTTTTAGTTTTTGATTATTTTTTCGAAATTAGTTCGCATGGTACTTAAGACTTTTCTTCTAATCAAGAAGCTCTTGACCTCCACTGTGTATCGGTGATACATGCGAGAGGTTCGAGTCACCCACTTCCTTCCTCCAAGCCTTTCCCCTACTTCGATCCATCTCCTAAGAGACCTACCAGGTCCCCACGTTTTCACCTTCTCAGGACATTCATGTCACTCATTCTCACACACACACACACATTCTTGGTTGCTTTCTAACAAATGCAGGTATTGAGATCTTCAGTGCTCGGAGCTTCCTACCGTAATTCGATCTAGAGCTTTGCCTATAATGACCCTACATAGACAACCATCTCCAAAGCTTATGATGCTCTCTCAGACATATGGCCATCTTCTCTAGTCTTCCAGGAGTGTCCCTTGATCACCAGGTCTAAGATAACAACATGGTGAAGAACACTGAAGCTCATTGGGGCCTACTTCACACCGCCACAAATCAGAGGAGGAGGGTGGTGCACCAACGTACAGATGCCATTGGATGAACCCTAGTTGGGGATAATCGAACAACCCAATTGAGGCCATGTCGACACCACCGACCATGCCACCTTGGACTTCACTGAACTACCAATCGAAGCACATGAGCACAACATGTGACCTGAGCCACAAGCCTCATACTAAGCTTGGACCACGCATGCATCACGCGTGTAGTCTGGGCAAATTGTAATGCTACCCACCAGCTTATTAGAATTCCAAAAATACCCCTACACATGGGTTCATTAATAGATTGAGCAACATGTTTTTGATATTTGCATTTTAGTCCCTATAGGGACTTTTTGTGATGTTTTATTATGTTTTATGTGTTCAATGTTGAATGTCTTGAGTATTATGAATCCATGTGATGCGATTTCAATTTCATTGTGAAGTTAAGTTCATTCTCTTTGATTTGGCATGCTTGATTCTCTGATTTGAGTTTTAATTAATGATCTATTTATCAAAGTGGATACATGTGTAATTCTTCTTATTAAGTGAACATTGGTTTTGAATAACTCCTTAGTTGGACCTTGATTCTTATTACAATTCATGTTTGAGTCTTACATGTAACTTAAGGGCATAAATTAAGTGTATATATGCAGTTCTCTACTAAGTGACATTCTGTTCATTCTGTGACTTTTAAAATGCATTAAAAGCCCTTTAAAAAATTTTGCATCTCATTCATAAATCATTTGTGCATTGTCAATTCTTGTAGTGCATTACTTAGTTGTTCTTTTGACCAAGATAACAGGCGAATCACTTAAATCTGATATTAAACAAGTAGTTAATTATATTACTATATCGTGTCCTTGTGTTCGACCATAAACTTTCCCAGATTTAAAATAAAGCAGATTCCTCTTTACAAGGACATTTGACTTGGTTCTGATCGATCTCTGATTAGCCGTATTACAACGAGTATTTATTATTATAGTTGATTAGTGATTCATCAAAATTGAAAAGAGCATCCTCTACAAAATCATTGAGAGGAAAAACAACAACGAAATAGAAAGATTATTACAGAAATGTAAGCGATGAAGAACCGGTAGACACCATGTGTCTTGGGTGAGTGAAGTGTGTGATGAATCACATGGTTCATTAACGGCCTAGCCGCCCTCATCTAAGTATGTCGTTACATAGATTCCTCCATCAAAACAACTATAAAATCGATAAAACTACAGAATTGGCAAGTCTCTTGGCAAG
This sequence comes from Ottelia alismoides, assembly GCA_037367405.1. NCBI lineage: Eukaryota > Viridiplantae > Streptophyta > Magnoliopsida > Alismatales > Hydrocharitaceae > Ottelia > Ottelia alismoides. Next base: position 461,603 of record JAZKJV010003594.1, read on the forward strand.
GGTGAGTGAGTTATAAGAAAAACTCGTATGCTCACTGACGGGTGAGCAAGGCTATGCTCAGATATCTACTCAAACCACAATACAAAATGAATCAAAAAGCAAGATGAATCAAAAACCTAGTTCAAGTTAGAGCTATTTACCTCCTATAAGAAGCCAACTAGGATAGGATCGCACTATCTTCCTCCTCCTCATCCTCCTGGCAACGCTTCGCTAACGCTCCTTCCCCACATCCCTCTCCTCCTCCCGACCTCTCGACCCTAGCCCTCGGGTGATAAATATTTGTTTTATCATCACAAAATCCATTTATTATCCTCCAAACTTAAATAAATCAATAAAATTCCTCACTACTTCTCAGTAATTAATAATTGACCCTCCTTTTGTAAATAACCCTAATTAGTGTATACAATTAACCCCTTTTATTTTCTTTATTTTCCTTATTTTATTTCCTATTAAAAATTCTAAAAAATCAGATTAATTATTGCATATATTTATTTTGGGCTTTAATTAAAAAGATAAAAAAATCACAAAAGAAATAAAAAGAGTGTTTTTACGTATTAAATATACTTGTTAAATTTTTTGCCTTATTTATTTTATCTCTGTTGGCTTTTTGTCCAACATAAAACTTGTAGATCTTCTCGAGATCTACAACTTTCATGTTTTTGACTTTTCATAATTCTTCTTCCTTTTATTTATTTTGTATTTTCTTCTTCATTTCTCTTTTTACTTTATTGGGCCACATGATGCTCTCTAGGGCAGCCACATGGCCCAGACCCATTTTCCTCGCCTCACTCTCCCCCTTTCTCCTATGAAATCCTCGACGACCACTCTACTCTTCCATTTTTAGCACCCCCACCTCGCCACCTGATGAATCCATGATTCACATACTTTATTCTTTTATTTTAGACAAATTCCCTGTGCAAAATACCTGTAAATATAAATCAAATCCAATAATTAGCATTGTGCATGCCTTTATTAATATTGTATATTTAATATTCTTTTTAACCAAAAGAAAGAATAAATAAGAAAAGAAAAGTAAAAATAATTAAATATGGCTTAATTATATAATAAGTACAGACTGACCCGAACCTCGAAAGAAAGTCAAGTATTGACCTGATCGACAAGGAATAATGTAGGGAGAAATAGGGTCCTTATTTATTTTGTGTATTCATTACTATTCATCTTGTATATCTCATTCACTTATAAAAAGATCTCATAAATAATTTCTTTCCTTAATAAAACATGTAAATAACAATGTTTCTAACTAACAAAAATATTTGCAAAGTTTAAAGATGTACAATTATACAATACCTATACATGGATTTATTTATATATTTATTTATTTATTTAGTGATTAAATTGTGTATATTGTATTTTTAACATTTGTAAATATTCCTAACAATTAAATAAAATTAAAATAAATTTCATAAATTAGAAAATAAAATAAAAATAAAATCAATGCTTCATTGAAAATATAATCAAGTATATATGTTGCATATAATACTAATTTATTAACACCTATAATTAATTTGTAAAATCCAATAAAAATATTTTTATACACTTTAAATCATTTTGTAAATAAATAAAATTAAAATAAAATGTATTTTTGTAAAAATAATAAAATAAAAATATATGTATATAATATATAGGTATATTATACCCGTACATAATAGTATATATTGTATATACCATAATATACTTATTACTAAAATTTATTAAAAATCATATTAGAACCGTTTATAAAATAACTAACATTTCTTATTTTTGTAACCTTTTATTTTAAAATCATTTGCTATTTTTAAATAATTTTTCTTTCATTTTGTAAATTCTATTTTTTGGTTGGTCAACCCCGGTCTGTTGACTCGGGTCCACCCTCCCTCTCCCAGGTCCAAGCCGTGCAGAGATTCGTCGAACCTCTTTTCTCCCATTTCTCTAGCTCGGGACCGAGCTCAGGTTTCTTTGTTTCCTTCACCCGACTGATGCCCTAGAACCCGTGACCTTCGTGGGGCCCTAGGCATTGCTGGATCTCCCTCGGATTGTGTGATTCTTATCGATCCTTCCAGACACCCGAGGTTACCTAAAAATTCTCTCATCTGCCTTCCCCGTGACCTAGCTTGCTCCGCACGCCTCCCTTTCTCCACTAGAAGACTTAGGATTGTGACTTGATCTTGAAGGACTCCTTAGGAGCTCGATTTGGTGGCTGGTATAGTGTAGCCCAGCTCGTGGCCGGAGTACTCCACAACGACTAGCCTCCTAGGTCTTCTGCATCCCGATCGAGGCAACAACCCTACCATTCCAGTTGTCATTCTCCGCACTTCATTTCATTAGCTTCAGGTAGATTCTAGCACTCACTTTTCACCGTTCATCTCTCGATTCATCCACATCACAATTTTTCAACTTCACAGCTTTGACCATTGTGCAGGAGCTCGATTCACTCCATTCAGTCGCATCAATTTGTTCACCCCATCACTATCGACCATCTCACATAGTTTGATCGCCATTAGACTCAACCTTCGGGTTGTATTTAGGGCTAGACCTTCCTCTTACATCTTCACCGGAGGTCGAGCACCCATTCCTCATTGCTTCTCTCATGTTCTCTGCATAATAACCCGACTGGAGTATCTTTCCGAATCTTGCGTACCCTTGCAGGTTCAAGCACACATTGGAGGGTCTAGGTGACTCTCCACTCTAGTAGCGGAGCTGCTCCAGGTGACCCACCTTCCAGATATTCATCAAGCACTCTGATCGACTATCCGAGTATCTCAATCGATGCAGACCTTTTCCAACAACGTTCTGGACCTTGCGTCCAGTCGATCCGAGCTGTTGAGTACCAACCATCCTTGATCAAAGTTCAACCGACCCCTCCTTCATGTTCTTCCAGCAACCTTCACTGCCGTCGGATGAAGAGGAGAGTGCCCATATCTGATCGAAACTGTACAAGCATGCCCTAATTATAACGATTTGATCAGATCATGAGGTGAATCTGACATGCACGTTCCAGCCTTTTCAGAACCGTCAAATCTTCACCAACGGTTCATCAGAACCGTACGCCTGTGCCACGCATCCCGACTGCCGGATCCTTTCCGTAGATTCAATCAGAGCAGTATATCAGATGTCACACATAGCATGTGCCTGCAAGGTATATTCCATTTTCCCCTTTTATTTCTGTCATTTACTTTTTATTCCAATAAATGTAATATGTAGATAAAAACTATTTGTAGTCAGAACCTCATGCTTTTAATATTTGCATTTTAGTCCAGTCAAGCTGAACTCACATGTGCCCTTACATGTTGTTGTGGGTTATTTACAAACTTTCCCTATGCTTTTAGTTGGTTAATGAAATGGAAGAAGTTTTTATTAATTACATTTATGCCCATGTGAATCTGCATCACATTCCTCACATGTTTTCACTGGATTATTTGTAATAGAGACCAATGTTGTTTTATTGATTGTTAATATTGGGCCCTTGGAACTTAAATATTTGCATCTAGGTCCTCAGTGCACTGTTTATTTTGTGCTCTTTTTATTAATTGCAATAAATGTCATATTAAATCCAAAAATTGCATACAAATTAGGTTTAGCTCCTGTTAGTATGTTTTATTGTTGGTGATTTTTACTTATTATTTTTCTTTTATTTACAATTATTAAAAGTTCAAAAACAACCTAAAAGTCTCTAATTACCTTAGAAATAACATAAAACTTCCCAAAATGCCTTAAAAATTTCTAAAAATATTTGAGTAGCTTTGTTTTGACTTGTCTGGATTTGTGTCCAATTTTCATGTTATTTGCTTTTACAAAACTCTGAAAATTTTCAAAACCCTAAAAACACCATAAAAATTATATAACATATTTGAAAAATCAAAAAATTGTGATTTCAGATTCTTTTTGTAGATATTTTCTTATAAGTGTAAATAAAATTCATTTTCAGGAGTTTTGAACATATTTGATATTTTTAATTTAAAAAATTCTCCTAGTTGTGCACTGTTTGAGTTTTTCTTAGTTTTTTATTTTTAGAAAATCCATAAAAAAATTCAAAATTTATAAAAAAATCAACAAAAATATTGTAAATTAGATAAACACAAAAATATTTTTACTTGATTTTTATGGGTATTTTTATCCTATTTCAAAAATACAAAATATAGTGTGTGTGAGTCCTTTCTTTCTTTGTCTTCATTTTCCTTATTTTCAAAAATTAAAAATTTGCAAAATTAAAAACCACTAAAAATAATAAAAAGAAAATATAAATCTTTGGATTCTCTAGAATTGACTACCTAATCTATCATAGTGCTCCCTGTGTTCAACCATGTTCGCTATAGCAGGTTAATAAAAGTAGCTTAAACCACCATTTTACTTGCTTGATTTGTTTGTGATTGAATAATTTTCTCGATTTCGACCGGTTAGCTTGGATGACAATGACATCTTAATTAATAAACTTAACCCTAGTTAGCAGGGCAGTAATTACCACCCCATGATGAATTGTCATTCATGCACATTTATTTATTCCTTTTAGTCTTTAATCCCTAGATAAATGCATGTAAATACCAATAACATACATGATTTAACATATGTACATTGATCTTTATATTACATATAAATACATGTATTTAAACTCTAAAATGAAGGAATAAATAAAAGAAAAGAAAACTAAAGGAACTGTCCTGTGCACAGACAAATCCTGACCCCCGAGACCAAGTCAAACCCTGACTTGGTCGATAAGGAATAAAGTAAGGGGAGATAAGGCAGAAAAACCATACAAAAACAAGCAATAAAAACCATAATTTTCTTGTCAATATATTGATTTTGGGACCCCTTTTATGATTTATTCTTCATACATTAAATCAATAACTCTGAACATGAAACTTGTAGATAAAAATGTAAATAAAAATATAAAATTGACTTCACATAAAAACAATACAAACTGTACATTATATACTCAAAATAAGAATCCGAAATGCAAACTTCCAAGACCCATATCTTCTCCATATGAATTCAAAATGCATCAAAATGATTTTAATTATATATAGCTTTTTATAAGCTATTTAATGAAGATGATTTTATCTAATTGGAGTTAAGATGCAAAAGTTATGTTTTGGACCCCTATTATACAATATACTTGAATAAAATATTCATTTTATTATTCTTAATATTTTCTTTATTTTACATTTTTATAACTTTGTAAATACTCTTTATAATACATGTACACAATAAAAATAGAATAAAACAAATAGAAACAAATTAAAATAAATATGTTTACTAAAATACATAGATGACCTATACATATACCGATATAATAAGTAAATATATTTATTTAAGTGTACAAATAACTTCAGAAAAATAAATAAGAAATATTTATATATGTAATTAAATATAGTATAAATATAAAAATTGTGTATAGAAATTAATAACATATCACAAAATAAAAATAAAATACTATTTATAGGTATTTATACCAATAAATTACATGTAAAAATTAAAACTTAACAAATAAAGTGATAAAAATAAATAAAAATCACCAAAAGATATCTCATTAATTGTGTAATATATTCATGTTTTATTTTTTAAATAAAATCATTTTCTATTTTAATTTTTTTATTCTTTCATTTATTTGGTAGTTTTAATGCGTAGCCCCTTGGTGGTGCTGACGTGTCCAATCCTGGGCCTCAGACTGTTGACCTTGGATCAACATCCCCCCTCCCCTCTGTCGTCTGTCAGACCTTATTGGGTAGTTGACTTCTCGCATTTTCCCCATGACCCATTGCTTCTTTCGGCCCGATTTCTTTTTGAATTCTATGGATAGGATCAACCCCTCGCTCATGGATCATCTGAAGGCAATTCTTGTAGTTTGATATGACTAAAACCCTATCTCTCTTTTTCCCTTTTTCCAGACAGTTATAAATAAGCCATCTCCTCCTTGTGAGCTCCGTAGATCACCTATTACTTCCCTAATACCCATGAACCCTTAGAGCGATCTGCCTTAGTGACAGAAAGGCTGGACGATGGTTCTTAGGCATGGACGAAGGAGGAGGACATGCATCCACCCCACGCCGAGCACTCGTCGGTGAAGCCCGGCTCCCTGGTCCCCGACTGTGGTGAGTTGTTCATTTCTTTTGCATTCTGTTTTGTAGTATAGCAGTAGCTTAGGCTTTATTTCAGTTGTTTGATTTTGCTTAAATATATCTAAAATCCCAAAAAATTCTGATCACCTGATCTCTCTGCTATGGCCATGTTCCTCGTCGCTTCAACCACCCCCCGTTGCTACTTTTTCCTCCATCAAACTCCCTTAGGGCTTCTCCATCATTCTGATCACACCATGTACCCCGATTCATCATGAATCAGGACGACCAGGCTATGTGCTCTGCCCCTCATCAGAGGGCCTCCACCCCGCTCCGCTCACCTATTCTACTGCTTCTTTTTGGGCTCTAAGGCTTCACCTTAGAGACCCTGTGTTGACCGTGCAGGTTCCAGGAGATAAGGATAACATATGGGGGGTCTGCTGTTCAAATGAAGCTCCTCCATGTCCAATGCCTACTCCGATAAGCCAGGACCCCATCACTAGGTTCTAGACCCTCTTGTGACCCTCGGCCGCTATGGGACCACTTCAGCAAGCTATTCCGACCATCAACTGCTAGAAGGAGGACTGGAGCGAGGAGTTCTATCAGATCGAAAGATGTTTATCTGCATGTTCTTCCCCGATTTTTCCTGAGTGCTTCATTATCATTGGATGAAGAACAGAGTGTCGGACTCTGCATTAGTCATTGGATCGAGCCTTCTTACAACCATTAGATCCCTCTAAGGATCTAATCTCAGCTGACCAAGGACGAAGCGGCGACGACGAGATCCTGCCCTAGGGTTATGGTGGTCGGCCACCAAGAGAGAGAGGGAGAGGGTTGGCGTGTGAGGAGAAAAGAGAGAGAGAGAGAGATGTGCTACCAATAGCATGTACAAGAGAGCAAGGTATGCCTCTCTATTTATAGGGTTTTGGGATCCATGGATCTCAATCCATGGGACATATAAAATCAATGGATGAGATTGATTTATGTCAATCCAATGGTCAAGATTGTTGTTGGTAAAAACCAACAACTTGTGATTTAATTTAGATTAAAATATATTTGACAAAATCAAATATAAATCAATCCTAAATTACACCAACAAATAAAAAGACAATATACATGGAGATTACATATCTATGTACATTCAAGGGGGATGGCCACCCATTCCATATAGGAATTGGGTGCCGCCCACCACCTTCCAAGTGGGGCGATCTCATGAATTTCCATGAGATTGCATGTCTCCTTGAATTTCTCCATTATTTATTTCCAACAACTTTTGTTGGGATTTATTCACCAAAATAATTCATAATTAATTTTGGGAATATTGCAATCTTGACATTGGAAAATTGTGAATCACATTCACAACCCAAAACAAAATATAATTTACATTTTTAATTAATTAGACAATGTGTATCCAAGACACATTAATAATTAATTAACAAATATAAATTATAATTAGATCTCTATAATATATTATAAATCACATTTATAATATATTGTGAATAATTAGATATTTCTATCCACATTATTCTTATCCATGATAATTAAATCACATTTAATTATATTGGATAATTCCTCATACATCATGATAATTAAATCACATTTAATTATCAATTTCTCAATGCTTAGATCTTATGGAATTATTCTTGAACCATTCAAGAACAATGTTATTTCTCCTAAGATACTTGGAGATAAGGACAGGGTGATTGTATTGTTCCACGTATAGTGACTTGGATGTTGAGATCACATCTCAAATCCAGATCCCATGGACCTCTCATAGATGCTTGATTAAATCAAGACCGTAAACCTAATCTTCTCATTGCATCTGAATCCCATTCAGATCAATGTCCAGTCAGAGGAACCTTATAGGATTTGGGGTTAAGACTTTTCATATCCATAGCGACTAAATTCTTTGAGTCCACTAGGCTATGTTCACATGTCATCTTGATTAGCCTAAGTAGAATACTTAACAATGCACACATGACTCACAGAGACGATGTCTTGACTTGGATACACACCTTACACGTAGCTCAACACAGATGAGGTGTTGAGGAGGCAGAATCCATTGGCTTGGAGTAGCATACATGGGTAGTACAACTAGCCGGAAATTCTCGTCCTCCTCTAGGGAGGGATGTGCACTTCCACCTAGTCTAGTAGCATTGAGACTAAGATTAGGTCACTTCTCTAATGAGAGGAGTCACTAAAATCCAGACCTGTTTCATCACTCCTTCGGAATGGAAGCGTCATGGTTATACAATCGTTTATGATCAAATCACCCTCAGGTATTCCCAATACATGTACATCCTGCATACTGGAAGACTCATGATCATCCTAAAGATATAGATCACTTTTACACTGTCATCTTCATGGTCTGATCACTAAGTTTCTCAATCTTGGTCCTTGGGATATGGTACATATCATATGCTTTCACAAAGCATATATCTTACCTTCAAATTCATGTCATGCTTCTAAAGCATGATGACCATGCATGGAATTTGATCAGTCTCAATAGCTCATGAGTGAGCTCATGTCTCCCGGTTCACAAGTGAACTTGTATGATCCCTTTGAGAGATCGTATTACTCATATGCCCTTACATGCACACCAGCTCGTTGGTGTATAGACCTTGGTTAGGTCATCAACCTATTGGTCTGCCAAATGTACATACTCAGACATATAGCAATACATATGTTTCTGGTCAGAGGATGTGTGCCTATGTTGTGACAGTATTCAACTTAGGTCTTTCGTTATCTCGATCACGTTAAGTCAACCCATTGACTCAACTAATCTGAGACCTCCGAATCATTATTCCCATGCAGAGGACCTGCATCAAGAGGTTGATCAGATATCAGCCTAATGAGATAGGATTGCCATCTCCTTCTTAGGCTGGAGATCACTACTTGTCAATCATTGATGATGCTTGATGAGTCCTCTATCTAACTCCTTATATATTCATCCAAGCATCAGCCTCTATAATTCAACCAATGAATCAATATTTGTATGATTATCAAGTTGGCCATGGTACATAACCCATATTGTACAGAGGGACCTTATAGTGCATTCATTCAATCAATTTCAGAAAGGGAGTGAAACATAATCAATAATTTTTATTGATAAAACATTTATTACAATAACAATTATTGCAGGAATGGTTCGCCTCGGGCTCACATTGCTAACACCTCCTTCCTCAAGACTTGACACGAGCTTGGCTGATGATGATTGGCCCTCCGAAGCTTCATTCTTTCCCTTCATGGTGGAAGTTAACTATAGTATCCTACAGCTCTTGAGACTCATAGTGCTAGATAACATAAATGAAGCATGCATACCTAACTAGGTGGGGGAGGATTCATTGCAGACTGACTGCTCCTTAAGACGGAAGTTATTTGAGTTGGCCTCAACCTGCTCGGGGATGATGATCTTCACAGTGGTGAGGTCATCCAGCTTCTGGCTCATCCCAGTCGTATTCTTCACCAACTGAGCCATGCAATCGAGGGCATGGATTTACCGGTGCTGCCTCTATTTATTCAGCGTGTTGAGATCGTTGACACTGATATGAGTGTGGATGCGACTGCTGGTAGTTCTGAAAGTATGGATGAGGAGGAAATTGCTTATAACATGGAGGAGGAAGGAACTGGTTATGATGCTGAGCATCCTACTAATGGTGGTATGTCGCTTGTTGGCGATTCTGTCTCCATGTGTGAGTGTGTTGTGGAGACGGTTGGGGAAGTTGGTTCTGGATGTTTCTTCCACCATGAGGTTGGTGGAATGGGCAGATGGTTGATGATTTACCCTGGTGTTGTCCTCTAGGATGGGTCAACTACGATTCATTGCCCCATATGTCATTCACCTCTTGAATTTGCGATGGAGGTGGAAAGAATGGGTCGACATACGTCGGGGACTACGGATGGTACACGACCATTTATGTCTACCTTGGTTGTAGTGGTGGCCCCTGATAGAATGCTTGCACGTAGTACACATGCTGGATGGATTGGGGTAGCCTTGTACTCTACTGTTGCGATTGTTCTTTTGACTCGGTGGCAGAGGTCTCAACTATCGTACTCGCACTAATATGAGTTGATTCTGCTCATCAGAAGCTCCAAGTGCTTCATTATCTGGTCGATCTTGTCCACATTCTTGGTTCTTTGTTTGATTGCATTAAGTTTCTCGAGAACTTGTGATTGCTTCTCAATAATATCGACCTTGGAGAGGTGGTTCTCGATGATGCTCAGGTTGAAACTCTCATTCCTATCATCTTCATGAGATGCCGCCATGTTGAAAAACTTGTGGGGGATGGGGAGTCCTTCTAGAATGCGTGAGAAGACAAGGCGGTCAATCCTTCAGCCATGTCCTCAAAAATTTGCCAGATTACATCTTCATCCTTGTTACAATGAGACCCTCCACAGGAATCATCTACTAGCTCGTAACTTTTATGAATCCGACCCCCAAAGAAGTTTTGGACCAAACTAATCTTTGGTATATCATGGTAGGGGCACTTCTTCTGTAGATCTTTAAACCATTTCCACACCTCATAAAACAGCTCATGGAATAGTTGAGAAATGTTAGAAATCAGAGCTCGCATCTGATTCAGATGACCCATGGGATAATACTTGTGCAAGAAAGCTGACTTCAGCTCTTCACAAACCATCACTACCTTCCCAAATGATTAATCCAGTATGCAGATTTATCCTGAAGGCTAAAGGGGAAAGGCAATCATCTTTACTATCTCCAACATGATGTTGGGGTAGTGCATGGTTCCGCAGATGCGATTTAACTGTCGCAGGTGCATGTATGGTTCTTCATTGGTGTTCCCATGGAAGGTCGGCAGGAGTGAGAGTAGATGCATCTTCATCTCAAAGTGTCTATAGATTTGAGGTATCCTAATCTACTCTGTGATTTGCTCTGTGCCAGGGTTGTCTGTCTCCTTGAGAGTCAGTTTCGGTGCCTCTCGTCTCTTCTCATCATCTCCATGGTGTCCAACTACTTGTTGATCTTTGCCTCCTCCTCGGTTATCTTTGTCTCTCCTAATCTCCATCAAAATTTCGTAGAAGGCAGCCTGGATGTTTGCTTGTTCGATCAACTATTGTTGTATAGCTTGTATGGAGGCTAGCATCTGATTATTGACCTCATTTTGATCTGATTGTTGTCCCTTCCCTCTCTGAAGAGCCATTTCAGAATCAGAATCAGACTATGAATCCATATTGGGTGTTGGGTCTGCTATGGGAAATATACCTCGGTCAATCTTGAAATATACACCAGATGACGAGAAGTATTCAAGATTAGGGTCAATCTTGAACTTTATTTGAGTAAGAGATGTAAATGGAGATTTTCCAATCTCCATTAAGAAGGAAGATAACTTGGGTAGTCAACCCGAGTTATTAGTGAAGGAAAGATCGGGGAATCCATATAGAGGTTCGCAAAGTCCGAAACAGAGCTCTCTAAATTCATACTGAATTATTGAAGATGGCAACATTGGAGAGTCGATGTGGGTGTTCATGGAGTCCAAACTAAATACTCCCAAATCTGGCATCTTGACATTAAAAAAAATTAGACGAGTAGGGAGCACAAAATTGAAGAAGAAATAAAAAATAATAAGAAGATAAGGGCTCGAAGTGAGCGTGATGATAGAAGAAATGAAAGAAGATAAGTGTGGAGAAACAAACCAACCAGTGAATCTGTAAGAGTTCGACGATTATCATGATATTTTTTTATTGTTTTTCAAGCAATCATTCAAATTAGATAAGCTCTACCCTATAAGAGAGTGAGTACTACTTGGCAAGTGTCTTGTACTTCCTACTTCCTTTGTAACATGTAGCCTATACTTTTTAAAAGGATCCTTGATATTATATCTGGATCCACTACTTAGCCAAAGAAAGGGGAGGAAAGGAAGTCGATATAGCTAATCAAATACTTCCCACGAAGGGTACTCGGATGTGGCACAATGAGATAGGGTCCCACCACCGTAGTACCCCTATGCTCAGTAATTCAGACCAAAACCTACAAGCAAACTTGGCCCTACTCATCCACTTACTGGTAGAAGCGCTAGTAATTTGTATATCCCATGCGATAATCAAGGCAGTACCCAGGCTGGGATTTGGGCTCTAAGTCCTAGGGCCGGGGCTCACTCAGTCTGGAAGATACCTAAAAATAATGAGAGCTTTATAAATTAAATACAATGAAGTTCATTAACCAATTTGAATTAGGTCAAAGTTTTCTTTAGCAGTCCTTTTTTTAGTTTACACTTTTATTGGATATTTTTCATGCAAGGCTTAATGAATTTTCTGATTTTTTATCGTAAATACAATAAAAGGGGAGGAATTTGGAAAAGGCAATGCACGAAAAAACTATGAATGCATGTAGAAGATAGAAATATATAAGTTGCTCCAGCACTCTACATGAAAGTGATCCACGCATAAACTTAAACTAATATATATATATGCAAATGCAATCGATGAAATCGCTAAGCAGAATTTGTTATTAACATGAACAACGTTTTATTTGGTCTAAGTCCAAGCACAAAGAGACTATAGGCACATGATATAAATTAGGTTGTGGACCTAGATACCGAGCAATAAACCTAGATCTAAGGGCTTAATAAGTGAATATGTAAAAAGAAAATAAGGTAAAAAAACTCAAATCTCATGAAATAAAGTAAAACAAGTAGAAAATAGGGGAGGAAAAAGATAGAAAGTGAAAAAACATGAAAAACCGATAGGGTCCCCCAAGTGCACTGGCACTTGGTGAAACAGGACCTGCAAATAATCTAAGTGTCCAAGTCTCTGAGAGGTTGATTACTTAATGTCTTAATATCTCTTACATAATAAAATAAAATCTAATCTAAGTAAATAAAAATGCTAATGTTCTTCGGCTCTCGGTCTTCCTTCGTGTCTCTCTCCTATCAGCTCGATCGAAAAGCTGGCCTCTGCCTCACTCAGGTGCCATGGACCACCTGAGATGTCCCCCCTCAGTTTACAAGCACTCACAGTAAAGACAAACACAGATATATTAGAACAATTTATGCAAAAATAAGCCAAAAGAGATACATGCTAAATAAAATAAATAAAGACAAGGAAGATAAATAAGATAGTAAACATAATGTACCCTTTGTTGCTCCCCAAAAACGGCACTATTTGATGGCAGAGAGATATCAGTCTGCAAATATAACAAGGTAGAAAAGCAATCGCAGTGGCGACCAGGTCCTCGACCATCAACAATCAACCTACAATAGATATGTAAAGCAATCAAAGTGTGAATGCGAGCCAAATTTATTATAACTCTTCAGAACACGTGCATAAGTGCAAGTATGGAAGAATATCGAACACTGGTAGAAAGTCGGGATAGTTATTTATTACTTTTTAATTGTTGCTAATTAATAAGAACTTTGACGGTTTTGTTTTGCTTATTTTTATGCCTTTAGTGGGTTTTTAATGTTTTATGGGTTTTTAATTGTATTCAAGTTTTTATGATTTTTTAAATGTTTTATATTTTATGTATTTTTATTTTTAATAATTAATTTGTTTTAATTTACAAAGTTTTCATTCTTTTGAATTTTAAAACTAATTAAGTATATAATAGAAACAAAGAAGTTGAAATCCTCTCTTTAGATTTTTCAAAAAGTCAAACTACTTAAAATAAAAGAAAGAAAATGTTTTAGGTTTTAAATATTTTCATCTGTTTTTGGTAATTTTTAGGGTATTTGTATATTTTTATGGATTTTTAAAGTTAGCAAATAACAACACAGTGAAATAAGGAAATTAGAAGATTGACTAGTGTTTTAAAAATAGCTAACACTACATAATAGACTTTTTTAACATAAAATATATATGATAACGAAAATTTAGGAACTGAAAAAACATTTTTTGCATTTTGAATATTTTATGATTTTATAAGATTTTGAGGGTTTTTACGTTTTAAGGGTTTCTGTTTTGTATTTTTTAAGTGATTTTTGGCTATGTGATAAAATACAATATAAACTAACTAATATAATTTGGGAATTTTAGATAGAAATTTTAATTTTATAGATTTTTTAAGTTAAAATAGGAAAAATATGCTGTTTTAAATTTTCTAAATAGGAAAATTAATTTAAATGACAAATGTAAAATACATATGATAGATTTATGGTCCAGGATTTTAAGAAAATATTACTATAATTTTTTGGAATAAAGTAAACACATATTAAAAAATAAAATGCATAAAATAATTTAATTTAACAACACATGGACTATTATCCAATTTCTAAAAAGCTTCTATGCAATTTATAACATATTTAAAAAATCCCATATATATATTGCAAAATATCCAATTCAAATCCGTGCATACTCAATCTAGCAGGGACCTATTTGCAATCACATAAAAACTTCATTTCAAATCATAACATGTTCAAGAAAGTATAGGACCAAAGCCTACAAACATCTGAAAACCCATGTCACGTGGGATGGCATGTGAGTCGCACTGATAAGGACTAAAGTGTGAATAAACAAATCACGAGGCCTAGTTATGCATAATATTCGAAGTTAATACATTAAAACTATGAAGATTCAAGGCTAAAATAAAACAAGCAAAGCATATGGGATCTTGAGAAAATATACCCTCGATGCGTGGATCCAACGGTTGAAGTGCTTCCACATAAGTATTGAATGATCGAGTTTAGACACTGGTTTGCTTCTAGATAGATACAAAGGATGATGTGCTCCTCGATGAATGATCAGGATTAGAACTGGTGCTCCTCTTAGATCGGATGGTTGTTGCTCTTCTCCAAGAACAAGGAGGAACAACCACCTTAGTCTCCTTCCTCCAACCAAATCATGCTTCTCCGCCACATTAGAAGTTCAGATCATATCTAAAAGGACTCTTGGGGCTTGTCTACATCTATTGGTGGTGCTAATATGGTCCGAGCCTTACTAAGAAGAGGCCTAGAGTTCATGATTTCTCAGGCTACTAGAAGATGAAGACCTATAGTAGAATCACCCCATATGGGGTTTTGTGGCTCGAAACCTACACGAAAAGGTTTGCATCTCAAGGACGAGGCTCTCAACCTAATTAGGGGGTGGTCTCCGATGAACGGTGGAAGGAGGGGACCTAATCGCTCGATTCTGCATAATCGATGGGATTTGGGCGTACAGATAGATGGAGAAGATGAAAGGGAAAGGGATGGAGTGGTAGGCAAGTTGATGCGGGGTCAAGAGCACAGATGGATAGAGGTCGGAACCTAGAGCTCATGTGTACTTAGATTTTTGGTTTTTAGGCTAATCAGGATTAAATCAAACAAAATAAAAGACGAAAACTACACTAAAGAATTGAAAAGCAAACTAAAAACACTAAGGAAAAGATGCTCACCCAGTATGGAGTGACCTAAGATCTATACCTAGTTGTGGGTTGCTCCATCGATGGTTAGACCGCGATTCTTCACCTTCTCCTCGCCTCAATTTCTCGGGGGTGCCCTCCTATCATTAAGGCACATGCTCTAGCAATGGATTCTTAGGGTTGTGATGATGGGAATCAGATTCCCTTTTGGAAGAAGTGTGGCTTAAGATGTTACATAACATAGCAAAGGGTCCCTTTGACTTAGTGTTTCGCACGAATCGATAGAAGTCTGAGTGGATGTCGTACGAACATATTTCGTGAGGGACTTAGGCTGAAAGGAATAGTGGATCAGGCATGGGAAAATGGATAAGATGCGCGGTTGACAATCTCTAACGGGCTAAGGACGTGGGGGGTTGTATATCGACGATCAACAATACCTCGCCCCTTATTGGTCCACATCGATCACTAGAAGACAAATAGAAAATAGAGATTAAAAATAATTCAAAATAAAATGGTAAATGATTTTATTTTTACAAACTCAAAACATAAAAAATGTTTCTTATTTTCTAAACTATTTTCAATATTTTTATTTGTTTTTATAAACTTATTAAATAGGGTAATTATTTATATACTATTATTTATAGGTATTTATACATATATACATTATGTATTACATTTTTATTTTGTTATTTTTACATATAATACAATCTTTAAAATAATTTATTTATTTTGCAGTATTATTTAATACAAATTTACATACTTATTTGGATTTTTATAATTTGATTTAAATATATAAATAAATACATGTATGTTCAATATATGTGTATTATACCCATGTATTAGGGTTTTTATTCATTTTTGTATTCTTGTGTGGTTTTGGATTTTTTATTTGTATTCTTTTAAAATGATAACTAATATGTGCAATACTTAAAATATATACGGGACAAAGAATATGAAGAGTAAAATACAATGGCAGGCACCATAGTGCCCCAACTAGTCAGCTTTTGCATCTTAGCTCTATTTTAAATGAACCTTCATTTTGAAGATAATTAAATTTGAATATAATGGAGGCGAGTTTGATTCATTTTGAGTTCATATGGAGAAGATATTGATCAATGAAGTATTCTTTGTAGTTTTTTCAACTAAGTTTACTGAGTGACATGTGCATGATTTATTTTTGCAATATTTTTATTATTTTCTATACATTGTTTTGTACATGATTGGTGTTGAGTGTATCTTTATTTGGAGTGGTTATGATGATGAATAAAATACTTCAAGTTTTATCTATGTACACAGTATGTTGTACTTAGGTTTTCTAGGATTTTCTTGATATTTCTGTACATAGTTTCACCCTATATCCCCCTACTTTATTCATGGACAACCTAATCAATATTTAACTTGGTCTCGGGGTTCAATTTCTGTCAGTATCCTAGATACCTCCTTTATTTTTCTTTTCTTTATTCTTTTATTTGGGGTTTAAATACAAGTATGTGTACACTATTTATAGTTTCATGTGAGGATGTTTAGTTCATGCAAGTTAATGATATTTACATGTATATTACCAGGGATTTTAAGCCAATACAAAAGAATAAAGGTAAATGAACGGGTATTCACCACTCACTTACCCTCATCGCCAACCGTCAACAAACATGACTCTAGATAGCTACCCTCAACTCCTTCCATCTCCATGAACCCCAAAAAAATTGATGGAAGCACACAATTCAAATTATCCGCCATTCGAGAGAAGAGTGAGCCTCAGCTCTTGAAGGTCTATGGTGGCAATGTAAGGACCATCCCGATTGAGCATAGACGAGCTTTGTTCCGGACTCTGCCAATATCCACCGAGTCATCTGCATAGCAATGGCTTTAAACCTCGTTGTGGAGCTTCGATTCTCCTTTATTGGAACCTCGAAGTGATAATCATTGATGTCCTTTGGCCATTGACAAATCCCATGTGAAAATCACCCCACATGTATAGTTCTTTGATGAAACTCGGCTTCATCATGTTAAATTCCATATATATTAATCCCCTATCTTAAATTTTTGTCAATAAAAACCAGAGTAAATACTGTATATATTTTGGTTTTAAAATAAAGTAAAAATACAAAAAATACAAAACGAAAAAAATGTAGCGTTTTTATGCCTTTAAAAATTCTCCCAAAAATATTTCTCCTTTGTTTATTATTTTGTATTTTTTGTCAACATGAAACTTGTAGATCTCCTCAAGATCTACAACTTTTACGTTTTGAGTTTTTCTTAATTCTTCTTCCTTTTATTTTTTTTTTGATTTTTCTTTTAATTTTTTATTCTGAATAATCTCATTGGGCCACGTGGCTCCTTCTGATTGAGCCACGCGACCCGGCTCCTTTTGCGCCACGTGCCATCCTCTTCCAACTGTTTGATCATCTTCTGGAGCCTCCATCTCAGCCGCTCATTCTATTTTCATCCTCCACCCTTCAATCTACCCTTTAGATCGCATTTGGAGCACTCGCTCCTGCTCACTCCTCGACCGTCGGATCACTAGATCTAACTGCCATCCATGCCTCTTTCATAGTTGCATGATGTGACCTGATCAATTGATCAGGGCTGCTCCATCGCACCCTCATCCCGGCCGTTGGATCACAAGATCCAACGATCGACACTTCATCTTCCACCTCCAACCGCTCTCTCTCTCCCCCACGATCTCTACTTCGAAACCACTTACCCCCTTCTCATTTTATCCACCTTCCCAACATTACCCTCACCCCTCTAACCATGCTTGGTCAAAGCCCTAGCTCCCATCATCCTCGTGTGCCACCTAACCTCGATCCTCCTCTCTTCTCCTAGTCATCACGAACCCACGAAGCCACGACCTCCACCACATGCACCTTGGCCCTTCTCCCTTAAAATAAGTCGTCGATGCCCTCCTTAGACTTCGTCCACCTTTATGATGGCCAAAGCCCATCGTCTCTTCCCCCTCCGGTGACAGCGGAAGGGGGAATTGATGATGCGACGACGGGGATTGAGATCCGGTGTCGACCCTTGGCCATGGTAGGCCATGCTCCATCCATAAGCACACTGGCAAGCTGCTCACCATGGTTGGGGGAGTCCAGCGAAGATCGAAGCACCCAAGGTTCTAAGCCCAAGCTGACCTCCTCCACCTCAATCTTTAGGTAAGTTCCCTTCTCTTTTCCATTGTGTTTCTCCTATTTAATTAGAAGCACACTGCACTTCCACTCCCAATGAACCACCCCATTAGCTTCGCTGCACATTCACCGTCCTCACACCACTCCCAGCTTGCCTCCTCCTCTTCTCCATCACCTGACCACATGCGCACCACCTCCTCTCCAGTTCACTGGAGACAACTCTAGTCCTCCATACCTTCACTCGCACAGGATCCCAGTCCATTCACTTCGCACATACGCTTCGTCTAGGACTTAAACTTGCAGGTATACTACTTCATTGGTCGAAGCCTTCGTCGGGGTTGATTTCAAGAGCTTCATCTCCGATGGACTCATGCTGCCACAACGATCATGACTGCCCCGGCTATCCTCCGACATCAGAGCTTCATCGTCAACACCTCTGGAGCCTTTCCCGAGCTTCTGACGTCCAACAAAGACCTGGAGTAGCTTTTACCCATCGCTAGAGAACAACCAACTCCATCGCAGGAGGTGGCGGCGAGGAAGAACCCGGCGTACAGATGTCATCCGATCGTGAGGATCAGACGGCCCATAGGGAGCCACGTGTCCGCCCCCGAGCCTCCGCATCCAGCCTCCAGGTTCGGGATGCCCGAGCCAAGTCAGAACACCAGCTGGTGCCATGTGGCCTGAGCCTCCTACCAGCCTCCCGAGCCAAGCACCGTGCCCCAGCCTCCTTCCAAACCTAGCCCTCACGTGCTCAGGTCATGTGAGGGCTGGGTAATTTGCAGCAATGCCTCGCCTACTTCTCCAATTTGCATGCAGGTCCTCCATGCATGTGCAAAGCATGCGTGCCTGGGGTTATTTGCATTCTAACCCCTCCGGGTTTTTATAATTACAATATAGCCCCCATGTGCATGGGAAATTTACAGGGAAGGCCTCGCATTTAATTTTAATTACATTTATGCCTTTCCAGAACCTGTTTGTAAGGTTTTTCTAATTACAATATAGCCCCCACATGCATGAGAAATTTACAGGGAAGGTTTATCTCCATTTAAGTTTATTTAAGTTTCATTTTGAAGCTTATTTCATTATCTATCCATGGCATGTTTTGTTCCCTGATTTGACACTTAAAATTCGGATGACAAATTCTAATGATATAGTGTCATCTGTTTAATGATTTTAACGCCAATGGTTAATTTCTCAATTAAGTTTGTTTCATGAATTGATCCTGAAATTGATTACACATTCATTGCTCATTGATTTTTATTTATGTAGGGCATATGTGCATATTTTTACACTTGTGTCACATTGCATTATAAAAACCAAATAACAAGTGTCTTTTGTGCAATTTCCTTTTGTGATAACCTATTAGATATTCAATAATCACTCGAGTCGAGCATTAAGAGTATGAATAATCAATTAAGAGGCCCATGTCCCTGAGTTCGACCTTGGGCTTGTCCAAGAAAAAAATATTTGACCGATTATGTTTCATTAAAAATTAATTAAGTGGTTTTTGATCGATCCGATTTTGCCCGATTGCATCGAAACTCAAACATTAATTCGACATTATTAAGAGGGTGATTTCTGGGTTTATCAAATGGCGTCGTTGTCGGGGACACAACTCATCTTTGTTTATTTAGATTCTTACTATTTGATTAAGTGATGATTTATAACCTTTAGTTCAAGTCGTTAATATCACTTGCATTATTTTGTTAATTCTCTAACATCTATCTAATGCTTGCTTATTGTGGCAGGGGCCCTTGGCGACCAAGGACACTTGGTAGACATGGAGGCAAGGACAGAAGCTCCCGCTGCAAGGAGCCACAGAAGCACCATTGGAGAAATTGACGACAATTAATATCTCTTGCATTTTTCATGCACTGATGTAATAATTGTCTTTACAGCGGTCTTCAGTTGAAGACCCGCGATTGTAAATGAACGAAGGACATTGTGGTTGTGTAGGGTCTACCCCATTTGAGTGTTGACTTAGGATTAGGCACGCAGCTCTCCGAGCTATTTTACTTCATATCATATGTGTTTGATCGTAGGTAGGAAACACTAAGTCGAGATGCACATAGATATTGCTTCACTTAGCCAAAAGTAAATCTATTCTTTCTCCGCTAATAGAAGCATGCTAGGTGTGGTTTTCATCGACTTGCATACATTTAATATTTGATTTTAATCAGTATTGTTTTCAAAGAGAAAGCTAAAGGCACTGCAAGTTTTTCTTTAGTATAGATCATGATTCTATCGTATGCATCGACTTCTTCTCTTCATGGATTGATCACCGAGGATTTAAATGGAAATTGGGAATGACTGTTAGACGATGTTTGCCTGATTTGTGCTCACATTAAAATCATTGATAACCCTGAAGTTAAAATTTAGATTGTAAATGCACGTCGAACCAATAAAATGGAGTAAAATCATTTTTTGGGAGAGCAACCTCTCTTTCGTAGGATATTATGATTTGATGTATCATTAAGCCTTGCATAAATGAGAATGAACTTGCATTTATCACCAATAAAAATGAAAAGATAAACGACCAACAGTTGTTGGTTTCATGTGTGAGTTGATGAATCAATGGTGTTGCTTGGTTGATTGAGCCTTGTTTGTGGATTTTCAAAACCCTCCCATGGATACTAGGTACTCCATTCATCTCCATAGATTCATTCACGTGTAAATCCATCCTATCATCCTTGTTCTCCTCAGGTCTCTCCAACTACACTTATCTGTCTCTTTACTTAGGCTATTCTCAGCCTAAGTATGGGGGGGACCTGAGTCCCCGTGAATTCCATACTCATTTATCCTTCTTTTCCGACACTTAGGTTATTTTAACCTAATTATAGGGGGTGTCCTCCTCAGTTCCAGTATATCTTCCTATATCTTAACTTGAGCAATGGCTTTGTATCACTTAGTGCTATGAGGACATAGCATAAGTTAAGTATAGAGGGTATACCGTATATACTGTTTATATACTTTAGCCATAGCTCTTATTTTGAAATTTTTTGAAAAATTTAAAACTTTTTTTGGCTAGAGTATAATTTTCTTGAACTCAGTTGGATGAAATGTTTTCAAAGTTTGAAAAAAATTCTCAACTATGTTACGCTATTTTGAAGAAAATATTTTGACAATGGTTTAAAAAATGGGTTTTACTTGTTTTGAAAAATCGTTTGAAAAATGTTTGAAAAAATTTATATATATGTGACACAATTTGGAAAATCTTTTTAAAAATATGTTCGAAAAGGAGGGTATAAATGAGACTAACTAGTGTTTATATATATTACTTTTCAAAAATAAAAAAATGAAAAAAAATGAATGAAGGAGTTGGTTTAATCCCTGACACTTCCACATTCACACAAGATTAGTGAAGTTCAAGAACACTTCATTTATGAGGTCCTAGATCTCGTCATTAGGGTCTTTGACTTAATTATTCACATTTCCCTAGTTTGAAAGATTTGTATGCTATATTGCACGCTTAGTCTCTACCTTAAGAATATGATCAACACCTCACACACACAACTGCACTTGTAATGAGATGAGTTGAAATTTCACTTGAGGAACTGGGATGAGGGATTTGAGTTGGACGTGATTTAATGATGCTCGAGGATGGGATAAAATCAATGAAGGCTTCATGCAACCTGAGTGCCAGCACCTTTAGCCAGTATGAGAACATGGTTCTTGTACTATCTCTTGACATTTACCTATGTGCCAGGGTTTAAAAAAATTGTTGATCAGTGTGCGCTAACTCTTGGTAAAAGCAATGGAGCTAGCCAAAAACAAAAAAAGAAAGAAAGAAAAGTTGAAAGAAAAGCTCTCCCCATACAATGTCAAATATCAAT
Organism: Ottelia alismoides; assembly: GCA_037367405.1. NCBI lineage: Eukaryota > Viridiplantae > Streptophyta > Magnoliopsida > Alismatales > Hydrocharitaceae > Ottelia > Ottelia alismoides. Next base: position 483,906 of record JAZKJV010003594.1, read on the forward strand.
GAGCTTCCACCAAAGGCGATTGCTCCCAACCATTTCAAAGTGTCCACTTGAACCAGCACTATTAGGACCAAGGAGTCAGGCTAGCACCCAAAAAGGGCTCAGCATCGTATAGTGATACAAGTCTGGGTGTAGAAGGTACGATAGGTACTCAAAAAAGACACACCCCGGTGTACTCCCAGGAAAACAAGTGCAGATGACTCCAACTTCTCTTGATGGACACACTGATCAACAACCAAAAAATAACACATGTGTTGAGTTAATAAGGCACTCGAATGGATCCTTGTTCCAATGAGAGGGAGAGAAGAAATGACACTATTCCATGACCTCCATCAACTCGCCTTACATCTACATTTCTAAGTATGACAACTAAAGTGACAGTGGATTGGATGCAAGAATTGGTTTATTCCCTAGTGTTGAGGATCAGGTTCAAAGGAGAATCTCTTGGACTGGAACCATGGGTTATGTTGCAACTCTACTCTTGTGACTGCAGTCTACACTTAATATCATATACTTATATACAGAGAGTCTGATGATTAGGGAAATTGGACACCTTTTGATTAGAGCTCGGTTCAGCTTCGAAATTTTGGATCTCTAAAACTGAGAGTTCTTAAACAGATCAAGTCTTGTATTCACATGCACAATCAAGATTTAATCCAACTTATTCATGGTTGAGATGCTCAAGGACGAGCATAGTTTAAGTATAGGGGGATGATGAACCTCGGTTTCATCATGTTAAATTCCATATATTAATCCCCTAGCTTAAATTTTTGACAATAAAAAAAGAGTAAATACTTTATATATTTTTGGTTTTAAAATAAATTAAAAAATACGAAAATACAAAACAGAAAAAATGCAGTGTTTTTATGCCTTTAGAACGCTCCCACAAATGTTTCGCCTTTTGTCTGACTTATTTTGTGTTTTTTGTCAACATTAAACTTGTAGATCTCCTCAAGATCTACAACTTTCATGTTTTGAATTTTTCTTAATTCATCTTCCATCTATTTCTTTTAGTTTTTTATTTTATTTTATGTTCTGAATAATCTCATTGGTCCACGTGGCTCTTTATGATTGAGCCACACGGCCCGGGCTCCTTCTGCACCACGTGTCATCCTCTTCCAACCATCTGATCATCTTCTGGCACTTCCATCTCAGCCGCTCGTTCTCTTTTCATCCGCCGCCCTTCGATCTACCCTCCAGATCGCATCTGGAGCGCCCGCTCCCGCTCACTCCTCGACCGTTGGATCACTAGATCTAATGGCCATCCACGCCTCTTTCACAGCCGCATCATGTGACCTGATCAATTGATCAGGGTCACTCCATCATGCCCGCATCCAGACAATTGGATCACAAGATCCAATGGTCGACACTTCATCTTCCACCTCAAGCCTCTCTCTCTCTCCCACGATCTCTACTTCGAAACCACTCACCTCCTTCTCATTTTCTCCATCTTTCCAACATTCCCCTCGCCCCTCTAACCATGCCCGGTCAAAGTCCTAGCTCCCGTCATCCTCGCGCGCCACCTAACCTCGGTCCTCCCCTCTTCTCCTGATCAGCACAAACCCACGAAGCCACGACCTCCACCACCTGCACCTCGGCCTTCTTCCTTCAAATAAGTCGCCGCTACATCCTTACACTCCGTCCACCTTTACGAGGGCTAAAGCCAAGCATCTCTTCCCCCTCTAGTGACAGCGGAAGAGGGAATTGATGATGCGACGACAAGGATTGAGCTCCAGTGTTGACCCTTGGCCATGGTAGGCCATGCTCCGGCCCTAAGCATGCCGACGAGCTGCTGGCTGGGGGAGTCCAGCGAAGACCGGAGCACCCCAAGGTGCTTAGCTCAAGCCGACCTCCTTTGCCTCGATCTTCAGGTAAGTTCCCTTCTCTTTTCCTTTTTGTTTCTCCTATTTAATTAGATGTACACCTGCACTTCCACTCCCAGTTAACCACCCCATTAGCTTCACCATACATTCACCGTCCTCGCACCACTCCCAGCTCGCCTCCTCCTTTTCTCCATTACATGACCACAAGCACACCACCTCCTCTCTAGTTCATGGATACGGAGCTCCGGTCCCCCAGACCTTCACTTCCACAGGACCCCGGTCCATTCACTTCGCACACAAGCTTCGGCTAGAACTTACACTTGCAGGTATACTACGTCATTGGTCGGAGCCTTCATCGAGGCTGATTTCAAGAGCTTTATCTCCGATGGACTCACGCTGCCACGACGATCCTGACCGCCCCGGCTATCCTCTGACATTCGAGCTTCATCGTCAATGCCTCTGGAGCCTTTCCCCAGCCTCTGATGTACAACAAAGATCTCGCGGAGCTTTTAACCCATCGCTGGAGAACAACCAACTCCGTCGCAGGAGGTGGCAGCGAATAAGAACCCAGCGTACAGATGTTGTCCGATTGTGAGGATCGGACGGCCCATAAGGAGCCATGTGTCATCCCTTGAGCCTCCTCATCTAGCCTCCAGGTTCGGGGAACCCAAGCCAAGCCAGATCACCAACTGACGCCACGTGGCCCAAGCCTCTTGCCAGCCTCTTGAGCCAAGCATCGTGCCCGAGCCTCCTTCCGAACCTAGCCCTCATGTAATCAGGTCACATGAGGGTTGGGTAATTCGCAGCGATGCCCCGCATACTTCTACAATTTGCCTACAGGTCATCTAGGCATGTGCAAAGCATGCACGCCTAGGGTTATTTGCATTCTAACCCCTCCAAGTTTTAATAATTACAATATAGTCCCCGTGCGCTGATAACGCTCCCGCACCCTTAGTTAACTCGGTCAGATTAATGTCCAAATTAATTATCAGTGTTCGTTGCAGTCGGATAACGAGAGGGAATATCAAAAACCACTTTTAATTAGATTCAAGTTAATTTCAAGCGGCAATTTTTTGTACTTGGTGAATCCCAAGGTCGAACTCAGGGAGGCATCTGTCTCCTTAGGTTGATTTTTAGCAAAGTCCAAGTGTTACATTTTCGAGGAATATTTTTTTGGTCTTTTTTTAATTTTTTATGCAAGACACATGCAACAATCAAGCCAATTTAAAGTTAAATCAGTTAAGGTATCAAATAAAGTCCAAAAATTATGAAAATTGGCCAGATGATGAAATATGGTGAAATTAAGCTACTTTTTTTGGAATTTTCGGCACTAAATGAATTTACTGTGAATTTAAAATGAATGCAGGGTGATTTTCACTAATTTAATTTTAATAAATATCAAATCACAAAATTTTAGAGAAATAAAATTATCCTAGATAGACCTAATGATGAGGAATCTAGGAAAATTGTCAAACCTTAATTTTAATGTGAAATGGACCTATTAAAAATAAACTAAGGAAATCATCAATTAATTTATTTAGACCTCAAAATGCGTGCAAATGAGATGAAATTTTTATGCAATGTTAAGTTAATTATCCTAAAGCTACTACGATTTTTTGGGAATTTGTGGAGTTACAGAGAATTAACTATTAATTAAAAGGTCCAATTGGGCAAAATATCACAGAAATAAACCAATTATATAATTTAAAATTCCATAGATACCACAAAAATATGACAAGTGTCACAACAGATAAAGGACAAATTACACTACAACATGCAATTTTTGGAATTCAAAAATGATGCAAGATGACACCTAGGGATGCGTGCAAAGACATGGGTGTAATTGCAATACAGAAAATAAAAATTACATAAAAATAAACATGCTGACAGGGACTTATATGCAATTACCTATAATGCTGGGGGTGGAGTGCAATTTCTCCACGGACTCACATGCTCCACACGTGGGGGTGCTTCACAGGGACCAATTTGCAATTTCTGAAAGTTCTCAGGGCCTCATTGCAATTTACCCAGGCACACGTGCTGCTCACGTGGGGCGCCTAGGTTCAGGTGGCGTCGGTGGCTCGGGATAAGGCTCGGGACCTCTGGAGGTTCGGTTGGAGGCTCAGAGTAGCTTCAGGTGGTCCGAGCCTAGAGGTCGGGGAAGAGGCTCGGACCCGATGTCGTGGCGTGCTCTGGACGGTTGGATCTAGAGTGATCTAACGGCTGCTGCTGATAAAGATGTGGCGAACCAGTAACCGTCGGATCTGGATTGATCCAACGGTGCCTGGAGGTCGATGGAGGGGGGACGATGTGGCTGAATGCTGACCGTTGGATCACTGATCGATCCAACGGTGATGTGCTGCTCCGGTGATGATTACGTGGCTCGCTCCTGTCCGTGGGATCACAGATGATCCTATGACTCCTGTACTGCTCCGGATATGGGCGACGTGGTGTGAAGATGATCGTTCGATCACTGATGATCGAACGGTGGCTAGATTTCTCCTTCAACGGTCCTCCACCACCTACGGAGGAGTTGGCAGGACTCCGGCGAAGGAGGGTCTTCTCCACCTGTCCCTTCAAGCGTCGATGAAGGTCGATGGCGCCTCTAAAGTAGCTCGGAAGGTTCGCAACGGTGCGGCGAACCGTCTGAGGGTCCCAGGCGTGAAGGAGGCGCGTCACAGCTTGCTGTCGATGAAGCTCGATGAGTGCTCTGGTGAGCTTCTGACCAGTGGATGAACGAGCACCTGCAAGGGGTTAACGATATAGCCGAAGCACGTGGTGCGTTCGTGGAGATGTGGGAAGTGACGGCGAGGCCTAAGGCAGAGTGTAGGTGATCCGGCGATGGTACTCCGCCCAGGTGGCGGAGCTGGAGTCGATGGAGGGTGAAGTGCGTGGTCGGAGGGAGATAAATGTACCACGAAGGTCAGAGCTCCATCGCGGAGCTCGACGTGGTGATTGTGAAGCGAGAAGATGATGATGACGGTGGAATTAAATCGGAGAAAAGGAAGGAAAAAATTGGGAAGAGATCGGAGAGGATGGAGGGGGTTACCTGGGGATCGGAGCTCAGTCTCGAGTTCCAGGGTCGTCGCTCTAGGGATCGGTAGGGTCCCGAGCTCAAGCAGCTTCGCAGAGGAGGGGCTGCGACACGGCGGAGGCGCTGCGGATCTCGCCGGAGAAGAATCCCTTCGTCGCTCGAAGAATCAATCGATTGCTGTCACCAAATGGAAGCTCTGAGCTCAGGGAAGCTCTCTGGAGTGGCGGATAGCCGTGATGGTGGATGTAGGTGGAGGATTTATAGGAAGGAGGTGTCGGCAGGGTTGGTGACGATGTGAAGTTCATGGAGGTCGTGGAGCGTCTCTGGTGGACGTCGTGGTGAATGAGGGAGCTAACGAGGATGAGGGGAAAGTGGGGAAGGTCGTGGTGGTGTTGGCGGTCGGCGAGGGTGGCTAGCGTGCGGCCGAAAATAGAAAGGGGTGAGCCCCTCACGCAAGCTCGAGATCGTAGGAGAGAGGGGCACCGGAGGTGGAAGACGAGGTCGTTGCCGTTGGATCAAGGGATCCAACGGCCCAGATCGAGGCGCCATGGAGCGTCTAGGATTAGATCAAGGGCGAGGCGATCTGAGGGGTGTGATGGCACCACGTGGCGCGATGGGGGCGAAGCACGAGCGGGCGGCTGAGATGCGATTAGAGCTTAGAACGGAGGGTTGAGGTGCAAGGCGGGATGAGCGACTGCGATGAAGAGTCAACGTGTGTGATCGAAGGGCGTAGCGTGCGACGCGTGGCGCATTGTGGTGAAAGCGCTTATGGGTGGATCAGATAAGAAGGGGGAAATGATCTGACGGTGGAGATTTAAGGCGCACGTGGAGTGAGTGGGACTGTTGAATTCAAAGAGAAATCCAATGGCTGAGAGCAGGGGCGGCTAAGGCAAGGGGAGCGGGCCGCGTGGCGCAACCAGAGGGCGCCACGTGGCCAGCTGTGATTGGTTGGAAAGAGAAATCAGTGTAGAGAGAGAAGGATGCCGAATTTGGAAAAACTCAAAACATGAAAGTTGTAGATCTTGATGAGATCTACAAGTTTCATGTTGACCAAAGATGGAGATGAGATCAAATATGATACAAAAATACATGAATACAAATATACACATACATAGTATACATAGAGGCCTAAAATCCCAACTTTTTCATATGAACTCCAAATTGGATGAAATTAGTCTCGTTTTAAAGGTCTTTTAATGTGTAGTAAACTGAAACTGAGTAGACCTATTTTGGAGTTGGTATAAGGGAATTATGGGCTTTTATGAATCAGGGCTTCTAGGTCTTTATTGGATATTTTACAAAGGAAATCTAGGCTTTCTTCCTTATATTATTATCTAAGGTGTACATATTATAAGGGAGAAGTTATTTTTATGAGTGGATATTTTACAAATGATTTTGGCTTCTTATTTAATGCAAAATGTGAATGCTAAAATGCATATTTTATGAATGCATGTATGAATGCTATTTATGCATTATAAAGGGAAATATGCATCTATTTACTCGGGAACAAGACTCTATTTTCAACTTTTAGAGTGATGAATCACATATTCATCAACCCCCTATACTTAAAGCTTGCTCGTCCCCGAGCAACTAAATGAAATGCAAGAGTGAAATGATTTTGGGTTCCATACCAAGGTCATGAACAAAAGTTGAAAATGGAGCTTGACTCGACCTTTGGATTAATTGTGTGGCGGAACCTTATTGGGACCTGAACTTAAGACCTAACAGACTTCAAGTTCCATAAGTATTCTATTCAAGACTCCTCAATAGTCAGGTCAGAACAAATCCTCAAACGCATATTTCTGATGACTATGATTCTTATTTGTACTGTGTAAGTGAAATATAACTCTTCACATCAGAAATGACTCGGAACCAGCCTCCTCTAACAAGGTAACTCAATAACCCGGTCCAGTAACTCTTTCCTCGAGGAGCGGGGTATTCCCTTCTAAGTTCAAGTGCGACCAACTCAGGAGGAGGGAGTAGAGAAAAGAATGGACGGTAGCCAGTGTAGCTACCTATCCCGGGATGCCTGACCAGTGTAGCCAAGTCATCCAGCTGCATTTCTTTACTAATATACAGACTCCGACAGGTATTTTATTTTCACTTGGACCTGTCTGATTATTTTTGGAGTTTTTGCATTTTTTTCAAACTCATACAAGGTGCAGCATGTACATCAGGAGTTTTTCCTCTTGAGCCAGCAGACTATCCCTCTTTTGAAGCATTATTGCAACCCACAGCGTCCCGTCCTTAGACGTCAACACTACCAGACTAGGTTGAGATGCACTACCCTCCCTAGAGGAGGACGGATGTTTCCACCTGTGTGCTACTCCAAGCTAAAGGATTCTACCTCCTCACCACCTCATCAATGAAGAGCTACGTGCATTGTGCTTGTCCAAGTTAGGTCACTGTCTATAAGAATCATGCGTATGCACGAGATATTCTACTTAGACTAATCAAGATGACATGTGAACATAGACTTGTGGACTCAAAGAATTAAGTCACTTGACCTGAGAAATCTTAACTCCAGTTCCTATAAGGTTCCTCTGAAATTAGGTGGATTAAGGTCAAATCAAGTCCATCCTCAATATATACTCATAACTTGGTTCAGAACCCACTAGCTTTTCACTTTGCATATGCAAGATATGCAGATGAGATGCAGATGTCATGCTATGTAGATGAATGTAAATGCAAGACTCTTTTTCTTTTTTTTTCAGATGTAGAGATGATATGCAAGAGTAAATAAGAAGCCGATTTTTTCATTTTTTTTCATTTTTTTTGTTTTTTTTGTTTTTGAAAACTTTGTTATACCTCTTATGTTACAACAATTTACAAGAGTATTATACAGATTGTACAAGTGTTTATACAATATACAAGTAACATTTTTTTCAATTTTTACCCACCCGTAATTATTGCAAAAATATATACAAAAGTACGCGAAAATACGCGAAAGTACGAGCTATGGGTAAAATATATATGTAATATATACACGCCCCCCTATACTTATCATGTGCTATGTCCTCAGAGCACGAAAAGCGAGGAAAAAGACATAGCTCGTGCTAAGCGTAGGAGAGCTAAAGAGAAGGAAAATGTATAGAAATCGACCGGCCCCCCTATACTTAGGCTCTGGCAGCCTAAGTGTAGAAGAAAGTCAAAAAGTGGGGAGGACGAGGTCAAGAAGAGAAGTGGATGAATATACAATGCGGGCATCTGTCCCCCCTATACTTAGGCTCAGGTCAGCCTCAGTATATGACAGAAGTGAGTATGAGGACCAGTGTGATCTGGAGAATGTAGAGTGAACCGACTTAAGTGACTCATCCCCCCTATACTTAGGATTTGGTCATCCTAAGTATAGTCCAAGATAGTGATCTACTGAGGCAGGGATGATTTATTAGAGTTGCGGGGGAGAAAAGACAGAATGTACAGGAATGATGATATATACAAGTGAGTCGGTCTGAATCTTTCAAGATGCTGCCGATGGCTGGAGCTCACTGCTGCAAGATCTCATACGCGGCTCGAGTTGTATCTGCTGAATCTGTCTCGCGCATGAATACAATCTCCTCAACATGGACTAACTGTTCGTTGGATTCGACGAAGTGCTTCAATAGTTGTCCATTCACCAGGAATGTCGGTGCGTCATCTGCGAGATCTGAGATCTCGACACATCCACTATCATGCACCGTACGGACGACAAATGGGCCTGTCCACTTGGACTTCAACTTGCCTTGGAAGATGTTCAGCCTAGCATTGAACAACCATACCTTCTGTCCAGGAACAAAGGTCTTTCGTCTGATATATCTATCGTGCCAACGCTTCACCTTGTCCTTGTACACCAAACTGTTGTCGTATGCATGGTTTCTGACTTCCACAAGCTCATTCAGATCCATTTCTCTCTGCTTCTGCCCAAGGTGTGTGTTCCAATTGACCTTCTTGATTGCCCATTCTGATTTGTGTACTAACTCTGCGGGCAAATGGCACGGCTTTCCGAATACCATTCGGAATGGGGAGGTTCCTAACGGTGTCTTGTAAGCTGTCCTATACGCCCAGAGGACTTGATCTAAGATCTGAGACCAGTCCTTTCTGTCCGTCCGGACAAGCTTTTGCAATATAGTTTTCACCTCTCGATTCGACACCTCAGCCATACCATTGGTCTGTGGGTGGTAAGGGCTAGCGACACGGTGTTCGATGCCGTAGTCCTTCAGGAGTTTCTTCACCTCCTGATTCACAAAGTGGCTACCCCCGTCTGATATCATCATTTTGGGGATCCCGAACCTAGAGATTATGTGCTCTCTGATGAATTTATAGGCAGTCCTGCTGTCTGCGGCTCGGGTCGGGATAGCCTCCACCCATCTGGATAGATAATCCACCGCAAGAAGGATGTACTCAAATCCATAGCTAATAGGGAATGGGCCCATGAAGTCGATGCCCCAGGCGTCGAAGACATCACAAATGATGACAGGCTGCATCGGCATCTCATCCTTGGAACCAACAGTTCCTCCCATTCTCTGAGGGAATGGGCCCATGAAATCGATACCCCAGGCGTCGAAGACATCACAAATGATGACAGGCTGCATCGGCATCTCATCCTTGGAACCAACAGTTCCTCCCATTCTCTGACATACTGGGCACGACTTCGCGAAGGCGGTGGCATCGCGAAACAGAGTCGGCCAGTAAAAGCCACACTGAAGTACCTTCCATGTGGTCCTCTTCCTGAAGTGGTGTCCTCCTGCCTCTGAGCTGTGGCATAGAGAAAGGACACTCTGGTATTCCTCCTGAGGAATACACCGTCTCCAGACACAATCCGGTCCTTCGAAGAAAAGGATCGGATCCTCCCAATGGTAATGTCTAGCATCCGACTTCAGTCGGTCGATGTGTCTCTTGGGCCAATCTTCGGGAACTTTCTTGGAGACAAGATAATTCACGATATTGGCGTACCATGGGAGTGAGTCGACAACAAAAATTGACTCGTCAGGGAAGGAGTCTCGAATAGGTGAATCCTCGGAAGTATTAAGATCTTCGAGACGAGAAAGATGATCGGCCACTACATTCTTCTTTCCAGGTTTATCACGGATGTCCAAATCAAACTCCTGGATAAGTAAAATCCATCGAAGAAGACGTGCCTTCGCGTCCTTCTTCTCCATCAGGTATCGCAGTGCCGTGTGGTCAGTGAACACAATAACCTTGGATCCAATTAAGTGAGATATGGACTTGTCCAAGGCAAACACTACCGCAAGCATTTCCTTTTCCATAACTGTATAGTTACGCTGAGCGGTGTCAAGCACTTTGCTTGCATAGTGGATTGCGAACGGGACGCCCTCTCTTCTCTGTCCTAACACATCCCCAACAGCAAAGTCTGAGGCGTCCGTCATGATCTCAAAAGGTAGAGACCAATTTGGGGCTTGTAGGATAGGTGCGTCCATTATCATTCCTTGCAGTAGCTTAAAGTCCTCAAGACATTTGTGATCAATAATAAACTCCATGTCTTTGCCTAGAAGCTCAGTTAGCGGTCGGGCAATCTTAGAAAAATCCTTAATGAATCTTTGATAAAATCCGACATGCCCGAGGAACGAACGCAACTGCTTGACGTTGGTTGGTGGCTGGAGTCGTCTGATCACATCCACCTTGGCAGGGTCAACCTACATTCCTCTCTTGGAGATGGCGTGTCCCAACACAATGCCCTCTGTCACCATGAAGTGACTTTTCTCCCAAGAGAGCACCAGATTGACCTCACACCATCTTTTGAGGACTCGATCCAGATTCCTAAGACAGGAATCGAAGGAATCGTCGTGGATCGAGAAGTCGTCCATGAAGACTTCCAGGAATTCGCCGACCATTTCGGCGAATACAGCAATCATGCACCTTTGGAAAGTACCTGGAGCATTGCATAACCCAAAGGGCATGCGCCTGAAAGCTTAGGTACCAACGGGGCATGTGAATGTGGTCTTTTCCTGGTCCTCTGGAGCTATGGCTACTTGATTGTAGCCCGAGAACCCATCCAAGAAACAGAAGAGTTCTTTCCCCGCTAGTCTCTCTAGGATCTGATCAATGAATGGCAGGGGAAATGATCCTTCTTCGTCGCGGCATTCAGGCGTCTGTAATCTACACAGACGCGCCACGACGTGGGCACTCGTGTCACGATCTCCTCTCCGTCCTCGTTGGTGGTCGTCTGAATTCCCGACTTCTTCGGGACAACATGGATTGGGGCCACCCATTTAGAGTCGGATATTGGGTAAATGAAACCCGCGTTGCACCATTTCTCTATCTCCTTCTTCACGACCTCTCGTAAATTTGGATTCAAACGATGTTGGAATTCACGAGAGGGTTTGGCTTCATTCTCCAAGTAGATATGGTGCGAACACAGAGCGGGATTTATCCCGTGGAGATCAGAAATGCTCCAGCCTATCGCCTTGCGGTTTTTCTCCAAGATCTCTAGCAAGCAAGATTCCTGCTCCTCGGTCAATCGTGAACTGATGATGATCGGATATTTCTTGTCCTGACCTGCAAGGAAGGCGTATTTTAATGTTGTGGGTAAAGGTTTGAGCTCAGGAATAGTGTGATCTTCTAAGAAGTCTGGCTCAATCTGATCTGATTTGGTGTTGGAAGTGGCTGGATCTTTCTCGTTATTGTTGCCACCAAGTTGTTCGGCTCTGGAGTCGGATCGTTAAAGTTTTCCATGCAATCGGCAAAAGCCTCGTCCGACTCGTCATCCTCATCTTTCGATTGTCCTAAAGATGTAAGTACTGACAGGCCCGACTGGGCCTCTAAGTCATCGAAGATGTAGGGCGATGCAGGTTCTGAGTTGTACTCGTCTCTGTGGACCTCGCAAACTGACTCATGTACTGGATCATCTCCGGAGGGGATGGACTCATTGGTGCTGGTTGGGTTCTATCTTCATGGCCCAACTAAGTCTACATGCTCGCAGTCTGCTTCGGTTGAAGAGTACTCGGTGCTGGATTCTGAATCCGGTCTCTGCCATCTTGTCTGCTTCATCTCAAGTTCCTCATCTCCGCCTGGGGTTTGGAACTGGATCTTACCGATCTTATAATCAAACAAGGCCCCCGCTGTTTTGAGGAAGGGCCTGCCTAAGATGATCTGGGTGTCTCTTCAATTACGAGGGGTTTCCATATCTAGGACAGTGAAGTCCACCATGTATTCCTGCCCCTCGACTTTCATCACAACATTGCTCAATTCTCCTTGGGACCTCTTGGTTGATTTATCAGCAAATTGCAGGAGGGCCCTAGATTTCCTAAGAGGTCCGAGAATAAGCCGCTCATAGAGGGCTGTAGGCATTAAGTTGATTGAGGATCCATTATTCAGGAGAGTGTGTGCAAACGCGATATCATCAACATGACTCACTACATAATGTACACCCATGTCTCTTCATTTCCTGTGAAACGAGTTCTTTATTGCACAAGTCGTGGCTACTGACAGAACGTGTTTCTCAACACGGCTTTTGGTCTTCCTGCTAACCCTAGTAGGTGTGCATCTCACCTTAAGGTATTTTTGGAATGCAGGGGTCATCTCCACGTACTTGTCAAAGGGGATTGTGAACTTGATGTGTTTGTTGTAGAACTCTGCCATTTCAGGGTCATCTTTTTGGATTTTTTTAGTTTTCTTCTTTTCACCCTTGAGAGCTCGGGGGAAAGGAATTATTGACTCCAACTCATGTTCGGAAACTGAAAGATTTTCATTAAGATCTGGAACTGAGTTCTGTACATGACTCGGACTCTGAAACAGACTCTGACTCTGACTCTGACTGAAAGAAAAATGCTGAGGCGAAACCGGTGATGCATCTTCCGTGACTTCTGGACGATCCTCCTCAGATGGAGGTGCGGGCTCTTCATCGGTTCTGTCGGACTCTATGCTGATGCGGGACTGCTGCTTCGAGGACTCGGACATCCTCTTCTTCTGCCGGTGATGGTGGTGGTGATGCTCCTCCTCTTCCTCCAAGTTCTCATCATGTAGAGACTTGGTGGATCATTCCTTCTGTGCACGTGCCTGATCAGGTATGGTCACGGTCCTTCCACTCCTGAGGGACATATGATTTACATTATCGTGCAAAAGGATCTCATGTTCAGATAAATAATTATCTGAATAATATACCTGATCACGAGGTCGATTCTGGCCATCGATTATGTTGTTCAGGTTGGCCTGAACCTGTGCGGGAATTGGGGTCTTTGGCGCCATCTGTTGATCCTGGTTACGAGAGACACGATTAATATTGGTTCTCATATCCAGATAGTCGTTTTGCATCTGTTGGACCCTATCAGACAGGGTCTGGATCGCCAAGGTGAGGGACTCCAATTCGGTGGGATGGGCTGGCTGAGTTGCGGACGAGGTTCTGTATTGGCCCTGCTGGCCATGCCGATACTACTGTTGGTGGTGGGACGGTGTTGGGCCCTGCTGATATATGCGTTGCTGCTGCTGGTGCTGCTGAGGCTGGTACCCTTGTTCGGACCTGGACTGAAAGCGCGGTGCGGGGACGGAGCTGGTTCCTTGGTAAGCTAGGGAAGGTCGGTGAGGCTGACCATTGCCCATCCCCGACTGTCTACTGACGGGGTCACGGCTGTACCACAGCCCGTTGATCTCGAACACCTACGGAGGCTCCTCGCATCCGGTCTCCACTTGTGGGGGTGCATGCTGGTCCTGCTGGGTGTAAGTCTGATCCTCCACCTAGCCACTCTGAGGCCCCGGTGCCTGTTCCTGTACAAGATGGACTCGATGTACAGGTGCAAGTGGTGCAGAAGGGGCATGTAGCTTCATCTTAGCTACCTTCTCAGTAAGTTCCTCCACTTGCTTCAGTAGACTTGAGAGAGACTCAAGGTCGGTGACCCTCTTGTGGATCTGCACGACCATGGTTAACTTATCAGCAATCATCCCCATGCTGGGGATGAGGTCCTCGATCAGATCTGCTACAGTCCTTCGGGTTGTCTCGTTGGATAGGATTGAGGGAGACAATTGATAGGCCATGGTGGCCTGCGACCTGCTAGTTTCCGCCATCTGCTCCAGGATCTTCCATACGGCATGCTCGTTCTTATTCAGATAGCTTCCTCCACAGGCGGCACTGACTAACCCCTGCATCTCCGGGATTAAACCAGAGAACAAGGTCTGGACTAAGATCGCCTTAGAAATGCCGTGGCAGGGGCATTTCTGCACTAAGTCATTGAACCTATCCCAGGCATCAAGGAAGGGTTCACTGGGTCCTTGGGAAAAACTGGTGATCTTCGTTCTTCATTTGGTTAGTCCTACTGAGAGGGTAGAACTTTTTCAGAAAGAGGTCCTTGAACTGCATCCAGGTTTTACAAATCACCCCTAGGTTTTTCAGCCAATGTGCTGCCTTATCTCCTAAGGCAAATGGGGTGGCCTTCAGTCTAATGTAATCTTGGCCAACATTGGGATGGCTAAGATTGTGGCAAACCAGCTCGAAGTCTCGGAGGAAGGTATATGGTTCTTTATGGGCATTCCTGTTGAACTTCGATAGCAGGCTAAGGAAGTGGGGCTTCAGCTCAAATGCTTCGGCAGGAACTGTTGGGGTCAACCAATTCTGTATCTCATTTTCCGCTAGGTTATAGGCATCGACCATTGGTCGGTCGATTCCTCCTGCTACTATGATTTGTCCCATCCTAACCGTGAGATCTGCATTTCTTTGTTCGACTTCAGCAAGGTGATTAAGAATCTGTCGTAGTTGCTCCTCATCCGATGGTGGCTGCTTAGGCGGCATCTTGTCCTCTATTCCTGGGTGTGAAATAAGATCGATGTCAGAGGACAAATCAAGGAAGGGATTACCGAGGCGATGGTCTTCCTCGGTAAGCTCGGAGGAGAGGAAAGGGTTGGTTTGAGAGTAACCACCCTGGGTATGAGGGAACCAGGACTCAAGAGGGTCATGAGTCCTGGGTGGTCCAAGGTACGCTTGGGTCGATAAAGAGGAGTTTCGTGGGGGGCTCATAGAGAGATTGGTGAATAAAGAGTCGAGATCCCCCCAGTCACTCATCTTGATTTGGCGAGAAGAAGATAGGATTTTACTCCTACCTGAAGCAAACAAATCAATCCAAGACCTTGGTTTCACACTCAACACAGTGAAGGACTCGAAATCGAGTCCAATTAATCTTGTAAATTTTAAGTGTGATTTTCAAGCAAGATAGCAAGGATTACGTGACCTATAGGGAAGTCGGCTCAGAGCCGGATGCGTCTTCCCTATTTAACATGTCGCCTAAGATACCGCTGGTCCTTCCTTTCTTCGCTCCTATCCCAAGTCGATGGATTCAAAGACCACACCCCTATCTACCTGCAAGCAGGCGGAGGCTGACAAGGCCGGAACATCACCCCGGGGGGTTACTGGCAGCTTGTCGCAAAGTACCATAATTTCGCCCCTATCTACCTGAGACAGGCGGAGGCTACTTGGTACTAGTCAGTGAATCTGAAATTATTCGACTTGTGATATTTGCTAGGATTAGTCGGAACGTGATATGGAAGGCGGGGATTTGGGCTCTACCTTAAGGTGTTCACACACACTCAAGTACCCTCACTCAGCCTGAAAACAAGGTCGGGGATTAATCTCCCGCAAACAATTTTCCAATTTTTCTTATTTTTTTGGTCAATAGTGTTTAGCAGTCCTGGTTTTAAGTTAAGTTATCACTTTGTTAGTCAACCACACAGCACGCCTATCGTCCAGTCCCAACTTCCCTTTTAATTTAAATGTGAAAAACAAAGGGGGAAATTGAGAAAAGCCGATGCAAGATAAAAACAATGATGCTATGCTGAGTTCAGGAGACTTACAGTGATCCCTTCGTTTTTTATGCAGGATGCAAAACAGAATTGAAATCTGTTTAAACTAAATGCAAATGCAAGCAATAAAAGCCGCTCCTAGACAAGCGGTTCTATTAGCGAATGAAGAACAGTTTGATTTGGCTAAGTCCTGCGGTCTAAGTGCGTCTTTTAAGTGAATTGTGTGGTCCTAGAAATTACGAGCACAAGCAATTCCTAGATTGGCTCGAGGAGCCGCTAGTGCAAGCTAAATTACCATTCACTCACACAGCACACTGGGACACAGTTTCACTATATTTACACGTGCGAGAACCCAAATGGGAACCGCTGGAAATGATGCGAAAAAGAAATAAAGAAATAAAATGAAAATTACAAATCCTCTCTATTCACTCAATAAATTTAAATGCTAGATCCTCGAAGCATCTTCGAATCCTCGCGTTCCTCACACAGAAACATATTGAGGTCAGAGAGTGACATAGAAAAATAATGCAAAGAAATAAAAGAGATAAAATAATCACAAGAAAACCGGGGGTCAGACTACCCGGGGAAAGAAAATCAAACAATCAGAAAATCACTGCAAATTAACCTAAGTCGTGCCTCCCCGGCAATGACGCCATTTTGATAACGCTCCCGCACCCTTAGTTAACTCGGTCAGATTAATGTCCAAATTAATTATCAGTGTTCGTTGCAGTCGGATAACGAGAGGGAATATCAAAAACCACTTTTAATTAGATTCAAGTTAATTTCAAGCGGTAAATTTTTTTACTTGGTGAAGTCCAAGGTCGAACTCAGGGAGGCATCTGTCTCCTTAGGTTGATTTTTAGCAAAGTCCAAGTATTAGATTTTCGAGGAATACTTTTTTGGTCTTTTTTTAATTTTTTATGCAAGACACATGCAACAATCAAGCCAATTTAAAGTTAAATCAGTTAAGGTATCAAATAAAGTCCAAAAATTATGAAAATTGGCCAGATGATGAAATATGGTGAAATTAAGCTACCCTAATTTTTTTGGAATTTTTCAACACTAAATGAATTTACTGTGAATTTAAAATGAATGTAGGATGATTTTCACTAATTTAATTTTAATAATATCAAATCACAAAGTTTTAGGGAAATAAAATTATCCTAGATAGATCTAATGATGAGGAATCTAGGAAAATTTCAAACCTTAATTTTAATGTGAAATGGACCTATTAAAAATACACTAAGGAAATCACCAATTAATTTATTTAGGCCTCAAAATACGTGCAAATGAGATGAAATTTTTATGCAATGTTAAGTTAATTATCCTAAAGCTACTGCGATTTTTTGGGAATTTTTGGAGTTACAGAGAATTAACTATTAATTAAAAGGTCTGATTGGGCAAAATATCATAGAAATAAACCAATTAATTAATTTAAAATTCTACTGATACCACAAAAATATGACGAGTGTCATAACAGATAAAGGACAAATTATACTACAACATGCAATTTTTGGAATTCAAAAATGATGCAAGATGACACCTAGGGATGCGTGCAAAGATAGGGAGGTAATTGCAATACAGAAAATAAAAATTACATAAAAATAAACATGCTGACAGGGAATTATATGAAATTACCTATAATGCTGGGGGGTGGAGTGCAATTTCTCCATGGACTCACGTGCTCCTCACGTGGGGGTGCTTCACAGGGACCAATTTGCAATTTCTGAAAGTTCCCAGGGCCTCAGTGTAATTTACCCAGGCGCACGTGCTGCTCACGTAGGGCGTCTAGGTTCGGATGGCGTCGGCGGCTCGAGATGAGGCTCGGGCCCTCTGGAGGTTCGGTTGGAGGCTCGGAGTAGCTTCGGGTGGTCCGAGCCTAGAGGTCGGGGAAGAGGCTCGGACCCGATGTTGTGGCGTGCTCTGGACGGTTGGATCCAGAGTGATCCAACGGCTGCTGCTGATGAAGACGTGGCGAACCAGTAACCGTCGGATCTGGATTGATCCAATGGTGCCTGGAGGTCGATGGAGGGGGGCGACGTGGCTGAATGCTGACCGTTGGATCACTGATCGATCCAACGGTGATGTGCTGCTCCGGTGATGACTACGTGGCTCGCTCCTGTCCGTGGGATCACAGCTGATCCTACGGCTCCTGTGCTGCTCCGGATATGGGCGACATGGCGTGAAGATGACCGTTCGATCACTGATGATCGAATGGTGGCTGGACTTCTCCTTCAACGGTCCTCCGCCACCTGCGGAGGAGTTGGCGGGACTCCAGCGAAGGAGGGTCTTCTCCACCTGTCCCTCCAGGCATCGATCAAGGTCGATGGCACCTCTGATGTAGCTCGGAAGGTTCGCGGCGGTGCGGCGAATCGTCCGAGGGTCCCAGGCGTGAAGGAGGCGCGTCGGACTCGCTGTCGATGAAGCTCGATGAGTGCTCCAGTGAGCTTCCGACCAGTGGATGAACGAGCACCTGCAAGGGGTTAACGATATAGCCGAAGCACGTGGTGCGTTCGTGGAGATTTGGGAAGTGACGGCGAGGCCTAAGGTGGAGTGTAGGTGATCCGGCGATGGTGCTCCGCCCAGGTGGTGGAGCTGGAGTCGATGGAGGGTGAAGTGCGTGGTCGGAGGGAGATAAATGTACCGCAAAAGTCAGAGCTCCGTCGCGGAGCTCGGCGAGGTGATTGTGAAGCGAGAAGATGATGATGGCGGTGGAATTAAATCGGAGAAAAGGTATGAAAAAATTAAGAAGAGATCGGAGAGGATAGAGGGGGTTAATTGGGGATCGGAGCTCGGTCTCGAGTTCCAGGGTCGTCGCTCTAGGGATCGGTAGGGTCCGAGCTCAAGCAGCTTCGCGGAGGAGGGGCTGCGATACGGCGGAGGAGCCGCGGATCTCGCCGGAGAAGAATCCCTTCGTCGCTCGAAGAATCAATCGATTGTTGTCACCAAACGGAAGCTCTGACCTCAGGGAAGCTCTCTGGAGTGGCGGATAGCCATGACGGTGGCTGTAGGTGGAGGATTTACAGGAAGGAGGTGTCGGCAGGGCTGGTGACGATGTGAAGTTCATGGAGGTAGTGGAGCGTCTCTGGTGGATGTCGTGGTGAATGAGGGAGCTGGCGAGGATGAGGGGAGAGTGGGGAAGGTCGTGGTGGTGTTGGCGGTCGGCGAGGGTGGCTAACGTGCGGCCGAAAATAGAAAGGGGCAAGCCCCTCGCGCAAGCTCGAGATCGTGGGAGAGAGGGGTGCCGGAGGTGGAAGATGAGGTCGTTGCCGTTGGATCAAGGGATCCAACGGCCCAGATCAAGGCACCATGGAGCGTCTAGGATTAGATCAAGGGCGAGGTGATCTGAGGGGTGTGATGGCACCACATGGCGCGATGGGGGCGAAGCAGGAGCGGGCGGCTGAGATGCGATTAGGGCTTAGATCGGAGGGCTGAGGTGCAAGGCGGGATGAGCGGCTGTGATGAAGAGTCAACGTGCGTGATCGAAGGGCGCAGCGTGCGACGCGTGGCGCACTGTGGTGAAAGCGCTAATGGGCGGATCAGATAAGAAGGGGGAAATGATCTAACGGTGGAGATTTAAGGTGCACGTGGAGTGAGCAGGACTGTTGGATTCAAAGAGAAATCCAACGGCTGAGAGCAAGGGCGGCTAAGGCAAGGGGAGCGGGCCACGTGGCGCAACCAGAGGGCGCCACGTGGCCAGCTGTGATTGGTTGGAAAGAGAAATGAGTGTAGAGAGAGAAGGAGGCCGAATTTGGAAAAACTTAAAACATGAAAGTTGTAGATCTTGATGAGATCTACAAGTTTCATGTTGACCAAAGATGGAGATGAGATCAAATATGATACAAAAATACATGAATACAAATATACACATACATAGTATACATAGAGGCCTAAAAACCCAACTTTTTCATATGAACTCCAAATTGGATGAAATTAGTCTCATTTTAAAGGTCTTTTAATATGTAGTAAACTGAAGGTGAGTAGACCTATTTTGGAGTTGGTATAAGTGAATTATGGGCTTTTTATGAATCAGGGCTTCTAGGTCTTTATTGGATATTTTACAAAGGAGATCTAGGCTTTCTTCCTTATATTATTAACTAAGGTGTACATATTATAAGGGAGAGGTTATTTTTATGAGTGGATATTTTACAAATGATTTTGGCTTCTTATTTAATGCAAAATGTGAATGCTAAAATGCATATTTTATGAATGCATGTATGAATGCTATTTATGCATTATAAAGGGAAATATGCATCTATTTACTCAGGAACAAGACTCTATTTTCAACTTTTAGAGTGATGAATCACAGATTCATCAACTTTTGATCGGAGGGCTGCGGAGCAGCCACGTGTTGTGATAAGGGATCGGTGCTTAAGGACGGTGACGATGCAGAGAAGGCGTGGATCGAACGATTGGCGATTGGTTGCGAAGCTAGCGGCTATGATGGAAGATCGGGGGCGCGATCAAGCGGACTACGAACCGCCATGTGGTGCGCTCAGCATGAGGCACGAACGAGTGGTGATGATTAGAGGCGGGGAAGATCCGATGGCTAGGAAGAAGAGGAGGACGTGGACACAGCTGGACCGTTGGATTCAAAGCGAAATCCAACAGTCAGGGACAACGGCGGATGAGATAAGGGAGGCGGGCCACGTGGCTCGCCCAGAACTGGCCACGTGGCCCAATCAGTTTATTAGGAACAAGAAATTGAAATATGAAGGTCAAGATGGCCAAATTTGAGAAAACTCAAAACATGAAAGTTGTAGATCTTGATGAGATCTACAAGTTTCATGTTGACCAAAACTGGAGATGAGATCAAACAAAGACTCGAAATATTTTGGAGGGTATTTTTAAGGCTAAAAATACCACGTATTTTAATTTTGTTTTTTTTTTGGTTTTTAATTTATTAAGGACTATGATAAAAATAGGACATTAACTGGGTTTTATTTACAAAGATTTAAGTAAGGGGGTTAATAATGGAACATTAAGATGATGAAATTGAGTTTCATCACCCCCCTATACTTAAACTATGCTCGTCCCCGAGCATAAAAAAGAATGAGTAAGCTGGATTAACCCCCTTGTGCATGTGAGTACAGGATCCAATCCGATCAAGTTGACTCAACTTTAGAGGTCCAAAATTCTAGAGTTCAACCCAGCCTTAATCAAGAGGCATCCTATTCCTCTAATTTCCCAGACTCTCTCTGATGTACAATATACTAAGGATATGAACTTTAGTGTTGACTGCGATTTCGAGAGTAGAGTCAAATCTTCACCCAAAGTCTCGGTTCGAGAAAATCTCCTAAGGACCCAATCCTCAACACTAGGGAATAAATCCAATCTTGCATCCAGTCCATCATCTCTTTAGTTGTCATACTTAGAAAATGTAGATGGCAGGCCAGTAATGGATGGTATGGGTTTGTGTCATTTCTTCTCTCCCTCTCATTGGAACAAGGATTCTCTCTAGTGCCTTTTACGCAACATATTTTTTTGGTGTTGATCAGTGCGTCCGTCAAGAGAAGTTGGAGCCGTCTGCACTTGTTTCCTGGGAGTACACCAGGGTGTGTCTCTTTTGAGTACCTATCATACCTTCTACACCCAGACTTGTAGCATTTACGATGCAGAGCCCTTTTTTGGTGCAAGCCCGACTCCTGGTCCTAATAGCGGTGGTCCAAGTGGATACTTTGAAAAGTTTGGGAGCGCTCGCCTTTGGTGGAAGCTCTTTGATATGTAACTTTGTGGAATGAGAGCTTTTTCTTTGAAATTTCATTGACTTGTATAATTTTTGGCTAGCTACACTGCTTTTACCAAGAGTTGGCGCACACTGATCAACATTTTTTATTTATTCACACCCTGGCACTTAGGTCAATATCAAGAGATTAGTATAAGAACCAAGTTCTCATACTGGCTAATATTGCTGACACTCAGGTTTCATGAAGCCTCCAAAGATTTTATCCCATCCTCGAGCATCATTAGATCAGATTCAAACTCGAATTCCTCATCCCAATCCCTCAGGTGAAAAATCAACTCATCTCATCGAAACCGCAGTCGTGCATGTGATGTGTTGATCATATTCTTTTTGTCTGAGACTAAGCATGGAATATAGCATGCAAATCTAGAAATCTAGGGAAATGTGGATGATTAAGTCTATGGCCCTGATGGCTAAGGCTGGTTAACCTAAAATCTCAAAGACCTCAAAAAGCTAAGTTTCCTTGATCATTTCAGATCCTGGGTGGAACTGTAAGTGTAGAGGATTAATCCAACTCCTTCATTCAAAAACAAGATTTTTTTTGAACTTCAAGAGATATTAGAACTGCCTAAACTCAATTGAGCATCTGCAGTTCAGCTAGTATGGATGTAAGTACAGGCCGAAGCCCGTTGCTTGAGGACGGGGCCTTACGTGATGTCCTCTAAACCATCCAATCTGCTAAGGGCGAACCCTCACTGAATACGGCTTACTTAATTGGGTTTAGTAGTCACCAATGACTCTTAAAGGGTTTTGGGTTTTTCTCATTTTTATGGATTTTAATAAAGGTTAAAACACAAGTTAAACTCAACTTTCCTTGAAAAGAGATGGAGATTTTTCAAAACCATGTCACACAAATAAAAAGTTTTTCAAAACATTTTCAAAAGATTTTTTCAAAACAAGGAAAAATAATTTTCGAAAATATTTTTATAAAAATAGCGTAACATAATATCGAAAAGCCGCGAAATCATTTGAGTTCTCTTAGTCCAAAGAATTTTACCTTAGCCAAAAAGTTTTAAATTTTTCAAAATTTTCAGATTATAGCTAAAGTAAGTGTATGGTATATACGGTATACCCCCCTATACTTCAACTTTGCTATGTCCTCATAGCACTAGATGTTACAAGTCCATAGGTCCATTTAAATATAAAGGAATATATATGAGCTAAGAGGGGCTCTCCCTATACTTAGGTTAGAAATAACCTAAGTATAAAGGCAAGGAAAGGAGAGTAGAGAAAATCACGGGGACTCGGGTCCCCCCTATACTTAGGCTGAGATTAGCCTAAGTATAAAGACGGAATTTGATGTTGGGAGGGACCCAAGGGGAATGAAGAAGATGGATGGATGTACAAGTGAGCGGTTGAATCTACGGAGATGGATGGAGTGAATATGGCTCTAGGGAGTGTAACGAAGCAATCATGGCTCAATCAAGCAAGCAAGACCCTCAGGTTCACCAACTCACACATGAAACCAACCGAGGTTGGTTTATTATCTTGTCAGTTTTATTGGTGATAGAACATTAGATATTTTACGCGGAGAAAATGTGAAGTGAAAACAATGCGTAAACGAGGGTGTTGCTCTCCCAAAACCAAAGTTTTACTCCATTTTATGGTTTGACTTGCAACTAACAGTCCCAATTTTTATTTAATGTTGTCACTGAATTAAGGTTAGCACAAAATCAAGCAATCATAGTCTACCGTTCATTCCCATTTTCCATTAATCCTAGGTGATCAAGCTAGGAAAAAGAAACCGAGAAAAAGCCGCGTATTCGATAAAAAGTGCGATCTAGGCTAAGCGAGAAATCTTGCAGTGATTTGACGAGAAATACGTGAAAACTTGGGCTGTTTTGAAAACAAAACTCATGTATGCAAGTCATCAGAAAGCCGCAACTAACATGCTTCTATTAGCGGGGAAAATTTTCTTTTAATTTGACTAAGTGAAGCGATGCTACGTGCGTCTTGAATTAAGGTGTGTCCTACCTACGAGCAAGCACATAAAAATACAAAAATTAACTAAGCTCGAAGAGCCACGTACCTGGTCCTAGGTCGACACTCAAGTGAGGACGATCCCCACACAACCACGATCGTTCGATTACAAAAGACGAATTATTACATGACATGCAAAAATAAAAATGCGAGACACATTTTTTTCCTTTCTTCCCTATTTGCTCCACTTATGTTTTGCGTCTCCTCGCAGCGGGAAGCATCCTGCTCCTCGCCTCCTTGAACCATCAAGGGCCCTACCACAAAAGCAATGGTTAGAGATCGATAGAGAAGAAAATTTTGTAATGCAACATAAATGAACAAGTTGACCTATATAAAAGATACATTTAATTAAATAAACAAAAAATCCAAAAACATAAGAAATGAGTCGTGTCCCCGACAACAGCGCCATTTGATAAACCTCAAAATCGACCCTTTAATAGTGTTGGATTAGCACTTGATAATGTCATCGCAGTCGGGCCAAAATGGGCTCATCAAAGACCATCGAATTGATATTTAAAAGAAATAAGAATCAGATGGTCGTATTTTTTTAACTTGGCAAGATCCCAAGGTCGAACTCAGGGACACGAGCCTCTCTCATATTATTTGGATTTTTAATAATCTAATTAAGTGTAAAATTGAAGCACATCTAGGTCAAAGTATGCAAAAGGGCACAACAATGCATTAAAGAACAAAACATGCATTTTTTTGTTATTTTATTTTACCATGCAAGTAAATGCCATTAAATGCATGGAAATATGCCTGAGACCATAAGTAAATGAGCCATTGAAATACACGTCCAATCAGGGTTGAAATAAGAAGCAATCTTTATTCAGTAAAAATAGGCATGAGAGTCAAGGCACTTAATCAATAAAATACTTCTTCAAATTTCATATTGTCTACTGTGAAATTAAAGCATGCCATAAGGAAGATAATAAAGAGAGCTTCAAAATGCCACTGAAATCATCTCAATCGGAGTTACGAGGCTCTAGATATGCATGAAAGAAACCAGGGGCATAAATGAAAGAAAACATGAAAAGATAATTACATATAGATCCCTAGGAGGGACTAAAATGTAAATATAAAAAAGTACGAGTCCTTCCCTGTAAAATACCCACGCGCACAGGGGCATATTTGCAAATTTGAAAACCCGCGAGGGTCTCAATGCAAAATGCCCACAGGTGCGCGTGCATCAAGGCCTAGATGCAAAATGGAGAAGAAGGCGGGGGGTCTCTGCAAATTTTCCCAGGTACGCACGTGCCAGGCACGTGCTATCCAGGCTCGGAGGGCGGATGAGGCTCGGCAAAGGTTCGCGGTGCTTCGGCTAGGCTCGGAACCTGGTTCGGGCTCAGTGCAGGCTCGTGAAGGCTCGGGCGCTCCAGACCTGGAGGGTCGATGACGAAGACTCGGGGAGGCTCTTGTAGCTCCACGTGGCTAAGTGTGGACCATCTGATCACAAAGATCCAATGGCTCCTGTAGATGTCGATCCGGGCTACGTGGCTACTCGTACGCCGTTGGATCTTCGAAGATCCAATGGTTGCTGAAATCAATGGCATGGCCTCATCTAGGCCATTGGATGGTCGCTGAGAGAAGACCATCCAATGGTCGCTGCATCTCCGTCTTCTTCTGTGGCTGGCGACGGAAACCGAGCTCCGGCGAGGGAGCTCCAGCTCCGTCGCTCGCCCTCGGCTGCTGGCGACCTCCCCGAAGCTCCATTAATGATCGTCGAGGAAGCTAGGAGCTCGGGGGAGGTATCTGGCATCCTGGCTCAGGCCATTGGAGCGCTGAAGTCGAAGGCGACTGTGACGAAGTTGACTCCGACAAGGCTCCGGCCATTGCGAGTTTGAAGGACCTACGTTGTTAGTTACATAGCCGAAGCAAGGTAGAGTGTGTGCGTGAGTGGAGTGAGAGCTCAGGTGGGGCGAAGAACGTGAGATCTCGGAGCTCCTCCGCCGTGGGTGGCGGAGGAGATGGGCGACGGTGGGGAGGTATGGAAGAGGGAGAATGTGGTTGTCGGAGGTGGCGCGTGAAAGGTGGGGTGTAGGCGAAGCTCAGAGAGGTGTTCATGGAGGGTGAAATTGATTGAAGACGCTAATTAAATCAACGAAATTAAATAAAAAGACAAAGAAGGAAGAGGCGACTTACCTGAGGTCTGGCGGAGCGGATGGCATGGGTTGGGCATCGGGGAAGATGCCCGGGTCGTCGCACATACTGGCCGACCATGCCAGCGAGCTCGAGCGGGCTTATCGCGCCACAGCTCCGCTGTGGTCAGCGGAGGGTCTCACCAGGGGCGAGGTCGTCGTCGCTCTATCCATACGCCTCCCCCTGTCACAGGGAGGCGGAGGAGGGCTGGGCTCCTCCCATGTAAAAGGTGGACAACGAAGAAGTGGGGCGGAGACGGTGTATTTGTAGTTTGAAGGTGGCGGTTCCGGTGATGGAGATCGTGGGTTTCGAGGGAAGTGTGGAGCGACTAGAGGAGGGTTGTGGATCGTGGAAGCTTGCGCGAAGACGACGGAAGGTGGAGGTTGACCTTGAGGCGGTTGGCGATTGAAGAGGATGGTTATAGATGCGGGGGAAAAAGACAGGGCCAACGGGCAGTGCGAGGTGGAGAACGTGGGGAGAGAGGGCTGACTGAGGTAGACGACGACATGTTGGCCGTTGGATCTTAAGATCCAACAGCTAGAAATTAGGCGCTGAGAAGCGGCGCGCAACCCCCAGGGTGAAGTGATCGGGGGGGCTGCGGAGCAGCCACGTGTCGTGATAAGGGATTGGTGCTTAAGGACGGTGACGATGCAGAGAAGGTGTGGATCGAATGATTGGCGATTGGTTGGGAAGCTAGCGACTGTGATGGAAGATCGGGGGCGCGATCAAGCGGACTAGGAACCGCCACGTGGCGCGCTCAGCATGAGGCGCGAACGAGCGGTGATGGTTGGAGGCGGGGAAGATCCGATGGCTAGGAAGAAGAGGAGGACGTGGACACAGTTGGGCCGTTGGATTCAAAGCAAAATCCAACTGTCAGGGACGGCGGCGGATGAGACAAGGGAGGCGGGCCACGTGGCTCACCCAGAACAGGCCACGTGGCCCAATCAGTTTATTAGGAACAAGAAATTGAAATATGAAGGTCAAGATGGCCGAATTTGAGAAAACTCAAAACATGAAAGTTGTAGATCTTGATGAGATCTACAAGTTTCATGTTGACCAAAACTGGAGATGAGATCAAACAAAGACTCGAAATATTTTGGAGGGTATTTTTAAGGCTAAAAATACCACATATTTTAATTTTGTTATTTTTTTGTGGTTTTTAATTTTATTAAGGACTCTGATAAAAATAGGACATTAACTGGGTTTTATTGACAAAGATTTAAGCAAGGGGGTTAATAATGGAACATTAAGATGATGAAATTGAGTATCATCATGCGCATGGGAAATTTATAGGGAAGGCCTTGCATTTAATTTTAGTTACATTTATGCCCTTCCAGGGACCTATTTGTAAGTTTTTTCTAATTATTTTGATTTTTCTTTACGTTTGTGCCCCTAGACTCTTTTGTGAATATCGTGAACATATGATCTCTGTTTAAGTTCATTTCAGATTCATTTTGAAGCTTATTTCATTATCTATCCATTGGCATGATTTATTCAATTCGGATGATAAATTCTAGTGATGTAGTGTCATCTGTTAATGATTTTAATGCCATGGTTAATTTCTCAGTTAAGTTTGCTTCATGAATTGATCCTGAATTGGTCACACATTCATTGCTCAATGATTTTTATTTATGTAGGGCATATGTGCATATTTTTACACTTGCATCACATTGCATTATAAAACCAAATAACAAGTGTCTTATGTGCATGCATCATCTATTTGCCTCATTTGCATCATGTTTCCTTTTGCGATGACCTATTAGTTATTCATTAATCACTTGAGCCGAGCATTAAGAGTCTGAATAATCACTTAAGAGGCAGGTGTCCCTGAGTTCGACCTTGGGCTTGCCCAAGTAAAAAATATTTGACCGCTTGCGTTTAATTGAAAAATTAATCAAGTGATTTTTTATCGATCCGATTTTGCCCGACTGCAACGAAACTCGAACATTAATTCGACACTATTAAGAGGGTGGATTTAGGGTTTATCACTCTCCCTTCTTCCTTCTTATTTGTATTTCTTGTTTCCATTATATGTTGTCTACCTTCCCCTAAAAATTCTCTTCTTTGAATTTGCAACCAAACACTATACCTTCTCCAAATCAACCTCACTCGACTACACTCACTATTTCACATAATTAACTTAGGGTGATCTGGGATCATCCGTGATGACATAGAATGTTAGATGTCTTCCAAATATCCAAACTTAGACATTTCATCTACGTATACTTCTTCTTCTCTAGATTTATCCTCAAATTATCCATTCGGGAGCAGATTTCACCATCTTTGTAATTCCCATTTTGTTATCATTTTGATTATCCTCCATCTTCGACTTAATCCATGATGAATTGCTAAATGCATATATTAAAACCCAACTATAGCTGGCCAAGTTGTGCTCTCATAAGTGCTTTGTTCTGCTTGGATTCTACTAACCTAGCCAATACTACATGCATTGGTCTTCCCGCTCTTCCTCCTCTCCATTATGTTTCTTAGGAGGCATCTCGAATGTGCTTCGTCACCTTCATCAAACAAAGGATTGGAGTGCGATCTAGATGAAGATAATGAAATTTAATCGATCTCGGCAAGCCAATGATCTTCCTCAGTGAGTAAAGAAGAAAAGGGGTTGGTTGGGATGTAAACACCCCCAAGGAGGGAATCATTATACTTCGATTTGAAACAAGGGTTGTTTCTCAATCAGGATGGTCCAATTGAAGCAGAAGAAGAGGATTGGACCGGTGAAGACATGTTTTTTGGGGGTTCAACCACAAGCTCGCAAAGTCATAGCAAATTTTCCGACCATTATCCATCTTTGAATTTCAAGAGATATGGAAATTAAGCACGCTTGAAACAAAAAGATCTAGTACTACTGGTCACGTGAATGTGCGAAGTTACTCATAGAATACAGTCATTACAAACTCCTTTGAATTGATTCACCAACTCAACACTGAAGATCAAGGATGATGGCTTTATTATCTTATCTATTTTAGTTTAATGATTCAAAACAATCTTATGCAATCTCACAAGTGTAGTTCCTTAAGGTAGTTCAAGTTCAAGCCGGCGGAACACACAAACAAGAACAAGGCTACTTCTTCTAATGGTCTGAGGCAAGTGCTTGCAGCAATAAAAAGACCCTAAAAGTGAGTCCAAGCGCTTAGGGCACAAGTCCAGGGATTTTTTTCTATATTCCTTAGGCGCTACGTCCGTACCCACTTTGTCTAGAGGTAAGTACCTGCAATCATTTAGGGTTTTACTGCCTGTAATACATGGATGCCTTTATTCCAAATTAATTTGGTTAAATTGCATTAATTCAGTCTTGATTTCAAGAGATTAGGTTATCGCTTTGAATTAAGTGACTATAAGCACCGCCTAATGTAAAGTCCTTTTTCCTTTTTCCTTAAGTTGGGAAAAACTGGGGAAGAAAGTGAAAAATAGAATGCAATCAAAAATCAATGATGCATGCAGTCGTTTAGAAATACTTACAGCACTTCCTGGTGCTCTCCATGTGGATGCATAGACTGAATTTTAAAACCTAGCTAAATGATGCAAGTCGAGAATATGCACCTAAGCAACAATTCTATTAGTTGTGAAGAAATTAATTTATTTTGATTAAGTAGAACATATGATATGTGTGTCTATGAATATCCTAAGATTTTTGCAATTGTGAATCTTATGAGATTGTGGAGTGTCCTAAATTACAAGATAAATCAAGCAAAAAGAACCTAAGATCTTTCTATTTGGCATGGTGCAATGATCTAAAATGCCAATCAAGTCGAGAACCACTCTCGACACAACCATACAAAGAATAATAAAGTTAACAGACCTTCATTACACATGCAAGGTCTCGATCGAGTCCCGCTGTAAATAGGCAATTAAGTTATAGATTAATTACAACACCACAAAATGGACTTAATTAACTACATTATTTCTCTCTAAAATCTTGCTTTGTGGACTCTCCAGTAAGAAACTCCAAGCTCCTCGCCTTCGCAGTCTTCCGAAAGTCATCGGCTCCACAGGCCTACCACAAAACAATTTGATATTAGATCATTCATGAGAGCTTTAAAATAGTTAATTAGCGAAAATGACAACAATTTACGAAACACACAAAAAAAACAATACAACAACACTTGCTCAATATAATTAACCTAAAAATCACTAAATAAATATTTTGATCCAAAAATAATAACAAAATGTGTCGCATCCCTAACAACGACGCCAACTGATGAATCGCTAAATGCATAGCTTAATACATACCCGTTATAGCACAGGCACTTAGCAGTTCATGTAGAACCAAATAAAAGTTCTTCGTCTGGAGGATTCAATTTGAATTTATAAACCTGGGAAGTCCAAGGTCAAACACAAGGACGCGAGCAATTAGGTGATTAATGTTAAGTGTCAAATATTCAATATAGTAATTTATAAGATGATTATAGTGAGCGGATGCACAAATCACAAACTAAGAAGATTTTCAACACATTTTTTATGTAATTACGTTATATGAAGGCAAAGATGCACAAACAATGCAATTATGAAGATCATATTAACAGTAGACTCACAACAAAAGACTTGTACTAATTACAAAAACTACATGAATTATTTAATATAAATTAAGCCATTAATCAAGAAAAAGATGATTTAAGTCTTAAAAGTAATTCAACACAATTTGAACTTTAATTTCACTTTAATGCTTATATGTTTAGCAAGCAATTAAATAACTTAATGACTTAATGATAATGATTAAAAATAATTAATAGTGAGTCATTAAGATTCAGTATGAGTATCAAGATCAAATCCTCACTAAGAATCCATGATCAATTTCATTTAATGGTCAAAATAAGCAATTAGGGTAAGGAATAATTCAAGTATGATTTTTAGACCAAAAAGATCACGATGATTCAAGCCCAAAGATAGAACATCAAAACAGCTTTCCAAAGAGACCAAAATCACTTCGTTTTGATTTATAAGTAAGAAGATATTCAATGTTTACTCCAAGGCATTTTTGCAAAAAAACAACAAGTTTTTCTTACATAATAGGACAAATTGGACTAAAATGCAATTAAATAACCTACAGAGGGTAATATGCAATTTACATAAGGTAGGAGGACTTATCTACAATTAAAAGAAATTGGAGGGCAGTAGCTGTAAATTAGCCCATCACATACACAAAACACATGACCAAGCTAGGTTCATGTGAGGAAGTTTGGTACACATGGCCGCTTCTAGTGCTTTGCTTGAGGCTCGGATGTAGGCTCGTAGAACAAGCTGTAGGAATGAAACGCTGGCTCAGGTGGACAACGTGGTGTGATCCAGGCCGTTGGATCTCACCTAATTTGGGAAGATCAACGCTTACTACCCCTCGTATGTTCTTCAACTCCTCCATGTGCGACAACGCTCGGGTTGTGCTCCGATGAGAGTGCTTTAGCTCCTCCTTGCTCCTCTACCACCGCTCAAGGTCAGATGACCTTCCTGAATGCTCTACGAAGTCAGTGATAAACAGAGGATGATGAAGGGACCCTTGCAATGACTTGTCTATGAAGCTTTGCTAGAGAAAGAAATTGGAGATCGGAGCACTGTTTTGTTCTCCGATCAATGAGTAACATAAACTCATGCAATGTTAGTAGAGAAAGTCCATGCAAATGCAAACATGTTAGGGTAGTTTGGAGGCGAAACAGAGGTTCTATTGGGATGAAGGAGAAGAACCCTATTTGGGTTCTAGATCATAGCTCGACCAGGAAAGAATCAAAGTGAACACGAGTATGGAGAAATGAAAAGATTAAAAGGATGTAACGTGTAAACGATGGATGATGAGAGATGAGATTCCAGATGATTAGATAAAGATGTGAATAAGCAAAGGATTCAAGATAAATAAGTAAACAGTGAATGAAGAGAAGATCATGTGAATGCTTACTTGGAAGATTGAATTGGAATTAATGATTTGAAGAAGGTTAGGGCCCGAGACAAAGCTTAAATACTTCGTCGTTCTCCGTTGCAGGATCTGGGTTGAAGATCTACACTAGAGCAGCTAATCGAGGTGCTACATCTTGGTTGTGATGCCAAGGATGTCGTCGGAGGCTTTGACTCCCTCTTGGCTCTCTATCTCACCTACTCTATGTCACTGGAAGGTGGAAGGGCTAGGAGGTTCCTCGCATGAAGGCGAATGCCGAGATCAAAGGTCGGAGGTAAAGTTTTGAGAAGGGAGAAGTTGGTGACAGGCAGTTGAGGATGGAGGTTTCAAACAGTTGGTGATGCATGGAGGTTAGAGGAATGTGGATGATAGGATTAGGGTGAGGGAGGTGGATACTTGGTAATGGATTTGGTGGTGGCTTCGAGGGAAGAGGCTGGACATGGATGTTGTCAAAATTGGGAAAATGTAATGAGGAATGAAAAGTCACGTCATTTGGAGAAGAGTGGACAGAGGTTGAAGATAAAATCTGGGCCATTGGATCAATATACAACGATCCAGGAGAACGACGATAATTGCGAATAGATGCAGCCACATGGGCGGTCATGGAGGCACTACGTGTCTAGTAGGATTTAAGAGAATGTCATAAATACAAAATAATTCCAAAAGAAAAAAATTAGAGAAAGAATTGGAAAAAACTCAACATGAAAGTTGTAGATCTCAATGAGATCTACAAATTTCATGTAGAAGTCAAAGAGATCATGGGTCATCTATACATAGACAAAAATTAAGCACATAATAAAACAATTTTCTTTTATCTTTTTCTTTTGCTTATTTTTTGAATTTTAATGTTAATCTATTTATTTAATATTATTCTAATTTTTATCTGGTTTTTAATAATAAAGAAATACATAAAATAATAACGCATTATTAAGGTTAAATAATATAGTAGAGTTAAGGTTAGTTATTTACAACATAATAATTAGTCATTAGTGTTAATAGTTATTGAATCTTTGTGATTAACTTAAGTAAAGGAGACAATGTGAATATTTAATCATGATAAATACGGGATTATCATGCCCTATACATAAGCTAAGCTCGTCCTCAAGCTATTAAATAAAGAATTTAGTTGAAGAATCATCTTAATTAGTGAGAACCATGAAATGTGCAAGTGAGTATACAAGGCTTGATTTGACCTAGAACACTAGGTTTTAGAAATCCTAAAACTCTAAGTTGATCCAAGTATTAATCAAAAGGAATTCAACTCCTCCAATTGTCAGACTCTCAGGATACATGTATATAAGAAGTATGACTTTAATGTTGACTGCATCCACAAGAGTAGAGTCAAAATTTCACCAAAAATTCCAATCTAAGAAGCTTTCTTAAGGACCCAACCCTCAACATTAGAGAATAAATCTAGTCTTGCCTCAATCCATCGTCTCTTTCGTTCGCCAAACTTTAAAGGCAAAGATGGAAGGCCAGATTATGGAGGATATAGGATTGAGTACTTATTTTCACTTCCTCTTAATGGAACAGGATTTTCTCAAGTGACAATACTCAACACAAATTTTATTTTTAACTTTGCCTATCAGTGTGTCCGTCAAAAAGATATTTGAGTCGTTTGTACTTGTTTTCCTGGGAATACATCGAGGTACGTCTTCATTAAGCATCTAATATACTTGTACCCAGACTTGTATCGCTAACGATGCAGAGACCTTTTTTGAGGTACTAGCTCAACTCATAAAAGCCTAATGATTTGGTCCAAATGGACACTTAAAGGTTGGGTGTGCTCGCCTTGAATATAAGCTCATATTATGTAGCATTGTAATTTAATGAGCTTTTCATCATTTTCATCATCATTTTTTGAGTGGGGGAACTTCCCTTTTTTTGGCTAGATCCATTGCTTTTACCAAGGATTGGCATACACTGATTAACTTATTAATTTTTATTTCACACTCTGGTACTTTAGGTCAAATTCAAGAGATAGCATGAGAACATGTCCCATACTTTCCAAGTCGTTGATCCTCAGGTTTCATGAAGCCATCATTAATTTCATCCAATCCTTGATCATCATATAGATCAAGTCCAAACTCAAGCCTCAAATCCCAGTCCCTCAAGTGATATCTGACTCATCTCAATCATGAATACAGTCGTGCATGTGATGTGATATTCAATTTTTTTTTGAAGGAGATTAAGCATGCAATATAGCACGCACATCTTCTAACTAGCGAAGTGTGAATTTTTAAGTCCAAGACCCTAATGATTAAGATGAGATAACTCTGAGTCTAAGGATTTCTTAAATCCAGTGTTAAAGATCATCTCAAGCCTTGAGTACAATGTGAAAGTGTTAGGGAGAGACCAATTAATGAGTTAGCAAGTTAGTTATTTACAAAAGAATTGAGGAATTATTAGTTTTATTAAGATAAAGACAATAGAATGGGTAACGTTGACAAAACAACATAGAGAAAATACGAAGAATACGCTAGGATACCCAACACAACACTACAAACTTCAGCTCCTTAAAAATCAAGATTGGATCTTCGAGGTTTAAAATCACATGCCACCTTATGTTTCAACTGCTTCCTCCTAACAGAGAAAACTTCAGAATCTGAATAAGAAAGATCTTCATCAACTTGGAATTTCAATCCTCAAAAGTGATATCCATATCTACATGGGAAGCCTCAAAATTCTTCACAATCATGGAAAGACGTATCAAACCTTGAAATCCTGCAACAGACTTTTGGATTTTCCTAAGCAGAGAAAAACTAAACACAGAAGGATGACACAACTTACAAGAAAGGTAAGAATCCAAGAACTGAATATCCTCAAGAAAAGGTAAGGGTACCTCCATGTCTAATTCTTATATCAATAAATCATACTCAATCAGCATCACTCTTTTTAGTGAACCCTTTATCAACTTGATCTTCCAAAATATAGAATTAAAATCCATACTTTCATCCATGTAGGACTCTGTAAGACTCTAAGATAAGACGACCAAGACGGTTCAGGGACCCATCAAGACCTCTTAGAAACCTAAAGCACTAAACGAAACTGAAGAGACACAACAGAATTAATGAATTTTTTTATTTAATTAGGATTTATGTACAAGAGTTATGTTAATTCTCGCACACCCTTAGCTTTTGAAAAGGTTTTTGAAAACTTTTTACAAACATTGTCATATAGATATAGGTTTTCAAAACATTTCACACATGATTTTTCAAAACATGTCAATCTGTATTTTTACAAATCATGTAAAACATTTGAAAATCATGTCAAACATGTATATAATTTCCAAAATCATTTTCAAAACCTTTTGTATAGAAATCAGTTCAAGAATACAATACGATACTTGTAGCCCCAATATTTTAAAAATATGATCTATGGCTAAAGTATGTATGCAATATATATGGTAAACCCACATATACTTAGATTTTACTATGTCCTCATAGCACAAAGTGATATGAAGCCATAGCTCAACTAAGTATAAAAGAATGTACAAGAACTGAGTCTAGCAAATACAAATGTGGTAATGAGAAAGAATGTGTCAGAATGAATATAAAGGGTTGGTTGAAAAAGAAGTAAATATACAGAAGAGACCGTAGAATAAACAAAATAATAAAAGAAGAACGCAGGGATGGATTGCTCCCTATACTTAGGTGAGAATAGCCTAAGTGTAACTTTGTCCTTATAGATCATGTTATTGTCATATGATCAGTTGTGGATTTCCACTAACTCATTTAGGTCAAGGTCTCTACACAACTTTTCTAAGTGACAGCTCCAGTTTATCTTCTTCATTATCCATTAAGATTTGTGAACTAATTCAGTGGGCAAATGACGTAGCTTGTCGTAAATCATCCTAAAGGGTGAACTGCTAAGAGGTGTCTTGTAAGCCATTCTGTAAGCCCACAAAACTTGGTCTAATCGGGACTGTCTAACTTTTAAAGAATGCTCTTCACCTTCCTATTTGAAACCCCTGCCATGTCGTTCGATTGTGGGTGGTAAGTACTAGTTACTCTATGATCAAATCCATAGTCCTTTGCTAGATTTCATATGTCTATTCACAAAATGGCTACCCCCATTAGATATCAAAACTCTAGGTACACTGAACTGTGAAATAATATGATCCTTTATGAACTTGTAGACAATACTACTATCTACGGCTCGAGTTGGAATAGCCTCCACCCATCTCGACAAGTAATCAACTGCTAATAAGATGTACTCAAAACCTTTGTTATTTGGGAAGAGACCCATGAAATCTATGCCGCAAGCGTCAAAGACATCACAAAAAGTAACATGTTGCATGGGCATCTCATCTCCAGAACCAACTATCCCTCCCATCCTTTGGCAAATAGGACACGACTGTACAAAGTCAATAGCATCTCTAAACAAGGTCGGCCAAAAAAAACCATACTGTAACACCTAGTGAGCAGTTCTCTTTCCCTAAATGATGTCCTTGACAAGCCAGATTTTCGCCTCTCTAATATCACCGTTTTAACAATAGCACAGGAAGCAAAAACTAATCCTCATCAACGGACACCCTTTCAAATAGGTGGAGAATTTATTTTACTTGATAAGTGTACCGAGGTCGAACTCAGAGACACGAACCTCTTCAGTTGCTATTCAGATCCTTAATATTCATATCAAGTGGTTAATTAACAACTAACTAGATCAACAAACAAGGAAAATTGATGCAATCGATGAAGACAGATGATGCACGAACAGAAGGCATTTTATTCTTTGGTTTTTATAATGCAACATTATACAAATGTAAAATGTACAAATATGCCCTACATAAATAAAATCATTGAGCAATAAAAGTGTGGTCAATTTCAGGAGCAATTCATATATCAAGTTTAGTAAATTAAATGGCCAATGGCATTAAAAATCAACAGACATATGACACTAAATAACTAGAATTTGTCATCCTGATTTAAGTGTCAGAATAGGAAATGAATAATGCCACTGGAAAGACCATGAAAAAATGATTCAAAATGAAATTGAAATCAGCTTAAACGGAAATCATATGCTCAAGATATTTACAAAATAGTCTAGGGGAATAAACGTAAAGAAAATATGAAAATAATTACAAAATCATCACAAACAGTTCCCTAGAAAGGCATAAATATAATTAAAAATAACTACAAGGCCTTCCCTGTAAATTTTTCATGCATGCGGGGGCTATGTTGTAATTATTAAAACCCAGAGGGGTAGTTTGTAAATAACCCTAGGCGCATATACATTGTACGTGCATGGAGGGACCTAAATACAAATTGGAGAAAGTGGAGGGACACTGATGCAATTTACCAACCCCCCATGTGACCATAGCATCTACGGGCTAGGCTCGGATAGAGGTAGCCCAGGCTCAGGCCACGTGGCATCATATGGTGCTCTGCCTTGGTTCGGACACCCCAAGCCTGGAGGCTATGTGTGGAGGCTAGGGGAGAACACGTGGCTGCCTATGGGCCATCCGATCGTGAGGATCAGACGACATATGTACCATGTGTTCTTCAACTTCACCGCCTCCTGCGGCGGACTTGGTGGGTCTCCGACGAAGGGCTTAAGGCTATGCCTCCTCAATGCATGTGTCCTGAAGGTCGAGGAATGATCCCAGACCCTTGGCGATGGAGTCAGTGGAGAGATGGAGGCATAGAACCTTCAGAAATGGGCCAGCGATGGGTGTTCGCTGGAGGACATGCTCTTGAACGGAGCAGGAAATGCAGCTCCGGCCATTTTTTTTAGTTTTCATCACTCCTTTGCACATAGGTAAATGTCAAGAGATAATACAAGAACCATGTTCTAATACTGGCTAAAGATGCTGACACTCAGGTTTCATGAAGCCTTCATTTATTTTATCCAATCCTCGAGCATCATAAAATCATGTTCAAACTCAAATCCCTCATCACAGTCCCTCAAGTGAAATTTCAACTCATCTCATCACAACTACAATCGGGTATGTGAGGTGCCGATCATATTCTTAAGGTAGTACTAAATGTAGTACACAAATCTTTCAAACTAGGGAAATGTGAATAATTAAGTCTTTGACCCTAGTGACTAAGGTTGGTTAACTCAAAATCTTAAGACCTCATAAACCAAGCGTTCTTGAACTTCACTAGTCTTGTGTGAATGTGTAAATGTCAGGGACTAAACCAACTCATTTTTTTTTGAAAGAAGAAGAAGAAGAAGATTTTACAAACACGTGTTAGTCTCATTTACATCCTCATTTTTAAAAAGATTTTCCAAACTGTGTCACAAACATTTTTCAAATGATTTTTCAAAACAAGTAAATCCATTTTTCAAACCATTTACAAGATATTTTCTTCAAAATAATGTAACATCGTTTAGAGAATTTTCCAAGATTTGGAAATAATTCATCAAACCTAGTTCAAAAAAATGTATACTCTAGCCCAAAAAAATTTTAAATTTTTCAAAATTTTCAAAATAAGAGCTATGGATAAAGTATATATATAGTATATACGTTATACCCTCCTATACTTATCTTATTCTATGTCCTCATAGCACTAAGTGATACAAAGCCATAACTCAAGTTAAGATATAGGAAGATATACTGGAACTGAGGAGGACATCCCCCTACACCAGGTTAATATATCCTAAGGGCTCGTTTGGTAATCGGGTTACCCTGGGGTAACCCGGTTTACCCCTCTCTTTTGGTGGGATGGAATTTTAGTGACATCACATCACATTCTTTATTCCAACCCTCATAACCATCCCAAATAGCTACTATTCCCATCAGGTTACCCCAACCCACTCCAACCCAGTAACCAAACAGGATTGTCGTAAAGAAGGATAAATGAATCTGGAATTCATGGGGACTCAGGCCCTCCTATAGTTAGGCTGAGAATAGCCTAAGAAAAGAGATGGATAAGTGTAGTTGGAGAGATCTAAGGAGAACAGAGAAGTTAGGATGGATTTACATGTGATCTTTGGAGATGAATGGAGTACCTTAGTATCTATGGGAGGGTTTGAAAAATCCATAAACAAGGCTCAATCAACAAAGCAACACCATTGATTCACCAACTCACACATGAAACCAAACTTGTTGGTTATTTATCTTTTCATTTTTATTGATGATCAATACAAGTTTATTCTTATTTATGTAAGGATTAATGATACCTCAAGTCATAATATCCTACGTAAATAGGGTGTTTTTCTCCCAGAATATTTTTACCCCATTTTGTTTGTTTGACTTGCCTTAACAGTCCCAATTTTAGCTTCAAGGTTATCACTGATTTTAATGTGAGCAAAAATCAAGCATACATCCTCTAACGGCCATTCCTAATTTCCATATAAGTCCTAGGTGATCAATCCAGGTAGAGAAGTCGAAAAAAACCAATGCATACGATAGAATCATGATCTATGCTAAAGAGAAAACCTCTCAGTGCCTTGTGAGACTGAATTAGAATCCAATACTAAATGTATGCAAATCGATGAAAACTGCACCTAGCATGCTTCTATTAGAGGGGAAAGAATAGATTTGTTTTTGGCTAAGTGAAGTAATGTCTACGTGCATCTCAATTTTTTTAGTGTGTCCTACCTACGATCAAACACATAAGATATGAAATAAAATAGCTCGGAGAGCCACGTGCCTAATCCTAAGTCAACACTCAAGTGGGGTAGATCCCACACAACCACAATGTCTCTTTGTTCATTACAATCGCGAGTCTTCAAATGTAAATCGATGTAAAGACAATTATTACATGAATATATGAAAAATGTGAGAAACATTAAATCTTGTTAATTTCTCCAATAGTGCTTCTACGGCTCTTCGTAGCGAAAGCTCCCGCTCCGGGCCTCCATGTCTTCCAAAACATGGAAGACATTAGGGTACCTTCCACAACAAGCAAGCATTAGATGGATATTAGAGAATTAACAAAACAATGCAAGCAAAACGAACTACTTGACCTAAAAGTTAGAAATTATCACTTAATCAAATAGTAAAAATCTAAATAAAATAAAATATGAGTCATGTCCTTAGAAACGGTGCCGTTTGATGAGCCAGATTTTCGCCTCTCTAATATCATCGTTTTAACAGCAGCATAGGAGGCGAAAATTGATCCTCTTCGAAGACCACCCTTTCGGATAGGTGGAGAATTTATTTCACTTGGTAAGTGTACCAAGGTTGAACTCAGGTACACGAACCTCTTCAGTTGCTATTCAGACTCTTAATATTCGGATCAAATGATTAATTAACAACTAACTAGGTCAACAAACATGGAAATATGATGCAATCAGTGAAGACAGATGATGCATGAATAGAAGGAATTTTTTTCTTTAGTTTTTATAATGCAATGTGATATAAATGTAAAAATGTATAAATATGCCCTACATAAATAAAATCATTGAGCAAAAAAAGTGTGGTCAATTTCAGGAGCAATTCATGTATCAAGTACAGTTAATTAACTGACCAATGGCATTGAAAATCAACAAACATATGACACTAAATAAGAATTTATCATCCTAATTTAAGTGTCAAAACAAGAAACGAATAATGCCCCAGAAAGACAATGAAAGATGCTTCAAAATGAAATTGAAATCATCTTAAACAGAGATCATATGCTCAAGGTATTCACAAAATAGTCCAGGGTCATAAATGTGAAGAACACATGAAAATAATTACAAAATCACCACAAACAAGTCCCTGGAAGGGCATAAATGTAATTAAAAATAACTGCAAGGCCTTCCCTATAAATTTTCCATGCATGCGGGGACTATATTGCAATTATTGAAAGTTGGAGGGGCTAGTTTGCAAATAACCCCAAGCGCGCAGGCATTGCATGTGTTTAGAGGGACCTGAATGCAAATTAGAGAAAGCGGCAAGGCACCGATGCAATTTACCTACCCCCCACATGACCAAAGCACGTGAGGGCTAGGCTCATATGGAGGCGGCCCAAGCTTGGTCCATGTGGCGTTATATGGTGCTCTGTCTTGGTTCGGATAGACCGATCCTGGAGGTTATGTGCGGAGGCAAGGGGAGAACATGTGGTTGCCTATGGGTCGTCCGATTATGAGGATAGGACGGCATTTGTACCATGTGTTCTTCAACTCTGCCACCTC
Organism: Ottelia alismoides; assembly: GCA_037367405.1. Classification (NCBI taxonomy): domain Eukaryota; kingdom Viridiplantae; phylum Streptophyta; class Magnoliopsida; order Alismatales; family Hydrocharitaceae; genus Ottelia; species Ottelia alismoides. The sequence continues at coordinate 524,312 of JAZKJV010003594.1, forward strand.
CTGCGGCGGACTTGGTGGGTCTCCGACGAAGGTCTTAAAGCTCTGCCTCCTCCCTGCATGTGTCCTAAAGGTCGAGGAACGACCCTAGACCCTTGGCGATGGAGTTAATGGAGAGATGGAGGCACAGAACCTTCTGAAACAGGTCAGCGATGGGTGTTCGTCTGAGGACATTGTCTTGAATGGAGCAGGAAATGCAGCTCCAGCCATTGAAGGAAGAGGTGACCTGCAAATGTTAGTTCATAGCCGAAGCACGCGTGAGGTGAGTATGAATGAGATGAGGGTGGAAGGAGGGCCGTAGGGGCGAAGAAGGCAGTGGCCCTGGTGGTTCTTCTCTGGCGAGGAAAAGAGGAAAGGGGTGAGGTGACTGGAGGTTCTGACTGAGAGGATAGGTGGGTGAAAATTACGGCGAAGATGGTGGATGGACGGCAGAGCTAGCAGAGGGGTCAGTGCTCGATGAATGTATGTGAGTGTGCCTAATTAATTAAGAGAAACATGATGGAAGAGAATAGAGGGCTTACTTGGAGATTGAAGATGCACATAGCGGACGAGGCGGTCAAGGCTGATCTCCAAGGTGAGCTCCGATCTTCCCTGGACTCCGGTGACCCTTCAAAGCAGCTCCTCGGTCGGGCTAGGGCCGTGACATGGCCTACCATGGCCATGTGTTGACACTGAGGATGGAGGTCACCGTTGCGTCATCAATCCATCCCCTCTCTGTCACAAAGGGGAGGAGAGAGGCTAGGCCTCGGCCCACGTAAAGGTGGACAGCCGACGCAAGGGAGAGAGGAAGTGTATTTGAAGAGGGAAGGGCAAATGTGCAAGAGCTGGATGCGATAGTTTCGGAGGCTCGCGCTGACCACAAGAAGAGGGAGAAAGTAAGGTCAGGTGGCGTGCGAAGATGGTGGTAGTTCGGGCTTGGAATTGGCGTGGTCAGGAGAGCGAGGGTGGTGTTGAGAAGGTGGAGAAAATGGGAAGGGGGTAAGTGGTTAGGAGTGGGAATCGTGGGAGAGAGGAGGTGTTGGAGGTTGAAGATGGTGGCTTGGTCGTTGGATCTAGTGATCCAATGGTTGCGGTGAGGGTGGAAGCGGGCGCTCCAGACTAGATCTGGAGGCGTCGGTCGAAGGGTGGAGAGAGAAGGGTGATGGGCGGTTGAGATGAAGGCGCCCAGAAGGCGATCGGACGGTGTGGAAGGGTGGCGGGTGGTGCAAGAGGAGGCGGGACGTGTGGCTCAACCAAAAGGAGCCACGTGGCCCAATGAGATTTATTCAAAGATAAAAATAAAGGGAAAATCAGAAATAATTAGAAAAAAGTCGAATTAGGAAAACTCAAAACATGGAAGTTGAAGATCATGAGGAAATCTACAAGTTTCATGTTGATCAAAAACACAAAATAAGTCAAACAAAGGGAGAAATAGTTTTGGGAGTGTTTTTAAGGGATAAAAACAATGCATTTTTTGTTTTGTATTTTTGGTATTTTTAATTTATTTAAAACCAAAATATATACAGTATTTAATCTATTTTTTATTGATTTTTTAGTTAGGGGATTAATATATGGATTTTAGCATGATGAATCTGATGTTCATCAATCCTCCAGCCTCAAGTGATTTCTAATTTGTGAGGACACGCTAATATTCTCCTGAGTAATACACCTCCTCGAGACACAATTAGGTCCCTCAAAGAAAAGGAACGGATCCTCCCAATGGTATTTCCTCAAATCCGACTAAAGTCGGTCTATACTACTCCTAGTCCAACCATGGGGAACTTTCTCGAAGACAAGGTAATTCACCATGTTGGAATACCATGGGGTGAATCAATAAGACAAATTGACTCATCTGGAAAGGTTTCTCTAATAGGCTTAGAATCAAGGAAATCCTTAGTATCAATCCTCGAAAGATGATCAGCCGCAACATTTTTTACGACAAGTTTATCTTTAATTTCCAAATCAAACTCCTGGAGTAACAATATCCACCTAAGAAAACGTGCCATTGTGACCTTCTTTTCCATGAGATACCTAATGGTCGAATGATCAGTGTAAACTGTCACTTTTGAGCCAAGAATCACATACCTAAACTTCTCTAAAGTCCAAACTACTACAAGGATCTCTTTCTCGATCACTGTGTAATTTCTATGTGATGGGTCCAAAACTTTGCTTGCATAGTGAATTGCGAACGAAATCTGATCTCGTCACTGCCCCATTATTGCTCCTATAACAAAATTCGAAGTCATTCATGATCTCAAATGGAAGATACTAGTCAGGAGCCTGCAGAATCGGTGAATCAGAATTCTTCTTTAGGAGCTCAAAGGCCTCCAAACACATGTGATCCACAAAGAACTCGGAGTCTTCTCCTAAGAGCTCAGTCAGGGGTCGGGCAATCTTAGAAAAATCCTAATATAAATTGTCTATAAAATCCAACATGCCTCAGAAATGACCTCGCTGACTTGATGTTGGTTGGTGGATCAAGTTTCTTGGTCACATCCACCTTGGGATGGTCAACCTCAATTCCCTTTTTGGAGATGATGTGTCCCAATACGATATCCTCCTTAACCATAAAATGACATTTTTCCCAGAAGAGTATCAGATTCACCTCTCCACACCTCTGTAGAACTTGGTCCAAGTATGCTAAACAAGAATCAAATGAATCACCATGGACCGAGAAGTCATTCATGAAGACCTCCAGGAAATCTCCTACCATCTCAACGAACACGGCAATCATGCACTATTGAAAAGAACCTGGGGCATTGCATAGCCCAAAAGACATGCGCTTTAATGCGTATGTGCCGAAAGGACATGTAAAAGTAGTCTTTTCTTGATCCTCAGGGGTGATGGCCACGTGATTGTAGCCTGAGTACCCATCAAGAAAGCAGAAGAACTCTTTCCCCTCTAATCTCTCCAAAATATAAGCAATAAACGGTAGGGGAAAGTGATCTTTCTTGGTCGCAGCATCGACGTGGGTACTCATGTCGCAATCTTAACTCCCTCCTCATTAGTGACCATCTGAATTCCCGATCTTTTTGGGACAACGTGTAAAGGGGCCACCCATTTGGAGTCAGAGATTGGGTAGATAAAATCCGCTCCACACCACTTCTCAATCTCTTTCTTAACTACTTCCTGTAGATTTGGATTAAGTATCCTCTGGAACTCACGGGAGGGTCTAAAATTATCCTCAACATAAATATGTTGTGAACAGAGTGCGGGGTTTATACCCACGAGATCCAACATCATCCATCATATGGCCTTGCGATTCTTTTCTAAAACTTCTAATAACCTAGTATCATGTTCTACAGTCAACCTAGAACTAATGATGACAGGATACTTATTCTTTGGTCCCGCAAGAAAAGAATACTTGAGTGTAGGAGGTAGTGGCTTCAACTCTGGCAAAGAAGAATCGAGAGGAACATCAAGCTGAACTACCACTGAATCAGGATCTGTGCTGCATAGTGGAGATGAATCATCTGTAATATTGTCCACCAACTGAATTGAAGAACAAGGAGTCAGATCACCAAAAAACATTATAATTCGGCCAAAGCCATGTCCGACTCATCATCTGATTGCCTTGATTGTTCCAAAGGAGGAGGAACTGACAAGTCCAAAGGGACCTCTAAGTCATCAAGGTAATACAGAGATGTGGATCTCAAGAACTCTGGCAACATCTCAACAACTGCTCTGCGTACACTGTCCTCTCCAGATGAGAGGGTCTCGCTCTGTGATGTCAGTTTCTGACTCCAAATCCCAACTGTGCTAACTACATCGCAGTCTACCTCTAGAAAGGAAGATAAATCTGTGCTAGACTCTGAATTAGGTCGATGCCATTTCATCTTCTTCATTTGGTGTTCAACCTCTCCGCCTGGAGAACGGAACTTCATCATCCATGTCTGATAATCGAATGAAGCTCCAGCGATCCTAAGAAAGGGCCGCCCACGATAATATGTGATTCTCTCCAATGATTGGAGATGTCCATGTCAAGGAAAGTGAAGTCCATTATTCTTGTCCCTCAATCGAGATAATGACATTCTTGACCTCTCCCTTAACCTTTTTCATCGACTTATCCATAAACTGAAGTAAAGCTCTAGATTTGCGTAATGGTCCCAACTTCAGTTTTCCATATAAGGCAAAGGGTAACAAGTTAATCGAAGAGCCATTATCTCAGAGAGTACATGCAAATGCTATGCCATCGATATGACTCACCACATAATGTGCACCTAAATCTCTCTTCTTCTATGGCAACTTTTGGTTGTTGATACAAAAGGTAGTGACAACTGAGAGAACATGCGTCTTGACATAACTATTCGGTTTCTTCCTGTTGGCTCTGCTAGGTGTGTATTTCACCTTTGAATATTTCTGAAATGCGGGATAACTGGACACATGCTCATCAAATGGCACCTTAACCATAATGTTATCTATACAAAATCGTGCTATTCCAGGATCATCTTTTTAAATCTTATTTATGATGCGCTTTCCTGTCGTAAGAGCATGGGGGAAATGGATAGGTAAAGAAGGATGTAAAGACTCAGAATCATAAACATAAACATGCACTTTATTATCCATAGAAACTGAGTTTTTCACACATGAATCTTTTACATTTGGAATAGCAACTGAATCATCTACTACAAGTTGGGGAATGCCTGGTCAATGTGCATTCTCCTCAACTGAAGGTGCAAGGTCCTCTGTAGACTCTGAATCTGATGCGTGTTGCATTGCTCTCGTACTCCTCCTCAATCTCCTCCTGGAAGTCTTTTCTCAGGGGTGATCCTCTCTATGAATCTTGGTGTCATCATCCTCTGAAGTCTCCTCAAACTGAGCCTCTAAGTCTGTCCTCTCCATGTCCTTTGCCCGATCAGATATGACCATGGTCCGTGCGTTCCTGAGAGACATATGATTAATATAATCAAATGGAAAGATATCGTGCTTAGATTTGTGAGAATCTTAGTATACTTGATCAAATTGCTACTGCTAAGGTTTGTTCAGGCTATTGGGATTAGCCTGAACCTGGGCAGGAATGGATGTAATAGGTGTAGTGCACTCATCATGCAGACGGGAAAGATGGTTGAGATCAACCCTCAAATCATGTACCCCGTTCCTGTAAGAACGCAACTCCTCCATAATCTATCTCTGAAAATCAATGGGACCTGAAGATGAATGTTGCTTCTATGAAGAAGAAGGCAAAGAAGAACGTAAAGCTTGGCTCTGCTGGCCATAGGTTGTTGCTGCTGGGTATGATGTTGAACATGTGGGCCATGTTGGCTCGACTAGTACGTCTGCTAATGCCCATATTATTGTTGCTGTTGCGACCTCAGTGTCTGGTAAGGGACGGCTCCAGAGCTTTGTGGTGCTGGAAGAGGTGTAGGAGTTAATGATGTGTTATAGAAGGTCTGGGGACACTGGTAGGTGAAACGGGCCCCAGAACTCCCCTGCTTGGTAGAGTCATTGGTGTACCACACACCATTTACCTCCCACACCTGGGAAGGCTCCTCAATAACTGTATTTACAGAAGGTGGTTGTTGCTGGCAAGACTGGGCTAGAGGCCGGTCCTCAACCCATGGCTAGAATATCCCTGACATATATTGCTCCTTAATATGGTGAACATGGTAAATGGGAGCTGCAGATGCAGTCATGGCAGGTATCCTAATCTTGGATACCTTCTCAGAAAGCTCTGCCATCTGCTTAGGCAGTTTGGATAAGTTGTTATCCAACTCATCCATCCGCCTATCGATCCTCTCAATCACTATGAGTTTATCTGCTATAAGGCCCATGTCAAAAGGATCCACTGTAGCCTTCACTCCCCCATTGGATAGGAATGTAATGGGGGTCTCTAGTTGAGCTCTACTCACAGTCTGTGCTCTACTCGTATCGATCATCTACTCGACACCTTCCAGACGGTGTCCGCTTCTCATGAATTGTAGCTGCAACCACAAGCATCCCTCACTAAACCCTGCACCTCAGGGTGTAGACCACAATAAACAGACTGAACCAGTATGGTAGGCTCTAAGCCGTGATAAGGATACTTCTGTAAGAGATCCTTGAATCTCTCCCATGTATCACAAAATGCTTCCTTGGGAAGTTGGCAAAAATCATGATACGTGAACGCATCAAATTAGTTCTACTCAAAGGGTAGAACTTCTTCAAAAAGAGGTCCTTGAACTGCACAAAGGTAGTTACAACTACCTCCGGGTTCTTCATCTAATAATCATCCTTATCCTTTAAGGCAAAAAGAAGGGCTTTGAGCTTAATGTAGTCTTGGCTAATCCTAAGATGCCTAAGGTTAGTACAGACCAACTCAAAGTCCCTAAGGAATGCGTATGGTTTTTCGCCATCATTCCCATGAAAATGATGCAAAAAGCTAAGAAATTGCGGCTTCAACTCATATTCAACTTTAGGCCCAACCAGGATCAACCAATTAACCATCTGATACTGCCCATGATTGTATGTCGCATCCATTGGTGCATCTCTACCCAACTGTAACTGTCCAAGTTGTGCCCTCATAAGGGCTTGGTTTTGCTCGGATTCTGCTAACCTAGCCAACACTACATGCATTGGGTCCTCTCTCTCTTCCTCCTCTCCGTTATGTTTCTTAGGAGGCATCTCGAATGTGGCTTTGTCAACTTCATCAAACAAAGGATTGAAGTGAGATCTTGATGAAGATAACGAAATCAAATCGATCTCATCAAGGCAATGATCTTCCTCAATGAGTAAATAAGAAAAGGGGTTGGTTGGGATGTAACCACCCTAAAGGAGGGAATCATGATATATCGGTTCAAAACAAGGGTCGTTTCTAAATCAAGATAGTCTAGTTGAAGAAGAAGAAGGGGACTATACCGGTGAAGGCATGATATTTGGGTGGTTCAGCGACAAGCTTGCAAAGTCTGAGCAAATATTCAACCAATTATCCATCTTCGAATTTCAAGAGATACGGAAATTGAGCACGCTCGATACAAAAAGATATAGTACTACTGGGCATGTGAATATGCAGTTACTCACACAATACAATCAATACAAAGCCCTTTGAATTGATTCACCAACTCAACACTGAAGGTCGGGGATGATGGTCTTATTATATTATCTATTTTAATTTAATGATTCAAAACAATATTATGCAATCTCAAAGGTATAGTCACTTAAGGTAGTTCAAGTTCAAGATGACGAAACACACCAACAAGAACAAGGCTACTTCTTTTAATGGTCTGAGGAAAGTTCTTGCAGCAAGAATAGGATCCTAAAAGTGAGTCCAAATGCTTAGGACACAAATCCAAGGATTTTTGGCTCTATTCCTTAAGGACTACGTCCTTACCCACTCTGTCTAAAGGTAAGTATTGGTAATCATTTAGGGTTTTACTACCCGTAATACAAGGTCGCTTTTATTCCAATTAATTTGGCTAACTTGCATTAATTCAGTATTGATTTTAAGAGATTAGGTTATCGCTTTGAATTAAGTGACCACAAGCATCGCTTAACGTACACTCCATTTTCCTTTTTCCTTAAGTTGGTAAAAACTGAGGAAGAAAGCAAAAATGGAATGCAATCGAAAATCAATGATGCATGCAGTCGTTTAAAAATACTTATAGCACTTCCCAGCACTCTCCATGTGGATGCATAGACTGAATTTTAAAATCTAGCTAAATGATGCAAGTCCAGAAATCACACCTAAGCAACAATTCTATTAGCGGTGAAGAAATCAATTTTTGCAATTGTAAATCTTATGAGATTGTAGTGTGTACTAAATTACAAAATAGATCAAGCAAAAAGGACCTAAGATCTTTTAATTTGGCATGGTGCAATGATCTAAAACTTCACTCAAGTCGAGAACCACTCTCGACACAACAACACAAAGAATAAGAAAGTTAATAGGTCTTCATTACACAAGCGAGGTCTCAATTGAGTCCCGTTGTGAATAGGCAATTAAGTTACAAATTAATTACAATATCACAAAAAGGACTTAATTAACTAAATTAATTCTCTCTAACATCTTGCTTCGTGGACTCTCCAGCAAGAAACTCCAAGCTCCTTGCCTCTGCGGTCTTCCGAAATTCGTCGGCTGCACGGGCCTACCACAAAACAATTTGATATTAGATAATTTTTTAGGGCTTTAAAATAGTTAATTAGCGAAAATAGAAACAATTTATGAAATACACAAAAGAAACAATCCAACAATACAGTCTCAAAATAATTAACTTAAAAATCACTAAATAAATATTTTGACCTAAAAATAATCACAAAATGTGTCGTGTCCCCGGCAATGGCGCCATCCGATGAATCGCGAAATACGTAGATTAATATGTATCCATTATAGCACAGGCACTTAGCGGATCATGCAAAACCGAATAAAAGATTTTCGTGAGGATGATTTGGTTTGAATTTATAAACCTGAGAAGTCCAGGGTCGAACACAAGGATGCGAGAAATTAGGAGATTAATTTTAAGTGTAAAATATTCAATATAGTAATTTATAAGATGATTATAATGAGCATATGCACAAATCAATAACTAGGGAGATTTTAAACACATTTGTATGCTATTATTTTATATGAAGGCAAAGATGCATAAACAATACAATTATGAAGATCACATTAACAGTAGACTCATAATAAAAGACTTATACTAACTATCAAAACTCCCTAAATTTATTCAATATTAATTAAGGCATTAATCAAGCAAAAGGTAAACTATGTCTTAAAAGTAATTCAACATAATTTGAACTTTAATTTCACTTTAATGCTTAATTATTTAGCAAGCAATTAAATCGCTTAATGACTTAATGAAAATGATTAAAAATAACTAACTGTGAGTCATTAAGATTCAGTATGAGTATCAACATCAAATCCTCACTAAGAATCCATGATCAATTTCATTTAATGGTCAAAATAAGCAATTAGTGTTAGGAATAATCCAAGCATGATTTTTAGACCAAAAAATTCACAATGATTCATGCCAAGAGATAGAACATCAAAATAGCTTTCCAACGAGACAAAATCACTTCATTTGGATTTATATGTAAAAAGATATTCAATGTTTACTCCATAGGCATTTTAGCAATAAAAACTACAAGTTTTTCTTACAGAAAAAGACAAATTTGACTAAAATGTAATTAAAATAACCTGTAGGGGTAATATGCAATTTACACGAGGTGGGAGGACTTAACTATATTTAAAAGAAATTGGGGGCGATCATTGTAAATTACCCTGTCACGTGCGCAAAACATGTGACCAGGCTAGGTTCTGGTGAGGTGGTTTGGTCCACGTGGCCGCTTCTAGTGCTTCACTCGAGGCTCCAATGTAGGCTCGTAGAACAAGCTGTAGGAATGAAAAGCTAGCTCGGGCGGACAATGTGGCATGATCCAGGCTTTTGGATCTTGCCCGATTTGGGAAGATAAATGGCTACTGCTCCTCGTATGCTCAACAATTCCATCTATCTTCTTTGCTTCATATTTAACTCTCGCTGGTCAAAGATATATATGAGACTCTTGTGATCTGTAAAAATCTCAAATGTGACCCCATATAAGTAGTGATGCCATACCTTCAGCGTGAAGACTATAGCTGTCAACTTCAAGTCATGAGTAGGGTAGTTCCATTAATGGTTCTTTAGTTTTCGTGATGCATACGCCACGACATGACCACGTTGCATCAACACTGCTCCTAAACCCTCCTTCTATGCATCAGTATACACCTTAAAATCTAAGGTGTCTAAAGGAAGGGTGAGAATTGGAGCGTCGGTCAGTCTCTCCTTCAACGTGCGAAAGTTCAGCTCCACTTGTCGTTCCAAATGAAGGGGACATCTTTCTGTATTAGACGAGTAAGTGGTAGGGCTAGCTGCGAGAAACCCCTAACAAAATGTTTGTAGTAGCCGGCGAGGCCTAAGAAACTGTGTATCTCGATAACTGTCTTGGGTTTCTCCCAAGACATTACTGCCGCTATCTTGGTTGGATCAACTACCACACTTGCTCCCGAAATTACATGACCGAGGGAAGCTACCTCGGTAAGACAAAACTCACACTTATTGTATTTTGCATACAACTTGTGTTCTCTGAGTATCTCAAGAATAGTATGAAGATGTTGCTCATGCTCATCCCGTGAGTAGATCAAGATATCATCAATGAACACCACCACAAAACGATTGAGGTATGGACGGAAAATTCTGTTCATCACGTCCATGAACGTGGCAGGTGCATTTGTGAGTCTAAAGGGCATGATAACAAACTCATAGTAGACGTACCTGGTATGAAAAGAAGATTTAAGCACATTTGTGTCCTTAATTCTCAATTGATGATAACACGATCGTAAGTCAATCTTTAAGAACACCGATGCTCCCTGCAACCGATCGAAAGTATCATCTATTCATGGAAATGGATAACGGTTCTTTGTCGTCCTTTTATTCAATTGCATGTAATCGATGCACAATCGCATAGACCCATCCTTCTTCTTTACTAAGAGGACCGGTACTCCCCAAGGTGATGTATTGGGACAGATAAATCCTTTTTCCAACAACTCTTGCAGTTGTACTTTAAGATCCTTGAGTTCGGCTGGTGCCATTCGATATGGAGGGATAGAGATGGGTTGTATACTGGGTATCAAGGTGATCTCAAAATCGATCTCCCTCCTTGGTGGTAGTCCGGGTAACTCCTCTGGAAACACGTCAGTAAAATCCCGCACAACTCTTACATCTTCAATCATGTGATCCTGGGCAGGAAACTCCACAGCATAGGCGAGAAAACCTATGCAACCCTGATTTAGAAATTGTTGGTCCTTCAATGCCGATACATATAAGACCTCACCTATCTGTGGTACGTCCATCAAACTGAAAGGTAGGTATGCTTGGAAGATGGAACACTACCATCTTCTCGAAGCAATCAAGGCATGCGTGATGCTGCTCGAGCCAATCCATACCTAAGATGACATCAAAATCTTCTAACTGAATGAGTAAAAGATATGTGGGCATCAGGTGCCCGCCAATATGCACTGCTACATTCTCCACTGCTTGTCGCACTATGAATAATTGCCCCCCTCGGCCTTTGATGTAGTAAGGGGATGAAACACAGACTGGCTCTTTATCTATCTTGGGTACTATTCGATGTGCTAGAAAAGAGTGTGTAGCTCCTGAATCAAATACGGTATGTAAGGATATACCATGCACTGAAGTCATACCTCGTACTACATCTCCTGAGGCGTGGGCCTGCTCCTGTGTGATTGCATTCAATTGTCCTTGAGGCTGTGGTGGAGCGCTAGAACCTGCAACACTGAAGGTTGGTCGTGGTGGAGGACGTTGAAAGCCTCGACCTCCACGATGGGAAGTTGATCCATGTGACTGTGCAGATGAGAAAGTCAGTCGTACACTCGGTTGATGGCCACCTCAGTTGTTGGCAAGTAAGGGACACTTGGCCTTGAAATAGATCGACTGCTGGCAGTGGAAACACGTACGATCTCCTAGATGAGAAAAGGAGCCTCCTGACACAAGGCTAGCACCTCCTGTCTTGTGACTCTGGGAGTTTGTAGAAGAGTGGAAGGAAGTAGTACCGCAACTCGCCAAGCCCTACCCCAAAGTAGGTGTAGGAGCAAACCTGTTATCAGTAGGAGTGGTTGCCACTGGGTGGAAACGACACTCTCTACGAGCTCTGTAGAAATATCGACGAGTAGATCTCCCTGACTAATGTGGTTGGAAATGTGATGGAACCCCCTAAAGCCGACTCTGAGTTGCCTCCATCTTGGTAGCCTTAGCAGCTACCTCCTCGATGGAAGTGAAATCTTATGTTGACAACTGGTGTTGCACATACTCACGCAATCCTAGGATAGACTTCTATAAATTCTCCTCGGGGAAAGAAGTAGTCATTGGTGAGTGGCGGGAGAGTTCAGTGTAGCGTATGAGGTATTCTTGGGTCGTCATTGACCCCTACTTCAACTCGGCAAACAACCTCCTCTAATCCTCAACCCAGTGATCAGGATAGAACTGGCTACGAAACTCATCAAGAAATATTTCCCATGTTATGGGATCCTCCAGATGTTCCTTGGCGACGTACCACCAACGTTCAGCATAGCCTGCAAGTGAATATTCCATAAATGTAAGCCAAGACTCTTCAGGAGCATGGATCATCCGTAAAACCTTGGATACATGATCCATCCACAGTTCAGCCTCATCTGGTATTCCGGTACCAAAGAATTGTGGCACCTTAGACCTCTGATATGTTGCGTAGGTCGTCTGATGTTTTTGCAATGCCTCTAGATCCTATGATCCTTTCGGGTCCAAAGATAGCGAAGGATGAACACTGTCCTCCTCCTCACAAGAGGGCTGATATGAAAAGTCATCCTGCTGAAGGAGCCTTTGCTCCAATACCTCTTGACGTTGTTGTATACCTTGCACGGCCTGAACTAGTAAGGCCAGCTGTTGTGCAACATCAGGATCAACACGAGGCGTCATGATTCCCTGTGAGAATCATTATATTAGAAATTATTTCCATGGTTAGAGGGACAATGGACACATTAAACAGGACTCGGATTATTTTCCTTAAACTAATACCAAAGTCAGAAGACTTTGTTGTTGTATATATATTTCAAATCCCCTTGTTATTCTAACATGTAAAAGAGAGTGGAGTATCGGGCTCTGATACCATCTATGATGCCCCGCCCCTCCGGCTACCGAAACCAACAGGATAAGAGCGCCGGACCTACGGTCCAAATACGCCCACGATCTATGATACTCAGCAAACTATCTTATGCACATTAGATCAACATTTGAAATATATATAATAACAGGAGAATAATATAAAATGGAAAGTAAAATACAGCATCCATTCTCATTGATAATAATCATCAAGTCCATTTTCATACAAAATGAGACACAGTATATAATTATAAATTTGCAAAAGAAGCTCTCCAAATATCTCATTACATTGTCTTTCAAATAGAATATGAAATATTGCAGGAATAAATAAAAACTCTAAGTAGGACACACCCTGTCTGGTGCAAGTACGATGTAGGAAGTCTGATCTCCTCAAAAGGATGCTACTGTTGCGGCTACTTCTCGGGTACACCTGTTGGGTTCACACAAGGATAACGTTATGAGCAATTGCCCAGTAACGAGACAAACCCTATAATAACTAATGCAAAAGTAGTAAGGCATGTGAACTTGATTCTATCTAGTAACTTTTGCATATATTGTAGAAAGTAGAATCTACTGTATTATTCTAACTTACAAGGGATTACATGGTCGCAAATTTTGTTTATTAATATAGTCATTGTTTGAAGACTAGCGCGTTGGTCCTGATATTTCTATCCGTTAATTAGAGTTCACAGCGATATACAAATTCAAATTTTTGATATTCGATCATGAAATATTTAACTCAGTCATGGCTGGTCCCAAGCCCGGGTAAATGAGGAGGGTTGCGTTAGGTAGCCGACAGCCAGCATAAAACAGTCGGAGACAACTTCCTAAATAATATTTAAAAAAAATACTATTTAGGAAGTTGCCTCATGGCAGTCGAATCTTTTCAACATGGATTTAATCAAACATACAGATTTCATTGGGGCGTTTCCTACTTGCGACGCATTGCATCACCCGAATGCAATGAAAAATTGGCAAGGGTCGCTACATCGTAGCCTGGATTAGTTCAAAATGTGCAAGGGTTCTCGCATGAGGAACGCATGTGGGTAATTAAGCTAGTTTTGCTGCATCACCGCCTGGATGTAGTCCAAAATTTACAAGGGTTCTCGCATAATGGACGCATGTGAGTAAAGAAGTTAGTCCAAAAGAGATTGCAACGGAAGTTGCGGATTAGTATTTGGAATATTGGCACTTTAACTGGAAAATTGATGGAGATAGTGGATATGATGGAAAGAAGGAAGATTCATATACTATGTCTTCAAGAGACTAAATGGTTGGAGAGAAAGTAAGGGAGATCGAGAAGACAGGCTTTAAACTTTGGTATTCAGGTAAAGATAAGGGTAGAAACGGTGTTGGAGTGATTGTTCATAAGGATTTTAAGGATTGTGTGGTTGAGGTGCAAAGATTTGGAGATCGGATTATATTGCTAAAATTGGTGCTTGAAGAAGAAATTCTGAATATAATCTCAGTTTATGCACCGCAAATTGGTTTAGATGAAAGGACTAAACAAGCTTTTTGGGAGGATCTAGATATGATTTTACAAGGAATCCCACAAAGAGAGATGATTTGCATAGGTGGAGATCTTAATGGACATGTGGGAAAAGATGCTTCAGGATATGCTAGTGTTCATGGAGGACATGGTTTTGGGGATAGAAATGAAGAGGGAAAAGCCATCCTGGATTTTGTAACGGCATATGATCTTTTCATAACAAACACTCTCTTCAAGAAGAGGGAGGAGCATTTAATTACTTATAAGAGTGGCTCAACTAGAACACAGATAGATTACTTTGTGTTGAGGAGAGGAGATCGGTTGTGTTGTAAAGATTGCAAAGTAATCCCAGGAGAGAGTTTGACAACCCAACATCACTTGTTAGTCTTGAATGTGCAAATAAAAGGGATGGTAAAGAAAATGAGGGTTCCTAAGATCACTAGAACTAGATGGTGGAATCTTCCACTGAAGCAATCGAGCTTCAGGGAGAAGGTTTTTAAAGACTTATCTTGGGATTGTAGCGGAAGTGCAAACGAGATGTGGGAGGCAGTAGCATCTTGTATCCGAAAGGTAGCCAAAGAGATGCTAGGAGAGTCAAAGGGAGGAGCCCCAGGTCAAAAGGAGGCTTAGTGGTGGAATGAAGGGGTGCAAGAGAAGCTAAAAATTAAAAGAACATGCTTTGAAGCTATGTCTAAGGATAGAACAGAGGAAACTGTCACAAACTACAAAATAGCGAAGAAGGAAGCAAAGAAGGCTGTAAGAGAAGCTAAGTCAAAAGCTTATGAAGTTTTGTATAAAAATCTCGACTCTAAGGAGGGCCAGAAGGATATATTCAGGTTGGCCAAAGCAAGAGAAAGAAAAACCAAAGACCTTTCTCAAGTGAGATGCATTAAGGACGAGGAAGGTCACGTGCTTGTTACTCAGAAGGATATAGAGACTAGATGGGAACAATACTTCCATAAACTTTTCATTGGGGAAGGAAATAGAGAGATTACTTTGTGTGATCTAGCTAGTAGTGAAAGTTACTTAAATCGTGCAAGCTATAGACGGATACAAAGAAAGGAAGTAGAGGAGGCTTTGAAGGTTATGAGACCTGGGAAAAGTGTAGGACCGGATGACATCCTTGTAGAAGTATGGAAAGTTTTAGGTGAGTGCGGTTTGACTTGGCTTACGAATCTTTTCAATGTTATTTGGCGAAGCAAGAAAATGCCTGAAGATTGGAGGAGTATCGTGGTGCCTCTTTATAAGAATAAAGGGGACATTCAAAATTATTCAAATTACAGAGATATCAAGCTGTTGAGTCACACTATGAAAATTTGGGAACGTGTGATCGAAAGAAGGTTGAGGCAAGTTACCAACGTAAAAGAAAATCAATTCAGATTCATGCCAGATGGCTCAACTATTGAAGCCATCCATTTGCTGAGGAGAACAATGGAGATTTATAGAGCTAAAAGGAAGAACCTCCGTATGATCTTTATTGATTTGGAGAAGGCTTATGATTATTTCCCACGAGAGATATTGTGGAGAGTTTTGGAGAAGAGATAAGTGTCGGTCCTATACATTAACCTCATAAAGGACATGTATGATAGGGCTTTATCTTGTGTAAGGACCCCGTATGGGAAGAGTGGATATTTTGACATCAACATTGGTTTGCATCAAGGTTCAGCTTTGAGTCCATTTCTTTTACTTTGATTATGGACGAGTTGACAAGTCACATTCAGGATGAGTTACCTTGGTGTATGTTATTTGTTGATGATATTGTGTTGATTGACGAGAATAGAGATGGAGTAAATGAGAAGCTTGAGGTCTGGAGTCATGAGTTGGAGAGTAAAGGATTTCGTATAAGTAGGGCGAAGACAGAATATATGGAGTGCACCTTTGATGAAAGCAATGATGAAGGAATCGAGGTGAAGATTGGTGATGATAACATTCAGAAGAGAGATTCTTTTAGATATCTGGGTTCTATTTTGCAACATGATGGGAAAATTGATGGAGATGTTACTAACAGAATAAATGCAGGCTGGCTAAAGTGGAGAGGAGCCTCTGTTGTTCTCTGTGATAAGAAAATTCCTTTAAAAATTAAAGGAAAATTTTACAAAGCAGCCGTGAGACCTGCTATGCTCTATGGATATGAATGTTGGCCTGTGAACCATAGACATGTGCAGAGAATGGTTGTAGCGGAAATGAAAATGCTAAGGTGGATGTGTGGACACACACGTAAAGATCGGAATCGGAATGATGCAATCAGAAAGAAAGTTGGTGTTGCTCCGATAGAGGATAACATGGAGAAAACCGCTTAAGATGGTTTGGTCATTTGCAAAGAAGATCAGTTGATGCACCAGTTAGGAGATGCGAGTGTTGGGATGTTGAGTCAGCTAAGAGAGGGCGGGAATGGCCCAAGAAGTATTGGAAAGAGACCATACGAAGGGATCTTTGTTTTGTGGATATAAGCCCGAGATTGACCCAAGATAGATATGAATGGAGTCGAAGAATCCATGTAGCCGATCCTACTTAATTGTGGGAAAAGGCTTTGTTGTTGTTGTTGTTGTTGTTGTGATCATGAAATATTTCTTGCATTAATTTAGCACACACAAGTACTCGACTTGCAGGCCTCCGCTATGCGGGAACTTCGTTGTCATCTTGAGTTAACCCTCAAGAAGCTTTGTTCAACTAGAACATGAAAACAATCGAAAAACCTCATTTCTCCAACTTCAAACCACATCCCAGAACATCTCTCACAATAATAATACTCAAAATAGAATTCGATGTGACCACACCCAATTCTATTCTGAGTTTTACTATTGTGTATAAGTGCGAAACCAAGAACGCCAACCGCGCCACCTGCCAATTCCGTCAAGCGACTTCAGATGCTACCGGGCTACTAGGTGCAACACGTCACCCAACTCGTCTGTTGGGGTCGCGACCTTCAAGGCATCTCCCCAAGGCTCAAGGGCGCATGCCCAATCCCTTGAGGCACCTACTCCACCTACCGTTTACGTGAAATATGTATATAGTACTTTGTGCAATATAAATTTGAACTCCCAAGTGTTCATCGCCATCATTACATGGTTAATTGATATCTTCGATTTCTAGATGAATGCAGACAATTATTATACATTTTTTCTTATCTCTACGTGATCATTGTAGGACTATTCAATCCCAATATCAAAAATCACTCAATTTCATGATATCATTGTCTATATGTTGTTAAGTTATTACCTTGACTTTAAAAAGAAACATAAGCATTAATGCAAACACAAGCCTTAATACAAATAAATCTTTTTTTCAATCTCATATACGTTAATACTATTGAAAATCTAATTTCATGTATTACTACATCAATATCCAAATTTTAATGCTATTACTCACTTGGTTATTTTATTTACTTAGGCATATTCTTCCATATATGATAGTATCTGGAATTGGTAAAGGTAATTCCATATTTGCCAAACATTAGATGTGAATAACATTGACCAATATGCACTACTACCATGCACTACATCCGTCGGTATCAACATAAGATAAATATTTTTATAACGATGAGCATCTCGATATTATTATCATCTGATATAACAATTATCGATATCTCAAGCATTCCCTTCAATTCACGATAATTCCATTCGTAGTTGCAACAACATATCAAATCTAAATATCATGTCTACATCAAAAAGGAAAGTGATTATATGAATGAACAGAGGTAGGAACAACTCGGAATAAAATTGATTATATTAATGAACAGAAGTTGAACAACGTCTAGATGAAACGTTTTCATCTACAATAGGAGTTATGAGAAATTATCACGCATACTAATTGCAACTTTACAATGAGATAATTCCAGCATCAAATATATTCATATCAACATGTATGTTAACTAGTTTTAGAATAATATATTTGTTACTGATATTGTCTCAAGGATGTTTGATGCTAATTAATTATTAGTAATATTTTATTCCACGAGAATCAATGTTGCTCGATCTTTCAAAGGAGTGTACAGTAATCATAAGCTACGCTTATGTATACAATGGATTTCAAAATTTTGACATATATCTAATAAGTATTGCATGAGATTGATCAAATCTAACTTCATTTTGTAGATGATCTGTCTTATAAATAAGGGGTTCTTCTATAATGACAATTTAGATGATAGAGTCAATATACCACGACGAACAAGCATCCGTACCTCGAGGTCAATAACATGATGGAATATGGTTCAAAGGAAAACTCGATACCCATACAAGTTTATGTTTAGGACCATTAAAAATCATGCGAACCCCACAACAAAGAGGGGATAAACTTCACTACTGCTTAAGATTTATATGTAAATATATCCAACGCTCTAACAATGTTCAAGACATGGATCAAAATCGTATGAAACCAACAGCAAGAAGAAGGTATAACATCGTTACCTACGAGGATGTTCCCTCGGGATCTCATCTTACACAGAAATGATATTTCTGTCACTCGATCGTAACGTGAATGCACGTACAAAGGTGACATCGAGCTTTCCTACGTTATGGTGATCGAGGATCTTCGATCAGAGCTTCTTCTCCGACGTCGACGATGACTCTCCGGTGGTTAATCCGGTCAAGGTGGTGGTGCTTCAAAGAGGGAGAAGGATTGCGGTGGCTAGGGTTTTGAAAGAGTAGCCTACTGATCGCAAAAATTGCCCTCTTTAATTTAAAATGTGTGCCATTTTTGTTGTAGTTGGGCAATCAGGATCGATCAAAAATTAACCACACAAATTGTATAACAATGGATTAATTAATGTGTGGTTTTATGTATTTTTAATATGAGCAAGCCCCAGGGTCGACTCAATGAGGCAAAGGAAAAACTTCAGATCAAATTAGGCGAATTAGCTCACGATTTTCCAAACGGGAATTTTTTGGTATTTTTTTATACGAAATAAATGCCAAATGTAAAATGTTGTTGAATTAAGTCAATATAAAAATATACATGTTGATGTGATTTTACGTGGTTTAAGAAGTTGATTTTACCACGTCGTTGTTATCCCACGAAAACTGTAATCAAACAAATAAAGTTACAACCACAAGTATAATAAAAATACACAAGATGTATAATGTAAGTAGAGGTTCGTATCCGCATGGACTAAGCAAACTCGTAATTTTTGTTCTTCTTTCAAACTTGATGCAAATTTTATATTGTGATGAAAGAAAAAATATGAGAGAATGTGATCTACGGTGAAAATACCTTTTAGAACTTAAAGTAAATGAAGGAGGGCATGAATGCAACTAAATAAGAAAATAAAGACTCAATCGCAAATTAAGATGGAGGATGAGATGACACTTGCAATGTTTAAAGAGAGAATAATGAGATATAAGATCCGGATTGCATATGTTGAGAAACAAACTAGAGTAAATAAAGGATGTTACCAAATAGTTGTTTTATTAAGTTTAACTTAAACAAGAGTTACTAATACAACAAAGTGCAAGGGAGATGTAAACAGAAATGAGAAAGGAGGTGCTTCTCTATCCGGATGCGACACGATGACAATAACGGCAACGACGATTATGTGAGCTGCTGGTGCGCGACAGAGGAGAAAAACGCATGGGTTGTGCGTGGGCTGGAGGAGCACACGTCCGGCAGTGTTGCTGTACGTTAGAGCAAGGCGGATGTCGAGGAGAAGTTGGCATGCGTTGGGAACGAGAGGGTATAAGAGGTAGTGGGGTCGGTATGCTAGGAGGAAGAAGTGCCCCTATTTGCATGGGAGGGGGTCATTTTATAGATGTTGTAGGTGGCTCCCCTTCTCACCTGCACATAAAGACAACAAACATTACCAATGCATATGATTTAATATTTGCATGGAAAAAAGGTACATGGGAAAAAGGTGCATGGGGAACATGGGTTTTAAATACTTCTTGAGCCATGAGTTGTATGGGAAAGGGAGAGGGAATAAAGAATGTGAATTTTGCACAATGTTTCCTCTTCATTTCTTGCTAACAAATTGTGTAGAGACAAATTAGATTTAATGATCATGAAATTTGTTTGGATAAAGTATTTCAATGAGTAATTGGATTTGATGATGAA
This sequence comes from Ottelia alismoides, assembly GCA_037367405.1. Lineage (NCBI taxonomy): Eukaryota > Viridiplantae > Streptophyta > Magnoliopsida > Alismatales > Hydrocharitaceae > Ottelia > Ottelia alismoides. The sequence goes on from JAZKJV010003594.1 coordinate 544,424, forward strand.
GAGAGAATTTGGTCATTAATTTAATTATGCATTTTTAGAGGTGATTTTCTTGTTGTATTTGCAGAATCGATAATATCTGGATTAAGTGATGTTTGAGGTGTATGTATTAGATATTAATGGAATTCTTTATGTATTTTGTATACTATTATACCAGTATAATATGTACTCATCACACCCCCATGCTTAAATCTTGCTAGTCCCGAGCAAGAATAAGATAAGTAATAATGAAGGAGAAGGAAAATAGCCAAGATAGATCGGGTGAAGGTTTGCAGCAGACATACCCATAAAGTCTCGAGTTTTCAGATCCTAACCACACAAATACACAAACTTCAGTAGACAATTCGACAATTCTCTTTGACTTTGAATGGATATAAACAGTGTTAGTGATGTTTTAGCTTTCGTGAGTCGCGAGAACGAGCTAACAGCACAATCTATCAAGGTACCGAATGATTCCCTACACATATAGCCTCAGTCCTCACCTGAATTTAGGCATATTCTCTTTTCACTCAAGTATGTCAGCATAGAAAAAATATGTCATAGTTTATTGGAGAATGGGACTTAATTTTTGGGGTTTTCCGTAGACCGCTTTGGTCCATTGCTCTCCTTTTTTTTCCTTTTGCAGAGCATAACCCTAGGCTTCTTTGGGCCTCTTTTAAGAAATTAGGTAGCATCATTAGGCTGCTACCATGGCTTTTTGATGGAGAAGGGTTATTTGGTGGTCTTCTTTCATTGCTTTTGCTTCTCACATCTTTGCATGATTGGTGGTTTTTGGCATTTGTATTGTGATATGCCTTTTTGTGGTGTTTTTGTCTTGGGTTTGGCATCAAAGGTAGTATTGGCTTAATATTGACTTTGGAGGCACGATACTGGCTTATTTGCTAACATACTTAGACTGGAGAGATCATGTTGCCCCTGAGTCAAGTTCCTTCACTGACTATAGATAAGGTTCAGGCACAACCAAGAGGACAACTTCTCACCTCAACTAGATTGTAATTGTATCTCGTAAAATCAACTCAATCAAGCTAAGTGAAATGTGCAGTTGTTTAATATCCACTGAAGAGTTTAAGAGTGCTACTAGTTGCTCACGTGATCTACTTAGATACAGAAGTTCATTCACCGGTAGAGTTTAGTGGAACTGAGAGAATAAAGTCCATATGGACCTGAAGAAAGCTTAAAAACTCATGCCGAGTGAAATTCTAATGGAATTAGGTGGATTAGGGTCAACTCAGCTTCAGTCTGTGATCTATGCAATGAAGAGCTGATTTCTCAAAAGATAGGACAAAACTATAAAGGATGTATTTTTGGTGGTTTTCTTGCTTTTTGAATATTTTTTATTTTTGAAAAGTATGCAATTTTGAAAACTATGCAGACACATCCCCCATACCACATACTTATCAGAAACCATGTCCTCATGGTGAAGACAATGTGCAATAGGAGGACCAAAAGAAGGGGTGAGTGATGTGGAAAGTATTTTTGTGTTTTGTTGGGTTTTTTTGTAAAGAAGTGTACCCCCATACTTATCTAATGCAATGCAGTGAAAATAAACATGCGAGAAATAAAAAGAAAAGATACCTGTGAGGAGAGGCTCATGAGAATGCATGATTTAACACCTCAGCTTGGCGATGTGTATTGTTCCTGTAGAAGGTATGTTGCACAAACAGGCATGGGACCAGAGGGTTCAACAACATGTTTTAATCTTTGGTCTCTAAAAATGGCTTGTGTGTGTGGGTCACAGATTTCTATTGCACCATTATCAAAGACTTTAGTTACAATGTATGGTCCTTTCCACTTCGATCTCAGCTTTCCTGAAAATAGTTTCAATTTTGCATCGAAAAGCCATACTTTTTTATTTTCTTGAAATGTTTTCCTCGAAATGTTCGCATCATGCTATCTTTTGATTTTCTCTTTATACAACAAGTTGTTGTCATAGGCTTGTGATCTCAATTCTTCCAGTTCAGATAAATCCAATAGTCTTCTCTTTCCAGCCTCATCATAGTCCAAATGGCATTTCTTGATTGCCCAGAGTGATTTGTGATGGATTTCAATGGATAGATGGCAAGGCTTTCCATAGACTAACAGATATGGGCTCATTCCTAAGGGTGTACGGAAAGTTGTGCAGTAGGCCCAGAGAGCAGAAGGTAAGTGTTGAGACCAATCTTTACGATCAGAGTGGACAATTCTTAATTTCTCGATTTGATAGCTCAGCCATTCCATTGGTCTGTGGGTGATAGGAAGTTGAGACACGATGTTCGACTCCATTTTTCTTAAGTAAATTCTTAACTGAAGCATTCAGAAAATGGGTTCCACCATTACTAATTACCACTTTAGGTAATCCAAATCGAGAGAAAAGGTTGGTCAGGAATTTGACAACAGTGGCGCTATCAGCAGCATGAGTGGGAATGGCTTCAACCCAACGGGACACATAGTCAACAGCGAGCAGGATGTACTAATAGCCTTGTGAGGTGGTGAAAGGTCCCATGAAGTGTATTCCCCAAGTATCAAAGATTTCGACTATGTGCACCGGTTGGAGGGGCATCATGTTGCGTCGGGTCATTGTTCCATTGGTTTGACAGGCAGGACAAGATTGAGCAAAATGATGGGCATCCTTAAAGAGTGTAGGCCAATAGAAACCACATTGTAAGACCTTAGCGATTGTGTGCTTCCCTGAGTCGTGTCCTCCACACCCAGAAGTGTGGCAGTGAGTTAGGACATCGTTGACTTCAGATTTAGGGATACATCGTCTCCATATCAAATCAGTATCCTCTTTGAAGAGCAAAGGGTCTTCCCAGTGATAGTATCGGGCTTGGGCCGTAATTTTGTCTTTCTTATGGTTTGGCCAGTCATCAGGAAATGTGGAGGTGATGATGTAGTTGTCGATGTCTGCATACCAAGGGAGTTGAGAAGCAGACATGATACTTTCGTTTGGAAAGTTATCAGAAATTGGGAGTGTATCTGTGTTTGATGGAGGGAGTCTTGAAAGATGGCCAGCCACGACATTCTTTTCTCCGGCTTTATCTCGAATTTTTAATCAAATTCTTCGAGCAGTAATACCCACCTAATGAGTCTAGGCTTACCATCTGTCTTTATGAAGAGATATTTCAAAGCAGAGTGGTCTGTGTAGATTATGATATGAGACCCTAAGATGTAAGACTGAAATTTCTCTAATGAAAACACCATAGTCAACAGTTCTTTCTCAGTCACAGTGTAGTTCTTTTGGGCATCATCTAGGGTTTTGCTATCATAGTGGATGACATATGGTTTCTCATCTTTCTTTTGACCCAATACTGCCCCAACACCATAATCAGAAGCATCACACATGATCTCAAATTCAAGAGTCCAATCAGGGGGCTATAATATGGGTGCTTCAGTGATGATTTTTCTCAGAAGAGTGAAGGACTCGAATACTTCCTCAGTGAACATAAAATCTTGGTCTTTCTCAAGTAGCTTGGTGAGTAGACAGGAAATTGTCGAGAAATCCTTGATGAATCGGCGGTAAAAACCAGTGTGCCCTAGGAAGGATCGAACTCCTTTTACATTTATAGGTGGAACTAAGTGAGTGATGGTCTACATTTTTTATTAATCCACTTATATCCCCTTCTTTGACACAATATGACCCAGCACAATCCTTTGTTTCACCATGAAGTGTGATTTCTCCCAGGTTAATATCAGGTTTACTTCAATGCATTTCTATAGGACTCTATCCAAAAATCCAAGTGTTTCCTCAAGTCTCCAAAAATTGAAAATTCATCCATAAGTACCTCCATAAAATCTCCGATCATATCCGCAAAAATTCCCGTCATACACCTTTGAAAAGTTGCTGGGGCATTACATAATCTGAAAAGCATCCGTCGAAATGCATAAGTCCCAAAAGGACAGGTGAAGGTGGTTTTGTTTTGATCCTCTAGTGCTATAGCTACTTGGTTATATCCAGAATATCCATCCAAAAAGCAGAAAAATTCTTTCCTGTATAGCTTCTCAATGATTTGGTCAATGAATGGCAGCGGAAAATGATCTTTTCGGGTATCCTTGTTGAGTTTCCTATAATCGACACAGACTCTCCAAGATGTGGCTACTCTAGTGGGTATGTCCTCTCCTTTTTTTATTTTTGACAATTGTTAATCCATCTTTCTTGGGGATAACTTGGAGAGGACTGACCCAAGGGTTGTCAGCAATAGGATAAATGATACCTGCACTTGCCCATTTATAGGTCTCATTCTTCACAACCTCTCGTAGGTTGGGATTCAACCGTCTTTGCATTTCTCGAGAGGGTTTACTATCATTTTCCAGATATATGTGATGTGTACAAAATGTTGGGCTTATTTCTTTAGATCTGTTATCTTCCATCCAATGGCCCGGGAATTCTTTTTCAAAACCTCCATGAGTTGGCTTTCTTGCATATGATTTAGGTTGGCATTGATAATGACTGGAAGAGTGTGCGCATCATCCAGGAAAGCATACTTCAGATATTGGGGTAGTGGTTTCAATTCAACAATGGTTGTCGGTGGAGTCAGAGATGCAGTGTTTCCTGAATCTACCAAAAAAATGGTCTCAAATGGTGGTTCCGTCATGGGCATGATCATGGCTGAGGTCAATGTGAGTTCAGAGTTTAATGTATCCCAGACATTATCAAGCTCATCAATTTCTTGTCCGGTGAGAGGACATGGTGGAGCTTCTAGTGCGAGATTCAGATTGTATGCGACAATTTCATGAGAAGTGTTCTTGTAAGTGGATCTAAAGGTGTTCAGACTAACCTCTAAGGGTGTGTTTGGTTGGCGGGTTAAGGCGGGTTAAACTGGTAGAGGGTAACCCGTTTTTGTGTTTTGGTGTTTTGATAGAGGGTTAAACTGGGGGTGGGTTAGAAGTGGGTTTGGGGTGATATAATTGTATTGGAATTTGAAAAAGTGAGTAGTTATTGTGATGTGATTGTATTGAAGTTTGAAAAAGTGAGTAGAAGTGGAGTAGTTTATAATTTTTATATGATATGATGGTATAATATATTATTTTTTTAATAGGATTGATGATGTAAAATTGATTTATTTAATTTTTTAAAAAAGGAATAAAGTGGGGCCCACGCAGGAGAGAGGGGAAGTGGGTTAAGGGGGTTTACCCCCCTAACCCGCGGGTAACCCGCTGGACGAACGTGGCCTAAAGGATCTTTGGCGAGATGGATGGGAGCAAAGTCATTTTGTATGTTGAGAACAACACAGTTCTCTATCCAACCACAGTCTTCAATTTCAGAGTCAACAGAAGTAGGTATGATAAGATCAATAGGGACGATTTTGCCATTGATTGAGAATTCGACTTTGCCCCCCTCATAATCAAATGTGCTTTAGCAGTAGCTAGGAAGGGTCTTCCCAAAATAATGGGTGTTTCACTCAGTGTGTTGGGGGAATCCATATCCATAACAACAAAGTCCACAGGAAATTTATGTCCTTGTAGACTGTGACTATAACATCTTCAAGAAGCCCTATTGGTCTCTTCATCGTATGATTGGCCATTTGTAAAATCATTGAAACAAGTTTTAGTTTCCCTAAGTCAAAGTTCTCTAGGATGGCAGACGGGAGGAGATTGATTGAAGCGCCATTATCTAATAGGGTGCGCTCCAAGGTCAATTCACCAATCGTGTATTTAACCAAGGGTACCTCTGGATCTTTCTTCTTAGTGGGCGGGAATTGGGAAATGGCATTTGATGTGGCTCTGGGAAGCACATACTTTTCTTCTTGGTTTCCCTTGTTCTTTTCTCTTGATTTCCTTTTTGGAGTGCATTTTTCCTTTAAGAAGCAGGAGAAGGCTGGGACTTGTTCGAGGGCTTTTAGGAGCGGGATTTCAATGACAATATCTGGGAATAGTTTTTCTAGCTATGGATCGATGGTGGATGATAGAGTTTTTCTTCGGTAAAGAGGTCCGGGAAAGGGGATGGTTATGGTTGGGGAGGAAGAGGGAAGCATGGTTTTCTCAGTTAGCTTCACTTCATCATCAATCTCTCCCTCAGTTTCGGTTTGATCTTCTGAAGCCAGTGGTCTAGTGAAGGCAGAAGTGGTTTTCTCGCTTCTCAGAGTGACAGCATTAGCAGAGTGGTTTGGACGGTGTGGAGTTTTGAAATTCACTTGATTCCTAGGTGCTTGTTGTGTATTCCCTTGATTTGTCCTAGGAGATGTAAAAAATCCTTGTTTGGTTTTGAAAACCAGGTGGTGAGGTGAAAGATCCGGCAGGTGGTGGAGTTTGAAGTACTCCAGATGAACTAGCCTTGTTGGTGTTGGGATTGGGCAGAGGTTGAGGTGACAATGCTGGGATGTAAGATCTCATCTCAGCAAATTGCCGGGCATTCTCAGAGTTGGCTTGTTGTTGAGCTTCAGTGGCATGTTGTTGTGCTATGGCAAGTTGTTGTACAGCTTGAGCTAAGGCATCAAAATTTACAGCAGTAGTGTGTGGTTGAGTCACTGGTGGTGCTATCGATTGTCTGGGCTGAGTATGATTTTGGAAGAGATAGTTGTGTTGCTCATTCCACCCATTATTTGATTGTTCTCTCCATCCTGCATTTTGGGTGTTTGAATATGCTCCTCCTTGATTTCTTTGTACCCAATTCAAAGTTTCAGGGGTCATGTCTTGATTATAAGTGAATGGGGTGTGGTCAATTTCTTGAATGATGGGATTGTTCATAGCCAATTTTCCTATGGCTTGGGTCATAAGGTCCATTTGCTTGTTGAGGTTTCCCATTTATCATGATTTTCTTTGGATAGGTCACTGGTAGATCTCTCATGATCAATTATGTTGACTGATCTCATGTTCCCACTGTATTGTTCAATGGAGGAATTATTCACCGAATTATCAGCTATATTTTCAAATAAAGTCCAGACAAAATGTTCATCACGGCTGATATAGTTTCCATCGCAGGAGCCATCAATCACTCTTTTAAATGATGTATCTATGCTCTCATAAAATATCTGAACTAGCTTCCATTTGGGGATTGCATGATGAGGGCATTTCCTTTGAAGTTCCTTAAAACGCTCCCATGCTTCGTGTATGGATTCTTTGTTCCTCTGGGTGAATGATGATATGCCTTGTCTTAGGGTGCTTGTTTTTCCTATTGGGAAGTATTTCTTGATGAAGGCTTCCCTTAACATATCCCAGGAAGTGAGAGGAGTCCCGTAATTCCTAAGCCATTGGAGTGCTCTTTCTTTTAGTGAGTAAGTGAAGGCCTTCATGTAGATGCATTCCTTATCTCCCCAGGGATGCTTATTGTGTCACAGGCCGAGCGGAAGTCTTGGATGTGAAGAAAGGGGTCTTCATTTTCATTTCCATAGTATTTTGGAATTAGGGAGAAGGATGCTGGCTTAATCTCAAAATCTCATATCTCAGGGGGGATCTGAACCCAATGGATTACATCTTCTGCGGCAGGGTTATAATGTGTGCTGATGGGTGGTCCCCTATTCAGAGGAGCTATTACTCGACGAATGGTTGCATTTTCCTCCCTCAGAAGTTGTAGTTGTTGGAGGATGAGGTCCATAGGATTTGGTATGTTTTCTTCTCCCATGTCTCCTAGGTTAGGTGAATTCTCAGGTTTCTCAGTTGAAGGAGATGGGTTGGGTTTTCTTTTATAGATCGGGTCGTACTCTAATGGTTGTTGCAATGGATTGTTTAGAGACCTATGACCTAGCATGCACAACACAAAACACCAGACAAGTTGTTGATTCACCAACTCACACAAAAATTGCTGCGGGAGCGGTTATCTTTTAAATTTTAATTTAGCGATTCAACCAATGTTATTAGAGAATTTAAGAGTCCTTAATGAAGAGGTGTGTGTGGAAGATTGTGAGAAATCGATGTCCTAATCCGGCTGGAGGATCCAGTGCGGTACTCAGATCGAGGATCTGTTCTTCCCATAAGAAGAGGTGCCCAACGCGTCGAGGAGTTACGATTTCTCTCTGCAATCCCACATACACCATGGATTTTTGTCTCTATCCAAGGGTTCTATGTACTTGTGATTTTTGTGTCATTCATATGCATCAAATAAACATTCAGAATTTTTTCTGCTTTCGCTCGGGCCACTGCGGTGGCCTTTCAAGCTTATCTTTTTAATGTGATCAAATACGATTTGGTGATCTTTGGATTACGTTATCAGATGGAGAAGACCATAGATATGATGCAAAGAAGAAGTCTTTTTTAATTTTTTTCCGATTTAATTCGAAGCACAAACAAATGCAGAGATTTAAAAGCCTAAGATGCCTAAGAGAAAGAGGAGCTCACAGTGTCTGCATTTCTGGTGCTAATCCGTAGTATTTTGTCCTGCTGATGGCGAGATTTTCCGAAAAAGGGGGGATTAAGATTACAAAAAATTTTCTATTTAAAACAAATTACAAGCTTGCTAAAAATGCATGGATCTTCATTTTTTCTTTTTCGAAGATCAAGTACCTGAAATAAAAAAATTGCACGGATTAGAATATCGAAAATAAGTTAGGAATGAAGAAAAAATTGCAAATGTTTCCTAGTCCCCGACAATGGCGTCAAAATGTTGATGCGATTTTACGCGGTTTAAGAAGTTGGTTTTACCATGTCGTTGTTATCCCACGAAATCGTAATCAAACAAATAAAGTTACAACCAAAAGCATAATAAAAATACACAAGATGTATAATGCAAGTAGAGGTTCGTATTCACAGGGACTAAGCAAACTCATAATTTTTGTTCTTCTTTCAAACTTGATGCAAATTTTAATCTATTGCGACGAAAGAAAAAATATGAGAGAATGTGATCTACGGTGAAAATACTCTTTAGAACTTAAAGTAAATGAAGGATGGCATGAATGCAACTAAATATCAAAATAGAGGCTCAATCGCAAATTAAGATGGAGGAAATGAGATGACACTTGCAATGTTTAAAGAGAGAATAATGAGATATAAGATATGGATTGCATATGTTGAGAAACAAACTAGAGTAAATAAAGGATGTTACCAAATAGTTGTTTCATTAAGTTTAACTTAAACGAGAGTTACTAATACAACAAAGTGCAAGGGAGATGTAAAAAAATGAGAAAGGAGGTGCTTCTCTATCCGGATGCGAGATGATGACAATGACGGCAACGGCAATTATACGAGCTGCTGGTGCGCGACGGAGGAGAAAAATGCATGGGCTATGCGTGGGCTGGAGGAGCACACGTCCGGCGGTGTTGATTCACGTTAGAGTAGGGAGGATGTCGAGGAGAAGTTGGCCTGCGTTGGGAACGAGAGGGTATAAGAGGTAGCGGGGTCAGGATGCTAGGAGGAAGAAGTGCCCCTATTTGCATGGGAGGGGGTCATTTTATAAATGTTGTAGGTGGCTCCCCTTCTCACATGTACATAAAGACAACAAACATTACCAATGCATATGATTTAATATTTGCATGGGAAAAAGGTGCATGGGAAAAAGGTGCATGGGGAACATGGGGTTTAAATGCTTCTTGAGCCATGTGTTGTATGGGAAAGGAAGATAAAATAAATAATGTAAATTTTGCGCAATGTTTCCTCTTCATTTCTTGCTAACAAATTGTGTAGAGCCAAATTGGATTTAGTGATCATGCAATATGTTTGGATAAAGTATTTCAATGAGTAATTGGATTTGATGATGAAGAGAGAATTTGGTCATTAATTTAATTATGCATTTTTAGAGGTGATTTTCTTGTTGTATTTGCAGAATCGATAATATCTGGATTAAGTGATGTTTGAGGTGTATGTATCAGATATTAATGGAATTCTTTATGTATTTTGTATACTATTATACCAGTATAATATGTACTCATCAATACAAATTAGCCAAATTAATTTTAATGTGAAATTAATTTAAATTAGTCAAGTTATATTTTTCCTAAAAACTTAATCCAATTATGAATGCAAAATGTATTTTTTTACAAATTTTAGATTTAAGATGCACAAATGAAAAATGCAAACTTTTTATGAGTTTTTATGCAATTTCTCATGCAAACAGAATGCAAAAATTATGAAAATTTTACTGGAAGTGAAATATGATGAAATGAAGTTAACTTTTTGGAATTTTCTGGCCGTATATGATTTTTTATGATTTTTTTACTGAACCAGAGTGATTGAGTATTTAATTCCTAATTAATACAGAAATCCAATTATCCAGAAGCAAAATTATCCCAAAAAGATATTGTATTGAGCAATCTAGGAGACTTGAAATTTCATAAAAAATGATACTCATGCATTTAATTAAAAATCATTTACTGAAATCATTAAATAATTTATTTTATGTAAAAGACATATCCATTTTTGATGAAATTTAGTTAAAAATTAAAACACAATTAGAGGCATCAAATCTAAATTTTTCATAATTTTTGGAGCAATATTTAATTAAATATGAATTACAGAGCATAAATGGGTAAAATATCACCGAATTACAAATTCTGATTTTTATTAAATTACCCAATGCTCATAAAAATGCAAATAAATATCTAAATGCTAAAGAATTAAGTGTTCTTCATTGTGCTATATTTGATTGAATAAAATGATGCAAAAATGATATTCAAATTAATGCTCAAAGTCAAGGGTGTCTTTGCAATACATAAAAATAATAAATAAACAAACTATGCTTAAGGGTACTTTTGCAATTAAAGAAACTTAAAAGGATGAAAATGCAATTTTAACAAAAAAATAAAAGAATAAAATCAGTGGAATTAAGGAAGATCGTGGGTACTTGGAGTTAGGGCACATGCGAGGCGGACTCGTGGGCAGTGCGGGGAGCTCGCGAGGGCAGCGGCGCGACAGAGCATGCGCGGGCGGCGGGCGGACACGCGTGGCAGCCTGGTGCAAGGGAGTCACGCGCGCAAGCGGTTGGCCATAGAGGCAATGGTCTGGTGCGAGGGAGGGTGTACCGTCGTGGCGAAGCAGGCTGGAGGTGCGGTGGCTGGCCGCACGAGGCAGCGACAGGCTCCTGCGAGGGGGCTACGGACAGGCGGGCTATGGCTGGTGGGCACGTCGATCTCACGTGTCACTGGCATTATCGTGGATATGGCGGGCTAGAGCGGAAGGGGGGCTGGCCGGGGGCGAGAGGATAGGTCGCGGTTGTGGTTGACTTGCTGGAGAAGAAAGGCAGCGGGAATGGCCACGCACTGGAGCGAGGCTGGTGGTCGCAGGTAGCGTGCACGGCGGAGCAGAGGGCGGTCGGGGTATTTGTGACGACGCGAGGCGGATGCCGCTAGGTGACGCGTGAAGTGCTACGGCTGAGAATGGACCTGTCTTTTTTGTTTTTATATATATTTTTAATTTTTTTTAAATAAGAATAAAAATACTGGAATGAAATGGTGGTGATGGTGTTGATTGTGATGATGAAATAAGATAATGATGATGAATGATGGTGGTTAATGATGATGATTGATTTGGTGATAAATGGTGTAGAACAACAATAAAAAAATTTGTTAAGTAAATAAAATAATAAGGAGAATGCGAGGGATTACTTACATGTAATTTCGTCAGAGGGCGGAGCTCCTGTGCACGGCTCCTGTCATGGCCTCAATCCGACTGGGTGAAAAATCGAAGAAGCTATGCAGATTGGATGCGGCTGCGACGAGGTCGATCTCTCTACCTAGGATCTTGCCAAATACGATGGAAACCTCATTGCGTCGAAGGCTTACTCGGTCACTGTCACCGTCGAGCAGCTGAGCTGGTGGTTCCCTTTCTCTCTCGATTATGACGGATAAAGATGAATGAAGGAGGAGATGGGAATAAAAAGGAGGAGAGGGAAGCTAGAAAAGATGTAGAGAAAGTGGAGAGAATGGGGAGTTGGTGACTTGGAGTGGAGAACAAGTTGGAGTAGAGAAGAAGTAAAAGAGAAATAAAATAAAAAATAAAGTAATATAAGTAGGCTACTAAAAATAATGAAGAGAAAATAAAGGTAGAAGAAAAATAAAATAAATAAAAAATATAAGTAAATGTAAATAAATAAATAATTAAAATAAATAATAATAATAAAATAAATAAATAAATAAATACCAAAAATAATAAAAAATGGAGTGACACATGGCGGCTCCAAGAGCTGCCACGTGTCGCACCTAGAAAAATCAAAAATTAAATGTAAAGAAAATAAAAAAGAAATAAAAAAGGGGGTCAAATCAAAAAGTGATCAAAATGAAAGTTGCTCGTCTCGACGAGATCTATAACTTTTATGAAGGATCGAAAATCAAAATAAGCCATATGTATAAAGTGTATTTTTGGGTGGTATGTTATAGGTATAAAATACCATATTTTTATGTTTTGCATTTTTTTCATTTTTAAATAAGAGAAAAATCAAAATCAAGTTAGAAAAAATATGCAAGATATATTTACAACTTTCTAATTTTTTTAGATTTTTAATAGTTAAGAAAATAAAAAGATAAAATTGAAGGTATTATGGTCAATATGTACAATATACAATAGGAGCCCAAAACCCAAGTTTCACATACGAACTCCGATTTTTATGAAATTAGCCTTGTTTTGAAGGTCTTTGAATGTATATTACTTTAAAAGTGAGTAGACCTAAATAGGACACTGGATGAGAGAGATATGTGCATTTTAAGGTTCATAGTCCCAAACTTGGATTTGGGTTTTATTAGTCAATTTTACAGGTTAATATTTTTTGATATTTTTCCTTTATTAGTGTTAGTAATATATACATTATAAAGTTGAATTTATTGGATTTGGAGTCAGTATAAAATAGATCCAAATAACGAAAAATTTATATTTTACCGGTGATATTTACAAGTGGATTAGGCTTCTTATTTTAATGTGAAAATGCATGCTAAAATGCAAAATTATTTACAGGTGCATGAATGATAATAATGCAGAATAAATGGGAAAATGCAGCTAATTACTCGGGAACGAAGCTCTATTTTCAACTTTTAGAGTGACGAATCACACATTCATCACCTACCATCTCTTATTTATAGAAGGAGAGGTGAATTTGGATCCAAATTCGGATCTGGTTCAGATCCATATATGGATCTTGATCATCTAACTTAAAACATCGATATCTTGGGCTAGAAATGTCAGAATTGGATGTTCGTGGGCTCGTTGAAAAGATCTTGACGAGATCTATAAAATGGCATGATTATTTGAATTTTGGGATCAAAAATACTCCAGAGTTTAGGACAAAAATATGGGGTTTCATAATAGCTCAAGCTAGAAAGAATCGAAGTGAACACGAGCATGGAGAATGGAAAGATTAACAAGGATGTAATACATGAATGATGGATAATGAGTGATGAGATTCAGATGATCAGATGAAGATGTAAATAAGCAAATGATCCAAGATAAATAAGTTAACAATGAATGAAGAGAAGATCAAGTGAATGCTTACCTAGAAGATTGAAGTGGAATCGGTGATTTGAAGAATATTAGGGTATGAGACAAATCTTAAATACTTTGTCGTTCTCCACTGTAGGATCTGGGCCGAAGATCTGTGCTAGAACAGCTAACCGAGGTGGTGCAACTTGTATTAATGCCAAGGATCTTGCCAGAGGTTTTGACTCTGTCTTGGCTCTCTATCTCACCTACTCTATGTCATAGGAAGGTGGAAGGGCCAGGAGATTCCTTGCGTGAAGGTGAATGCCGTTATCGATGGCCAAAGGTGAAGTTTTGAGAAGGGATAAGTTGGTGACAGGCAGTTGAGGACGGAGGTTTCAAACAGTTGGCGATGCATGGAGGTTAGAGGTATGTGGAGGTTAGGGTTAGGGCAAGGGAGGTGGATGCTTGGCAATGGATTTGGTGGTGGTTTCGGGGGAAGAAGTTGGACATGGAGGTTGTCAAAATTGGAAGAAGTTAGTGAGGAATGAAAAGTCGCTTCATTTGGAGAAGAGTGGACTAAGGTTGAAGACAAAATCTGGGCCATTAGATCAAGATCCAACGGTCCAGGAGAACGGCAATCTGTGCGAAGAGATGTGGCCACGTGGGCAGTCGTGGAGGCGCCACGTGGCCCAATAGGATTCAAGAGAATGTCATAAATACAAAATAAATCCAAAGGAAATAATTAGAGAAAGAATTGGGAAAAAAACTCAAAACATGAAAGTTGTAGATCTCAATGAGATCTATAACTTTCATGTAGAAGACCAAGAGATCAGAGGTCATATATACATAGATACAAATTAAATACAATAAAACGGTTTTCTTTTATTTTTTCTTTTGCTTATTTTTTTGGATTTTAATGTTATTTTATTTATTTACAATATCATACTAATTTTTATTTGATTTTTAATAATAAAGAAATACATAAAATAATAGCATATTACAAAGGTTAAATAATATAGTAGAATTAAGGTTAGTTATTTACAACACAATAATTAGTAATTAGTGTTAATAGTTATTGAATCTTTGTGATTAACTTAAGTAAGGGAGATAATGTGAATATTTAATCATGATAAATATGGGATTTATTAATCCACTAACTTTTCTTACTTCTAGCCCTCCGCGGTCCAATCTCTAGATCAAGGGATTCTAGTCCTGCTTTATTACGAGGAATCACTTCCACTTTCCTCTTTCACTCATTATATTCAATAGAGATAGAGTGATTAGTTACGACAATCTCAATTATCATAGTTGATGGCATGAAGATCTTTAAAATGTATGCAGGATAAATAGCTAGTTTAGTTATTTGAGATAGGATGGGATTATTTTTATGAAAAACCCACCTTTTGGTTCCTCTAATTGAACTACAACTTCAATTTCCAGATGATTAAAGATATAAACTCAATTAAAAAAATTGAATGATGTGTTTGTTTGCGGTTTATAACTATAATTATATAGGCAAACTCGTTTGGAGCTTTTCCAGGATGAAATGATGTATGCACCTTTGTATTAGAACCATTATCACAGACAACACACTTTGGGAAATTATTCTTTAATTAGGAGCGAAGTTGGTTAAGGGCAAAGCTGTATAATCGTATTTAAAGCTCTCAGAAATTAAAAATTACTCCCTGATTATGGGTATTTTGCATGAAATACCAGTTGGCTTTTGAATTTGTTAGAAAGCCCCTACAAGGACATTGTAGCATTGAATTTAACCTTTATTTTTGCTAAAAGTTCCTTGAGGTTATAACCATTTAGTTTTATGCTCATTTGGCAATATTTTTGGATTTTTTATTATAGCTATTTTTGGTGTGATGTTAGGACATTCCTTGATGTTTCTTTTACTATTTTATCGGGTGCTAAAGTATGCTTCTTTTTAATTTCGAGATAAGTATGTGCAGTTACCCATAATCTATTCTACATATAAAAGGTTTTCAATCAATAATATCTTACGTAAAACAAATAAAACACTTAAAAACTTAAAAATTCCAAAATATATAAAAATCGATAAAAGAAAAATAACATAACCTTATTGTATATAGTATAAATTTTGATTTTCAAAAACATTATAGTTTGTTACTTTTAAATTTCAAAACTAATAGAAAAAATAATAATATTTTTTATGAAAATAAAAAAATAAAGTGCTGCTCTTTTAGAATATATAATAAATTCCATTAAAAAAATTTATGTTTTGAACTTTAAAATCCAAAACACCATTAAACTATAAAAATCTATACGAAATTAATAAAATTGGAAAATATAAAATAACATTCCATCTCCTTTTATTTTTAAACATTTTTTAAGATACAAGTACCTACATAAATAGATATTATAGATGGCTAATTTTTACCTATTAAAAACCTACCTTTCAAAGTAAGAAAGAAATATTCTAAATATATGTTTCAGAAACAAATAAGAATTGGTAAAATTGGAAAATAAATCATAAATGTGATTAAAAATTGAAGTAAAATTCAAAAAAGTTAATACTAAACGTTCAATGCATCATTGCCATAAAAATCACATAAAACTTCAAGACTAAAATTCACGAATCACACCCATTTTCCAGCAATCTGACAGCTAATGTCATCTGCATTTTCTACCAAGCTTCGACTTCCTTGAAATCAACTTCCTACACTAATCAACTATATGTATTTCTAGGAGTACAAATATAAATTGTAAAATTTGATCGACCTTAATTCAATGAATACAACGATAAAATTCACCTTTGATAAGTTGAGTTAAAGTCGCATAAGGCATCTATGTACAATATGCAAAAACAAATGAAGTTGGCAATAAACTTTGATACCCCAATATTACAAATTATTGAGAATGAAAATGAGGAGTCCGTTCGAGGAGGAAGAATATCGCTTTGAGAGATTTTTTTATAACGGCCTTGAAAGCTTTAGAAATTGAATATCATAGACATTGTAATTCTCAGTAATGTATATTTCAATGAGTTATAAGGATCTTATATATAGTTTTTAGACTGCTAAATAATCCTTAGGAGACTTAAAGATGGTTACGGCATTATTTAGAAATTACTAGAAAAATACCTTACAAAAATAGCAAAAAATCAATCAATCGGAAAACTCCATCAATCAATTAGAAAAAAAACCTTTAATCAACGAGCTTGAAATGGTAACCAACTAAAATTATAATTGTAAGGATAATAAAAAAATATGGTTACGGAGTAAAAAGTCATTGTTTGAAGTTTTAAGTGAGACAACTAAATACTATTAGAGCCAATTTGGTCAAAACTAATAGTGAACTGAAAACAACAGACAATAAGCATGTTATTGGAGCAAGTTTTAACCGACTGTTAATTTTTATTAGTCAACTAATAAACAATTTAGTCAATCAGAGAAAAAATGTGATTGATTGGAAAAAAAATCTAGAATGTTGTTTGGGATTTCGATAATAGCTTTCTGGAAAACTCATTAGTCGGTATCAAGGAAAATTCAGTCAATTTAAAAAAATTACTCATTTGACTTATTTTTTCCTATGCATCAAGAATATATCAAACAATAAGACCATTTTTGATAACTAGGCAAATCGGCAGATTTTACGATTATTTTAAAAGAGCATTGATTCTCCAGTTATTTTTTTAGCTTCCTTTACTTTAGTTTTTATTTGTCTTTGAGACTTTAAGCTTAGAGTAAACGAGGTTTTCTCTTTATCTTTAGGAACTACTCTTCTTTGTTTTAATTAGATATGAATTCATTCTTTTCTTCTTAAGATCTGTACTTCCATTATTGAGTCTCTTCTATCTGAAAGTTAGTCATACTAAAAAATAAATATACAAATGAACTCTTTGTCATTAGTAGAAAATAATTCACTAACATATTGTATATTTGCTTAAGGGTACAGAACTCAAATCTTAGCTCTTTAACCCCCTAGTATATTTATGCTACTTTTAGGAATTAGTAATTACATACAAGATGAAGTAAAGGTGAGTTTGGGACATTTAGAGTTTTCTATAAATAGATATAGGCTCGATAAGTTGGTACATTTTTTATTCCATTTTGTGTATTTTCATAATTATGCAAAGTATTTTGCAGTAATTAATATTTTATAATTTTTATATGCAAGATGGGAAAAATTAGATCAAAAGATACAAGAATAAAAAATTGAGAATTGTTTGAATGATATGTAAGGTATATATACATGTGTTCGAATATGGATTTTATACAATGAGTCAGATACATTTTATATTTCTTATTTCTCATACTATATGTTTTTTTTCAATCAAGTTCATCTAACTTTATATCTAGGCTAGGGTCATAAGTATAATTTGCATTTCCATTTAGTCTTATTTTCTCCGTCAATTTGCATACACACACATGTACATATATGCATCATTCCTTTCTTGATCTTCCTTTAAAAAAATTATTTTTGGGTTGATATTATGAGCTTATTTATAATTTGTATTTGTACAAGAATGTAATATTAATGACTATCTACTTTTATATATTAATAATTTCAAATAAAATACAAGAATAAGGTAGATGAATAACAAATTCATCAAGTGATTTATGAACCATTCAATAAACAACTCAGTTGTGGCTCCTAGATTTCCATTAGTCAAGTATCAACAAGAAAGGACAGACAAAGAAAGTCTTACTTACCACTTGGAGGACTTGGACGTGCCTTTTATAATTCTAGATGGCCTTAGAGCTCTTCTCTTGAGTTCTAATGGCATTATGGATCTTATCTCTCCTCTCTAGGTAGCTAGTGTTGGTTGGCTACATAAAATAAAAATCATATAAATCAAATATTTTTTTAAAATTTATTGGAGAAACTTGAAGATTTGCCATATACTTGTTTGCTTCACTTAAGAAAACTTGAAGGGAGTCTTGATGAATACTCATTCATCACTCTTTATTCTTATATTTTAGCTACAAAAACCTTTGCAAATGCATGTATATAGTTGTAAATAGAAATAATTACCAAAAGCATGCATTGTGTAAAAACCTATAATTAGCATGTTTTTATGCAAAAATAAAAGAATAAAGATTAAAAAGAAAAAGAGGGAAATATTTAGAATAAATATTGAGCAACCCAACCCAAGGGAGGGCTCAGCATGGGCCTGACTGCATAAAAGCCAAAGTAGAGGGAGATAGGGGCTCATGTGTGTAAATATTTATGTAAATAAATAAAAGTATTTTCCTCACAAAAATAGCTTAAAATATGCTTGTAAATATTTGTATATATTTATAAGTATAAGAACAAAAGAAAAAGATAAAAATCAAAAAGAAGACAAAAACATCACTCACCATGTACATAGACCACCCACCTTTATATTTATTTAGCCTTATAAATAAATAAAATTAATTTCCAAAATTTGTGTAAATATTCTATATTATATAGTGTAAATAGATAAAATAAAAACAATTAAAATAAAAACAAAATAAAAATAACAAAATTAAAAACATAAAAATATATTGTAAATATACCATGTATATAAATATACATATGTATTTATTTCACCTATGTATATAAATAATAAAAATAAAATAAAAATATCTTTTTATTCCTTATTTGATGATATAAATAAATAAAATATAAAATGGGAATAAAATTGTATAAAAATAACAATTAAAAATCAAAAATTAAAAACCTATATATTGTATATATACCTATATATGAACCTACTATGTATATACCCTATTTTCACTTTGAAAAATTAATTAAAAATCACTAAAAAATAGAAAAAAATAAAACAAAAATATTTCATGTTTTCACTTTTCCCAAATTCGGCCATTTGCTAACCTTATTTTCACTTTCAAAATCCAGCCACGTGGCCGCCACCCATTGGCTCTGGGGGATGTTGACCGCCCGGTCAACTCTCCCCCCAGGACCACTTCACACGGGTCCTTAACGGGTAACCCGTTTTCTCGGATTTTTCCCGCATAAACCCGATCATGCCTTGCTAAAATCCCGGGTCCGAATTAATCTTGATATATCCGTCACCCTCGCCGGAGCCTCTACCTCGGGATCCGCGCTTCTGATTGCCCTACCCGCGCGTTTCTTTCTGGACCCTCCAGCGTATATAACGCCAGCTCCGCCACCTCCATTTTCCATCTTTGGTCATTCGATTCCACCCCCAGTGAGCTCCAGCGTGTGCGTGAGAGTGACAGCTCGCGTCCCGTGTTGTTGAAGCGAGGAGAGGAGTGCGAGACCACTGATCCGGCGAGCATCGCCGCCGTGCTCCGCCACCAGCAGGAGCTCGAGCCTCGGAGGGAGACGCTCCTCGAGGCGACGACCAAGAACACCGTCATCTCACCCCCAGTCTCATCAGCCACCCAGGTAGCCCTGTAGTCTCTTCTTTTTCGTTAATTTCCGATTACTCCCTTTTCGCTTCTCCGTCGTTCGCCGTCGATTCCGTCCACGTCCGACCCCCAATCGATCATCGGGCTTCGCCATAGCCATCGCCTTCCTCCCGCACATCTTCTCCGCATACCCATTCAACCCAGCTCGCACAGGAGCTGGGGTTCGAGTTCCTCCGTCTACTCCCCTCGCCGGAGCTCGCCCATACCACACCACAGACCACCTTCACCCGCCTAACCGGGTCGAGGCAGTTTGCCCTCGACCCGCGAGTCTTCTGAGCTTATTTTGCAGGTCTTACGAGGACCATCTGAGGTTCTCCCATTCGAGCCAGGAGACGGACCTCTGCCGACCTCACCGGAGCTCTCCAGAGCTCGGCTGGATCATCGGAGTCCACCAGCAGCTGCGGAACATCGTCGCGGAGCTTCTCCGATCTTTAGGCGCAGCAGAGGAGCCTCGGAGCGAGCCCACCGGGCCGGCGAACTTCGCCGGCCATCTGTTCTTCGAGGATCCTCATCCTCCGTCCGATCAGTTCCCCCCGCTCCAGTTTCCATCTGGGCCGTTCATTCCCGGAGGTCCAGTCACCGTTAGATCAGATGAGGATTGATCCCAGCCGCCCGATGCGCGAGGGTTAGCGACAGAGAGCCCCCACCGTCTGATACACCACGTGGCGTAGCCCCCAGCCGTCGGATCACTACGAGGAGCTTACCCTTGGAGCGCCAGCCATCCTCCACCGTCAGATGCACCACGTGGCATCCATCCAGCGGCTCCATTAATAAAGGGTAATTTACCCTTAGGCCCTCCTGTCTATTTTATTTCGCATTTAGTCCTGTAATTAGTTAGTGTAGTTGTTTAAGTTTTTGGATATTTGCATAGAGACCCTCGTGCTTGGTTTTATTTGCTGATATGCCCCTGTGTATGGTGTGACACGTGCATCGACACGTGATCTTCTGGGCTTTTTACATTATCTACCCTGTAGTTCTGAAGGTTAATGAATGAATGAAAGTTTTTGTGTATTTGCATTTATACCCCTGTGCGTGAGACATTTGAGCATGTGCGGATATTTTTGGGTTAATTGCAGATTACCCCCTGGACTTTTGGTACCTGTTACCAAATAGTCCTCGGAAGTAATTTTCGTTACATTTGGGTCCCTGAGTGCCTCAGGCGCGTGCGACGCACGTGTTTACCTGGGTTAATTGCACCAGACCCCCCAGAACGTCGGGCATTTGCACTTTGGTCCCTATGCATAGTACCCTCTTTTGATTTTTGAATAAAATAGCAAATATACTCCAAATCCAATGAAAATTGGACGCATAGTGTAAGATTTTTGAGGATTTTTGGAGACATTTCCGATCTGATTTGATATTTTTAAAAATTCAAAAACATCTATTTTCTTTACTGTCTGACTTTAAAAACCACAAAAAAATATTAAATATCATCTAAAATTCACAAAAAAATTACTGACTGTTTGTTTATGCGTGCTTGATTTTCTAGCCAATTTTGGCTATTTTTCATTACTTAAAACACCTAAAAATTGAAAAACACTCAAAATCTCATAAACATTCTAGTAAATAAATTAAAAATCCAAAAATAATAATCTAGGTGCCTAAATTTTCTTTGTTTTATTCTCTTTACAGGAAAATTACCTCCCAGCTAATTTGGGGCCTTTAGATATTTTATCTAGGTCCTTTTAGCTCGGTTGGACAGTACCTACATTTTCAGTCACTATTTGATTTTTAGAAAATTAAATAAATATCAGAAAAATCCCAAAAATTCACCAAAAACACTAAAAATTATAAAACACATAAAAATATTTTTGTTAAAATGTTTGGTTAATTTTTGTTGCATTAAATAAATTGTTGAAGTGTGTTGTTTTCTTGTTTTCTTTGTTTTCTTAATTATTAAAAATCCAAAAAAATTATAAAATATTCAAAAACCACCAAAAATACTTCTTTTATTTTCTTTTATTCCTTTTTGACTACTTCGTAGGCCGAGAGGCCAACCCGTGCTCCTTGTGTTCGACCCTGGTCGCTATACCAGGTTAAATTAATAGCAAGACCGCTTTCGTGTGTTTGATTGATTTTATTTCTGATTGGTGGTCTCTTCTTTTTCTTGATTGATCGCATTTGATCGCTTGGGTCACGAAGACCATTTAGCACCTTATTCCCGAGTGATCAATTTGGCGGTCATCAGAATGGCGCCGTTGCCGGGGAGCACGGCTTAGTAGTTTTTATTTTATTCTCGTTTTTGTTTTCGCGGCTTTTCGCGGCTTTTGTTTATATTTTATTTTTGTTTTATTTTCTTTTATTTTATTTTTGTTTTTGTTTGATTTGTGTTTGTTTATTTTATTTTGCATTTTTGCATATATACCCTTATTTTATTTTCATTTATTTTTCTTATTATTATTTGGTTATTTTTATTGGTCTGACCACTCTATTCTTTCTTGCGAGGGCCTGAGGATCGAGGCGGCCGATTTCGAGAAGCCGACGCAACCGCGAGACTCGGAGGCGGCTCCTTTCTGTACGGAGCCGCAGGAGAGAGTGAGAGAGAGTTGAGTGGGAGAGGTTTTATTTTTCTTTCATTATTATTGTAGTAATACAGGTACTCAGAGACACTCTTGTGGACTTGATTGGCTAGCGGGTCTGTTTCGCCGAGCACCGGTGTGCTCGGGGGACCCTTAGGATTTTCGCGGTTTTTTTGCGGTTTTGTTTTCTTTTCTTTTTACTGCCTTTTCCGGTGTTTACGCGGTTTTTCATCGAGCCCCTAGACTCAGGATTTTCTGCTTGCTTGTGTCGTAATTAGTAGGGTCCCCACACTTAATTATCTGTCTGTTCCTATAGTGCGCTTAATTGGACCTACTAATAATTGATTAATAAAAATAACCGACTCATCTCCTTCGTAGCCTACGTGCTGCAGCCTACCCCGTAAAGCGCTTTCTCCTACCCCCGATTTGTCGGGCAGAGGAGGGGTAGGCCAAGATCGGACCCTTTGGCTTGGAGGTCGGTGATCGGTTAGACGGTTCTGCGAGTAGACTTGCTCATCTAGGACTCGGTTTTCATCGTTGCATCATTTAGGTAGTTTATTTTCTGTCTTTAAATTCTGTGCGGATCACTTGCATGTAGAGTGCTGGAGGCAAGGTACGTATTTCTATCTCAGCATGCATCATTGATTTCATCGCACATCGGCTTTTTCGTCTTCTCCCCCTTATTTTGGATTAAATAACCAGGAGAACCGAAAAATTCGTTAGGCCTTTGTTTTTATTGAAAAAAATTAAAAAGAAAAACCATAAAATTGGGACTGCTAAAACTATTGACCCTAAAAGACATTCATCTTAAAAATTTGTCTTGGGGAGAGCAACCCCCTCATTGTTTGGTTTGCTTGCGCGAGAGAGTGACCCGCACCCTAGGTAGAGCCCTCCGGTGCTATTTCCAGCTGACTACCAACTCTTCCGTGCGGGCCAGTCGGTTGGAGTAGTATCGGGTATCCCAACAGGTCACGTAAGCGCTCTGATAGATTGATTGTTCACCTAATAAAATTGGACAAGATAATTTGACCGAGCCTTTACGGTCTTCAGCTCGTGTTGCGTTGGTGAACAGAGGGGTTTGCATTTTGATCATAGTTTCTCCAGATCCCATCCGCACTACTCGACCAGATCACGATGATGGGTAGACGCTCTCTTAGGCAGCCTCTGGCTGCACCGCTTTCGGGCACGTCTACTCAGTCATCTAGGTTGGCCCGCGAGAGCCGAGACCAGTTCTCCGAGCCTGAGTACGATTCCTCCCTGTTCCCCCTCGACCCCCTTTCTTTCGGTTCTGAGAGATATGAGCCAGAGGAGAGAATAGCAGATTTGACAGCACCTGAGTTTGGCTCGTTTGATTTTGCAGACGCCATGGCCGGCAGTTCTGAGGATCGCTCCCGTCAGCCTGAGCACTTCGTATTGGATTAGAGAGCGATCAACTCCACCATGATTGCCTCGTTAGAGACCGTCCAGCAGCAGTTGAGGGATCAGGGAGCATTCATGCTCGACATGAGGAGAGAGATGGAGCAGATGCGAACAGAGAGAGCAGAGCGCAAGCAGAGGAGAGAGTGACCGAGGACCTAGAGGATGCTGATGCAGCAGCCGCAGCAGCAGCCGCAGCGGCAGCAGCCGCCGCAGCCGCGGCAGGAGGAGCACCGAGACCGATGCGGGAGTTACACAACCGCGGATCGACGCTGACGCACCACTGGGTAGTACTTCCAGCCATCGTGGGGGACTTCAAGTTCCCCCCGAACACCTTGCAGCTACTCCCTCGCTTCCACGGGCTCGCTACTGAGGAGCCCCATCTCCACCTCCAGGAGTTTCTGATGATTTGCAGCACTGTCCACGACCGTCAGGTGGACCAGGATACGATCAGGATGATCGCCTTCCCCTTTTCCCTAGCAGACAGAGCAGCCACCTGGCTGAAGCACTTGGGGAGGTTTGTTTACACCTGGGAGCAGCTCCGCACCGAGTACTTGAACAAGTACTATCCACTCGGGCGGACCAATGCAGCGAGAGCCCTCATCAGCAACTTCTCCATGCTCCCCAACGAGCAATTCCATGAGGCATGGGAGAGGTTTCGTGAGCTTACTGACAGATGCCCACACCATGATATTTCGAAGCCCAACCTTGTGCAGATCTTCTTCAGTGGGCTGACACCAGAGCTCCAGGGCTTGGTGAATGCTTCTTGTGGCGGGTCCTATTTCGCCAAGGATCACGACCAGGTCTAAGCCATCTACGAGGAGATGGCCGAGAACTATATGGTGATGTCCCAGACCCGGTTTTATACACAGGGCAGACTCCAGCAGCAGCCAGGACCCGTGCAGTACCAGAGGATAGCACGGGTCGATGCCGGTCCATCCAGTTCATCCGCAGTAGCAGCAGCACAGGCAGAGTCATCCGCTGCGGATATGGGTATCATCAGCGAGAAGTTGGACCGGATGGAGCTGATTGAGAAGAAGCAGTGCCAGGGCATCACGCAGATGGAGCAGATGGCACAGACTCTGAGCGACATGAAGACCCAGCTCATGTGTCTCCAGGAGGCACAGACGGCTTCACAGCCCCGTCTTCAGTCGCGAGGCGATACCGGCGGCAGCAGCAGCTCGTCCCAGCGCTCCAGCTCCTTTCAGCAGCCTAGACAGGTTCACCTTGTACAGGCGGAGCAGTACCAGCAGCAGCAGCCCTCTTACCAGTCTCCACCATCTCCAGACCTGCAGATGGTGGTATACCAGCCGGATCAGCCTCTGGCAGTACTCCCGCCAGCCCAGTACGACGCAGAGCCGTTGATGGATGTCAACGAGATTTGGTATGACCGTCCTCAGCCTGGGATCTGACGAGACCATCCCGGATTCAGGTGGGGGAATGGAGGTACCCAGCCCCAGCAGCAACCATCTGGCCAGGGAGGCCAGTATAGCCAGCAGAGGGATCACCAGCAGCAGCAGCCCCCAGTCTACCAGCCACACCAGCAGTCATCCTTCGTTCCTCGTCCCTATCAGCAGCAGGGACGGTCTTGGAGACGTGAGCAACAGGCTCACCAGCCACACCAGCAGCACCCTCCTTCTTACCCCTCTCACCAGCAGCAGCACCAGTTCCAGTAGCCTCATCACCAGAGAGGCTACCCGTCGGGCTCCCACGAGAGCCCTGTTTTGGATGACATAGCCCGCCTCCTCACGGATCAGCAGGCTACCTTCAGACGGGAGATGGACGAGTTCCGCCAGGAGATGCGGGACATCGTGAGAGGGAAGGCCGCCATTCCTGCCCAGATCGAGCCGAATCCCAACAGCCTGAAGCGGAAATCTGAGCAGGTAGCTTACACTGAGCATGCCACTCCTAGTGATCCATTTGTTGATACATCTTCAGATCTTTTTGATGCTGATTTTGTTACGCTTAGGAGCGGTAGGACACCAGCAGACGGCGGCGCCTCGTCTGAGCTACACCACGAGGACACATCCGGGGCGCTAGATGAGGAGGAGGAGGAGAGCGGTACTGAGGCCGCTCATGATGATGATGGTGGTACTGATGCCACCAAGGATGCTGATCCCACCGGCGGTACTGAGGCCGCCGCTTCACCAATTCGAGGAGGTGGTACTGACGCCACCAGAGTAGCCGAGCCAGCACGCGGTACTGAGGCCGCGAGACGTCTAGGAGAGCCAGCCCGCGGTGGTACTGAGACCACCGGTGTTCTTTCAGAGAGAGTTGTTGTTTTTCCTCATGTTGATGTATCTCAGAACACTATTTTGAATAAAGGAAAAGGTTTAGTTTCTTCTGGTCCCACTGTGGTGATTGATGTATGTGCGGATCCGGTCGTCGAGTCGTCTAGACCTATTCTTAGTCCTTCATCTGAGAAGGACCCTGTGATCCACTTCCCTAGAGCCCTTCTGATGGGGAAGGGGAAGAAAAAAGAAAAAGATCCAAAAAAGAGAGAGCAGGAGGAGTTCAGCCAGAGCATGATTGATCGATTCCATATACAGCTGACCCTTCATGAGGCTTTGCAGCACATCCCCCTTCTTCAGCGATCGTTGAGAGATAGGACTACAGTCAGGAGGAGGAGGAGGAACCATCATTCAGAGATACATGTGCTGACGAAAGCCACGTGTTTCGCGATCCAGAACCGTCTGCCGGCCGAGAGGCCAACCCGTGCTCCTTGTGTTCGACCCTGGTCGCTATACCAGGTTAAATTAATAGCAAGACCGCTTTCGTGTGTTTGATTGATTTTATTTCTGATTGGTGGTCTCTTCTTTTTCTTGATTGATCACATTTGATCGCCTGGGTCGCGACGAACATTTAGCACCTTATTCCCGAGTGATCAATTTGGCGGTCATCAAGTCTCTCCACTTTTATCACTATTAATTTTCCATTCTTAAGCTACATAGTCTACTACGTGTAGAATTGGTTCAAGGAGACTTGAGTCATCTTAACTTTTCTCACTCAACACCTTTATTCTTCTTCTTTTTGACCGATTTGGGTTATAATTGTAAATGGCCAAGTTAGCTCATGACTCACGTCAACTTGAGTCATCTATACGGGTTGCACCCATTTAGAGTCAATTGGCTATGTGTAAATAGGTATTGAAATTCGAAAATATTTTCCATTTTACGATTAGGGCCATCATACACAGTGTGCCTAGCTTGAAATTTAGGTTGGGCCTTTTAGATGTAATGTACCCTTTGATAGAAGTGAATGCATTCCTCCCCTTTTCTCATAAAAAATCTCATATCCTAATTTAGAAAACGTCGAAGAGTACTAACCTTGATTATTTGAGCCTTGCAATGCATGCTTAGGGAGATGATCTTTAAATATTTTTCCTTGCTCATCTTGTAAGGTTACTTCATACCTTTAGGTAAGATATGAATGATAGTCCTAACTTCGATCACTTTACACTTTACTCGAATTAAAAAACTAGATAATTATTTAAGACTCTCAATTGTTTACACCGTTAATTTGTAACGTCTCGAATATAATTTGACAGCTGGAGAAACCCCAGACGTTATGAAATTTCAAAAAAAAATCCAAATTCATAACTTCCTCCTTTCTCGAGGCATAATCGACATCCTCTTTCCCTTTCATAATAATGAGTCTTATCGTAAAAAAATAACTTAATCATGCTTACTATAATTCGATGCTCGTCTTCCCTCGTGTTATAATTGACACCTCATCATTCCCGCGAAAGAGGGGCATGCTCAACATTAACTTTGATTGTCTAATACTTTGCTGACTTGATAAAACAAAAACCATCGTGCAAAGCCTTCCCTACTTGTTTACATCAAGATGGGCATAATTGCTTGAAACTTTCTTAATGCAATTTAACAACTGGGGAAACTGAAGGCATATCAATATTCCCAAAAGGAAATTCCGCTTTAAAGAGGGATTTGCTTACAAGTTGCAAATTCTTCTTTTGGGACATAATTGACACAGCTCGACTATCCTATCCACATGAAAAGTTCTTTCCAAAAACATTGTCTCCATGTGAAAAAAATTCCAAAAGGGTCTAACTGCCATTTCACCAAAACAAAAAACCTATGCTGTATCAGCCTTGTATAAATATGGTCATGGCGGCAGCGAAGCAGGGAGAAAGAGACAGAGACAGAGGGGGTGAGATGGAGTAAAGAATTGAAATGCGAGAGATAGTGGTGGTGGGCGTGGCGGCAGCAGCAGAGGCCGATTTGTCTCTAAATTCATATGGAGAAAACATGGCTAATTAGTTTATTGGGTGGAGGAGGCGCAAGAAGAGAGAGCAACAGGGAGGAGAGGCTCCACAAGTTGCAATCACACACATCAGCGTGAGAGAGAGGCGAGGAGAAGAAAGCGAGGAGAGGTTTCGAGAAAGGGAGCATGCTCCCCTTCAATAAAAAGGTCTCCTTTATCCCGACAAGATCCATCCCTTCCCTTTTCCTCCACCAACCTGCTCTCGAGTTCGTAACTCGCTGACCCACCTCGCAAGTTGATTTGATCATGCTATACTTGACGCGTTTTGGCCTATTGGGCTGTGCTTGATCGTGTCTTGGACGGATTTAGGCGATTTGTTGATCGGTGCAACTTTTGGTTGGGTTCTTGTTGGAACCTCTCTCTCATCAGTGGTCGCCGACTTGTGTGCTTCTTTTGTTGCTTGTGCTGTTTTCCAAGATGGGTTGATTTGGGATTGTGTTCTCCGCGGGTTCTTTAGTTCCCGTGGGGGTGCTTCGTCGTTCTCGTGTTCTGTTTTGGGTTCTTGCTGGAATCTGTTTTTGATTGTTGTTAGCATGCGATTTGGTGTTGGTCACTCCTTGGTTCTTATGGAGGATCATCATGTTTTTGTGTTTTGGGTACTGGATTGGATATATTAGCTGTTTTGGGGGCTCTATTGTTGACTCTTATAACTCTCTGGAATATCTAGTTATGTGTGGTTCTTCGTGATTTTCTGTACTTTTGTGTGTTGGATGAGTTATTTGTGTTGTTGTTCGAGATGGGTTCTTGCAGGAAATCTGTTTATGATTGTTATCGTGTGATTTTGTGTTGGGTACCCCCTTGTTTTGTCCGTTCTCTTCATTTTTTTTCGAATCCTTCACCGTTCTAGCGTGATTTAGCCCTTTTCTTAAAAAGATGATTGTTTTTATCTTCTTTGTGGTAGTTATTATGTGGTTTCATGATAGTTGCAAAGGACAGGTTTCTATTTTTCAAGTTCAACTGCACTTGGTACTTGTTTTTTAATTATATTTTTGGTTTTAAGGTGTAATCTACATTTGGAGTATGAAGTTCTTATTTTGATGTTTGATAAAATTCTTTCCAATTTACTTTCTCCCAAGTTTATTTACGGAAATATGTGCGTGGATTATGATTTAGAATGTGCATCGTAACGAGAAGAAGCATGTTCAATAATAGTACACGTTTGTATTGTGGATGCTTTTATATATTAATTGAGTACTTACTTCCCACCACAGTGCCCCACTCCAGTTTCCCGTATGGGGAACAGATCTAGGGTTTTCTGATGAGGTGGTCCATCTGTTTTCTGGATCTTATCATTGTTAAAAGTGCAATCTTGTGTGGGGACTAGTTTTTTTAAAGGACACCTTGGGGCTGCTGTTCTTTTGATTGACATTGGATAATGGATTGAAGTATCGTAGCCCTCTATGTTCTTTTGAAAGGAATTCCCTCTTTCAGTGTTTATAGTGTTCCTTCACGGGTTCCCTTTCCCCTCTTTTGATTTTTCGAGGAAAAAATCTGCTTTCTTTGCAAATAATATGTATGAATAACTCAAGAAAACCCCCAAAAGCTGCATGAACAACACGAGTTTTCTTGATATTTTCTCATCCATATTCGTGTCCAAAGGCATAATCAAATGCACCCATAGCCTTTTTCCATGTTCTGTATTTGCCATTGTTTCAATTTTCGTTTCATGATGTCCTCTAATTTAGAGCATTTCAACTGAAATTTTTCGCAGCATTAATGTCAGAGATGCTTTTAATAGGGTTTAGGGAGTCGTGTCTTGTCATCAATGTATTTGTTGTATTCTTCAAAAAAAAATTAAAGCAAGAAAGTAAAGATGGTCGGAAGTGCTGTATTATTTTAATAGCGCGAAGTTAGACAGTGGCCGTTATGGCAGAGACATTAATACAAGCGTTTGCTTTATTAATTTGGTTACTTGGGATTACAGGAATGGAGTTTATATACTTGTTATTACATACATATTATGCGTGATGGAACTGTTCTTGTTATATTTTATAAAAGACAAAGTTCTGTTTTAAGCTACGGCACTGCTTTCCCTAGTATGTTTTTTTCAGCTTCTTTAGAAATGTCTCATATAGAAATTATAAAGTTTTGAGAATTTTTATAAATGTCTAAATATTATTGGAGTACTGAACTGGCTTTTTTTCGCATCAGCCATGCAACCAGCTTTTGATTAGTTATACAAATGCATTTCTTGGTATAATAAATATTTGGTCTGAATATTTAGTGCATTCAAATTATGGACCTGTGTTGCACTTAAGTTGACGTATCATCTTAATTACTCTTAAGGCTTTGCAAAAAGGGAAAAGAGGAATATAATTTGGTTATGGTATAGTGTGCATATATCGTTGCTTATTTAGTTTAATCTGGATTTCTTGCATTAGTCCTGCCATAGCAAGAGCACATGCCTGACCTCTTTGACAGAAAATATGCAACAGATGAACCAGTTTGGCCATCAGTTTCAAGATCACGATTCATCTTCAACTCAGTCTACTGGCCAGTCTTGTCAAGAAGACATGGGCGTACAAGTTCCTGAACTATGTGGTTCTGCGCAATCAGGTACACCGTATTTGGATTATATCTATTTGTTTTCAAGACAAGTCTGCAAGGAACAAAATGGTGTTGGTGATGTTGCAGGAGTTATATGGGACTCAATAGACAATACAATAAATAGCAAATGAGATAAGACTACAAGATAACATAATAGTTATAGGGGGGGCATGAAATTGGATCCAGTAAGTTTGAATGCATACAGGGGCAATATGTGGTTGAGCTCTTGGATCCAATGAGCTTTTGAATAGCAAAAGGTGTTTGTGTTTTAGTATTTTTGGTGGATGATGTGTCAAAATGGAATTATTAGCAGGCATGAGTATACTGGAAAGACTTATCATATTCTATGTTCATTATTTTTCCTTGAAGATCCGTCGAATTTTAGTTTCAACAGTTGAAGGATGCAAGGGACCTGAAGATTGATGACACTGATCTCTCACCGGTCATCTCTCTTCCTTCTCCCCCCCTTTTCCTCCGTCTTTCTTACGAGGAATTATAGTTTTAATGCATGTGGAAAGCATTTTCCCCCCATTCCCCCTTTGATTCACAAATCTGGCCTAGTTCATACGTCCTGAAATCATTTTGATTTCACTCCCTTTTAGTTTTCTCATTCATTATCTGAATGCATGTTTTTTTCTAATGAACTGTAACCTTTGGCTCTTCACCTATACAAGGCAAAAGGATATGAATGATGCTAAGTAGAGTGGCAAGAATAATCTTTTTAAGCTGCAGAAGATTGGAAAATTGGCTATCTAGTGTAAGATGAATGATATCATTTCCATTATTAATTGTCTTCAGATCCAATTAAACGAGCTGACCTAAAAGCATACTTAGATCAATTTGGATAGCTAAGTTCGTGAAGGCATGTAACTAATATAATGGTTGCTGGTTAGTTGAAAGGACAAACAAACCCATTTCACCATACCAAAAAAATAGGGTAGTGGGAACTATTGTTCATTGCCTACTTTTACAGTAATGAAAACTCTCATTCATATTCAGTGGCATGTTCTTTGTGTATTAAAGGTAAAACGGTCGCATGGCCTTTGCTTCAGGGAGGTTTTAACACTATATCTCAATTTTACTGGTAGAAGATCGCCCCATATGCAAATTGGTTTTTATATACCCCTGACTTAATTTACCCTTTGCTATTCTTTTTAGGTGCTGAGGATGTCAATGTCAATGGCAAAAGGGTTGATGACCAGCTGGGGTCAAGCTTATCATCAGGGATAGCTGATATAATTCTACCAAACCAAAAGTTGGACTACGGACAGCCAGTTGTAAGTTGAGGACATTTTCTAAAGTTTGAATGTCTTAATTAGTAGTTTAAAATGATTGATATATTTGCTTAAGGATTTATCGGTAAGGTAAATGATTCTTCTTGTAGCCTTACATGTATCATTATGGGGATCCTTACATGGGGATGATGGCTGCATATGGACCACCTGCCATTGTGAGTGCTTTATTCTGCATCTTTTTTTCTGTCACATAGTATATCGATAAAGAGTATCTCAATAAACTCCTGAACTTCAAAAGAAATAACAAGTTTATGTACTCGTCTCTGAAAACGTAGTTGTGTATAAAAGCCTAATATGCAAGTTGTTATAAGGAAATTCAGAAATTTGATACAGATCTACAATGTAGTATTTTGACCCATCGCCCTGAAACTGGACTGGACCCTGTTTTTTGTGTGCCTTTAATGGTAAAATTATGTGTCAACCTGTGTAGATATGAAACCTTGATGGATATGCAGCTTGTATATTTGGTTGAGCTGGAAGCTTGGAAATCTAGCTTCCTTTTTTTAATATTATGCTTGTAATGAGTTGTTCATATCATTTAGATCTTTTGGTGGCATTAATTCCATGTAGATGTATGTCCCTACTTAAGGTTGATAAAGGCTTGATACTAGATATAAGAACCTCTCATTTTGGCCATTTATGTTATATTTGATGGAACTTGTAAATTTATCCTTGTGCATTTCAGCCAGAATTTAGGTCTCGAAATCTTTTTATTGAATTAAAGTACTAAAAATGATGTATTTGACTTGAGGTTTAGGCTGAATCTATAGTTGGGAAACTGCATTTTGGGTTTTGAAGGTGGTGGATGAAATCCATTTGATCTAGGGTTGTGTCAGCTGCTTAAGCATAACATCCATCTTTCTTTATAAATACTGGAAAAAGGAAAATGTAAATCATATGAAACTGGATGGTTACTAGATATTTACTTTGCAGCCATTTTCTTAATGCAAATAAAGCTGAATCTGCACTTTGGGGTACCCGTAGGTCCTTTCTTGCTGCTATTCTATCTATCATAGAAAGAAAGAACAAGATTATTTTGTCATTGTTTAAGAAATACCGCATTATAGTTCTGCACTTCCTTCCCCATTCCCCTCACAACCTAAATCATTAAGAACGGCATCTACATTCTTACGAGCACGGCTATTATTGCAGAGGACAATACGAAAATAATCCTCAACAGAATTTAATTGTTTATGTAAGTTCTTTTTGTGTTAGAATTATGGGCTGATTTTATTGATGTTATTTTCAGACTATGATATATGGGTCTTGCACTTGATTTAGTTTAGATGGATGATTCCATCAGAAAGTTGATATCCTATATATATTGACTGGTGATTTAATTTGCTTGTAGAATGAGACATCATACTTTTTTTCTTCTCCTCTTATTTCATGCATGTCCTATAGTGAATATTTTGGAGGGTTTTGTGCATTCTATATTTTGGCAAATGCATCTCTTTATTTTTTCCAAGTTTCTTACTATTGAACAACTTATCAGTTTCTAAAAGTTCTTCCTGAAATGTCATATATCAGACATCTAAAATATAAACAGCATTCAACATGTGTACTCAATGTTGCTTTTTTGTTGCTGTTTTAAAGTAGTTTGTATAATACTTCTTTTGTGTTTCTTTTGCGTCACTGACTAAGGATTAATCGGCAGTCGGGCAATTAATATGATTTAGTCGGGCTTCAATCGGCTTTGAATTTTTTTAAAAAAATATTTTAAATATGTAAGTCATTTTTATACATATATTCTTAAATATTTAGATAGATTTATACATTTTTTATGCTATCATGATGACATAAAAGAAGTGGTTGAATTTAAATAAAATATTAAGCGTATTCGAATATGTTTGTTTAAAAAAAATAAAAAATGTGGTATTTCCAAGCAAAAATCAGTCGACTAGTGGGCCTAATTGGAATTAGTCAATACTCGATCGGCCATCCTACCGACTTGACTACTCAGCCCTACTAGTCGAGTCAGTCGGCCAACTTTTACAACACTAGATGTGGATGAATCCACTTGCTAAGCATGAAAACAATAAATATCCTAAATATGTAGTTGCTGCCATGCACATGAGTAGTTTGTAACTTCCCTTTGTTTTAAATTGAGCTTCAGATGCATCCTCAGATGGCTGGTCTATCTCAGTCCGCACGAGTGGCGTTACCTCACGATATGAACGAGAATGAACCTATTTATGTGAACGCGAAGCAATACCCAGCGATCATGAGGAGGAGACAAACGCGTGCTAGATTAGAAGCTCAGAATAAATTAGTCAAGACCCGCAGGGTATCTCCTAAACTTAATCACAGAAAAATCTCTATATTTGTTTCATGTTATCATTCTATTTATTTCAGTATTATTCTTTCATGCAGCCCTACCTTCATGAGTCCCGGCACCTTCACGCGATGAACAGAGTTCGAGGATCGGGGGGACGTTTCCTCAATACAAAACAGCAACAGCCGAACAACTGTTCTGCTCCCGCCACCAACTCCATTGATCCATCAGGTTCTGAAGTGCAGCATTCGAGTGGAGGGTGGTTTCTTCACGAGCAGAACGCTCAACTGGGAAATGATGGTGCAGGTACTTCAGCAGGCACCTCCCGGACTATGATCCCGAGCATTCCTGATGGGAAGGACATGTTTCATCTGTCAGATACTTTTGGTTTTGCTGAACTGCATATCAGGTCTGCTTTGGTGCCCAGCAGGTCGGAGCAGCGGGTGCATGTTACCCGGTGATGGTGAAGTTGAGGATCCACCAGTGACGCTGACGGCAAGACATCCTTGGCTTTCGAAATGAAATTTTAGGTGTATGGAGAGGGTGTAGCTCATGGTATCAGCAACTGTATTTGGAAGTGATGATGAAGGTCTTGCATCATTTCCTTGCCTTTTTATTTCCCCCTTTTTTCCTCTGATATGTGCTTTAGAAAATCCATTTAATGTGTCCTTTTACCAGATATGGAACTGATTTTTGGTGAACATATTCTGAAGCTAAATGAGAAGGTTAGTGGCATTTGCGGAAGCATGTGGATGAGCTTCTTGTTTACCAAGAACTTTGGTAGGATGGTAGTACAACAATATATGCGCAGATGGTAAGTAGATCCACAGAGAACATTTAGTTATACAAATACGAGCGTCTATCACTCCTTAGATTGGATCTAGAATTTAAACAGTTCCTACGGGGGATGAAATAATCTCATGAGATAAGTAGCATCCGTCCAAGACTTGAAACCTCATTGTCTAAGCTTGAAATTTGCAACGTCTCGTTCTCTAATCTTGAATTGCTATGCTGGAAAAAAGGATGTAAGGTTGAACTGACATCCAAACCTGGAGATGTGGATTCAAGAGCAACTCAGGCAAGAGAACACTGCTTTGATCTTTAGTGTGGATGGAAAAAACACTACAAGTAGCAAGAATAAGCACCATGAAGATAAGGATTTACGTGAAAACCCTCCTCAAATAGAGGGTGAAAACCACAGGCAAGATTTCCCTATTGTTCACAGCAATAGGGGTTTCTGTTTTTCTTTTCTATATGAATATCTAAGACCCCGTTCGGTTGGGGGGTTACCCCCACTTTTGGTGTGTAACCTCCCAAAACCCTCACTTTTAACCCACTAGTGGGGCCCACTCCCTTCCCATCAAAAAATTATATATTATACCATCATATCATCTAAAAATCATAAAATACTCAACTTTTACTCACTATTCCAAACTTCAATACAATCACATCACAACAACCACTAATTTTTTCAAATTTCAATACAATCATATCATAATAGCTACCAACTTTTTCAAATTCCAATACAATCACATCACACAAACCCTCCTAACCCTTTATCCACCAACCAAACACACAAACACAAAACCGGGTTATCCACCCCTGGATAACCCACGAACCAAAGAGTGAATCACATAAGAGGAATTGAGTGGATAAATGGATCATCACTCATGATCCACTTACCCGTAAGACAAACAACACAACATTCCCCCTCAAGTTGGGCATAAAGATAGTACTTGCCCGCATTATTCTCAAAACTAGTTGTGGAAAGCCCTTTAGTGAAGAAATCAATCACTTGATCTTCAATTTTTATGTACGACAGAATGAGATCCTTAGATTCAATTCTTTATCTGGAAAAGCGGCGATCAATCTCCATGTGCTTTGTTCTATCATGCATGATAGAAGTGTTGGAAAGATTTATGCCAGGTTTGTTGTCACATAATAGATTCATAGGCAGCTCGGGATTTATTCCGATGTCTAAATAGTCTTATGTTGCAACATCTCTGCAGCACCAATAGCAATAGCCATATATTCGATTTCAGCCTCTGGCATAGACTGATAATCATTTGCTCCTCCAAGTCATGAAGTTGTTGTCTAGGAATATGCAATACCCAGTTGTAGATCTCCTTTTGTCAGTGCACCCTATCAATATGCATTATTGTATCCTTCTATCTCATTTTTTACAATTTTGGTAAAGATGAGTCCTTTTCAAGGTACTTTTTTACGTAACAGAGGATATGTTATATTGCCTTCATGTGAATACCAATAGGTGCATGCATGAATTGACTCACCACATTCACAACATAAGTAATTGCGAGTCTAGTTAGAGTAAGATAAATCCATTTACTCACAAGTCTCAGGTACTAACTCTTGAACTCTTCATCAAGTTGCTTTCCATCCTTGATGCTCAACTATTGACTCCCCTCGGTTGGTGTAAGTGCGGGTTTACAAACCAGCTTGCCAGTTTCCCTTTACATATCCATATCATATTTTCTTTGACAAAGAATAAAACCTTCATCCGACCTTGCTAATTCCATACCTAGAAAATACTTTAAGTTCTCAAGATCCTTTAGTTCAAAGGCTAAAACAAGTTCTCTTTCTAAATATGTTATCTCCTCTTCATCGTCCCCTAAACAAGATGAAGAGTTGTTTTATTTTCACCTCTCTTAACGAATAAGGTATGATCACTATTGCCTTGGTAATATTGTAAATTGATCATCGCCACTCTAAGGCTCTTGAACCACGCTCTAGGAGATTGTTTCAGTCCTATAAGGTTTTTTTCAATTTGCAGCATTTTCCTGTCTTCTTATGGTGAGATGTCATATGTATGTAGGCGTCTTCATAGAGATCTCCATTCAAGAAAATATTTTTAACATCCATATGATGGAACTTCCATTCC
The DNA here is from genome assembly GCA_037367405.1 of Ottelia alismoides. Taxonomy (NCBI): domain Eukaryota; kingdom Viridiplantae; phylum Streptophyta; class Magnoliopsida; order Alismatales; family Hydrocharitaceae; genus Ottelia; species Ottelia alismoides. The sequence continues at coordinate 581,293 of JAZKJV010003594.1, forward strand.
TTGAGAACAATAAGAGAGAGAATAGTCCACACTTTATTCATTTGTGCTACATGGACAAAAGTCTCCAGGTAGGCAACATTGTTTCTTTGACTAAGTTCCCTTGCAACAAGTCTGGATGTGTATCTTTCTACTTCTCCATTTAGCTTGTAGTTTATAGTGTATACCTACTTCGAACCTATCAAATGCACCCCATCTGAAATATCCACAATGTTCCGGCTACAGTTTTTCTCAAGGACCTCCATTTCCTTATGCATAACATGAATCCATCTAGGATCGAAACTAGCTTCAACAACATTCTTCGGAATCATAAAAGTAGAAAATGAAGAGATAAAGCATTTATAATTTTTGCTAAGTTTAGAGCAACCAACATATTTGTTAATACGGTATGTGATATACTCTGCATATCTCGAATGTGGGGTCTATCTCCCTTCATCAATGTCTCTGTGCGATAAAATCCTCGTCAAGGATGATGAACATATTAGCATCCTCCTTTTCATCGCTATCATTGACTTCCTTTTCCAGATCACTTAGCATATTAGAGATTGAATCACCACTGGTAGTGGAGGAACTTAGACTATTCAAGGATTGAATAGAATTCGGATTGATTTCTCTAGTTTGTATTAGGGTCCCTTGTTGATCTTTCTTGCAGTAAAATTTTAATGCCAATGAGGAGATCTAGACTTCCAACCCTTTTCCTTTGTGTCATCTATAATGGAATTATCCAAATAACTTGTACAATCATCATAAGTGTCTAAGAGAAGCATATCATGTGCATTAACTTTACTATCACTTCCATTCTCTCCTAATGCTCAGTGAAGTAAGATTCATGCTCAATAAAGGTGACATCTTTAGTCACATATATTTTTCCATCTTTAGGATGTAGGCATTTATAACCTTTCTAAGTAGGGGAGCATGCCAAAAAAATAACTTTGGTTACCCAAGCATCAAGTTTTTTTGCATCAGCTGCACAACTATGAAAATAGCAACACAACCAAAAACCTCTAGAGAAAGCACAAATGGTTTGCTCTTTGGTTGAACAATAGAGAAAGATTAACCATGTTCAACTGTCTCGAGGACACCCTATTTATAAGGAATGCACTATTGAGAATAGTCTCTTCCATAATATTTTAGGGAGTTTTTTAAAAATAAAATCTATCTGCTAACTTCAAGAAAATGTTTATTCTTTTGCTCAACTACATTGTTTTGTTGTGTTTGCCTCGTCAAGGAAGTTTGACGTTCGCGAATAGGCTATGAGGTGAATCACTAATCATAGTATACCCTATGACGAATTTCTGAGACCATCGACCAATGATCTTTAGAGGCGAAACTAATAGTATCGTTTTTTTCCATGAGGAATATAGGTATCGGAAAGGTGACGGACTCTCAGGATATGATGCAATATAGCAGACAAGGTGGGCAAGGAGGCATTATTAGGCTAGGGATATGCTTTATTGACCATTATAGCTTCTTAGAACATCTATTTCCGGTATATCTTCTCTTCCTTAAGAACTTGTGGAGACTGTCACCTTCCTAGATCCGAGACCAAGCAGGCGGGCCCCTCTCGCTTTGCTCGACCCTTACATACACGAAGAGATGAGACCTTCCCCTACCAAAAATGAAAGCTCATATATCTTTGACCTTCCCCTACCAAAAATGAAAGCTCATATATCTTTCTCTCCCTCCAGCTCGCCTGCTTCGCACTGCTCCGCTCTTTCACTCACTGGCTTCTCCCTCTCAGCTCGCAGCGACAACTGCTCGAATATAATCAGGTTCCTTGAGCGCGTACTTCTTCTCTTTGGGTTTAGGTGTATGGGCAATGCTTTTACGGGTGAGAAAAACCTCCTTCCTCTTCTATCTCAGTTCGGCTGCCTTGGGCCCTGGAAGCGAAGGGACTCGACACGTCCACACTTTTCCTCTTTGTCTTTTCTGAATAGTTCATTTAGCATTAAATAATTGTTGTAGTTATTTAGAGAAATATTCACGAGCATTATCAAATCTAATCACTTTCTTGCATTTTGTCTAAATAAATGTGAAAATGTTTCACAATGCTACCATACTTCTTCACGGTCGTGAAGTAAATAAACAAATGTTCTTCTAGAACAATCATCAATAAATGTAATGAATTAATTATAGCCATTACGAGAAGGAACACTAGAATGAACCCAAACATCAAAGTGAATTAACTCAAAAAGGTCTCTTGTCTAACTCTCAAACATAGAGTAAGTCGCTCTAGTGTGCTTTGCTTTCAAACAAACATGCCAAATTAGGTCTGTAGAGCTCAAACCTTTGAATAATAAGGAAACATCTCTTTGAGATAATCAAAAAGAAGATGATCAAGAAATTCGTGCCACTACATAACCAACCCATGATATTTTTTTCTTATTTTTCTTTTCTCAAATTGCAGCAGTTAATGTATCTGCTACTTTAATCGGTAGATGATATAAACCTTCAGACTCTAAACCAATTCTAATTCTCGTCCCAATCTCCAAGTCTTGCAACATACAACTGTCAAAGGAAAAATAATTTTACAATTCAATTTTTTGTTATCTTGCTAACATGAAGGAGATTTAGAGATATGTTTGGAACATGAAGCGCATTATGAATAGCAAATTTGTTAAGAATGGATATACTTTCTTTCTCTACTACTGTAACATGAGATCCATCAGCAAAGGAAAAATGATCATTGCTAGAGGCTAATTTATTTAAGCACTAAATAGCTTTAGTTCACATGTTATGTGGTCAGTGACACTATTATTAATTATCCATTATTTGTTCTCATATGTATGCAAATAATGAGACTCTTTGGAGCGGCAAATCCAAGACAACTATTGATAGTACAAACAAAAGTTCCCTCTCGAGTGTTTTTTATGCTCAGATAAGCATAAATTTCATGAATATGATCATAAATAGGTTGACTATCTATATTTAGTTGTCCTCCAATATCTATTTTAACCTCCATTTTAGGTTCTCTAACTTGGACTAGAGTCCTAAAATTAAGCATTACCTTAACATTTTGATCAAACTTTTCATCAAACATCTTGAGAGAATCAACAAGAGCAAAACTCTTTAGCATTTTATCAAATAAGTGTTATGCAACCAATGTTCCAGTGGCTCCATCACTTTGAGACATTTCCTCGAACATCTGGCTTGCAGCACGTACTGTAAAAACTTTCACAAATCGAAAACCACAAACTCTACACCTGTAAAATAAAAAGGTAAAAGCACCCACTACAAACGGTTGCTCATCCGCAAATGGGGACCAACCTCAAGAACACGGTAGCACATTGCTTCTTCTTCGACTACCAGGCACCAGTAGAAGACTTCAAAAATCCCAACAACAGAAGAATCTCAAGCCACACAACAGCAGCTTGGAATCTCCAAGATGACCTTCAGCTCAATTATCTTCTCCAAATGTGTTGCAACTCAAAAAAATTGTAGGTGGGCCTCAAATCAAGCAACAGATCGAACCAAGCACCATAATAAGTAGAGAAAATGGGAGAGTGTTGGAATCAACCCAAATCGCAGACCCGAGAGGCTGGAATCAGTACAACACAACCCCACAGTGGGTGCCACCGAGCACCACAAATGTCCAAGAATCAGTCCGCACTCAGCTCGGATATTATGCAGATGGAACATACACCACATGTAGTAAGAACAAGCACCATGAAGGATCATAAATAGAAATGGAAATGAAGGTGAACTCACTTCTAGAGCTCATTTCTGCTCTAAAAGGTTTGGACAATGATTAGAAATGGAGATGGAAGCTTAGATCATCACTCTAATCTTTTATAGAGCTCATGGAGAGTGTGATGCATTTCGTTGAGATCCCATAAGTGAACCATTTCAGCTCAAGCTCAAAGACAGAGTGTATTGTGTTTTGTCAAAAGTGGTTTAAACCCTGAAACTAGATAGCTATCCAAGTTTAAGTCACTATACGTGGATAATATGATCTCTCCGCATTATCTCCAAGTGTCCGCAGTAACTACTCACAAGTTCAAATTGGATTAGGACATGTACTTAATGATACCAATATTGTGATAATAATTGTTATTATCATTGACATGCATATCTAGGGTTAATGAATATGATTTGCATCATTTGTATTTAATTAATATGAATATTAATTCATTATATATATATATATGATTCACATATTATTTCAGAGCATATATGTGAATATGATTCATATTGGAAAAATAAATGTAAATTGGATTTACATTTTATTTTGAATTTCTGAACATGATTTGTATGTTATGAAGAAATTCTTATAAAATGCCCAATTATCTTTTAATAATTTAATAAAGTATGATAATGGAATGATAAAAAGCATGTTGTAATAAAAAATAGGACAAGGGGGGCATCTTATGTAGAAATGCATGGTTGGACACCTTGTACTCCTAATTAGATTAGGAGCTTCCTATGTTTGTGTTTATCTCTTGGTTTATTTTAGGTGATAATTAAAATAATAACTAAAAGTCTTATTTCTTGAAGGTAAAATATTTAATCAAAGCTTAGGATCATTATCCAAAGGCCTACAATGGTGGACGCCCCCTTTAGAAGTAGGACTCCCTGAGATGCCCCCCTCTCGTATTGAAGAGAGGGCTTAGCCCCTCTCTTGAAGCACAACTCATTCTATTGCTTCAAAAGTCCTCCAAAGTTCCTTGAGATATTGAGAGAAAAAAAGAGTTGAGAACTATCTTGGTCGTCCCATCTCTATCATCTACAACCCTAGACATCCACTATATTTCCCATCACCCTCTCTACATTGGTTCATCCCTTCGTGAGAGAAGAAAGCCTTCTTCTCTGTGCTTCTTGTATGAGAATAAGGATTCAATTTTATGTGATGATATTTTGAGATAGAGATCATATTGATCTCTATATGGCCTGGACAACTTCAAAAAGAATTTGATATCTAAGTTCATGGGAAGCTACGCGGATCATCATAGCGATCGCGAGAGGAGAGTCATCAAATCTGACTCAATTTATGATATCTCTTTCTTTAGAGCTTGTGCTTCAAATGAAATCCTAATACTCCTGTCATTATGCTAAATGGTTTGCAAATTGTTTTCTATACCATGTGATTTTGCAATAAATTTTTGATATGTTGGTATCGGAGTTCATAGGATAAACGCTACTTCTTTGCAGACTGTTTGCTAAGTTTTCTGTATTTCCGTGATGAGGTTTTGAACTCACTTAAATGGGTGTCATATCCATCGTCTGAAGGATTCATATAGCATTTGGGCCTAATGAACACTCAGCTATATTTTCTCGATCGTCAAGTATATTATTTTAACGACTGCTTTGATATTTTGAATGATTCAGTAATACACGATGTTGTTGTTGCTTTCCATGTAGTAAACATGTTTTTTGGTATTTATAGGATGCCTAGATAGTCTGGAATCATGCCTAAAAGACTCGTCAAAAGTTAGTGGCATTCAAGAGAAAATTTGGGTGCCGAAAGCAACCGCAGATTTTGATTTCGTTTAAAGATCGTACCAATTAATTATGAATTTTTCGGCTGATATTTTTGAGTCATATAATACTTAAAATACCGATTAATAAGCCATCATAAAGTCTCTTAATTAGTGCGAAAAGGTTTTGTGCGATTTTGACCGTGCGGCCTCGAGAAATTAGATTTCTCCATATTCAGAGTTGGAAGAGGACTAATATTCAAGGTGACTTATTTCTCCTATTTTCAGACTCAAAATAGATGAGCAAATGTATGATGTACTCACATCAGAAGTTGGATCCAATATTTCAAAAATATTTAAGGTTATGATTAATTTTCAGTCCATGTTATATGATGCCTTCTAATTTGAAGCGTGATAATCGCAAGTTGCAAATTTAGAATCCAAAATCATTGAATATTTGTTTGTAGGTATGCAAAAAATTAAAATATATATTTATTTAATATTTCCTTTATTTATGCTTATGATTTATTATTGATTCAGTTAGCAATTGAGGATCGACTTAATTGATCAGTTGTAATTAAATCCTATCATATTTATTCAAAATCGAGATTAATGTGAATAAGGCATGGATTGTTGTGGTAGTTAGCTAATTGGCATCTTAACATGGTTAAGGAAGAGCTCCCACCCTTCATTCTTCATGTCCTGGTCGAAGAGATTTTGAGAAAGATTGAATATGAGCATGTGATGTTGTAATCTTCTAAAAATTAAATAAGATTATAATTGTGTGCATGAGTCAATTGCTTGATTGATTATTAATAGTTTTTAATCATAGTAAAGCTCACTAGTAATCAAGAATCTTTGTTTTAAAGTTTTCATATTGGATTAATTGTGAGAATATGATTCGAAATGATTAATCATCAATTTAAACAAGATATGGACAAGTCATTTGATGACGTCCATGATATCCCATCATTGCAAAGAACTCCATTGCCATGGGTTATATTTTTTGAGATCCTCGTGTATATTCAAACTCCGTAATACAAATTCGCATGGATCAGATTCTTCATTTCTCTAAAGTATGCGCAATGACCCCAATACTATTCCCCGTATTTGTTGAGGCAGTATTGGATTACGTATAACGTAGCATTTAAAATCGCTCATTGACGGTTGGTTTAAATCGACGACATGTTAACTCCCATATATGTGGGGTGCATGGATGTTGAAGATTGAACTGGGAATGCAAGTTGGACTTGCAAGGGGTAAAGAGTTCCGGCTTCTTTCATTGTAATTGCATTTTTTCATATTATTGAGGTGCAATAAAAGTGGAAAGGAGACCCTAATTTCATAATGAGACCTTTGGGTTAGCATGCCTCATGCTTTTAATATTTACAAGGGAAGACTTTCAAAGTATGAAAAATAAGATAACATTTTGATTTAAAATGATTAATTATCTTAATTAAGATAAAGTAAAAGTGCAAATATTTTTAATTTCAGATGAAATATCTCAACCCACTGAACACGCTGCCTCAGGACAACCAATTGATCGGTCCAAACTATTCAGATTTGATACGAAATTTGGATCTTGTACTTGTAGCATAATGCATCGAATATTGATGAATCTCCATTTCATCACCTTTATTCTTTCATTTTTGCCTTTAAAGCCTAGTAGAATGCATGTATATATCATTAATTTGTCAAAATAAATGTTCAGTAAATTATACAAAATACTTTATCAAGTAACGTACATTTATTATATTTATCACCAAAATAAAAGAATAAAGGAAAGAAAAGAAAAAGGATCAAAGAGTCAAAGAACACTGAAGTGACCCTAGCCCCCGAGACTCAGTCATAATGATGACTTAGTCGATAAGGAATAAAGTAGGGGGAGATAGGGCGGCTAATTGAACAGAAAATACAGAACAGAGCACTCTAAAAAAATAGGTCAATAATTGCTTTTTAGGACCTATTTTATTCTTTATTATTTATACCTTAAATAATAAAACTTTGTACATGAAAGTTGAATATAATAATATATAGAAAAATACAAAATTTATTTCACACAAAAATAATACATAGTGTACATTTTATACACAAAATAAAATCCCAAAAGCTAAACTTCACAGACCCATATCTCCCAAATAAAAACTCAAAATGTATCAAAATCACTTTATTTGTATATAAATTTAATAAGATATTTAATGAAGGTGGTTTTATATTTTTTGGAGTTAAGGTGTGAAAGTTAGGTTTTGGACCCCTATTGTATAGTATACCCGGCGGCTATTTTTTATCTTTTCATTTCATTGTTATTTTCAGATAATAACAATAAAATAATAATAGGCTTCACAAGTGTGGAGTGGGTGAACCGATCCTTGTTTTGTGTTTATTTGAATTAGACTAAGGTCCAAAAATCAGTCATGCACATTATGTGCCTTTTCTCACTTTCTTTGATTCCCTATTTGATCCCACACTCATTGGAGCCTTCTACTATTTTACACTCCCTTTATTTCATATTTGACTTCCGTATCATTCTTCTAATCTCAATCTCCTCTTGACCTTTGAGATGGTGACACATGGATGGCTTAGTCGGGACCCCACCGACACTAATTCCATGCGCTCGTCACCTCCAATAAATCGGGGCTATTCTCGAGAATTCGGTTCAGACTCCGTGAACAGATCTTCAGACTCCCCATCTTCTCCAATAAACCGGGATCACTCTTGTCCTGAAACCTGCCAATTTTGGATGGCAATTGATTTCAATCCATACACACAACCATCCTTAATGAAATTCTGTGTTGACCTTAGCATATATCAATTTTCTACTTATGGTGCCTCCACACAGACTGATCAAGGCATTACTCCATTTGCAGAATCAAGAGCCCAATCTGGAGCTAAAAGTCATGATAAAATCAGACTCAGGGTCAGAGAAGGAGATGGCTCCTGGAGGAAGGGGGAAGGGACCGCAACCACCACCTCAAGCAGATCAGAGTCCGCAGCCGGATCAGAATGTTATGAACGCTCAAATCCTTGATTATATTCAAGCAATCCAACAGCTGCTCACATATCAAGCTTTAGCACAGGTCGCCTTCCAGGGCATGCTCAATGACTTGAGGGGAAGGAGAGAGAACCGAGGAGGATTCGAAGAAGGTCCTGAAGGTGGAGGCGAAGGAGATCCAGATGAGCATAGAGTAGAGTGGCCCAAGCCGACTCTAAAAGAAACATACAATCCTGAGGCAGGGCAAGTTACTGAATGGATCCAGATTCTAGCAATCCATGCCCATTTTGAATTGAAGCCTCAGCTACTGGCACTCCTTCACATCTTTCGGGGAATTGCAAATGAAGAACCCTACATTCATCTACAACAGTTCGGGCGCATCTGTGGCACAACACACTACCTAGGTATACCTCTTGGCGTAGTGAAGATGACGACATTTCCCTTTAACCTTTAGGATAAGGCCCTTCATTAAGTCAACCACTTAGGGAAAGTCATCACCACCTGGGAATAACTAAAGTCAGCCTTCTTGCACAAGTACTATCCTCTTGGGCAACTCAATCAGATGCGTGCCAGCATAGCGAACTTCACCCAAGCTGCACACAAATCCATTCATGAGGCCTGGGAGAGGTTCACTGAGCTACAAGAAAAGTGTCCCCATCATGAGATTCTTAGGATCAGCCTGATCCAACATTTTTTTGGAGGATTTACTATAGAAAGCCAGAAGCTAATGGATGCAGCATGTGGTGGCTCCCATTTCAACAAAGATGAGGACATCGTCTGGCAAATATTTGAAGAAATGGTCGAAGGAGAGGTCGCTTTATCATCGTCGCGTGCCTATCAGCGGCAGCAATAATTAGTTCAAAAGCTTGTGCACATGGGAGCATCCCATGAGCCGGACAGGGATGAGAGTTCCAATCTGAGCATTATTGGGAGCCACCTGTCCAAAGTAAATATAATTAAGAAATGATCACAGGACCTGGAGAAACTTGGTGTGATCGAACAAAGAACAAAGAACCTGGACAAATTAGATCAAATCACCAAGCAGATGGAGCTACTGGTGAGTACAATCAGCTCATACAACTCTATGTTTGCATCGGCCTCCACTCTAGCTGAGACGAAAGAACATGCACGGCGACAACCTCCTCAACCGAGTCCACCCCAGCCAGCAGTCCAGCACGTGTATTACGTGCAAGCCCCAGAGCCAACAACTCCTCAGCAGTCGCAGCAGCAGCTGGTCGTCTACCAGCCATAGCCCCAGTACATCCCAGAATAGTTCTCCCCTCCACCACCTCTTATTCAGGAGGTGAATGGTGTATGGTCAAATGATGCGCAACCTACCAATCCAGGAGAACCTCGGCAGGATCAGGTTGCTAACTCCTGCCAGTTCCCTCAACAACAAGGAGGGAGGTTTGTCCAGAACAAGCAGCTGCAACACCAACAGCGCCAGTAGTCTCCACAATTTCATGGTAATTGGAGACAGAACCAATATCAACAACTGCAGTACTGACAGGTGTAGCAGAATCACCAGTATGTGGTTGTGCCCTATCAGCAACACCCCCCTCAGTAGCATCAACAGCATCACCCTTCTCCTCAATACCATTCCCAGTATCTCACCCAGTATTCTGAGTCCAGCAGTGCCAGCGTAGCCAGCACACCGAGGTATCTGAGGCTACACCTCCTATGAACCCAGCCTTAGACTGTTTGGCCCAGCTTGTCAAGGGCCTTGCAAATTTGAGCCAGAAGTTAGACGATTTCAGTGCCACTACGACCTCCATTCCCGCACAAGTGGAGGCGAACCCCAACAATTTTAAGAAGAAAGAGCAAGTAGTCTATTAAAGTCCCACTGGTCTTATAGAATCAGATGTGCATAATTTGTTTTTATCTATTGCTTTCACTCTTAGGAGCGGTAGGACCTTGTAGCCATCAGCTACTTGCAAGGAGAAGAAAAAGCAACCACGGGGGAGTCATCGTCTTCTTTTGCATCAGCCGGACTAGCAGCCAGACCGGGTGAGGAAGAAGAAGAAGGATAAGCACCGCCAAAAATTCAAAAAAAATAGCAAAAGCAAAAATACCAAAAAGAAAGCAGCAACAGCAGCCGAAGCACCAGCCAGCCTGCCTTGGAGGAGATCGCACCTACAGTTGATCTAAAGCTAGACGATGGAGTTTCCCTTGAAGATGTTGGATGCCCACCTTTCGTGGATGACCCTGCTCATTTAGTCATCCATATGTACAGCCTGATGTGGGCACAGATTTTTTTGTAACTAAGAACACTATTTCCACTGCTTCTTTTGATTCTGTAAATATTCCATTTCCTGATGCAATGAGAAAATCCAAAAAAAATTAAAATTTGAAAACGACCTTGTTTGATCCCGATGTTGTGGAAATAATTCATAATCGTGTTCTCGAAATGCGTCTTCTCAAAGCCATCAAGTACATGCCTAACATCAAGAAAGGCCTGAAGGAGGCATGTACCTCGAAAAGGCAGCCGCAAAAGGCTTGCGGAAGGAATGTGAAGCACATTCGCACTGCAACTACAGTGAATGCAATCAGCAATCTCCTGACGAAGAAGAAGGACATGGGATCTCCTCTAGTCAAATGTTAGATGTTTAACCAAGAGTTTGACTGAACTCTACTTGACGATGGGTCCTCAATCAACCTAATGCCTACATCACTACTCAAGGAATTCGGGTTAGGACCGCTCAAATCAACAAGAATAATTCTGCAGTTCGCAGACACATCCACTCATCGTCACCATTCAGGGAATGCAGTTCCCTACAGACTTCATAGTCCTAGACATGGACACTTCAGCTCCTCTCCTGCATACCCCAATTATCCTTGGACAGTCGTTCCTTCGAATAGCCGAGGTAGTGGTAAACTACGACATCGGTCAAATAACATTCTGTTCAAATAGTAATAAGGTGACGATTGAGACGATCCAAATGCCCAAACCTTCAGCATCTGCATCAGATGAGAGTGAGCTAGCAGAGCAGCGAACAGAAGACTATGACTTTTTGGTCAAAATCAGCGATACAAATTTGTTCATAGATGAGTTCAAGACCCAAGCATTCCTCTCCACAAGGGCAGTCCTGGAAAACATAGTCAAGTTCCTAGATGCACTTGAAGATGAGATTCTTGCTGATTTGCCTTATGAGTACATTCATAACCACCTGACCTTGGCGGAGCAAGAGGAAATTAGTGAAAATTTCTGCGAACAAGATTCTATCATCGAGGAGTTTTGTACAACACTGCACTTAGAGCCTACACTGCCAATGGTGGACACACAATAGGTGAAAGATCCAACACCATCATCCTGCACAGTAGCAGAATTCACCACTGAACTGAATCAATCCCTACCAGAGCTCAAGCCGCTTCCAGCGAACATGAAGTATGCCTTCCTTGCGGATGCGCCGAACATGTTCCCTGTAATCATCAATTCACAGCTAACCGAGGAAAAAGAATCTCATTTGCTTAAGGTTCTAGAAAGAAATCGCAAGGCCATAGGCTGAAAAATTTCTGATCACCATGGGATAAATCAGTCCCTATGCTCGCATAACTTATACCTGGAAGAAGACAGTAAACCCTCTCGCGAGTTTCAGCACAGATTAAATCCAAACCTACGGGAGGTAGTGATGAATGAGACAACGAAATGGTGCGATGCAGGGTTCATCTGTTCCATCTCTGTCTCAAAATGGGTGAGTCTCCTGCATGTTGTGCCCAATAAGTCAGGGATCACCATGATCACGAATGAAAAAGGAGAGATCGCAACCAGAGTTCCAACATCATGGCCCGTCTGTGTAGATTATAGACGTCTTAATTCAGCGACCAAAAAGATCATTTTCCACTCCCTTCATCGACCATATAGTCAAAAGGCTGGCCGTGAAGGAGTATTTCTATTTCTTGGACGGATACTCTGGTTATAATCAAGTCACCATTGCTCCTAAAGATCAAAAGAAGACTACCTTCACCTGTCTGTTTGGGACATATGCCTTCCACAGAATGTCGTTCGGGTTGTGTAACGCTCCAACGACGTTCTAGTGATGCACGTTGGCAGTATTTGCATATAGGGTTAGAAGTTTTCTCGAGGTCTTCATGGATGATTTCTCAGTCTATGGAGACAGCTTTGATCAGTGCTTATCTTATCTGGACCGAGTTCTGAAAAGATGATGTGAAGTGAACCTGGTGCTCTCGTGGGAGAAGAGCCATTTCATGGTGACTGAAGGTATTGTGATCAGCCATGTCATCTCAAAACGTGGCATGGAGGTCGACCCTACGAAGGTGGAAGTAATTTCGAAATTAGAGCCACCTATCAACTTGAAACATGTCAGGTCATTCTTAGGGCACGTCGGGTTCTATCGACTATTCATCAAGGATTTCAGCAAAATCGCTCGACCCTTACTGAGCTTTTAGGGAAGGAGGCTGATTTTATTGTCGATGACAGAGTCCTCCAAGCTTTTATACAATTGAAAAAATTAATCACTCAGTCCCCTGTCCTTCAACTGCCAGATTGGTCTCTACCATTTGAGATCATGATAGACGCTTCTGATTATGCCATTGAGATAGTTTTAGGACAAAAGAGAGATAATATTCCATTTGTTATTCACTATGCCAATAGAACTCTAGATGAGGCACAAAGAAACTACACTGTCCCTGAACAGGAGTTGCTAGCAGTAGTATTCGCCCTAAAAAAATTCAGATCCCATTTGCTTAGATCCAAAGTCAATGTATACACCGACCACTCAGCCGTCAGGTACTTTCAAGCCAAGAATGATGCTAAAACACGATTAATCAGGTGGATCCTTCTGCTCCAGGAATTTGATCTGGAAATTTGTGATAAGCCTGGAGTTAAAAATGTAGTGGATGATCATCTATCAAGATTGCCAGAGCCAGATATTCCTGAGCAGAGCCTATTAGCGATCACAAAGACTTTTCCAGATGAAGCCATATTGTCAGTCTCCTCGCTCCCCTGGTTCGCTGATATTGTGAACTATCTTGTATCCAAGAAAACTCCACAAGATTGACCTAAGCTGAAAAGAGACAAGTTCTTGTCAGAAATCCACTTCTACCAGTGGGAGAATCCATATCTCTTTTGAGAGGGAGCTGACTGCATCTGGAAAAGATGCATTCTACGGGAGGAAGTCCACAGTGTCCTCGAGCATTGCCACTCCAAAGAATCAAGAGGACACCGCTCTAGCAGAAGAACGACAGCGAAAGTTCTACAATGCGGCCTTTGGTGGCTGACTATATTCAAAGATGCGGAAGACTTTGTCAAGCATTGCACTGATTGTCAGAGACTAGGAAGTACCATCAGAATGAGAGACACAATGCCTCTGAAGTACATTCAAATTTCTGATGTGTTTAACGCCTGGGCGTTGATTTCATGGGCATGTTCCCTAACAGTCAGGGTTTTGAGTATATTCTACTCGTTGTCGAATATGTAAGTCGTTGGGTGGAGGCCATCTTAGCCCGAACTGTCGATAGTTGTACCATCGTCCGGTTCCTCAAGGATCATATTATTGCCAAATTTGGGATCTCCAAAATTCTGATATTTGATGGAGGTAGCCACTTTGTCAACAGAGTGGTGAAGAAACTGACACAAGAATTCTACATAGAACATCATGTCACATCTCCGTACCACCCACAATCCAATGATCTAGTCGAATTTCAAATAGGGAGATAAAGACAATATTGTGGAAACTCGTACGCCCCGACAAGAAGAATTGGTCACAATTGCTAGACTCAATACTATGAGCCTATTGGACCACATACAAGTCATCGTTAAGAATGTCCCCCTACCGCCTAGTACACGGCAAGCCACACCATCTGCCCGTGGAACTTATTCACAAATCATTATGGTAAATTAACATCTGCAATTTGGATTCCAAGAAGGGAGGCAAGAATAGAAAGTTGGATCTGAATTAGCTCCTTGAATTCAATGAGTATGCATACACTACAAACTGGACGGCCTTTTGGGACGCTTATTGGGGACAGTCAATGAGCAACCGTCCCCTATAGTAGCATAGGGGACGGTTGTAGTTTGACTGTCCCCACCGTCGAGTATTGGCGACGGTCGGTACTGATCGTCTTAGTTAATTTACCCTTTGGAGACGGTTATATAGTCATCCCTTACGAGTAGAGCCCCATCTTATTTTCTCTGTACCCGAGCACTTTAGGGGACGGTCATAACCATCCCCTATACTCCACTGTTGTCGTCGCGTATACCAAACTTTAGGGGACGGTTGCAACCATCCCCTATAGTTGGGTACTAGGGATGGTTACATAACCGTCGATGATGCCTGACGCTCCACCAAATATCTGTCACCAAAGGGGACGGTTTACTTATAATTGTCCCCGATCATTATAATAGAGGACGGTCGAACGACCGTCCCCGATGGTCTTATATTCTCTCGGCCGAATCCATTCCTCATTCCCTTTGACCATTCCTCCTGAACCTGACCTCCCCGCGCGCCCTCCTCCATCCGCTGCTGGCTCGCCCGACCTCCCCACGCACCCTCCTCCCTCCACTGCTGGCTCGCTGTTGAAGCCTCCCTTCGCCACCCTCCTCCCTCCGACGTCCTCCGCCCCCCTCCTCCCTCTGCCGCCCTCCTCCGTCCGACACCACCTCCCTCTGTCTCCCTCGTCCATCTGCCGCCCTCATCCCTCCGTCGCCCTCCTCCATCCTCCCATAGTGCCGCCCTCATCCCTCTGCTGCCCTCCTCCATCCGCCCTACTCCTCTGACGTTGCCCTTGTTTCTCCCCTTATTCGGTTGTGAGTTTTTATGCTCCATATAACTCAGTTAGTGGATAGATTATACCTATTAGGACAACACCGAGAGATTTCTTCGATGTTAACGAAGAGGAAGATGTATTGGATAATGACGTTGCATACCAAAATAACTCAAATGATTTTTTTCATGAAGTAGTAGACAACGACATTGGTATTAGCAACACGAGGTAATGCTATTTTTTATTTTATATTCAAATAATTGAATTTCTTCGGATCTCTCTAAATGTATTTTTAAAGTAAATGCGTTTGAAATGCAGATATGGCTCCTAGACCCAGACATATTCGGGAAGTTCCCGAACTTCCTCAGCAGCCACAGGGAGGATCTTGTGATGCTGGTAGTGGCGGTTCCCAGAGACGACGGGGATTGTCTCAGTGTAGATTTCTGGATTGTCTCGCACCCGGACAGACGTTACATGTTCGTATTGTTGGCGGAGATGCAGTGGGGGAGAAATCCATGGAGTTTCAGAGCTACCTTGGGCAGGTTACTCGTGCACGTGTCCCCATCACAATGCACGACCTTCGATATCTTACTTATGTTGTCAAGGCTACCATACTTTCTGATTTGGAGGTATTCTAAAATCAAACAACGTTTGTATTATTTTATTATACTAAACTTTATTATGTTTCTTGTACAAGGTTGTCTTTATATGGGAACGAAATGCCCATGTCGATTCCCAGATTCTCTCGCATGCGGCTGAGATGTTGCGTCGATACAAGAGATGCATAAAGGTGAAGGTAACAAGATATTTATATATTCATAAAGAAAGATTTGAACATTCACGACATTTATTTTTCCGTCTTTAGTATTACAACCCCCAGATTCCATATGAGCAGCTTGTGCAGAATGTCCCACATGGTGTTACACCAGATCAATGGAGGGAGTTGATCAGTTTTTGGTCCAGTGAGGAGTTTACGGTATGTATAATTTTTCCTAATTATTTGTTTTATGTGTGTACTAACTTTGTTTAATTTCATGCGATATCTACAAAAATACTGCGAATCGCTCCAAAGGTTTTAGGTCCACCCACAAGATAGGGAGGAAGAAACAAATCAATTGAAGCATGATTTTGTAAGTATTAGAAAAATTTAGAGTGACTAATTTTGGAATAATAATTTATATGAATATCTTCTTTTATGCTTTTTAAGTTGAGGGATAACGAAAGAGAAATGACCCGCATAAAGGTTTTTACCGCGTCAAAGAGCCGAAATTTAGGAGGATAAGTGCAATGGGTTGATGACGCCTACACACCAATGCATTTAAGTAATATTTATTTTTAATTTTTAGAATGCCTCATATTAATATATTGAAAATAATTTATTTATCTATACATGCAGGAAGAAATGATTAGGCTCTCCACCACCACCTCGCTAGATAGCACGGGGACGAGCACTCCCCCTTTGTCCATCGATGATGCCTTCCGCCAAGCCACAGGTTCAGAACACAGTGGACACATACGTTGCAGAAGACGTGGAGAAAGGATCCATACATGGTACGGAATGGGTGGTGCAAGTGGGTCTCAGACTTCCTCGCAAGGGAGCTAGAGGGAAAGAGAGATGGAGAGGGAGCTGCGCCACGTCAAGGCAAAGATGTCTACACATGATGAAGAGATGACTAAGATGCGTATGGACATAGCGAATGTCATGGCATAATAAGCCATCTTCAAAGACAGGCCCCGCCGCCAGTAAAACCTGCACAACTCGGCGATGATGAGGAAAGTGATGAGGAGAGCGAGGAAAGTGAAGAATCAGAATAGATTACCATAGATGTAAAATATGTATGTAATAAATTTTAGTTTTATCTTGAACATTTTGTTGTAATCTTTATAGTAGTGGCTACGATGATGTAGAACTGAAAAACTGTTTATTTTTAAGTATTATGTTGTGGAAGTTTGGTTTTTTTTAAGTGTCCTATGTGGTTTTGCAGCAGGAGCATGGCAAAAACATCATGAATTCATTAATTTTTTTGTTGTCAGAGGGTATTGGGGACGGTTCTAACCGTCTCCTATTGTCCTATAGAAACGTCCCATCTGTCCAATAGCTCACGGGACGCATTTTTGCCTTTGAAAGATTAAAGGGAACGGTTGTAACTGTCGCCAAAGCTCTTCTGTTGGTGTCGCTATAGACCCCAATGAGGATGGGACGGTTCGAACCGTCCCTTCCGCATGATAGGCCCTCGCTGTCTCCTTTTGGTGCCCATGGGGCCTAATGGGGATGGTTAAAACCTTCCCCAAAGGACTTCTGTTGACGTCTCTATAGGCCCTATCAAGCGGGAGGGACGGTTGAAACCGACCCCTATGATCATCAAGGGAGACAGTTTCAACCGTCCCTTCCGCTTGAAAGGACCTGGCTGTCTCAATTTTGTACCCATGAGGGTTAAACGGGATGGTTGAAACTATCCCTTAAAGCCTTTTGTTGGTGTCGCTACAGGTCCTTTTGACAAAGGGGACGGTTGCAACCGTCCCCGCTACTTAACGTAGGCGATGGTTGCGACCGTAGCGTCCGTCTGACATCGACTCCCTGTCGTTGATATCGACCCGTGGGACCTAATGGGGACAGTTGTAACCGTCCCCACAGGTCTTCTGTGGCCGTCCCTAAATGATCTTCAAGCATAGGGGACGGTTATAACCGTCCCCTATGTTCTTATAACGGGGACGGTGGAAACCGTCCCTATTATGCATGGTATTAGGGATGATCGTAACCATCCTCATTCTTTAACGTCAAAGGGACAGTTACAACCGTCCCCAATGGTTGAATAAAAGGGACGTTCGCGTTAAGCGTCCCCTCTGATTAAATGAGACGGTGGCAGAGGGGACGGTCTCGTGACCGTCCCCTCTGATCAGAAGGGACAGTTATTATGGCAAAAAAGACAGTTCTTGACCGTCCCCTCAAGGTCATCTATTTGTAGTGATACAATAATAGCCTAATATATAAAGAAAAGGTCAAGAAGTGGCATGACAAGCACATCCGCCGCAAGACCTTCGAGCCATAACAGAAGGTTTGATTGTTTGATGCAAAGCTCAAACTATTCCCAGGGAAATTGAAGAACAAGTGGACATGGTCGTTCATAGTGAAACAAGTGTGTGACAATGGAATTATCGTCATATCTAGATTGTCAGCTGATGCACAACCATTTGTGATCAACGGACAACTGTTGAAGCTGTACCTCAAACATGACACATTTTGATCCGTGGTCAATTCAATTCAAGTGGTTCACAATGACAAATTCATACCCACAGAATCCATTCACGCAGACGAGGCCAACAAAAACATTTTTGAATAGTTAACCATTTTCTTCTTTTCTTCTTTTCCTTTTTTATTATTTGGTTCTTCCGAAAAGTCGTATGCGTCCCATACATCATTGTTATACTTAGGATATGCTTCATCCTAAGTATAGGGGGGATGAATACATTCGGGTGCTCATTCTTTGATCCCTAGCATGTCTCCTCAATTTTTGACATTCTTTCTATAATTAGGGATATTCTACCCTAAGTATAGGGGGAGACAGGCTAGGTCGTTGAGTTACTTATTTATTCGTTTCCCACCCTCGACTCTCCATGCATTTGTATACATACTATTACACTTAGGATTAATTGATCCTAAGTATAAGGGGACGATCGGCTTCTGATTCTTTAGTCTTTGTCGTATAAACTTCTCTATACTTAGTACAAGTTATGTCTTCCTTTCTCTTCGATCTATGAGGACATAGCTCAAGCTAAGTATATGTGGATCAATATATACTTTGTATATATTTTAGCCATAACTTGTACTTTCATATTTTTAATAAATATGGCTAAAACATTGTAAATATCTATATACAAATACATCTAATTATTTAATAAAAATGATGTTTATTGTTCCTCGAAATTTTTGTACATACTGATTAATAAATCAGGTGAAAACGATTTGCAAAATCTTTGAAAAATAGTTTGAAAATCCAATTGAAAATATTTTGAAAACTATATGAAAAATATTTTGTAAAATGTTTTCAGTATTTGTAAAATATTTTGTTTGTAAAATTTCTTTTCTCTGCGTGAAATAAAAATGTTTGAAAAATGATTTGTAAACGTTTAAAAATGGTTGCAAAATTATTTTAAAAAATCTATATATATTTTTTGAAAAACTTTTGCAAAACAACTTTCAAATGTATGTAAATGTTTGTAAAAATAGGTTTGTAGAGATTATTTTGGACTATAGCTTTCCAAATTTTTTGGTAAAATCATTTTCAAATAAATTTGAGGAATATATACATCACTCTCAAATTATTTATCAAATGTATATAAATATCTATAAAAATGACCACTTATCGCTTGTAAATTCTTAAAGAATCCTAATTCTTGTAAATATAAGATGCATCCCCGTGTAAATATGTGTACCTAATTTTTATCCAAAAACTTTTGTTTTTAAAAGGTCACAAAAACATTTGCAAAATCTTTTTGAAAAACACAAAAATTTACTTAGGCATCATCTTTTTCAAAAATCCATAAAAAATCAAAATTGAAAATTTCATCACAAAAATATTTTTGCATTATGCGTAGCATGAACATTTTTCAGAATAATCTAAGCAATTGAACAATTCCAAGTAAAGTCTGAAGATTGGAGCTTTAAGAAGACTTCAATACACTTTATTTCAGAGGAACCATTTGAAGACTGGAATTGGAAATACTTCAGGTCACATTGACTTAATTTTTTAGATTCCATAAGACTATGTTCACGCACCAATTCAATATGCCTAAATAGAACCCTTCATATCATCCGTACAACTCTTGAGACATTGACTTTACTAGAAACCTCGCACTTAACACTTAGCTCAACCTAGACGTTCTATTGAAAAATCTTGGGGTCTAAGTCAGGATGATACAAGGCCGCTTCATCAAGGGTGGTTCAGGAACCATTCTTGGGGATTGCCGACACTAGTACTCTAATCCACTTCTTCTGATAACAATGATATCTAAAGACTGAAGACGGATTAAAATAATGCTTCATACGAAGGATGGTCTACCGACGTAACTTTTTCTAAGACCCCAAAATAGTGGGTGGAACAAAAGATGCTATATCCACCCAACGTTGCAGAAAGCGGTAGTCGGTACTCGGTTGGTAGGCTCACTGACTAAGGATTAATCGGTAGACGGGCAACTAGTCGGATTTAGTCGGTTATTAGTCAGTTTTGAATTTTTAAATTATTTTAAATATATAAATCATTTTTATACGTAGATTTGTACATTTTCTATACTTTCATAATGAAATAAAAGAAGTAATTAACTTTAAATATAATATTATTGCATATTGGAATAAGTTTGCTTATGTATTAGCATAGATTTGTACATTTGTTATACTTACATTATGAAACAAAAGAAGTAATTGACATTAGATATAACATTAAGCATATTAGAGTAAGTTTGTTGTTAAAAAAAGCAAAAAGAAAAAAAAACTATAAAAGCTTGATGTAAAAATTGGCTGATTAGTCGACTGACTAGTCGGGCTGACCGACTAATGGCCGACTAGGCCTAGTCGAGTCGGCTACCACCACCCCTCCCCCCCCCCCCCCGACTCGACTAGTCGGACTGACTAGTCGGCCTAGTTGACCGATTTTTGCAAGCTTGTATCCACCAGAGCACAAACAAGAATGCAGAAGCTATGCAAAGTCAAAGAAATATTCGAAGAAGCCTTCAACCAAAAATTCCACAAATATGAGCTTCAGAAAAAGCCTGCTTCTTGGTGAAGATCCGGTTACACTGACCGATTTCACAAGGGAATGAAGACTACACTGGTCCATTCCCACTTCTCTTACCATTCTTCTATCTTCTTACCACATTCAATTGTAAAGACTGGAAGCACCTGACCTTAGAAGGAAATACGAGGATGAGTTATTATAAGAGCAGACAACTTGGTAGTTCAATGGTTTTATCTGGGGAGATCTAAACAATTTCACACACATGGTTCTATCATTTCAGGTTAGCAGGAGTATGCGACTGAGAGGATGGTTTTGACCTGGCTGTGAATTGGACTGGATAATAGGAGCATAGAACCTAAAGGTTGTTGTGTCACAAATCCTAACCTGTAAGTGGTTCCAAATATATCATTAATCCAAAGGCCTTCTTTGAGCTCCAAATTTTGACATTACTAAGACAAGTTTAAAAGCAGAAAATTGTTCCAAGTTCTTTCTTTTTCTTTTCTTTATTTTCTTCTCTGCACTTATAAGCATAAGTGTTTGCTAGGGACTAGCAAAGGCAAGTATATGGAGGTAATGAATCTCCATTTCATCACCTTTATTCTTTCATTTTGGCCTTTAGACCTTAGCTGAATGCATGTATATATCATTATTTTGTCAAAATAAACACTCATTAAATTGTACAAAATACTGTATGAACTATTGTACATTTATTGTATTTATCGCCAAAATAAACGAATAAATGAAAGAAAAGAAAAAGGAGCAAAGTCTCAAGGATATTGAAGTGACCCTAGCCCCTAAGACTCAATTATCATATTGACTTAGTCGATAAGGAATAAAGTAGGAGGAGATAGGGTGGCTAATTGAACAGAAAATACAGAACAGAGCACTCTAAAAAAAGGGTAATAATTGATTTTTGAGACATATTTTATTCTTTATTATTTATACCTCAAATAATAAAACTTTGGAAATGAAAGTTGTATATAATAATATATAGAAAAATACAAAATTTATTTCACACGATAATAATAAACAATGTACATTTTGCACACAAAATAAAATCCCAAAAGTCAAACTTCACATACCCATATCTCCCAAATAAAAACTCAAAATGTATCAAAATCAACTTTAATGTATATAACTTTTAATAAGCTATTTAATGAAGGTGGTTTCATATTTTTTGGAGTTAAGGTGAGAAATTTAGGTTTTGGACCCCTATTGTATAGTATACTCGAGTAAAATAATCATTTTATTTATTATTCATTATTTTTGTAATTTTATACTTTTATAATTTTGTAAATATTATTTAAAATATATGTATATATTAAAATAGGAATAAAATAATAAAGAAAGTATTAAAATAAAATAGGCATATACAATTCATAGATGAAATACTTATGTCTACACCTATATAAATAATAGAGGATGGGGAGCTTGCACCAAGGTGCATGTAACTTTACATGCACCGGTGTTTATATCTTCCACATTTTTTTACTTTTTTGAAAAATACTACCATGTATATTCATCAATATATCCCTCCAATATCTCATTCAAATTTCGTCAGAAACAGAGACTCCTATGACCTCCATCCAGAATAGATAATTTTAACGGTCTTAAAATTGTTGTAATCGACCTGTCTGGATGGAGGTCATAGGAGTTGTTTCTGACAAAATTCGAATGAGATATTGGAGGGATATATTGATGAATATACATGGTGGTATTTTTCAAAAAAATAAAAAAATGTGGAAGATATAAACGCCGGTGCATGTAAAGTTACATGCACCTTGGTGCAAGCTCCCCATCCTCTAAATAATACACCTATTTATTTAAGTGTATATAGTATATCAAAAAAATATAATAAAAATATATTTAAATACCTAAAATTAAGTTATAAATATATAAAATAAGAAAAGAAAATATTAAAATCAAAAATACAAAATAAAAATAAAATACCTAAAACATGGGTAAATATACCTATATATGTACCCCAAGAAAATAACCTCCAAATAAACACCTCTAAAAAATAAGTAAAAATGTGCATTAAGTACTACAGAAAATTAGAAATGTTTTTATTTTTATAACTAAAAATAATAAAATCTAATTCTATTTATTATTTAATTTCCAAGGCATTTTTCCTTGGAATTTCCTAGTTGGTCCACGTTCTAATTCTGGTGAACAGTCTGGCCTACCTTCTGACTCTTATCAGAAGGTCATAAGGTCGCCTTCTTCTCCCATTTCTTGACACCTCTCCATTCATTCATTACTCTCGAAACAACTACCATGTCATATCCACTTCGTCCCTCATCCACACCCATCCTCGCATCTCCACCTAACCCCAATCGATCGCACGCCATCGTCCCTCGAAACATGATCAAAATCTGGCTATAAATATTGCCACCTCACCCATTTTGACTTTTTAATCCCTTTTCTTCCAGCTTTATCCCCTCACATCACCCCTGCAATCTTCCCCATGGTGACAGCATGGAGTAGGTCATGATTTGCAGCAAGGAGAGCCATCGGAGGAGGTGTATCCAACCACCGCCAGAGCACCGCCGACATGTCTTGCTCCTGACTGTCTCAGACCGGTTGGGCCCATGTTTCTTGCATTCTTAGGTAGTTCCTTAGCTTGCCTTTCATTTCACATCTTTAATTTCTAGTTTAATCGAGCGATTAGCGCTCAAATTAAAAACCCCCAAATTCATGGAGCTCAAGCTCCAGGTCTAATTCGTCGTGATCCGTCGTAATCCACCTCGATTTCCATGCCATTTCCATCCCCCGACATTCTCCATATATACCCCCTTCGTCCAACCTAGATCCATCGTGGATCTGGTAATCGAGCTCCCTCTGTCGCTACCTCGCTAGAGCTCCCCCTCCATCCCCCCCCCCACCCCACATCATTTTATGTAAACCCTGGGTCGAGGAGATAGACCTCATGCCTGGGATTCTTTTGGTGCCCTTTTGCAGGTCTGGAGGCGCCTCTGGAGCCGTAACGCCCACCTAGAGCTTCTTCAGGTCGTCCACCCTCGCCGAAGCATTCTGTGCTCATTTTCCTTCAACGGACCCTGATGTCGCATGCGGAGGAGGCCCAGCTACCTGCTGGGTCCATCGGAGAAGACAAAGATTGTCGGAGGAGCGAGGATCGATGAATCGAAAGTCGATGGCATCGTGTTCTTGGGTGTTCATCCAACCCCCTTCCCGTCATTCGATCAAGAACAACGGTCCAGATCTAATCTGGACCGTTAATTTCTCACGAAGGGGTACTCGATCAAAGCTTCTCCATTGGACACGTGGCGACACCTCAATGCTTGGATTCGGGCGCTTAAGTGGGTAATTTACACAGCCCCCTCTATGCTTGTTTTATTTATTAAAAAGCCTTGTAAATATTTTATCAAGTTTAAAAATTGTTGGATAAATTGCATGTGACACCCTCAACTTTTCATATATTGCAGCTTGGTCCCCGCTAGAGTCGCGTGCATGCGTATATTTATTTTGTAAAATTTACACTGAAGCCCTCGTATATTTATGTAATTGTCTTTTAATATATATATATATAAGTTGAATATTAGTGTTAATTTTGGGGTAAAATTGCATTGTAGCTCTTGCATGTTATTTCATTTGCAATTATACCCCTATCAGGCCAAGTAATTTTATGTGATATATTCTATTTATTAAAAATAGTTCATGCGCCCCAAAAATTACAAAAAAATAGGAGTAGGTACATGGATGCATGCTTGATCACGCTATTATTTATTTTCGCATTTTAAGTCCCATTCCTATTTTCTAAAAATCGAATAGTGCACGGTCAGCCCCTGTTTCCCTTTAAAAAGCCAAAATAAAATGTAAAATCACTTTGAAATATCCCCAAAAAGATATATTACACTTATTTGAGTATTATTAACCTTTAGTCCCCCCCGGGCGCTATTTGCCACTAACCACTCGCTCGCCGGCCGCTCGGGCTCCGCGTTTCAAGTTCGTTATCCTAACTAAAAAATATAAAAGAAAACTCAAAAAATAATAAAACCCAAAAATAATTATAAAAATTTATAAAATTCCCAAAAATCCCAAAAATCTTATTTTATGCTTCAGAATTTTCTTTATATTATTATAAACATATAAAAATTAATTTAGAAAATTTTTTGTTCTATTTTCTATTTTTCATCTCCATATTAATTTCGGGTATTTAATATAACCCTAATTTAGGGTATTTTTTACTTTAAAATATATAAAAATTAGCAAAAATACCTAAAAATTCATAAAAAAAAAATAGTAGAAAATATCCAAAAATCCAAAAAGATTTTATTTTCTTTATTTTGACTTTTTTATTAGTATTTATATCTATATTAGTCTATATTGTACATATACTCTATAATTGTACATTTTAAATATATATATATATATATCTAAAAAGGAAAAATCATAAATTAAAAATCAAAATATAAAAACAAAAAATAAAAAATCTATTATTAAAAACCCATATTTTTTTGTTAATATTATGTATAGATATATACACATATATTATATTATTTATTTATAACTAATATATAGTGCTACATCGTGTGTTCCCTGTGTTCGATACCTTACTCTGCTTATCACTACACGCATTTTATAGAAGGGTTTATAATAAATTTTGATACACTTTGTCTTCATTGCATCATATTTGAATTGTGGGTTGATTGTTGAACTAGATTGGGATTTCATGAGCGGTCGCTTCAGTGACACATTAGACTATTCAAGACCCTCGCAGAATCTCAATCTATTTCAGGTATGTGCTCTCAACCATGAAGTACAAGAACCCTCAAACAAAGGATGCCAAGAGTTCAACAAGAAGTGGAACAAGAATCATTTGAACGTTTATTGCTATATTCTTGGATCATTGTCTAATACGCTTCAGAAGAACCTTATAGAAATTGCATATGCTCAGGACATCCTCATGAATTTGAAGGAGATGTATGAAGATGTGAACCACAGTAGTTCTGCATTAAAGTTGATTAAGGAGATTATGAAACAAGAGAATCCATTTAGCAATGCCATGGTTGCACAGGTTAAAGGGAAGCATGGTAGGATGCATGGATCTTGGAAGGATCGATCCAAGAGAATAATAAAGGTCAAATGGTTGATTAATCTTCTCGTGCTTTGACATATCTAACATCTAAGGAGATGGATGCCTATCATCATTGCTATAAGCCGGGAACTAGAAGTGCAACTGTCCAGAATACCTGAAGACCTTTGAGAAAGGAAAAGGTATAGCTCCGACAAGTAAATCATCTATTTTCATAATTGAAACCAACTTAATCATAGGACGTGAAGGAAGTTGGATTGTAGATTATGATGCTTCAATTCATGTATGCAATCAATTGCACATATTTCAAGAAACCAGAAAAAATGATGATGGGAGATAGTAATTCAGATGGGATCTGATGCAACTGTTGCATCAATCATCATTGGAACCAGTAGATTATCATTGTCTAATGGGAGAGTCCTAGATATTAGAGAGTGTCTCTATGCATCATATTTTAGAAGGAACTTAGTATCTGTATCTAAGCAAGATAGACATGGATATACTTTTCTTTTCTGTAATAAACTTATCATAAGTCATTATAGTAATTTTATATTAGATGGTTCTCTAACAGTTGGTGGACTCTATAAATTAGGCATGCATGAATGTATTATGAATTTTAATACCACTAATGATAAGAAAAAACCTAAAAGATCAAGGGAGGATGGAGAGCATTTAATTATGATCTGACATAAAAGACTTGGACATGAGTCTATTGATAGGATTAGAAGACTAGTAAAGGACTGACCTTTGGATGTTCTAGAATTCTCTGATTTATCAATCGAAGAGCGTATTTGAGGTGAAATGTCCAGGGCATCCTTCTCTAAGAAAGGTGAAGGATGCGAAGGTATACTTGACCTAATACATGTCGGTGTAGATGATCCTTTTAGTATTACGAATTGTAATGGACATCAATATTACGCAACATTTATTGATGACCATTTTTTGTATGGTTTTATCTTCCTATTACATCATAATATGAAATCTTTGAAAAGTTCAAAGAATTCATGGCATTAGTTTTGAACCAAACAGAAAGGAAGATAAAACGAATTCGGTCTGATCGAGATGGCAAATACCTCTCAAATGAATTCACAGAATACCTTAAAGAGAAAGGAATAACTATCAATCTCACTCCTCCATGGACTTCTCAACTCAACGGAGTTGTAGAGAGATGTAGCAGGACCATATTGGACATGGTTAGATCAATGATGAATAACGCCAAATCAAACTTTAATTTATGGGTACATGTACTAGAGACTAAAACTTATGTCCTTAACAAACTTCCAACTAAATCTATACCTAAAATCCCTCACGAGCTTTGGTATGGTATAAAACAAAGTGTATGACACAAGAATTTGGGGTTTTTTGGTCCATGCTAAAAATGTGGATGCAAGCAAGTTGGAATCTCACACTAAAGAATGTTGCTTCATTGGATGCATAAAGAATGGCATTGGATACCAACTTTATGATCTTGAGACTTGAAAGGTATTTATTTCTAGGGATGTCAAATTTTTGAAAGATGAATTCCTTAAAAGTCAAGATAATAATGAAGTTAAAGAGCTGATCGAGTCTATAAAGACTGATGAAGTTCACACACCAGAAACTTAAGAGATAATTGAAAATGCCATGTACACACCTCTTAAAACGAATTCTAGGGTGATACGACCACCTGAAAAGTACAGATTCCATGTATCAAAAGAGTTTGATGATGATCCAACTTCATGTGATGAAGCATTAACATATCATGACATGGATAGTTGGATGCTAACAATGAAGTCTGAGATAGACTCCATGCACAAAAATGGCATATAGACCCTCGAAGATCCATCTAAAGTTGCCAAACCCATTACGTGTAAATGGATCTTCAAGAGAAAGGGGGTTGATGGGAAGGGAGAGACCTTCAAAGTATGACTTGTAGCCAAGGGCTACAAATAGAGAGAATGCATTGATTACAATGAGGCATTCTCTCATGTAGACATGCTTAAATCCATCAGGGAATTACTAGTTATAGTTGCACATCTTGACTATGAAATATGCAATAGGGATATCAAGACCGCATTCCTCAATAAATACCTTGAGGAGGATGTCTATATGTAGCAGCCCCAAAGCTTTACAGATGAGGAAGGCCAAGTATG
Source organism: Ottelia alismoides (assembly GCA_037367405.1). Classification (NCBI taxonomy): domain Eukaryota; kingdom Viridiplantae; phylum Streptophyta; class Magnoliopsida; order Alismatales; family Hydrocharitaceae; genus Ottelia; species Ottelia alismoides. The sequence goes on from JAZKJV010003594.1 coordinate 609,339, forward strand.
AAAGATGAAGAAATCCATCTATGGGCTCAAGAAAGCTTCTTGTATTTGGAACACCTTTTGATGAAACCATAAAGAGTTATGATTTCATTTAGAATTATTATGAGCCATGTGTGCACAAGAAGCTTAGTTGGAGTATCATCGTATTCATTATACTTTATGTAAATGGCATCTTAATCATTGAGAATGATAGCGGGATGATGACAAGTGTTAAGGTCTGGTTGTCCCATACTTTTAAGATGAAAGATCTCGGAGAAGCCTCTTACATCTTCGATCTGAAATTTTCAGAAACAGAGAAAAGAGGATATTAGGACTATCACAATAAGGATAAATCAAAATGATCTTGGAAATATTAAAGAGATATAATTCTAAGAAAGATTTCCTTCCTTTGAGACATGGTATCCACCTATCTAAAGGGATGGATCCTTAAACTTTTGAAGAAAAGAAAGCCATATCGGATGCCCTTATGCATTAGTTGTAGGAAGCTTGATGTATCTCATGATGTGTACCAGACCAAACGTCTATCGTGCAGTAGGAGTGGAAAGATGTTACTAAATCCTGCTATGGAGATAAACACTATATTGTAGTGAAAATCATTTTCAAGTACCTAAGAGTAAATTCAAGACTATCTCTTAATTTATGGAGATAGTGATCTCCATGTCTTAGGGTATACAGATTCAGATTTCCAGTCGGATATGGATAACAGGAAGTTGACTTCATCGTACATATTCTTGTTCAACAGTGTGTTGTGAGCTATAGAAGCAAGAAACGGGATATCACAGCTTATTCAACAAACGGAGTAGAATACATAGCATTATATGATGTTGTTAAGGAAGTTGTGTGGTTGTGCAAGTTCATCTTGGAGCTTGGTGTAGTTTCTTTATCATAATCTCCCATTCCATTGCTCTACGATAACATAGATGACATAACGCAAGCAAAGGATCCCATGTAGCATCAAAGAAGCAAACACGTAGACAAGAAATACCATATATCTGGGAGATACAAAAATGTGGTGATGTCATCATCATCAAGTTTCCCTCTACCGAAAATAGTGTCAATCCACTTACCAAGCCTTTATCACAAAAGCCCTTTAACTAACATAAATATGGGATTAAGAGTTGTGCATGAATGGATCTAAGGGTAGTGGGAGACTATTGGACTTGTAATCCCATGGCGACCCACTAATGCTATAAAAGTTATTGTGTTTTTCATGCTCATATGGAATGAATGATTCTGATTGCACTTAACTCAAGGTCTCTTTGTACAAATAAGGGTATGTATCATGTCCATCTTGGATACCATGTAATTGGGAGGACACAATTAAGATTTACATGAGAAATTCAATAATGATATTTAGTATAAGAAACGATGGCAATCTTTTTCTGAAGACTAAATTCTGACCAACCTTTTAATGCAGTTTATCTGCATATGAATATAGATTCGGAGGTGTCGGAATAGTCAAGTCAAGGAGTTGACTTGAATTGTAATGATCACGATCAGGTCGTTCTTTGACCAGAGATAGATGGACATCTATATGTCTAAATATGCACATTTGATAGACCATTAGGTTGAAGACCTAACCAAGGTCCATATGTCGGTTCATTGGTGTGCACATGAGGGCATATGAGGTGTATGATCTCTCAAAGAGATCATACAGATAGAGCTCACTCATGAGATATTTGGGGTCAAATTGGATTCCATGCATAACCATCTTATTTATGAAATCTTGTGATATGACATGGAAGAAGGGATTCAAACAAGGGTTTAAACATCGAGTATATCATGGTCTTCTACTATAAGGATGATGAACTATTGTGAATACTACGCGGTAAAGCTATCTTAATAGATCGTCTACCATGACACTTTCATTCCGAAGGAGTGGTGAAACTAGATGGATTTTAGTAACTCCACTTCATGGATTAATGATAAGAGAATAAATTAGATTAAGTCTCATTTCATTCGATTCAATTCCAATCTTCAATTCCAATTCCAATGTCCATATGTTGGAAATATTAATAGAAATGAAGGTGAACTCACTCTATAGCTATGTTTTAGCTCCAAAAGGTTTGGAAAATGTTTATAAATGGAGACAAAAGCTGAGCTCAACAGTTCTGTCATTTGTTGAGCACATGGAGAGTGTGGTATATCTCGTTGAGCTCCCATAGAGTATAAAGCATTTCAGCTCAATATGAATCGTTTCAGCTCAATCCCAAAGATAATATGTTATGTTTTGCCAAAAACGATTTTGATGAATCTCCATTTCATCGCCTTTATTATATCATTTTGGCCTTAAAAACCCTAGCTAATGCATGTAAATATCCCTAATTTGGACAAATTAACATTCATTCTTTGTTGTATAAATAATGTATAAAATATTGTTTTTAGTGCTAAAATTATAGAATAAAGAAAAGAAAAATAATAAAATGCCAAAGGTATTTTATGATCCTAAACCCCGAGACCTAGGCATCTCGATGGCTAGGTCAACAAGGAATAAAGTAGGGGGAGTAAGGGCCAATATTACATTAAAAATTACATTCTTTAATTCATCATTTATTCATTTTTGGGACCTATTTTTTTATACTTTTTATACCTCAAATAAAGAAACTTTGTACATGAAAGTTGTAGATAATAGTAATATATATAATACAAAATTGATTTCATACAAAAATAATATATAATGTACTTTTTATACTCTAAATAGAAAGCTAAAATCCCAACTTCTCAGACTCATATCTCTCAAACAAAAACTCAAAATTATCAAAATCACCTTTAATTGTATATAACATTTAATAAGATATTTAATGAAGGTGTTTTCATATTTTTTGGAGTTAAGGTGTGAAATTTAGATTTTGGACCCCTATTGTATATATACCCGAATTAAATATTCATTTTATCTATTCTTTATTATTTTTATAATATTATATTTTTATAATTTTGTAAATATTACTTATAATATATGTACATATTAAAACTAGAATAAAACCATAAATAAAATACTAAATAAAATAAAATACAAAAATACATAGATGAATATACAATACAAATACCTATATAATATACACCTATATTTATTTAAGTTTAAATAATACACCAGAAAAATATAATAAAATATATTTATGTATATAAAATGAAGTTATAACTTTATAAAATAAGATAATAAAATAATAAAATCAAAAATACAAAATAAAAATAAAAGGCTTTAAACATAGGTAAATATACCTAAAAATTAACTTGTAATAAAAATACCTCAAAAAGATAAATAAAAATCATATAGAAAATAATAAACAATTATTATTTTATAACTTGAATTTAATATAATCGTTTACTTTTTTACTTAATTTACAAATAATTTCTAGCATGGTCGTTACGTCAGTTGACCTCAGTCAACTCTCTAACTGGTGTCCCAGGTTTGGCAGACGTGGGGTTTGACCTATCTTCTCGAATTTTTCAACGTTGATCCTTTCACTAATTGGCTTGGATTCCTTCGTGCCTTTTTCTCCTCGATCATCCCTCATGCACGCTAGCATGAAACCTTTGGGATTGGATCGCTGATTCATTTGATCTCCCTCGATCTTCCTTGTCGGCCACTCACCCCTACTTAACCTCGCCTCCGTCCAACTTTGATTTTTGATCCATCTTCCACCTTAGAACCCTAAACCTAAGGCACGGACCTTCTTCCTAGTGACAACAGGGAGGCTGAGGTACCCTCGGCGTGTTGATTGGTGTCGAATCAAGGTAGATCCGAGTCACCGCCACCAGTCTGATGTGAGTTCGCTCAGCTCTGGTCTAGGTCAGGTTGTTGCTCCTTTTCTCGTTCTTTTGATTCTGTAGCTTAGCATTAGAGTAGCTCTGCATTTTCTTCCAGTTGGTTTTGTTTCATTTCGATTTAAATCTGATTTTTGATTGACGGAGCTCCAGCTCCGCCACCTATCTCTGACCAACCCGGTCATCCCCCACCTCGCGTTTCATCTTCATCCTCTTCTATGTCGTCTATTGTACCCCCACACACGCTCCTGCTCCCCTCGATCTTGCTCAGATCAAGCAAACCATTCTTCCAACTCCGCCGCTCATCGGAGGGGCATCACCCACCTCATTTCTAGCTCATCCCGCCATTTTAAAGCTCGCCCAAGCTTCACATTTTTTGTGCCTAACCAGTTTCTACAGGAGAAAAACCAGAAAGAAGCCTCTTCGAGGCTCATCGAACCGCAGGAATTCCACCCAGGTCCAGGTGCTCTCCAGCTAGATCCAGACCTCTCGCACCATTTTGAGACGCTCCATCGGTGCGAGAGGATGCCAACACCATCTTGAAGCCATCAAGAGTCGGAAAGGAGCCAACCATCTCTAGATTTTGAAGATCAAAGTTCACCCAACCCATGTTCCTCGCGTGTTCTTCCAGTTGGGCTCAACGCCGTCCGATCACCGGCAATTCTTCCCGCGCTCCAGCCACCCTTAGATCGAGCCCTCCAATAGTCATCAGATCATTATGCATGATCTAATTTGGGTTGTCTCCCTTGAAGCATCATCATGAAGCCCGAGCGCGACACATGTTTAAGAGGCCACATCTCAGCCGTTCGGCACGTCGAGTGTTGGTATTTTGCACCTTACGCCCATCCAAGTTTTTGTATTTAATTTTTAGCGCATAAAATTTCCTCGGTCGTTATTTCATATTTGTGATATTTACAAAAAGACCCTCAAAGTTTCGAGATTTACATTTGAGTCAACGCCAGCTCACCTTAGTGTGGTCCCATGTGAGGTGGGCATTTTGCAGGCAGGTCATCGTAACTTCTTGTATTTCATTTTGTCTCGAGAATATTTTATTCCAGTAAGAACTATTTGAAAATTTGCAAAAAGGCCCTAGACTTTTATATTATTTGCATTTATGCCCCTACGAGGCCATTGATTTATTGATTTGTTATATTTATTAAATATATCATTTCTATTCCAAAAAATCACCAAAAATATATTTGAGTTTCTGTTAGCATGTGGCATCACGTCGCATTTTTATTTTTCTTTTTTGGACTTTCCCTATCTTCTAAAAAATCAAAAAAAACAAATATTCCCTGTTTATCTTATAAATCCATAAAATTTATAAATCATTTTGAAAAATTCCCAAAAAATACATTTTGTTTATTTAAGTATTTTGAATCTTCAGATCAAAAATCACTAAAATAGAAAAAGAAAACTCTTAAAAATTGAAAATCCCCTAAATCCTTTATAAAAATCTATAAAATTATCAATAAAATCTAAAAATACTATTTCCTATTTTATAGTTTTCTTTATATCATTATCTATATATTAAACTTGATTTGAAGAATTTTGGACTTATTTTGTTATTTTTAATCTTCATTTATACTCGACCCATTTTTAATTCCCTAATTTGGGATATTTTTAATTGAAAAATATATAAAAAAATTTGTAAAATTCACTAAAACCCATAAAAATAGTAAAAGAAATTATTTAAGATCCAAAAATATTTAATTCTATAATTTTTATTTATTTATACATATATCTATAGTATCGTATATTGTATATATAATCTTATATATTCATATATTAGATAATTAAAAGAAAAAGAAATACAAAATCAGAAAAATATAAAAAGAAAATTAAAATGAGAAACTTAAAATTAATTAAAAATATAAAAATAAATAAATAAATAACCCACAAAACTATAATTTGCATAAGTGCTTGAAAAGACTACTTCTTGAGATTGATAGTTATATTTCTCCTTGCTCTACACCTTAGTTTCATGTGTTCGATCCCTACTTGCTTGTCACTATACATCTTTAGTAGGGTATAATAAATTTTGATCCACACTTGCGTAGATTGATTTCTTTATTGTGCGTGTTGATTGTTGATTGAACGCAATCGTTGAGGAGTCGTCACAACAACGAGTCCTCACCTTGTGAGGCTGATTTTAAACACCTCGATTTTTGCCTTCATCAAATGGTGTCGTTGTCGTTGAGCATCGGTTTGTAGAGTAGTTTGTCTTTTTACTTGTGTAGACATTTTTGAAATTATTTCCTCTCATTTGATTATCAATTTTTGAATTATCTAACATCTTCTATTTTTCTCTTCTTGCGATGGACCGCAGACCGAGGAGGATAGCCTAGGCGATCCTACGCAGCCTTGGGACAAGAGCCGGCTATTCTGACCTAGCCAGCAGGAGAGAGTAGGAGACTCTAGAGAGAGGATAGTTAGCATAGGAACTTTGTGTGTGACAGAGAGGCATTTAGTTGAACTATTAATTTGTAATAATACAGGTACATTAGACTTTGGACATTCGAGCCAAATTTATGAGTGTGTGGGTGTGTTCGCTTGGGGGCTCACTGGATTTTGACGGGATTTCCTCGCCTTTATTTTGCTTTGTTTCTCGATCTTTGTGCTTTTCGACTTATTTTTATTTGTTTTGTGGAATGAGCCCTTAGTTTTTAGGCTTGTTTAATCATGTAACCTAAGGTAAAATACCTAACTATTTTTCATGCACCTATAGTCTTCGCATTTGTACGTAGTATAACTAATTGTTGAATACTTAGCTTTGAAACCACGTACAGAGAGAGGTCGTATACAATGCTTGCAGGATCTGTTGTGGCGGCACCAATCAGCGTCGAAGATCGGACTTAGGTTTCATTCTGAGTATTTAACTTTTTGTTCTTCACATGTAGCAATTGCTTGCTTATGACGATTTCCATGTGCATATCAACATATAACATAGGTTTATAAATTCATGTTTTGCATCCCGCATGGAGAGTGTTGAGAAGCATTGTAAGTCTTCTAACTAGGTATTCATCATTCAAACACTAAGGTAAGATTTCTATCTTAGTGTCACCTTGCATTGCTTTTCCGCTATCTCCCTCTGTTTTGGATCACTTAGAAATTTAAAGAAAATATAAAATTTGTTAGGCACTTGTATTAAATCTACTCAAAGCAAGTGATAGCACAAAAAATTTAAAAAAAGGGATTGCTAAAATACTTGACCTAAATAAAATTGATTAATTGGACTCATTGCATTAGGTCAGCAAAGACCTCATTTGTTTTCATGCATCATGGGAAGTCATCCTTCCTAGTGAGAGAGCGTTATGTAAGAAATAGAGCCTAAAACCAGTATGTGGTTGCCATGTGTTTCGCTTGGATTTCCGAAGTATTGACGCTTTTATCGCATGTAGGCAAGTAGGGTTAGGTCAACAATAATGTTCTCTATTGTGTAGAGTAACGACCTTGTCCAAAGTATTGAGCTTAGGCCATGCCTTCGCGGGGGTGTTTGTCTCATTATCTTGTATCCGAGTAGGTCATTGCACGCTCATGGGTGATTCCGTTGCTAGTAAGGTCCAAAGTAGTGATTTCGCCTATCAACTTCCTCCCTCTATTTCTTTGGCTGAGTAGGGATTCAGAAAGGGTTACAAGGACCTTAAAAAGTGCAGAGTACATGTTACAAAGGAGGAGGAAAAGTACGGATACTTTTCCGGCAGTACTCTTGCTCCTATAGGATTAGTGCTCTAAGGACTCGTTCAAAGATAATTGCCAGAAAATCAAATCTAAAACCTACAAAGATAGTTGTCGAACCTTCACGGTTTTAAGGGTCGAGTTGGTGAATCCATTGTTTTGAGATTTGATTGATTAGTCTTATTAAGGTCAAGATCTAAAACATCGCGCACTTGCACAATTTTGCTCTCCTTCTCTTTGACCCTTGCTCATTACGAGCCTTCTACTATTGTACACTCCGTTTGTTCCTTGTTTATCTATGTGCTCTTCATCTATCATCTATCTCTTCTTGACCCTCTTATGATGTCGTCCCATGGATGGTTTAGTCGGGACTCCGCCAACGCCCACATCGATTCCTTGTCGCCAACATCTCTAATAATGTAGGGTGATCTCCATGGAGCCGATTCAGACATTGCGAACTTCTCGTTGGACTACTCAATCCTTTCTTCCTTCAATACTTGCCTTTCTCCAATAAATCTGATGTTCGGGATGGACTCACAGCCCGAGCCAGTTCTTCCTTTCCAAATAAACCAGGATTACTCTTATCCTAGAATCAACCCCTTGTGGATGGAGATTAATTTCAGTCAATATCTTATGCTCCATTCATGACAATCTGGGATTGATCTTAATCCCAAATTCACCTCCGTAGATGGTGTTCAAACAAAGATTGATCAGGGTTTATTCCATCATGCAGATCATCAACCCAATCACGAGCCAGAGTTTCAAGTCGAATCTGAGATGGACCCCTCGAGAAGTGGAAAGAGATCGTAGCCCCAACCAGCTGAGCAGGCAGATCAGGAGGAAGGGTAGTACACCACGCAGAATGAAGTCAACAGTCGATTGCTCGCATCAATTGAGGCAATCCAACAGCAGCTAACCAATCAATCCATGGCCCAGACTGCCTTCTAGGATATGTTGAATGACTTAAGGACGAGAACCGATGAGGAGATGCCAGAAGAGAGGAAGACATGAACAAAGATGAAGGTTTTCATGAGGGAGATGCAGAAGATGATCTGTCAGCAGGTGGACCTCATTACGAAAGAAGGGAGGGGAGGCTACTGCAACCGAAGACTACACTGAAACAAACCTACAACCCTGGAGCGGGCCGTATCACTGAGCGGATCCAAATTCCACAAATTATGCCCACTTCGAGCTAAAGTCGTTGTTCCTATCCATGCTCCCTATTTTCCATGGGAATACTACATAGGGACCATACATCCACATGCAAAAATTCGGTTGCATCTGCACCACAGCCCATTACCCCAATATCCCGTTGGGAGTAATCAAGATGACTGCCTTTCCTTTCAGCCTCCAAGATAAGGCCCTATATTGGGTCGATCATTGGGAAAGGTAGTGACGACCTGGGAGGAGTTGAAATCAGTATTTCTTCACAAATTCTACCCTCTCGGCTTCTTGAACCAGATGCGCGCTCGCATTTCCAACTTCATTCAGCAACCCCACGAGACAATACATGAAGCGTGGAAGAGATTTAAGGATCTACAGGAGAAGTGTCCCCACCACGAAATCCCAAAGACCAGTCTCATGCAGCATTTCTTTGGTGGGTTGACACTTGAAAGCCAGAGGCTCGCCGATGCTGCTTGTGGTGGCTCACATTTTAACAAGGATGAGGATGTCGTCTAGGACATTTTTGAGGAGATGGTCAAAGGAGAGGCTGCTCAATCATCATCACGAGCATACATTAAGATGCCTGCCACCAACCACAAGCTTGTTAACATGGCTACACATGCCGAAGACAAGGATGAGAGATCCAACCTCAACATCATTGGGAGCCACTTGTCTAAGGTAGACATTGAGAAGAGGTCACAGGACCTTGAAAAACTCTTAATCATTGAAAGAGAACTCAGAGTTTGGAAAAGCTCGATCTCATTTTCAACAACTAGAACAGCTCGTTCGAGCCTTGAATGCCAATACCTGCAACGTTGTATCTACCACTACCGAGACTTCCGCTGAGCAGGAGGATCCAGCACCGACACATCTTCCTCAACCGAGTCTCCCACAACCCCAACCTGTCAAGCACGTATACTACATGCAGGTCCCGGAGCAGCCCCTGTAGTCCCAGACCCAGATGGTTGTTTATCAACCCGAGACATTTCCAGCTTATCCAGAGCAGTTCCCTCCACCCCTGCCGCATATTCAAGAGATAAATGGTGTGTGGGAGCATGAACAGCAACTGGCCCATCCTCAAGGACACTCTTAGGGTCAGAACTCAGCCAACCGACCACACCACTAGCAGCAGTAGGGAGGAAGAAACTTCCAACCAACCCACCCAGAACCAGCAACCTCCACAACATAGGAACACTTGGAGGCAAGGTTATCAACATTAGCAGTAATACGCTACAGTAATCAGGGCTTCCCTCCACAACAGTCGACTGCACAATATCAAAATGTTTATCCCTCTCTAGTATTCGCAGTACTCTTCTCAATCTCCTCCTCGCCATTTTTCCCAGGGTCACCGGCAGCAGCCTCCCCCACACTATCAAAATCAGAGGCCCCGAATGGGCGTCTCTTCTGAGGTCGTGCCGGTGAACCCAGCCTTTGCTTGCTTGGAGCAATTAGTGAAGAACATGGATGAGATCACCCAAAAGATCGACGACCTGACGACTGCCAAGACCATCATACCAGCCCAGGTCGGGGCTAATCTGAATAATTTCCACTTCAAGGAGCAGGTAGTATGCAGTTATCTGCCCGATTCAGGTAGAAATAATTTATTTATATCTAATGTTGTTACTCTCAGTAGCAGAAGATTAGTGTCTGCGAAGGAAAAGCATCTTGTATCTAACGGGAAATCATCAGTCCAACCAGTACGACGGCCGAGCAACATTTTTGGAGAACACTAGCTACAGATAAATCACAAAAAATGAAGCAATACAAAAATACAAAAAGACAATAGTATACCCGGTGGAGACTAGACAACACTGGAGTTTCTTGCACGTGCCGTAGATCCAGCACCAGTCTTGAAGAATCCTACACATGCTATAAATCCAAAGACAGCACACAAAGCCAAGCCTGCATTTTTTTGTCCGCGGATTATATATGATTTTATACAATTTTTCCATCTACCTATAAACAATGATATGGACAAAATTTTGAATGATACAGTTTCAGATTCTGTAAATATTCCTTTCCCAAAAGCAATGAAAAAACATAAAAAAATAAAAAATTTAAAAAATAATTTGTTTGACCCGGCCTTTGTGGAAATTATCCAAAATTTGGTCTTGAACATGCCTTTGATGAAAGCTCTTGAGTACATGCCTGCTGTGAAGAAAGGACTCAAAGATGCATGTAAGACACGACGTCGACCTCACAATCTAAGAAGTCAAGGTGGCAAGTCTGAAAAGCATATTCTTATAATGGCCACAGTTAATGCCATCACCAATCTCCCGAACAAAAAGCCAGATAAGGGAGCACCATTCGTTCGATGTCATATGTTTAACCGAGAGTTTGAACGCACTTTGCTCGACGGCAGGTCTTCTGTCAATTTAATGCCAGCTTCACTACTCACTGAATTTGAGTTAGGACCGCTCAAACCTGCAAATATGATTATGCAATTTGCAGACAAATCCGTCAAGCAGCCTAAGGACATGTTGGAGGACGTGATCGTCATTGTTCAGGGGATGCAGATCCCTATCGATTTTGTTGTGCTAGACATGGACGTTTCCACGCCTTTGCTCTACACCCCCATCATCCTTGGTCGATCATTTCTGTGAACAGCCAATGCTGTGGAGAATTACAACACTGGAGAGATCACATTCACCTCGAATGACAATAAAGTCAAGACAGATACCATGTGCGATGCAAAGCCTACAGAGGGAACATCTGCAGCAGGTGTGCGGGTGATCGACCATTCCGAAGACTGTAACTTTCTAGCTGAAATTCAAGACACCAACTTATTTAAAGATGACAATGAGATCCATGAATTCCTTTGCCCTAAGGAAGGAATGGAGAGTGCAGACGAATTTTTCCATATCAATCACGATGAGATTCTTGCTGATTGCTTGATGAGGTTTCAGTGGAGATCATGTGCCTTCAAGACCAAGAATAGACCACTGAGAATTATGCAATGAAGAGGATATTATTGAACACTTCTGTGAAATTTTGAATGAAGATGCTAAACCGCTAAGGGTGGATGCAGAACAAATGAAAGAACCGCCACCAACAATAATTGCAGAAGTTGCCACTGAAGTAGCTCCCACTCCGCCTTAGCTGAAATCAATGCCCTCAAATATGAAGTACGCTTTCCTTGCGGATGAACCCAACATGTACCAGGTCATTATCAAAGGCCATCTGACCGCAGATCAATAATCTCGTTTGATGGAGGTTCTTGAATGGAACCGCAAGGCTATTGGTTGGAAAACTTTGGATCTCCATGGGATCAATCCTTCCCTTTGCTTGTATCGCATTTTCCTTGAGGAAGGCAGCAAACCCTCCCATGAATTTCAGAGAAGGCTGAATCCGAACCTCTAGGAGGATGTCATGAAAGAGATTCGAAAATGGTGTGATGTGGGATTCATATATCCCATCTCCGATAGAAAATGGGTGAGCCCTCTGCATGTAGTGCCAAAAAAATCAGGGATCGCCATCGAGAATAATGATAAAGGAGAGGAGATCGCGACCAGAGTACCCACTTCTTGGCGAGTGTGCATAGATTACAGAAGACTCAATCTCGCTACCAAGAAGGACCATTTTCCACTGCCCTTCATCGACCAGATTCTTGAGAGATTGTCGCGAAGGAATATTTTTGCTTATTGGACAGGTATTTCGGGTATAGTCAAGTTGTTATAGCTCCCGAAGAGAAGACTATGTTCACCTGTCCATTTGGTACATATGCCTTCAGATGGATGCTGTTCGGACTATGCAATGCCCAACCACATTTCAAAGGTGTATGCTTGCAGTTTTCGCCGACATGGTGGGCAATTTTCTGGAGGTTTTCATGGACGATTTTTTCGGTCTACGAGGACTCCTTCGATCAGTGCCTGGATTACCTAGATCAAGTTCTTCAGAGGTATTGTGAAGTAAATCTAGTGCTCTCGTGGGAGAAGAACAACTTCATGGTGACTGAAGGAATTGTGTTGGGTCGTGTTGTATCTAAACGTGGCATGCAAGTTGACCCAGCCAAGATGGAGGTGATTTCTAAGTTAGATCCACCGACAACTCTTTTAAACAAGTACAGCCATTCCTAGGCCATGTCGGTTTCTACCGACGATTTATCAAAGATTTTAGCAAGTTGTTCAGACCATTGCCAGAGCTGCTAGGTAAGGAGAATGATTTTATTATCAACGACCGTGTGCTCCTTGCTTTTAATCAGTTGAAAGAACTCATCACTTAGGCCCCGGTCTTGCAGCCACGGATTTGGACTCAACCATTTGAGATAATGCATATGCATCATATTACGCCATCGGTGATGTGCTTGGATAGAGGAAAGATAATCTCCTATTTACTACTCACTATGCTAGTCGAACGCTTGATGAGAATTACACAGTAACTGAGAAGGAGCTGCTAGCGGTAATTTTGCCTTAGAGAAGTTCAGATCCCATCTTCTCGTGTCCAAGGTTATCATCTACACATATCACTCAGCCATCCGATATTTACAGCAGAAGAAGGATGCCAAACCACGTCTTATTAGGTGGATTCTTCTCCTCCAGGAGTTTGAACTTGAAATCTGAGATAAACCTAGGGTCAAGAATGTGATGGACAATCATTTGTCCAGACTTCCTGAGCCTGAATCTCCTGAGTTGAACTTGCAGCCTATTGCAGAAACCTTTCCGGATGAGGCAATTCTGTCGGTCACTTTGCTTCCCTGGTATGCCGATATTGTGAACTATCTTGTGTCCAAGAGAACTTCACAAGATTGACTGGAGTTGAAAGTAGACAAATTTTTGTCTAATATCCATTTCTACCAGTGGGGGGATCCATATCTATTCCGTTAGGGGGTCGATTACATCAGGAGGAGGTGTATTCCTCAAGAGGAAGTTCTCAGTGTCCTTGCACATTGTCATGATAAAGAATCAGAAGGACACCATTCAGGCAAAAGAATGGCAGCAAAAGTACTCCAAAGCAGCCTCTAGTGGCCAACCTTGTTCAAAGATGCAGACAAATATGTGAAGCATTGCACTGATTGCCAGAAGATGGGTGGAAACATTGCACTACGAGACACAATGCCCCTGAAGTTTATCAAGATTTCAGATGTATTTGATGTATGGGGCATTGATTTTATGGGTCCATTTCTGAACAGTTAGGGCTATGAATATATTCTGCTTGTTGTCGACTATGTGAGTCGTTGGGTGGAGGGTATCCTTGCTCGAACCGTCGATAGTCGGACTGTCTGTCGATTCTTAAAGGATAAACATCATTACACGATTCAAGATCCCCAAGATTCTCATATCATATGGGGGAAGACACTTTATCAACAGAGAGGTGAAGAAATTAACGCGAGAATTATGTATTGAACATCGTATCGCTTCACCTTACTACTCGCAGTCTGTTGGCTTGGTTGAATGTTCTAACATGGAGATAAAGACAATTCTGCAAAAGTTTGTACATCCAGATCGTAAGAACGGGTCTCAGCTATTTGATTTAATTCTTTGGGCTTACAGAACTGTGTACAAGTCACCATTAGGAATGTCTCCCTATTGTCTTGTTTATGATAAGCCATGCCATTTGCCCTTTGAACTTATTCATAAATCTTTATGGGCCATCAACATCCCAACTTGGACTCTAAGAAAGCCTGAAAGAATCGAAAAGTGGATCTGAACAGATTATTGGAATTCAGAGATTATGTATATAACAACATCCTGATGTACAAGGAGAAGGTCAAAAAGTGGCATGACAAGCATATCCGTCGCAAGTCCTTCGAGCTAGGTCAGAAGGTGTGGTTGTTCAATGCAAAATTGAAGATCTTTCCAGGCAAGTTGAAGAGCAAATAGACAGGGCCGTTTACAGTGAAGCATGTGCATGACAACGGAAGCATGATAATATCTGGTTTGTCAGCTGATGCACAACCATTTGTGGTCAATGGACAACTTCTGAAACCGTATCTTGAACATGACACATTTATGTCTATCGTTGACTCAATCCAAGTGATTTATGATGATGAGTCGAATACTTCCATAGTTGTAGTAGAAGATAAAGCACATCAAAACATTTTTGAATGATCTTTCTTCTTTTCTTCTTTTCTTCTTTAGTTTATTTTTCTTCAGAAAAGGTGTCATCCCCTTCATCATTGTTATACTTAGGACGTACTTTGTCCTAAGTATAGGGGTGGCTACCCCGAGTTGTTCATTTTCTGATCCCTCACTTGTCCCCTCAACTTTTGACACTCTACATATACTTAGAGATATCGCACCCTAAGTATAGGGGGGACAGGTCAATCCGATGATTTCGTACATTCCCACCCTTGATCCTCCATGCCTTGTGTACAGTCTGCTATACTTAGGATTATTTGATCCTGAGTATGGGGGGATGATCGACCACTCATTCATTTCATTTCTCTTTCATTCATTCATTCCTTATTCGTTTATTCTTTAGAGTTTTCTATACTCAGTACGAGTTGTGTCTTCTCTTTTTCTCTCCGATCTATGAGAACATAGCTCAATCTAAGTATAGGGGGTCGTATATACTGTGTATATACTTTAAGCCATATACCATACAATTCATTAAATTCACTTAATAAAAATATGTGTATTATTCCTCCAAATTCTTTTTGTATAAATAATTAATAAATCAGGTAAAAATATTTTTTACAAAATATTTGAAAAATAGTTTTAAAATCTTTTTGAAAAAATCTTTTGAAAACTATTTGGAAAATATTTTGTTAAATATTTTCAACCTTTGTGAAAATATTTTGTTTGTAAAAATTCCTTTTCTTTCTATGAAATAATACGTTTTGAAAAACTATTTGCAAATAGTTTTGAAAATGGTTACAAAAATATTTTTGAAAAATCTATACATATTGTTTGAAAAACCTTTGCAAAATGATTTTCAAATATTTATAAATGTTTGTAAAAATTATTTGCACAAATTATTTTGGACTACAGTTTTTAAAAATCTTTGCAAAATCATTTTCAAATAAGTTTGAGGAATATATATATCACACAAAAATTCTTTACTAACTGTGTATATGTATTTATAAAATAATCACACATCCCTTGTAAATTCTTAAAAACCCAACTCTTGTAAATATAAGATGCATCCCCATGTAAATATTTATACCTAGTTTCTTAGCAAAAATCTTTTGTTTTCAAAAATCCCAATAATATTTGCAAAACCGTTTTCAAAATCCATAAAAAGTCAAAAACTTTGACAATTGCATCACAAAAATATTTTCATTGCATTGTACATAGCATTTGCATAGCATTGCATTTTTCGAATTGAGTTTCATAACTAAACAAGTCTAAGTAAAATCCGAAGATTGGAACTTGGTTGGACCTTAAATCTACATAATCACAGGAACCTTATAGGAGCTGGAATTGAGGTACTTCAGGTCTAGTTAACTTAATTCTTTGAGAATCGTGAGACTTGGTTCAATATATTCTTGACTACCTAAGTAGAGTATTTCAAAGCACACACATGGCTCTTGTTGATAGTGAAATAACTTGGACAGCTACACCTTTCGCTTGGCTCAACTCAGTTACCGTGGTGAGGGGATTGAATTTGTTGGTATGAGACGCACACAAGTGAAACTTTTGTCCTCGTCTAGGGAGGGAACTACACCCCAACCTGTCTAGTAGTAGAGACGTGTAAAGACAGGAGAGTGTGGGTTGCAATAATTCTTCAAAAGAGGGATAGTCTATTGGCTCAAGAGGGAAAACTCCTTATGTAAATGTTGTCGTATGTAATATTTCCAAAAAAACTCCAAAGTGGACAGGACTGATTGAAAATAAAATGCATGCCGGAAAGTATATATGTTTATAGTCAATAAGCAAGCTTGAGCTTCAAAAATCATATCATGTGAGCCTGCAGCTAGATGACTTGGCTACACCGGTCAAGCATCTAGGATAGGTCACTATATTGGCTACCGTCCACTCTTCTCTTCACCCACTCCTCTTGAGTAGGTTGCCACTTGAACTTAGAAGGGAATACCCTGCTCCTCGATAAGGAGTTGCTAGATTGGAGAGTCATTGGATTGTAATGCTGGAGAAGTCGGTCTCTTTGTCATTTCAGTTAGGAAGAGATGCTATCACACACACTGTACAAGTGAGACTCATAGTCATAAGGGTTTGCGTATGAGTTGAAGTATTCTGACCTTGCTATTGAGGAGACTTGAATAGAGTTTTGGGATTCTTGAAGGCTGTTGTATTTCAAATCCGATTCCCAATAAGGTTCCGACCTGCACTAAAAGTCCAAAGGTCCGACTTAAGCTCCAAACTCTGATTTTGTGAAAAAAAGTTTGATAATTAAAGTTAATCCATTTTATTTTTTTTTCTTTTCTTTGTTTTTATTTTTCTGCACCTATTGCATAAGTGTTTGCTAGGGGCAAGCAAAGGCAGGTATAGGGGGAGGGGTGATGAATCTCCATTTCATCACCTTTACTCTATTATTTTGGACTTAAAAACCCAAGCTAATGCATGTACATAGCCCTAATTTGAACAAATTAACATTCATTCTTTGTTGTATAAATATTGTATAAAATATTATTTTTAATGCTAAAAATATAGAATAAAGAAGAAAAAATAAAAAGAATAAAATGCCAAAGATATTTTATGACCCTAAACCCCCAGACCTAGGCATCTTGATGACTAGGTCGACAAGGAATAAAGTTGTAGGGAGGAGAGAAGTTAAGGGCCAATAGTACATTAAAAATTGCATTCTTTAATTCATCATTTATTCATTTTTTGGACCTATTTTTTTCTATTTTTTATACCTCAAATAAAGAAACTTTGTACATGCAAGTTGTAGGTAATAATATATATAGATAATAATATATAGAAAATACAAAATTTATTTTGTACAAAAATAATATATAGTTTACTTTTTATACTCTAAATAGAAAGCCAAAATCCCAACTTCTTAGACCTATACGCTCAAATAAAAACTCAAAATGTATCAAAATCACCTTTAATTGTATATAACTTTTAATATGTTATTTAATGAAGGTGATTTCATATTTTTTTGGAGTTAAGGTGCGAAAGTTAGGTTTTGGACCCTTATCGTACAATATACTCGAATAAAATATTCATTTTATTTATTCTTTATAATTTTATAATCTTATATTTTATAATTTTGATAAATATTATTTATAATATATGTACATATTAAAATAGAATAAAACATTTAATAAAACACTAAGATAAAATAAAATACAAAAAATACATAGAAGAATATACAATACAAATACCTATATAAGATACACCTATAATTATTCAAGTGTAGATAATACATTAGAAAAATATAATAAAAAATATTTATGTATATAAAAAGAAGTTATAATTTTATAAAATAAGAGAATAAAATGATAAAATAAAAATAAAAGACTAAAAACATAGGTAAATATACCTATAAATAAAACCCTAAAAATTAACTTGTAATAAAATACCTTAAAAAATAAATAAAAATCGTAATAAAATAATATAGAAAATAATAAACAATTCTTATTTTACAACTTTAATTTAATAAAATTGTTTACTATTTTTTACTTAATTTACAAATAATTTTTGGCATGGTTTTTCCTGGTTGGTCCACGTGGACCAACCAGGTCACTGTGTCAATTGACCTCGGTCAACTCTCTAACCGAGGTCTGAGGTTTGTCAAGCTTGGGGTTTGACCTGTCTTCTCAAAATTTTCCACACCGATCCTTTCTCTAATCGGCTTGGATTCCTCTGTGCCTTTCTCTCCTCGATCGTCCCTCATGCACGCCAGCGTGAAACCTCGAGGATTGGATCGTTGATTCACCCGATTTCCCTCGATCTTCCTAGCCAACCACTCGCCCCTACTTAACTCGCCTTCATCCAACTTTGATTTTTGATCCCACTTACACCTTCGAACCCTAAACCTAAGGCATGAACCTTCTTCCAGGTGACAGCAGGGAGGCTGGGGTACCCTCAGCGTGTCGATTTGTGTCAAATCAAGGTAGATCCGAGTCGTTGCTGCCAGCTCCGTCTTGAGTTCGCTCATCTCTGGTCCAGGTCAAGTTGTTGCTCCTTTTCTCGTTCGTTGGATTCCATAGCTTAGCATAGGGTATCCCTGCATTTTCTTCTACTTGGTTTCATTTCGATTCGATTTAAATCCGAGTTTTCAATCGACAGAGCTCCAGCTCCGCCACCTATCTCTGAGCAACCCGATCATCCCACGCCTCCATGTTCATCCTCTTCCCCATCGTCTGTTGTACCCCCCACATGCTCCTGCTCCCCTCGATCTTGCTCAGATCGAGCGAATCGTTCTTTCAACTCCGCCGCTGATTGGAGGGACGTAACCACCTCATTTCCAGCTCATCTAAAGCTCGCCGAACTTCACCTTTATGTGCCTAACTAGTTCCTGTAGGAGAAGAACCAGAAAGAGGCATCTTCAAGTCTTATCAAACCTCAAGAACGTCGCCCTGGTCCAGGGTGCCATTTTGAGACCCTCCATCGATGCGGGAGGACACCAGCACCATCTTCAAGCTGTCAGGAGTCGGGAAGGAGCCGACCATCTCAAGATTTGGAAGATCAAAGTTCGCCCAACCCATGTTCTTCGTTGTTCTTCTAGTTGGGCTCAACACCATCCGATCGTCAACAGTTCTTCCTATGCTCCAGCCACCCTTGGATCGAGCCCTCCAGTAGCCACTAGATCATCATGCATGATCTAATCCGAGTCGTCTCCCTCGAAGCGTCATCTTGAAGCCCGTACACGACACGTGTTTAAGTGGCCCATCTCAATTGTCCACCCGTGCCGACTGTTGGGTATTTTGCACCATACGTCCATCTTAATTTTTTTATTTAATATTTAGGACATAAGCTTTCCTTGGACTTTATTTTATTTTCATAAAATTTGCAAAAAGACCCTCAAAGAGTCAATATTTGCATTTGAGTCCATGTCACCTCACCTCATGTGTGATCCCACGTGAGGTGGACATTTTGCAAGTAGGCCCTTGTAACTTCTTATATTTCATTTTTGCTTGAGAATATTTTATTTCAATTATAATTTTTGGAAAAAAATGCAGAAAGACCCTAGACTTTTATGTTATTTGCATTTATACCCCTACTAGGCCATTGATTTTTGTTGATTTGTTATATTTATTAAATATATCACTTCTGCTCAAAAATTCCCAAAAATAGATTTGAGTTCATGTTAGCGTGTAGTATCACACCACATTTTTATTTTTTTTCTTTTTGGAATTTTTACAATTTTCTAAAAAAAGTAAATTACAAAAAAATCCATGAACTATACACCTGATTTCAATGTCATACCCGAACTTTAAAAAGTAACAATGTGTTACCTGAACTTTCAATTTTGTCTCAATGTGATCCTTGGCTATCGAAATTTAAGGTTAAAATGACGAAATAATCAACTAAATTTCTATTGTGAATAACCATATTGAGACAAATTTTAAAGTTTGGGTGCCATGTTATTACTTTTTAAAGTTCAGGTATGACATTGAAATCAAGTGTATAGTTCAGGGACTTTTTTGTAATTTACTCAATAAAAAATAGTACAAATATTCCATGTTTAGCTTAAAAATCCATAAAAATATAAAATCATTTTTAAAAATTCCCAAAAAAATAATTTTTATTTATTTATGTATTTTGAACCTTCAGACCAACTACAAATAGAAAAAGAAAACTCTTAAAAATTATAAATCCCCAAAATATTTTATAAAAATCTAAAAAATTATCAACAATCCCAAAAATAATGTTATATATTTTAAATTTTTTATATTATTATCTATGTATTAAAACTGATTTGAAGAATTTTAGACTTATTTTTCTATTTTTAATCTTCATTTCAATTTGGTCAATTTATTAATTCCCTGATTTGGGGTATTTTTGACTTTAAAAATATATAAAAATTAGAAAAATTCACTAAAAATCACAAAATAGTAAGAAAATTAGTTATAATCCAAAATATTTAATTCTATAATTTTTATTTATTTATACGTATGTCTATATTGTATATAGAATATTATATATTCTTATATTAGATAATTAAAAGGAAAAAAGAAAATACAAAATCAGAAAAAAATATAAAAAGAAAATAAAAATCAGAAAACTAAAATCAATTAAAAATAAATAAAACAAACAATCCTTAATTTGGCTAAGTCTATGAAAAGACATATATTTCTCCTTGCTCTACACCTTTATTTCATGTTCGACCCCTACTTGCTTGTCATTATGCATCTTTAGTGTGGTATAATAAATTTTGATTCATACTTGCATAGCTTGATTTCTTTATTGTGTGGGTTGATTGTTGACTGAACACAATTGTTGAGGAGTCATCACAACGATTGAGTCCTCACCTTGTGAGGCTCATTTTAAACACATCGATTTTTACCTTCATCTGATTTAAACCCTGAAATTGGATAGGTATCCAAGTTTGAAGTCATTATATGTGAATAATATGATGCCCTTGACATTGTCTCCAAGTATCTGCGATAATTGCTCACAAGTCCTAATTGGATTAGGACTTGTAGTTAATGATGTCGATATTGTGATAATAATTGTTATTATCATTGATATGTCTATTAGTGAATATGATTCAATTTATTTGTACTTAGTTAATATGAATATTGATTCATAATAATTTATATATATGAATATGATATATATTTATTTTAAGGCATATATGTGAATATGATTCACATTGGAAAAATAAATGTAAATTAGATTTATATTTTATTTTGTGTTTATGAATATGATTAATATGTTATGAGGTAATTCTCATAAAATGTCCAATTATGTTTTTCATAATTTAAACAATTATGATAATGGGATGATAAAAAGAATGGTTTAACAAAAAATATGACAAGGGGACATCCTATGTAGAAATACATGGCATCCGCATTGTACTCCTAATTAGATTAGGAGCATCCTATTTTTTGTTTATCTCTTGGATTGTTTTGGATGATAATTAAAAGGATAATTAAGAATCATGTTTCTTGAATGCAAAGGATTTAATCCTAGCCTTAGGATCATAATCCAAAGGTCTACAAAAGTGGACGTCTCCTTTAGGAGTAGGACCCCCTAGGACGTCACCCTCTTGTATTTAAGAGAGGATTGGACTCTCTCTTTAAGCACAATTCATTCCATTGCTTTAAAAGTCCTCCAAAGTTATTTGAGATCTTAGATAGAAAAAGAGAGAGTTGAAAACTCTCTTGGTCATCCCCTCTCTACCATATACAACCCTAGATGCCCACCACATTCCCCTCCACCTTTTCTACATTGGTTCACCCCTTCCTAAGAAAAGAAAGCTTTCTTCTCTGTGCTTGTTGTACATAAAGAAGGATTTGATTTTGTGCGACAGAATCAGGATATAGAGATCATCTTTATTTTTGTTTGGCATGGACAACTTCAAGAATAAGTTGATATCGAAGTTCGCGGAAAACTACGTGATACATCATCACACCCACAAGAGGAAAGTCATCAAATCGAACTCAGGAGATCTCTTTCTTTACTGAGCCATGCTTCAAAGGTAATCCTAATACTCCTGTGGTTATGCGAAATGGTTTTGAAATTGTTTCCTATACAATTTGGTCTCACAATAAATTTATATTATTCTTGTATATGAGTTCATAGGATGAAGTCTACTTGTTTGCAAATTGTTTGCCATTTTTTCCACGTTACTGTGATGCGGAGTTATGGACTCCCTTCACAATCATTATTTGAACATAGACATGTGTATGTGTATGTATGTGACTATGTATGCGTACGCATGTGTACGTGTGTGCGCTTAGGTGGTTGTGTGTGTGCGCACACATTTGAGTGTGGTTGTGCATGCATGTGCACGTGTGTGTATTTGTATGGGTGCTTATGTTCATGTCTATGTGTATGCGTATTTATCAGGATATACAAGTATCACCAAATCATTAGTAGATCATATGAATTAAACTTACATGTATCATATGAAGGAAGTAAATAAAAAAATTATTTACTATGCATTAAGGAAACAGGGAATATTTAGCAAACTTTTTGCCAAAACAATGTTAGTTTATCGTATGAACTAGAAATGTAGCAGAATAATTTGTGCAGAAATTGTAAATTCTAAGGAAATAATTCCCAAAATAATTTCTGATATTGATAATTATATAAAGAAAAAAATCAAGGTTACCTTTTGGAGCATGAGTCTCTAAAGTAAGAGAC
This sequence comes from Ottelia alismoides, assembly GCA_037367405.1. Taxonomy (NCBI): domain Eukaryota; kingdom Viridiplantae; phylum Streptophyta; class Magnoliopsida; order Alismatales; family Hydrocharitaceae; genus Ottelia; species Ottelia alismoides. The sequence continues at coordinate 632,105 of JAZKJV010003594.1, forward strand.
CTCCCGAATCAATTCTACTCTGCATTTGTTTTTCTCATGGGAAGGATGGTGAATCGCATTGCTTCCCACAAATCTGGATGTTGTCTAGGGAAATAAAAAGAGGTATGTATGCGTTGTACACACCTAATACTCTTTTATATCTCAAGGACACTAAATTCTAAGGGGCTTTGCTCTCCAAAAATTGTATTGCAAAAGAGAGGGCCTTGCCCTTCTTGTATACTTACACCTTATGTCCAGCATGTGTGATGTAGTCCCTTGGATTTAAATCAAGGGCTTAGAGAAATTCCTAATTCAACAAGTATTATCTCATTTTATCTCCAATTAATATTAACTAATTAAAAATAAATAAGCAACAACTTAGATTAACTAAAAATAGTTAAGGTTATTGCATTTTTATATGTTAATTAATTAACTTAATAATCATATTATCAAAATTGTATAATTAATCGTCAAAGCTTATGAATCAAATTCATGAGCCGAAAATCAAATGTAAATTTAATTTACATCTACAAAATTAATGTGAACCAAATTCACATAGTTCCGTGCCTTGGAAATAATATGTAAACCATATTTACATACATATTTATATGAATAATATCCATATAAATATTAATTATTATGAATTATTTACATAAATTAATGGGTTATATTTGTGAATCTTATTTACAAAATTGCCCTTATGCAATAATAACTATTATTATTACAATATTGACATCAATGTGTATGAGCCCTAATCTAATTAGGACTTACGAGATATAAATGCAGATACTTGGAGATAATATCGGGGAGATCATACTATCCACGTATAGTGACTTGAAATGTGGATATCTATCCAATTTCAAGGTTTATACCATTTTTGCAAAAATCCATCACCTATGAATGTTGAGTTCAAGTTGTAACACTCTACACTCTCAATGAGCTCAACGAAACGCATCACACTCTCCATGAGCTGGACAAAGTACCAGTGAGTTGAATCCATCTTCCTTGACCATTTCTAATCATATTCATAACCAATTGAAGCTAAGAGATGATATCAAGGAGCTTGTAATTTCCATTTCCATGACCATTTTGGTTTCCAACATTTGAACATTTGAATTGGAAGTGGAATTTGAAATTGGAGTCAAATAAAGTGTGATTTAATCTAATTAAATCGCAAATCATCTAGCTAAATGGAGCCACTAAAATACATCATGTTTCATCACTCTCTTGCAATGGAAGTGTCATGGCAGATGATCCATTACAAGTAATGTAACCCTGGGTATTCCCAATACTCATTCATCCTTCACACTGGAAGACTTTGGTAAATCTGAAGTTCAAATCATGGTTTGATTGTCTTCTTCAGAATATATCAATTGATTTCTCATTTGATAAATGGGATACACTATTAATTATGTACTTTCCAAATGCATATATTAATATCTTGAATTCATGTCTCATTTCAAAAATAAGACAACCATGCATGGAATTCGTTTTGACCCCAAAGTATCTCATGAGTGAGCTTTGTCTCTGATTCATCAACTATGAACATGTATGATTCCTTTGAGAGAGATCATATATCTCATATGACTTCATATGCACACCAACATGCCGGTATATGGACCTTGGTTAGGTCACCAACCTATTGGTCTGTCAAATGTGCATACTCAGGCATATGGATGTATATCTGTCTTAGATCAAAGGATGCATGCCTGATCGTGACAGTTACAATTCAAGTCTTGGTTTATCTTGACCTCATCAAGTCAACTCTTTGACTTGATTATTCCGACACTTCTGAATCTCCATTCCAATGCAAAGGACATGCATCAAGAAGTCGGTTGAAAATCGGTCATTAGAGAAAGATTGCCATCTCTTTCTAGGAGAAGTCTAGAGATCTGTATTGAATATCACATGTTCGAAGTCAGTTGTGTCCTCACAGCTGCATGATATTCAATATGTCCATGGTACATAACCCTAAAGGGACCTTAATAATAAAGTGCATTTACATTCACTCATTTTATTTCTGATGAACATGGTGAAACAATAACTTTATTGCATTTATGGGTCGTCAATGGCTTACAAATCCAACAGTCTCACTAGCCCTCAAAACCATTCATGTAACAATTTCAACCCTATATTAATTGTGCTAGTCGTCGTATTTTTCAAATATCCAGATAAGCTGATTAGTCACTCTGTCACTGGTGGCTATGCCCGGTTCTAGTACAAACTTGCAGACCATAAGAGAACATTACTACATCCAATGTAGTCGCCGCGTATTATACAGCCAATGCTTTACTTTGTCGAAACAACAATAGTGTCCTACTTCTTGCTAGACTTAGCCCACAGAGCACTACGTCTAACACGAATAAGAATCCTTAATTTGACTTCCTATCATCCAGATTTGATTGGAAATCCGAATCAGTGTACCCTAAGACTTGGAGATCATTATCTCCATAAGCCAATATGTAGTCTTAAGTTCTTCTTAGACACTTATTGATACTCTTCACTGTAGTCCAATGTTTCTGTCCATAGCAGGATTGGTATCGACTTACCACTCCCATTGCATGGTAGATATCTGGTCTAGTACACATCATGGCATACATCAGATTTCCCACAAACGATGTGTAAGGGCATTCGATCGTGGCTTTCTTTTCCTCAACAGTTTGAAGAGCCATCTCTTTAGATAGGTGAATACAATGTCTTAAGGGAAGGAAGATTTTCTTTGAATTATCCATATTGAATCTTTTCAAGATCTTCTTGATGTATCATTGTTGTGGTAGTCCCAATATCCTCTTTTGTATGTTTATAAACAGTTTCAGACCCAAGATATAGGAGTCATCTTTGAGATCTTTCGTCTCAATGGTATTAGACAATCAGATCATAACACTAATCATTATCCATGTATCATTCCCAATGATAAGGATGCCATCTACATAAATCATAATGAACACGATGGCGCTCCCACTAAGATTTTTGTGTACGCATGGTTCATCTAGATTCTACACGAAGTCACAACTCTTTATGGTTTCATCGAATCAGAAGTTCCAACTACGAGAATATTGTATGAACCCATAGATGAACTTCTTTAGCTTGCACATTTTCCTTCCTCGGCTATGAAGCCCTATGCATGCTCCATATAGATATCCTCTTCAAGGTGTCCATTGGGAAAAGAGTTTTGACATCCATTTGCCAGATGTCATGGTCTAGGTGTGCAACTATTGAAAGCAATGCTCTGATGGATTTGAGCATGGCCACTGGAGAGAGTATCTTATCATAATTGATATCTTCTCTTTGTATGTAATCCTTGGCTATGAGCCATGACAGTCTCCACCTTCACATAAGATCTCCTCTTTCTCTTGAAGATCCATTTGCACCCAACAAGTTTGATCCCTTTAGGTAGATCTTATATTGTGCATACACCATTCTTGTGCATGGAGTCTATCTCAGACTTCATTGCTAGCATCCAACTATCCATGTCGCGATCACCCAAATCTTCATCAAATGAAGGATCATCATCAGACTCTTTTGATAAACGGAATCCGTACTTTCATGTTATCTTGCAACCCTAGAACTCCTTCTAGTAGGTACATTCATGTCATTTTTCAACTATCTCTTCACTTTCTGGTGCATGAACTTCATCGGTCTCGCTGGATTCGATTAGTTCCTTAACTTCATTATTTTCTTGACTTATAAGGAATTCAGCTTATAGAAATTTGACATATCTAGAAACAAATACCTTTTGAGTTTCAGTATCATAAAGTTGGTATCCAATACTGTTCTTTATTTATCCAATGAAGTAACACTCTCTAGTGCAATATTCCAGCTTACTTGCATCCACGTTTTTAGCATGGACCAAACAACCCTAATTCCTCAAGTGTATCACACTTGGCTTGGTACCATACCAAAGCTCATGAGGGGTTTTAGGTACATGTTTAGATAGATTCTTGTTTAGTACATAAACTGTAGTCTCTTTTGTATGTCTCTATAAACTGAGATATAAGTTTGTTTTACTAATCATTGTTCTTACCATGTCCAATATGGTTCTATTGTGTCTCTCTGCAGCTCCGTTAAGTTGAGGAGTACATGGAGGAGTGAAATTGGAAATAATTCCTATTTCCTTATGGTTTTCTTTGAATTCATCTGAGATGTATTCACCACCTCGGTTAGATTGAATCCATTTTATCTTCTTTCCTATTTGGTTGTCAATCAAAGTAATGAATTCTTTGAACTTTTCAAAGGTTTCATGTGTAACATAACAAGAAGACAAGACCATCCTATGAATGGTCATTAGTAAAGTCACATAACATTGATTTCCATATCGAGTCGTCGTACAAAAGGGACCACATATATCAGTATGTATTAGGTCCAATATGCCTTCACACCATTCACCTTTCTTAGAGAACAGTGCCCTGGACATTTTCCCACAAATAGAATGTTCATAGGTTGGTAAATCATAGACATCTAGAAAATTGCAAAGGTATGTCCTTTATCGATCTATTGATCCTATCAGGAGACACATGTCCAAGTCTTTGATGCCAAATCATAGTTAAATGATCTCCATCCTCCCTTGATCGTTTATGGGTATTATCATTCACGTGACATTCATGGATGTTCAATTCATAGAGTCTGCATGGTGTTAGAGAACCATCTGCTATAAAATTACCATGATGATTTATGATAAGTTTATAGCAGAAAAGGAAAATATATCCATGTCTAACTAGCTTAGATACATATAGTAAATTCCTTCTAACATCTGGTACATAAAGACAATCTCTAATATATAAGACTCTCCCACTAGATATTGATAGTCTACATGTCCCAATGACGATCGCTACAACAGTTGCATCAGATCCCATCTGGATGACTATCTCTCCTTCATCAAGATTCCTGGTATCTTGAAACATATGCAACTGATTGCATAAATGTACAGAAGCACCAGAATCAACAATCCAACTTTCTTCTTATCCTACAAGTTGGTTTCAATGATGCAAATAGATTTCCTATTTGACAGTGTTATATTTTTGTCCTTCTCAGAGGACTTTAGATATTCTGGATGGTTACTCTTCCAGAATCGTGACTTATTGCGGTGATGGTAGACATCCATCTCTATGGGTATCAGATATGTTGAAGCTTTGAAAGATTGATCAACAGTTTGACCTTTCTTCTTCTCTTAGATCAGACTCTTCCGAGATCCATGCTTTCATTGGCGCTTCCCCTTAACATGTGCAACCATTGCACTGCTAGAGGGAAATTCTTGCTTCATAATATCCTCAGTAGACCTTAATATAGAAAGAGTGTGATTCACATTTCCATACATCTCCTTCAGGTTCAAGAGGACATTATGAACGGATTCAATGTCTATAAGTTGCTTTTAAAGCACATTAGACAATGATCCAATAATGTAGCAATGGTTGATCGAATGATCCCTGTCCCCCTTCTTGTTGAACTCGCATGCGTCCTTTGTTGGAGGGTTCTCATACTTTACATGCGAGAGCTCATACGTTACGTGTTCTCTCTCAAGTATGAGTTCCAAATTCTAGATCAAATCTGAATAATTTGGACCAGTCAACTGATTGACCTTAAGCATGTTGTTAAGTGAGTTGAGAGATTTCATCTGAAATAAAAGGAAAAATAGAATACACTTTAATATCTTGATTAAGAGAATTAAACAATTTGATATTTTTAAATCAAGAGTTCTCGTATTTTTTGTACTTTGAAATGCTTTCTCTTATAAGATTTCAAAGCATGAGGCAACTAACCAACGGCCTCATTACGCGATATGAGTCTCCTTTCCATTTTCATTTCACCTCAGTAATATGAGAAAAATCAACTACGATGAAAGAAGCAAGAACTCTTTTCACCTTACAAGTCTAACTTGTATTTTCAGTTCGCTCTTCAACACCTACACCTCCCCCCCCCCCCCACAGTTATATATATGGAGTTAGCATGTTGTCGATTAAACCAATCGTCAATGAGCGAATATCAATTTACGCTATGTGTAATCCAATGTTGCCTCAATAATATAGGGAACAACATTGGAGTCACCATGCATACAATCCATCTCTTTCGAGAAACGAAGAATCCGATCCATGTGAATTTGTATTCTGAAGTCATGATTACGCATGAGCATCTCCAAAAATACAACCTATGGCAACAGAGTTCTCCGCAATGACGGGAGACTATGGATATCATCATATGACTTAGTCCATGTTATATTTAAATTAATGATTAATCATTTCAAATCATATTCTCATGATTAATATAAGGGATAGAGTCAGGACATATGCTTATTATTTTACTTTTAAACCAAAATACATAAGCGATCTCAACTAGGGTTTGATCCTTTCTATGCACTTGATGTTACCATATAGTATTACACCCTCACTTAGTACAATTTAATGTTACGATTTTATTTGTTAAAGTATGCCATGACTCCTCATGCCACCTTTCCTCGAAATAGATCCAGCCATGTCGGACAGACAATGCTAACAGGGAGCGCTTCCACTGCAAATGTAGTGTAGGGTGCCAATTATTAGCATGTCATCAGCCTAGACACCTTTACCAAATCAATTCAAGACAACACAATCGGTACATATTGTATTAAGGAGATTTTGTCGATCTTTCGGTCGTGTATATAGTAACTCTCGGATATTTTAAGAATTTAAAACTCTTTTTAATTTTACAAAATATCTAGTGCGACAATATAGACACTTTTTGAATTTAGAAACATTTTCAACTTCAAAAGGTCTAGTGCAACAATCTAGACACTTCTTTGAATCAGAACAATTTCAATTGGAAAGGAAGTCTAGGGCAAACAATTCGTGAAAACAGTCAAAATAATTTCATAATTTCTGATTGCATTGTAAGCATCCAAGTGCATAAATAATCAGAGAAGATATGAAATAAAAATACTTTCTAATTTATTGCATATATCCAAAATAAATAGATAATGCTTTCGGATGCTAATTTGCAAGTTGCGACCATCACATTTCAAATTAGAAGGAATCATATAACATAGACTTAAAATTCATTGCGACCTCAAATATTTCTAAAATATTAGGTCCAACTCCCGATGTCAATATATTAAATATATTTCTATTAATTTTGAGACCCAAAATATGAGAAATAAATCACTTAAAACAATCGAGTCCTTTTCCAATTCTGTCTATGGAGAAATCCAATTTCTCGAGGTTGCACTATCGGAATTACGTGAAACTTTTTCCCACTGATTGGGGAATTGATATGTGACTTATTGATCAATATTTTAATTTTTTATATGACCCAAAAATAGTATCCAAAAAATCAATATTTTCTTGCTACAGTCTTTGGTCGAAATTGGCGGTCGCTTTTAACATCTGAATCTTCTCCTGAATGTCATCAACAATTGGAGCATCTTTTGGGTATGAGTCCAGACCTTCTAGACCTCATATATAGCCCACACGTTTAAAACAAGGGAGAATACTAGTAACTTCGAAAGTCACCGAATCATTTGAATCGTTAAAACTATAGCAAGACTATGTACCCAATAATCGAGATAATATAGCCTTTTGTTTATCGGACTTGGATCCAATCCAAATCCTCAAAATTAAGACTTTGATACCAATTGAAGGATGTAAATAAAAAAATTATATAGTACACATCACAAAAACACGGAATATTTATCAAACTTTTTGCCAAAATAATGTTAGTTCATCATATAAAGTAGATAGCACATCAATTTATGCCCTCGGAAATTATAAATTCTAAGGAATCAATTTCCAATATAATTTATGATATTGATAATGAATACAAAGAACAAATCAGAGTTACATCTTGAAACATGAGTCTCTAAAGTAAGAGACCTCACAAATCTAGTCTGATCTGCACTTGTCTCTCTCATGGGCAAGATGATGAGTCACGTTGCTTCCCATGAACCCGGGCATCATCTAAGGAAACAAGAAGAGGCGTGTATGTGTTGTACACGCCCTATACTCTTCTATATCTCAAGGGCACATAATCCTAGGGGACTTTGCTATCTAAAAATTGTGTTGCAAAAGAGAGAGCATTGCACTCCTTTTTATACTTACACCACATGTCCAACATGTGTGTTGTAGTCCCTTGGATTTTAAATCAAAGCCTTAGAGAAAGTCCCAATTCAATAAGGATTATCTCCTTTTTATCTTCAATTAATATTAACGAATTAACAATAAATAAGCAACAATTTAGCTTAACTAAAATTAATTAAGGTTGTTGCCTTTTTATTTATTAATTGATTATCTTGATAATCCCATTATCAAAATTGGAGAATTAATCCTCAAAGCTTGTGAATCGTATTCATGATCCTAATATTAAACGTAAATATAATTTACATATACAAAGTTAATGTGAAACAAATTCACAAAACTTCATGCCTTGGAGATATTATGTAAAGAGGAAAGGGATCCTACTCCATGGAGTAGGTAACTTACCTACTCCACTTTACTTTTTTCAATTTTTTTTTATTTTTTTGAAAAATGCTTCCATGAATTTTCATAAATATATCCCTCTAATATGTCATTCAAATTTCATCAGAAAAGAGACTCCTACGGCCTCCATCTAGAACATGAAAAATACAGCAAATCTGTGACCGTTAAAAAATGACTGCCTGGATGGAGGCCGTAGGAGTCTCTGTTTCTGACGAAATTTGGATGACATATTAGGGGGATATAGTTATGAAAATCCATGGAAGCATTTTTCAAAAAAAATAAAAAAAATAAAAAAGAAAGAAAATGGGATAGGTAAGTTACCTACTCCATGGAGTAGGTTCCCTTTTCTCTTATGTAAATCATATTTACATAAATATTTATATGAACCATATCATATAAATATTAATTATTATAAATCACTATTCACATTAATTAATGAGATATATTTGTGAATCTTATTCACAAAATTGCTCTTATGTAATAAAACTATTATTATTACAATATTAACATCAATATGTATGAATCCTAATCCAATTAGGACTCTTGAGATACAAATGCAGATACTTGGAGATAATGTCGAGGATATCATACTATCATGTATAGTGACTTAAAATGTGTATAACTATGCAACATCAAGATTTATACCATTTTTGCAAAAAAAAAAGTCTCACCTACGAATGTTGAGCTCGAGTTGTAACACTTCACGCTCTCAGTGAGCTCAACGGAACACATCACACTCTCCATGAGCTGGACAAAGTGTCAATGAGCTGAATCGAGCTTCCTTGATCATTTCTAATCCTAGTCCAAACCATTTGGAGCTAAGAAATGAGACCAAGGAGCTTGTGATTTCCATTTCCATAACCATTTATGTTTCCAACATTTGGACATTGAAAGTGGAATTGGAATTAGATTCAAGTGAATTGCGATTTAATCCAATTAAATCACAAATCAACTAGCTAAATGGAACCACTAAAATACATCATGTTTCAACTCTCTTTCGGAATGGAAGTGTTAGGCCAAATGATCCATTGCAACATATGTAACCATGAGTATTCCTAACACTCATTCATCCTTCACAACGGAAGACTTTGGTAAATCCAAAGTTCAAATCCTGTTTTGATTGTCTTCTTCAGAATATATTAACAGATTCCTCATTTGATAATTGGACGACGGTAGTAATCATATACTTTCCAAAATCATATATTAATATCTCGTATTGGTGTCTCATTTCATAAGTAAGATGATCGTGCATGGAACTCATTTTGGCCCCAAAATCTCATGAGTAAGCTCTGTCTCCCGGATCATCAACTATGAACATGTATGCTTCCTTTGAGACAGATCATATATCTCATGACTTCATATGCACACCAACGCGCCGATGTATGAACCTTGTCTAGTCACCAACCTATTGATCTGTCAAATGTGCATACTCAAGCATATAGATGTATATTTGCCTTAGGTCAAAGGATGTATGCTTGATCACGAAAGTTACAATTCAGGACTTAGTTTATCTCAACTCCTCAAGTCAACTTTTTTGGCTTGATTATTTCAGAACTTATGAATCTCCATTCATATGCTGGGGACATGCATCAAGAAGTCGGTTGGAAATCGATCTTTAGAGAAAGATCGGCATCTCTTTCTCAGACTGTAGATCTATAGTGAATATCACATGTTTGAAGTCAGTTGTGTCCTCCCAGCTGCATGGCATACAATATGGCCATGGCACATAACTCTAGTTGTACAAAGAGACCTTAATAGTAAAGTGCATTATCATCATTCATTTTATTTCAGATGAACATGACGAAACAATAACTTCTATTGCATTGATGGATCGTTAAGGTCTTACAAGTCCAACATCATAGATAATTCTATTCAAGGTATAACTATCAAGAAAAAAACCAAGTCGAGACAGTGAGATAGAAATACATGTGTATCATTAACTCATGTGACAGATGTTTGTATTTGATTCAAGGAACAATACATGAAATTTGATTCAAATGAGATTTAATAAATTTGATTCATATACATTACTACTCAAGTCATGAAATTAATCCATGCAAATTCACATGATATTTGAATAAGATCCTCCAAGTGTTATCTTCGTCATATAAAAGAGAAGAAGAAAGGTATTTTGGTGGCATGTGATGAATCCATGATTCATCGCCTTTATTCTTTCATTTCTAGCTAAAATCCTTGGTAAAAATACATGTAAATATTCACTAATTCTTACTAATTAACATTCTAATCTCACTAGTTAATATTATATATTTAGGATTTTTACCAGGCAGACCCTATAAACTTTGCCAATTACCTCCACGACCTTTGAAACAACATATTTGCCCCCTCGACCCCGTAAACTTGCCAACTCTTACCCCATGAACCCTGCGCTTACTCTGTTTGAAGCTCGCGAGTGTTCTTGGGATAATTTATAGGGTCGATGGGGGTAATTAGGTTATGCAAAAGGTCGTGGAGGTAATTGACAAAGTTTATAAGATCTGCCGGGTAAAAATCCCTATATATTTAACACTTATTTTATCTAAAATAAAATAATAAAGAGAAGAAGAAAAATAAAATAAAAGAAGTGTGTAGATATGTAAATACTTACAAACTGATCCGAACCCCGAGACCATGCCAATATTGACTTGGTCAACAAAATAAATAAGTAGGAGGAGATAAGGATCCTAACCTATAAATATTAGAAAATAAAGAGCACCAATGTACATAAACATAGTTTTCACATTGTACATATGATTACCTATTTTATTTATCATTAAAAAATTTCAAACAAAAATATTTCCTTCTTAAAAGTTGTTCATAATAATATACATTAATTTATAAAAATATCAGAAAAATTATTTAGTGTAAAAATAGATAATTATAGTGAATCGAAAAAGTCGTAAAAGCTAACTTTCCAAGTTCATGGGTATTTATAGAAAACCTGAAATTGACCAAACTCACTTTTAAACTTTGTTTTATAGCTAATACTATTTATCAAAATATCAAAAAATCTTAGAATAAAAAATGTGAGTTCTGACGTTTGGACCCTTTGTATATATGTACTATATGCATATAATTCTTCTTTATTTTCTATTTAATTATTCTTAATCCTAATTAACTTTATTATTTTTTTCTAAATTATTTATAAAAATCAGTATAAAATATAAAAAAATAAAATTAATTATTAATAAATGCCAATAAATCCCAAAACTAAAAAGCTGAAAAGCTGAAATTCCGAACCTCATAACTCGGCCATATGAACTTTGAATTGGTGTACTCACTTTTAAAGTTTGTTTTATAAAATTATCTATCAAATAAAAGTAATTTCACTAAAATTGGAGCTAATATGCAAAACTAGGTTTTGGGACCTTATTGGTATACTTATACAATGTATTTTAATTTTATTCTATTTATTTTTTGATATTTCTTGTATTTTTTGATATTTTATTTAGGTTTTATTAATATGATGTTATTAATATAAAATAAGAAATTAAATTTCTTAAAAACTAAAATTATTTAAATAATTAAATCATTTTATTATATAGGTATATATATCTATGTTATTTAATATACGTATTTATTTAAATAATTAAATAGTATTATTTATTTAACTTATATTCCTAATTTATTTATTCTTTAATTTAATTATTGATTTAATTTAATTAATTATTTTATTTTTTTCTCTTTTCCCTCCTTTCTTCCTACGCACGATCTCCATCCCCCTCATCCTCCTTCTATGACACCCTTCCTCTTCTTCCCTTGTCTTCTTCGTCAACAACCCCAACTACCCTAACTCCTGGGCCCACCGTCTGTTCATCCTCAACCTCCTCACCGACCAAATCTCGTGCAGGTTTGATGAACTTGTACCTCCATCCTCCTCTATATAAGGATCCTTCTCCCTCTTCGATTAGGCAGATCTGCCATTTTCCTCCTCCATCTGTGAGCTCCGAGAGCAAGTCGAGAGCTGACAACTCCATCGTCTCATCGTCGAGAGAGATTGGGGTCGAGGGATGGCCATATCTTCATCAACGTTGTAGCCACACTCCGTCGTGCTCAGCCTCTGAATCGTCCTGCGTCGAGGTGAGGATTTGGAGTTTTTTTGAGCTCCGCCCCAAGCAAATGCATTCATCATCCATCTAGAAGTTCCATGTTAGCATAGATCCTTTATTCCTCATCCTCCTCTTCCTCTTCCATTTCTCTTCTCAATCTCTCTCTTCTCCTTCATTCCTCAGAAAATTGACACCAAATCCTACCTTCGATCACCATTTCATCATCTATTCCTCATTCGCCTGCTATTATATCCCCCATATCTACCTCCATGTTCACGTCCGATGAACAATGGTCTGACCTCCACCCTCCACCTATGACGAGGTCATGCATTCATCTAATTCCCTTGTATTCTGAGACAAGACAATCGTCTCGAGTCAATTTATGCCTTTGCAGGTCCAGATCCACAACTGGAATACCTACGAAGTACTTCACCTAGAGAAAGTTTAATTTCTGGATATCCCCATCTGAATTGAGAGGCGAAACCATCAAGGATCCAAATCATTGAAGAGACCCTCGCACAAAACCATCGTCGATCAAAGCAGCTCTGCTGCCTGGAGTTAAGCCTCGTCGCCAACGGAGATCGCCTTTGTCGATTTGCATCACCGGGATCGAGAACCACCGCTACAGATGATCATCTACGATTGGCACGTTCACCACAACCACCTCCTTCCGACATTTTTCCTTTTCAGCATCACTTAGAGATATATTTGATTGCAGCGGAGCAGACCGAACCATCAAAGCATGGCGTTGAGACTCGAGGAGTAGCAAATCTGATTTGAATCACCAGATCATTCTGTCGCCGCCTTCATCAGAGACTTTCGAATCAACCGCCGTACACCTGCAGAACAAAGCCTTCACCGCTTGATTCATAAATTGGGGAAGAACGATACCTGTTGCTAGATTGTACGTGGATCGCACGATTCTAGCCAATCAGATAGACTAGATCTAGCCACACGTCGACATGAACACCATAGGATCATCCGCCGATCGCATGGCCCGCGCTCAGCCATGCGTCGACCTCAAATCCAACCCACCACCCCACTAACACTCATTGCAACGCATGTGATCCGCACGTACTCGGGTGGATATTTGTGGGAATTTTGCACAAATGCCTTCGAACCTTATACATTTACAAACAGGTCCAGAAGTTGAACCTCACATGGCTAGGCACGTACGTCCCAGATATTTTGGGAAGTTTATATTCATGCCCCCCAATAATTATTGTAATTACAAACATGTACAAGTTTGGTTGAAAGCACGTGAACAACCACGTGCATTCTGTCTTTTTATGCATTTTACACTCATTCTGCATTTTACACGCATACCATGTATTTTCTATTAAGTACACTATTACCCTATAAAAAGTAAACCATATACTATATTATATACATAATAAAAAATACTTACTAATAAAAATATAATAAAAATATATAAAAATATATAGTATTATGCTATATACAGTATTAAAATAGTTTTAAAAAATAAAAATATTATCTATTTTTAATAAATCATTAAAATACCAAAAAAACACAAACTTATAAAATGCATAAAAATAGAAAAATACCTATAAAAATCTATAAAAATTCTATATAGTATATTTTACTATATTTTCACATAAAACCAAAAAAATAAAATAAAATTGAATATTAAAATCAATAAAAAATAAAAATACATAAAAACTTCAAAACTGTGTATCTTACCAATGCACCTAAATGTGCACCTCGCGTAGGATCGAACCTATGTAAAGAGGTCTCTTCCATCGGAGGTCCATATTTTATAAAATTTCTTATAAAATTGCCTATCTTGGTAAAATTTCTTAACTTTTATGGTGCATAGAACGACATAGAAAAGTTATATCCCTTTGTGGTTCCATCTCAATCTAAATGCTTAATGCTATACATCCACATGATGGATTATTTTCTAGATGAATATGATCCGTATTTTTTCGCATGTTTTGTGATGCTTGAAGCGTGACTCCATTAAATGGTATTAGAGCCTTGATCGAGGGACTCAAAGTTAGATCTAAGTCCATTTTGTGATTGATCAAATGATTTCTTCTTAAAACATGTATTTTTTTTTTCTAAAAATTTGGTATTTCAATCATTGTTGTGACGTTACCTCAATTTATTGTATAGATTGAGAGTGCTTGTAGGATAAAAACATTACTGGGGTAAGAGGGTGAATAATATCACTAAATTTTAGTCATTAAAATAATATATGGGATTTAATGAGTTAAGCAGAACAAATAAACTACATATTTTAATTCACATGCATAGTAACGTTAACATGGAAGCCCGAATGGGTGAAAACCACAATGCATGTCTAAGATTTAGGATCCCCAATCAATCATTTTGATCAACTACTTCACTATACGAGTTAGTTAACACGAATAAGTCAAACGTTTAAAATGCTCTTTGATCAAACACTAAAATAGTTTATGATCCTTGGATCAAGCACCAAGTCCTTGTTCAACATCAAAAATCAAAGTCTTCACCTATGAATTGGACACCAAGGTACCGTTAAGGATTGGTTAGCCTCTGATTGTACTCAAACCTTCTTGGATCAAACACCATCGTACTTGTAATGCTTGGATCATACACCAAAATTCCCTACAAAAATATTACTGAAAAAGACAAATATAATATATTTTGGAATACCATCACCAAAGATATATTGCAAACATATATACAGAAGAATGAGAAATAACATACCATAAAGAAATCGGAATCTTTCACCAAAGGTGTTGTCGTCGACAAAAAATCACTCTAACTAGTAGACAAAGAATCTTGGAAGCTTGGGGGCGATTGGTGCTGGCTTGGAGAACTAAAATGAAGTAGAACAATCAAATCGCTCACACAAAAACAATTATCTAAATATTATGAACAATGAAGAAAATATATAGAGTGGAGAAAAAACTCTAAGAAGGCTTTGCCTTGAGATACATATCTTTCTACTAAGTTCTAGGTCCTATTAATAGTTCCATAGACATGCATTCGAAAAATTATGTCTGTTGGATGGAATTCGGTAAGAAATTACAAGATACGACATAGTTAGTCGATCACGCTATTGAAATTGATCAATCAAAAGTAGAGTTGATCGATCAAGTCATCTTGGTTGATCGATCAAAAGTTGTTAAGTTGTTGGATTTGAATTTGAATCTTGATTGCTCATGGCTGAAAGTTAGTTAATCAGAAAGTAATCAATCAATTGCATATTGATGGTCGACCAGGAAGTTATCGATCAAGACCGCCAAGCAATTGTTGATTAGGAGTTGCAAGTTGGTCGGTCAGAGCTTGACCGATCTAAAGCTAAAAGTGATTGATCATGAACTTGTTTCGAAATGGAAAGCCCTATTGATACAATTGTATGAATTTGGTCTTCATAGATATTTTTGTGTTAATATTTACAATTCAAATTATGAAATAACATAAATGGAAAACTCTTAGACATAACTTTAATCTTTTTTATGCTTTCTTTTAAAAAAACAACTTCTAATAATGTGAATTAAATATAGATACTTAGCATTCGACTTGTGATAAGTTTGTGTCATTGCTAAAATAGGATTAATATAACTATACAAGATTTAAAAGGATTACAAAGAACTAACACTCTCTCCCTTCTTAATGATGATAGAATATTTTAAGGAGTTTTTGAAAGAAGTTATATCAACAAGATCAAACTCATATAAACTTTTTAAATAAAGATGCTCCAAAAGACATGAGGAAGTTCTTTTAGACGATTTTAGGAACTTAATAGTTTTAACTCTTCTATTTTAGGTTAATTTCTTTTAAAAACTCAACTCTTCCCTTTTGTAGTTAATAAAAGTGAGGAAAGTTAACAAATCACAAGAGATGAAGTAAAAAAACACATATATATTAAAAAACTTAAAGAATTAGTACAAAATATTTGTATGCGCAAAACAAATTCTATTACTATGAAAGAATAAAAAAGCAAAAGACAAGGAACAGACTAAAGAACTATTAGAAAAAATTACATGAGCACTAGTCAAGACCACGATAAAGATCGTAATTACTATTGTTGGAGCCTTGGAGGAGAGGTAGGATGATAACGTCTCTTCGTACCTTCTATGACACGATTACTATGTCCACTATATCACATATAGCTAGAGTTAGTGATGGTATTGGACTCCTCAGGTTGGGGAATGTTGAAGTGGTGGAGGAAGTAGGGAATGAAGATCCCTGATGAAAGGTGGTGTGAGGGAGAAGTTATGAGAACTGACAAAATGTAATGTCCCGTTGAGAGGATGACATCTCATAAAAGTATAAATCAAGACAAGCATGATGTGGGTGACATGCGACAAGATGGTGATCTTGTTCCTAAAGTTCCAAGAGAACACTCGATTTATGAAACTGGGAAAGAGTTTGAAAAATAAATGCAGTGGGAGGGTTTCCTTTAGCAAGAGCATGTGAGGTAAGTGGCATTTTCACGACAATAGCCGCGAGAAACTCAAGTCAAAATATCAACAATGTTTAGTCTTTCATTAAGACAACCAAAAAATGTGATGGACGGCAGAGGCATCCACAATGAAGATGTGGTTCTGAATGATGATTTGAAGGCGGTAACTGATGGTAGAGTCACCAATGTCATAGATGTTCATGTCGAACTATGTGATGGTATCTAATGAGATGGAATCAACCAAAGATCCTCTTAAACTAAGGTAAAGGTCTGATCAAAGAAACGGCACATCCCATTCTAGTGCAAGAGATTAGAATATGAGAGGAAGCGGACTCGAAAAGTCAGCAAAGTATAGGGAAATAAGAGGAGACTTGAAGACTCAACAAGTAGAGGAGACGATTCGAGGAGGTTGAGGTATGAGGACCACTAGCGGAGGTCTAACCATGTGCGGATCTTTTGGGAGCCATAAAAAAGAAGGGGTGAGTTTTGGGACTTCTTATAACAAAGAATAGATATACATATCCTAGGGAGTCACTGAGTTCACAAAAATAATAGAGAAAATCAAAGAAAATAGTTGCCAGAAATCATAGTTGATCAATCACCTGGAGTATGTTAATCAATCACCCATTTGATCGATCATCTGAAACTCTTGATTGGTCATGCGGAGAACAAAAGTTGGGTTTCTTTGCTTCCGGATAAGAACTGGAGAGTGGAGTAGAGGGTTCGTTCTTGGAGAATATAGGAACAAATAGGGTCAAGTAGATATTTAAATTGAGAGGTTTAGTGGAGAAATAAAAAGGATTTGATATAAATCCATCAAAGTTGTGTTCCTAGATAGTAGTGCTCTTATTCGGAATGTTTTGGTGCATGCTACGTGTTTGAATTTCAAATTTACAAAAAAAAACCATCACCACTTTATGAAGTTTTCACAAATCCAGAGGGAATTTGATTAATTAGTCTAGGACATTTGATGGATTGCCTTCTAATCGGTCAATGGAAACTGTTGATTGATCAATAGTTCATTTTTTAAAAGAATCGAAATAAAGTGTCCCTCAAATGACGGAATTATAATTCTCCTCTAATCTACTCTAATTGAGGGTTTGTTGGGTTCTAGTGAAGATATCTACAGGTTACCTATTTGTAGAAACAAATTCCATACAGTTCTTCACTTTCAAAATATTTTCGTGAAAGAAATGATACTAATATCAATATGTTTGATACTAAAGTGATTGATAGAATTCTTAGTCGAGTTAATTGAACTAGTATTGTCACAAAGAATACGATAAATGAATATGGATTTGCTCACCTAAAAGATGCAAATTGAGTGATTCTCGTAAAGACATCAATATTTATGCTTAATGCCATCTCGTTATTATTGGCATTTGTGTTGTTAATATTGTGTTATTAGCATAAAAATGTAAAAAAGTCAAAAAAAAAATTATAAAATCAAAATATCAAAGAATGATGCATTTGTACAAATTGATCGAAAAATAAAAATACAAGGTCTAAAAGCTCATGTATTTCACCTACCCTAGAGAATCCGCCAGCATGATCGTACCGACAAATAAAAATGAGATCAAAGAAAATCCATAAAGTGGAGCTTCACCTACATTTGTCCCTATATGTTTATAGTACTAACTTCTTCTTTTTTAATAAATTCATGTTAACTACGATTAATATGAAACATCTCTCTCGTATGCATAAAACCGACCTTAATCAATGAAAAATATAAAACATTACTAACATATATATATGGTATGAAACCAAAGTTTAGTATCTATAACAATCGATTAGACACCTCTCTCATACATACACCGATGAACCCATGCTCGTTTTGAAATACTCTACATTCAATTACCTACAAACAAGATTAATTTCAAAATAATTGGAATTCATATGCAAAACTTGGATTTTGGGCTCTATTGTATCTAGTACAGTTGCATATTTTTATTTTGTTATTTAGTGCATACATATTCCTTTACTTTACTTATTTATTTTTTGGGATTTTTATCCCACAAACCCTAGAATCATTGTAAATGACCTTATCAACCTTGTAAACATTGTTCTTATCCCCTCGACCCCGTAAACATGCTCCATCTTATCCCACAGACCTTGTCATTAATTTTGCTTAACCAAAGGAGAATCGAATGGTGGGTCTTCCATCTCCCTCATCTCCTTCTTCATCCTCCTCTTCTTTTTCCTCCAGTCATCTTCTTCTTCCTCTTTATTTTATCTCTCTTCGTCCCATCTCCATCTATCCGCCAAATCACTAGAATTGCTGCATTTTCACGAATAAACCATCCCATCAGATCATGAAAATGATTTCCTCCAATTTTTCGGGATGATTTTTTGAACCAGTTGATCAAATATTTGATGCTGCTAAATAAATACAACCTCCTCTTCTTCTCTTTTCTTAGTTCTTTGCTCCCACCATTTCCCCCAATCTTCTTCTTCCGATGACACAACCCTCATTTCCCAATGGTGGATGCCTAGTTCGCGAGGTCCAACATGTCGACCAATCAAGAGCTCCACATCCAACGAACCATCATCTTTCAAGAAGGATCTCGAAACCGCTTTGCATCATCTGAACAATAGCAGTAAGCAGGTCCACTTCGACCACTGATGCAGTAGTCTGCCATCGAACTCATGTGATCCAATCACCTCAACCCATCAGTCCTCCGTCGAGCCTTAATCAAAGAGAACGAACAATACTTCAGCCATTACAACCGTAGTTACGGTGACTCGTACACCTCAGTTGAGAACTGCATCGATTCCTCTACCGTGGTCCAACAGATTGGGAACGCTTCAAGCTACAGATTTTGTTGGATTTTGCAACCCATGCATCTATACCGCCCATCATGAGTGCCATAACCGTCTGATATTCATTCGAACTCCCATGTGCAACCCGACAGGGGAGGAGGGGCAGGAGGGGGAGGTCAGAGCTCTAGGCAGCTCGGGGGAGGGGATCAGAGCTATGGACGATGCACCGGAAGATGGTGGGGATCGGACGACTTAGGGGAGGGGTGATGTTGGGGACGACTAAGGAAGGTGGCATGAAAGGAGATGTGAGGAGGGTAAGGAGGGAAGAGGATGGATGCCATTTTTTTAAATTTTATAAACAAAGAGGGTAATATGCATTTTTTTAACGGATTCTGGTTAAATTTAACGGTTAAAAGGATGGAAGTTAACTACATGGTTCATGGGGGTAAGAGTTAGCAAGTTTACAGGGACAAGGGGATAACGTCGATGTTTACAAGGTCGAGAAGGTCATTTACAATAATATATGGTTCGTGGGAATAAAAATACTTTTATTTTGTTTTCTTTTTATAGTTTGAATATAAATA
This sequence comes from Ottelia alismoides, assembly GCA_037367405.1. Lineage (NCBI taxonomy): Eukaryota > Viridiplantae > Streptophyta > Magnoliopsida > Alismatales > Hydrocharitaceae > Ottelia > Ottelia alismoides. The sequence goes on from JAZKJV010003594.1 coordinate 652,332, forward strand.
CTATAAGAGTTTGTTCGGCTAGGGAGGTTAACCCCCCGGGGATGTGGACTACTGCATACTCTATCTCCCATGTGGGGTCCGCTCCCCCTCTCTTTTTCATTTTCTTTCATCCATTCCATCAAAAAATAATATATTATATCATCATATCATCTAAAAATTATAAACTGCTCAACTTTTACTCACTTTTCCAAACTTCAATTCAATCACAACACAATAATTACCATTTTTCAAACTTCAATACAATCACATCACAACAAATCCACTCAATCACTAACCCTCTCTCCAAACACAAAAAGGGGTTACCCTCTCCCAGTTTAATCGGGCTAACCCGGCGACCAAACGCATCCTAAAGGGTGCCTTTAGTTGGAGGACTATCTGGAGAAGGGTAACCCGTTTTTGTGTTTTGGTATTGGGATAGAGAGTTTGTGATTAAGAGGATTTGTTATGATATGATTACATTAAAGTTGGAAAAAGTGAGTAGCTATTGTGATGTGATTGTATTGACGTTTGGAAAATGACTAGAAGTTGAGTATTTTATAATTTTTAGATATTATTATTTAATGTAGTTGACGACATAATATATTATTTTTTTTATAGAATGGATGAAAGAGAAATGATTTATCTAATGTATTAAGAGAGAGAGAGAGAGAGTGTGTGTGTGTGTGTGTGTCCCGCATGAGGGGTTAAAATATGAGTTTTGGGGGCAACCCCCCAACCGAACGACCCTAAACGAATGAGAATCAAAAAAATAGAAAATGAATGAAAACAACAAAAATATCAACCTATGTTCACATATAAATACTATTTATTTTTATTTTGTTTTTGTGTTTTTCTCATTTATTAAAAAATAAAAATAGATAATGTGAAAATAATATAGTATTAATATATTACATTATAATATAATAAAGGAAAATATTAAAAAATATAAAACTAAAAAAATGGGTATATGTAGTATAAAATACATTAAAAATCAATTACCCATATGCATATTATAACTTGATGGAAAATATACTTTCTCTTCGAGAACATATTTTTTATGTTGACAACTTTTTTGTTTTGAGACTTTCTTTTATTTATTTTAGAATTTACAATATTATTCTTTTCTTTGATTTTCTCGGAGGACATGTGGCAGTCAAGTCATTTGAGTCAACTGCACGTGCCTTACTTTGATTGGCTAACTTTATTACACCCAGCCACCTACCTCCTTGTTGACATGTAGTCAATGAGACAAGCCTAGCTCTTCCCGCATTTCTGATTGATCCTTCGCCGTCCACCAAAGATGCACATCATGTGGGGCAATTGACCTGGATCAACATGGTCCCTCCATCTCTCCACCCATACGCATGCGCCACATCTTCTGGAACCACACTTGTCGAGTTGCCGTACTCCCAACACTCCAGCCCGCTCCACCTCATCATATCCATCATTAATTGGTCCCCATAGTCGTATCAAAACCCTAACGACCCAAACCTTACCAGAATATAAGTATTTTGTGGGCCATTCTTGGGCTTCATTCGACATGTTGGGGCTTCTACTCCCCTCCTCCAATCCTAGTCTATGGTGGCAACGAAGAGCATGGGCGAAGGTATGGGGTGGATTGGGACCATGGCCCCCAACCTAAATTGAAAAATATTTCATTATCATTGATTTTTAATTATATTATCCATTTTCAAGCTCGCCCAACAGATATTAGGATTTAATTACCAATTTCCTTGGCCTCTTTTTTTGCAAAATATCCCCTCCCATGATTCATCTTCCATCGTCCTCCCCTAACCCCGATTCTAACAATAATACTATTCCCAATTTCCCAAATTCCAACCCCAATTAGCATTCCAATCCCCTCGTCCATGCCTCCTCCTCCTCCTCCCATCACACGATGCGCCAACACCACCTCCATCGAGACCAACCCATCAGTCCCGTCAGCCGTCAGCAATCCTCCGTCCTCGTTGTTGTTGTCGCATGTCGGTAAGTCAAAACTTCAATTTTGTTGGTTTTCTCTATGTGTTTTGCATCATTTTGTGTATAGCGTGACAGATGTTGTACGGATCATGATGAATTTAAATATTTCGATGATATACTCGTCCGTAAAGAAAGTTCATTAAACTCTAGTGTTAGATAACTTTTATGTGAAATGCTCTATTTTTTCGGAAATTAATTTATTATTTTTAAAATGTTCATTCTGTTGAATCATCAATACCGTTTTTTTCTTGCTACTTATACCATGTTCCTAATTAATAGTCGGATTGAACTTCCAATATATCTTGGTGTTACATCGCAAGCTGTAGTCTGGATGCATAGCTTTTGATAGCTTCACATCATTCATTGATTCATTAATTAGGGGCACAACCAGATACATACATACACACACACATATATATATATATATATATATATATTTTTGTATCTGTCCGTAATCGTATCCATTTTAAGCGGATCTGGATATGATTTTTTGATTCTAGTGGATGCCGATAAGGGTATGGATATAAGTTTTTATTTTTTGTGGATACAAATATTTTATATCATTTATTGCACAAGTTATTAGAATTAGTATCGTACTATATATTCTTTATATGTTATCTTTGTAATTTATTAATTTTGATTTAATTAGCAATTAATTTTATATATGTATCCTGTTCATCACCAAGAAGTGTTAAATTTGACTGACTTAATAACTTATGTCAACATTTTTTATAGATATTGAAAATATTTCATCGTCTGGGGCTTGGCAGCAACTCGATGCATCAATAATCGACGAGCCTCTATTGTTCATGTGACTATGTCTGCATCAATCATCGATTCACCGGTATAAAAAAGTATATATCATATAATCATATTCTATATGTTACATAAATATTGTAATATCTAGATCTCAATTCGACACTTTACACATTTGTCTTACATAAAGAAGGGGGTGTTATTCTATTATCCGGCATACACTCTGGAGACTAAATTGTTTAAATTATGAATTAAAATATAATTAAAATTGATTTGCAATTTCATTTTTTATGTATGTCATTTATACTTGTAATATATTTTTTCCCATTAAATTAAGTTTAATTTTACATATCAGTTATTTTCTGTCATGTGAATTTGGTTTGATATGGCTAAAAGAACAATTGACTCATATTTCAAGAAATCAAGAGTTGGTATTAGTGATAAAGATATATCATAAAGGACACCCAAGAAACCACACACAGTTTGTTGTTTGAGTTGAGTCTTCTATCTTCCTTTTCTACTAAACCTACACCCTCCAATCTAGTTGTGCCTATAAATTCCCCCATTACCCCTCCACCTCCCAAAAACACAAAAAAACTGAAAACCCCAAAAATGTCACAAAATAAGAAAAACCCAAAAAAATCGATCTTCATCAAATGGGAGAAGTATTGAAGTACATAGTCACATAGCTCCCATTGATAAAGGTTGTAGAACACATGCTCGATTGTAGGCGATTTGTCTTGAAACAATTCCCATCCCAAAGGACGGGTAAGAAAAGATCTAGAATAGAATGACATCGCAAGTAAAGGAATAATGTGGGTCCAATACACACTCGAGCCAAAAAAATAATGAGGTAAGAATCCAATCCCACGTCAGAGGATAAAAATTGCATAGGCGGAGCTGATACTTCTTAGTTAAACATATAATAGAAATTACTACTATTGAGTTACAAATTTTCAAAAGTGATATATAACCTTAAATAATTTATCGAAGTTACGCTCGACGTTTTTTCATTACATAAAAATCCCAATGACTTCTTCCACATTGACATTTTCAACTATCTCGTTTTCAATGTAAACCATCAAACAACTACTCAGAAATTTATCTTTCATCTTATTTCGGAGCATTGTCTTCACGAGGTTCATAGCTGAAAATGCAAGTTCAATTGTAACAGTAGAGACAGGAAGAGTCAAGACAAACCGAATCAATCTGTCGATTAAATAATAGACTCCTAATTTCCACTTTCTACCAGAGCTTGACATAATTCAGATATCTTACTCAAACTTTTCATTTTTAGATGATTAGGGATATCAAGTTGATGCTGCATCAACTGAAACTGTAGTAAGTTTCTTCCGCTATTAGAGAAATCTTGTGGATAATAATTTGCTGCAAGAAAGCATATATCATCTGTATTCAATTTTTGTAGACATCTTGTGGGTCTAGTGCTGAACTAAGATGTAAGAGCTCCGTAGTTGTATCGTTAAACATGTGATCTAACTCTTGAAGTTGTGAATCTAATGTAGCCATAAGGATATCCACTCGATAATGATGTTCAAGTATAATGTTGCTTTTCTCATGACGCTAACGTGCTCGTTTAGAATAAGGAAGACTCATATCTAGAACATTAATATTTTGCTTTGAGCAAAATGACAATGCATTGTCAAAGAATCTATTCCAGCCATCTCGGCGCATGTCTTGAATAAGAAATGAAGTAGTGGAAACCAAATTAATCGCATTCAAAATATCTTGATCAGTATTTTTAATGCACGGCATAATACATATGTAAATCTCAAAATCTGCTTCGTCAAATATTATATAAATATAAATTCAAAGGATGATATTAAATTGTAAGCAACATCAACATCTCCACATTGAGAATATGTAAAACTATCTTACATGATATAACTTAGTATAAGTCATGTTGAATCAAACAATCTTATCAGGGTTGAAACTGAATGGAAATGAGATCCACATCTAGTATCTTCTACACGTTGTAGTGTCCCAATCTGATTAAGACCTCTTCCTGTTTAAACTTCATTAGCTGTAATTTTGTATGTCAATTTAGATGCTTGAACATCTTATAATTCATCATTCATCTTGATAGAAAAACCAACAATATTAGTGATAAATGTTAACTTAAAGAAAATTGATGAACATACACAACTTCTTGATGTTATAACTGAGGCTAATTGGAGTCTGTGAGTAAAACAATACACATAACTATGCATACTTACAATCCATAGTAAAGAGTGCTTGTAGCCCCTTTCACTCTCCACGCATGTTACTCGCACCATTATAATCTTATCCATGCATATCTTGAATACTGAGATTATGGTGATTAAGGGTATCTAAAATCGCTTTTTATAATATAGTTGCACTTGCATCTTTAGCATTTGCAATATCTAGGAATCTTTCTCTAATAAAGCCATCAACAAAGTGGATGACTAAAGCCGTTTGTTCTCTCTTAAATTCGTCACGAGCTTTCATCAATAATGATGCAATATTTTGCATTTCGAATCTCATTACAAATAGCCTTTTGTACTCTAGTGGAAATAATATCTAATATCTCCTTTTGAAACATAGGAGATGTATATTTTGCATTTTTAGGAGCATTATCTAATTAACTTTTGCAACTTCTTCATTATACGATGTCAGTAACTTTATCACTTCAACATAAATTCCCTAATTCTTTGAATCTGCAAAATCATCACACCCTCTAAAAAGCATGCTTGAAAAGCTAGTCATTTAGATCAATCAAGACATTTTCAATCGTAGTTTGTTGCACTTAATCTTCTCTGATGTCTGTTGATTTATGACATTATCAATGATTTATGACATTATCAACGTGGTTTGTTTCAATCATCAAATCTTTGCAAGCTTGTTCAGCTATATTATGCGGTGAGCATGGATTACTTCCAATATGTTGTAAAAATGTACAATCATTTCCACCATTTTTTCTAATTACAAAATCCATAAACCGTAAAAATATTTGATCCAAATCGTCCAATAGATACTTCATTGAAGATAAAACATGGCAAACAAAATGTTGCATCCTTAACTGGTGAATATTCTAACCATGAAGGATATTTCTAAAACCAAGAGGCTTGAAATCAACATTGATGATTTTCACAGCCAGATGATGGATAATCTAAAAGATAATGCTTATATGGTTCACTTTAATATATGCACGTTGAATCTTATCATGCTCATTAATCAGGTAATCCCAGATTTGGCAGCGCAATCCTGGATCACGAATTATAGAAGATTCATCAGCATGTTCATTTTCCATTTCTTGTTTTGCAACTTGCTCAAAAACAATCACGCGTAACATTTTTATGTAACTTTCATTTCTCCTAGTTGTCCCTTCAACGTCTAGCATTCGGGCTTCCTGGCTGTGCCTCCTCTTCTTATCGCGATGGTTGACGTTGTAGAAGAAGAGTTTCCTCCTATTACATGTGCCTCGGCGGCTCAAATGCATCGTGAGAACTCTCAATCTTGGTCTTTAAGCTCACATCGTACATATGGTTTGTTGTGTCCATTTTGGAACTTTCACTGCTGTCCGGATGATAGGGAAGGGAGTAAAGGAACTTCACGCTTAATCTCTCATATCAAGAGGATACATCTTTGCATTGACGAGCATGCTACTGTTTTGCGGGATGCCATTAAGAATGATATTGATCTTTATCTTGCCTTTAGAAAGGACTTTGAAGACCCTTAGTCAGTGGTTGTGGTGGGAGGTGCATGAAGATACAAGCAGTGAGTCGCACTTGCCATCATGACGATGGTATTGCTCGAGTCACAGATGACACGGGGGTGGTTTCTGGGCACATTGTCGGCATCTTGAAACCTCTTCTACATGTTGTAGCTGATGTCACGAATGGATTGGTTATTATTGCTATGCTCCTTGATCGTATTTTCAAAGTTCCTATCACCACAGTTAAGAGCATTCCTCACAGTTGTCTTCTTACTTTCTCTCAAGCTCTTAAAACAACATTATATCAAGTTATTACTGGGCCATATTCCATTCATGCTTGGGTGAGATTGCTACTTCTTCCACGTTGCACCCTGCATGTTTTTAAGCCTTTGAATAGATGGGATAGAAGATTTGGCAATAGAAAGTCCTTGCAACAACTTATTCTGAGCTCGATCACTAAGTGGGGTAGTGCAGACGGTTTCACCACGTGGGAGGGTGATTTTTTGAAAATCGATCTACCTGAGGCTTTTCATAGACAGAATAACTCGGTAGAGGGTAATAAATATCAAAGCTCCAACATCAGGTAGTGTCTTTGTAAAGTGTCAGATGGGCACTTTTCAGCAGCCTTAAAGGTTTTGTGCTCTTCAGGAGTGCCTCCGTTTAATGAACACACCATGAAGACTTTAGAAGCTAAACATCCGTATAAGCCGCCTCCTTCTCTGCCAGATACCTTGATGTCAGAGACTCCTCTTACAGCTGATGCAAATGCTATTTTGCAGTCTATCAAATCCTTTCCCAAAGGGACATCCTATGGTAGAGATAGAGTGAGAGTTCAACACATTTTAGATGCCCTTTTGTGGGGAGGGATCGGTAGTTGCCACTGATCTATTAGATGCTATCTCCATGATGGTTAATCTTTGGTTACGTGGAAGATGCCCATTGAGTCTGATTGAGTTTGTAGCCTCTGCACCTCTTACTCCACTGCTCAAACCAGACAACGACATCCGTCCTATTGCTGTAGGTACGATCTGGAGGCATCTTGTATCCAAAGTTGCCATGATGGGGGTGGGAAAAGAGATGTCTAAGTATCTCAATGACTTCAATTTGGAGTTGGCGTATCTGGAGGATCAGAAGCCATCTTATACAGCTCCAACCGACTTTTGAGCAAGATTCACGGTGACAGGTCTCTCTCCATGCTTACAGTTGATTTCTCTAATGCCTTCAACATGATAGATAGATCGTTGATGCTTTCTGAAGTTAGGAGGAGATGCCCATCTATTTCTTCATAGGCGGAGTTTATATATGCTCAACCAGCTAGATTATATATTGGAGATAATTATTTATAGTCAATTATCGAAGTGCAGTAAGGTGATCCTTTAGGTCCACTTCTTTTTTCTCTTGCCTTGCACCCCCTTATTCATGAGATACAAGATAATTGTAAGCTCCTTCTCCATGTTTGGTATCTTGATGATGGGACTATCATCGGGGATACTTTGGAGGTAGCCAAGGTGCTTGACATTATACATCGTAAGGGTCCAGAGATGGGTCTTATGCTGAATATAAAAACCGAACTTTTTTGGCCTTCGTGTGATGGACAAAAGATTCGCAAAGGGTTGTTTCCCGTGGATATTGGAAGACCTGTGCTGGGAGTGCGGTTACTAGGAGGTGCAATGAGTAAGAGCAAGGACTTTGTTGAAGACTTGGCTATGATGAGGGCCACAAAAATTGTTGACTTAATGCATTTGCTCCCTCAATTAGAGGATCCACAAAGTGAGCTTCTTTTATTACGTACTTGTATGGGCACTGCCAAGCTCATGTTTGGCCTAAGGACATGTCAACCTGCATACATGGAACAAGCTGCTACGTGGTTTGACAAAGAGCTTCGCGGAGCTATTGAGGATATCGTGGTTTGTGGAGATCCTTTCTTTGGCGACCTTCAATGGCGGGTGGCATTACTACCCATCAGACTTGGTGGCTTCGGTCTTCATTCAGCTCTTGAGGCTTCCTCGTATGCTTTCGTGGCCTCTACAGCTCAATCATGGGTGCTCCAAGACCACATTTTACGAGACGGTGGAATACATGGTATGGATTCTGACTTTCTATACGTTTTGGAGGGCCTACGTACCACACTTCCATCTCTCGATCTTACATGTTTTGCTAATAAGGATACCGTCCTCCTAAAGCCCAGAATGCTTTGACGAGTCATCTTTTTAGCAAAATTGTTGAAGAAATGGAAATTAAGTTTGACATGACTGTTAGGTAAAAAGTAATTTTTTGTTGTTTACAGGCTGAACATGCTCAAGACTTCCTCCTTGCTACTCCTATTGAGGGTCTTGGGATGCATATGTCACATATTGAGTATCGTACTATCCTCAAGTATCGTCTTATGATTCCTCTTTTCCAGCTGACGAGCCTTACCCAATATGCCACAAATCATGCCTGGACGCTTTTGGGGAGCATGCAGTTCATTGTCGTGAACTTCCAGGTTTTAAATATAGACATGACTTTGTAAGGGATGTCCTTTATGATGTACTCAGACATGCTGGAGTTGCTTCAAAGAAAGAAGCACCTGTGAATTTTTTGATGGATCATCAAGAGGGGAGATTGACACTCAGAACAACATATGTTTTAATATTTGGATGGGCTAGAGAGAAGCATGCATGTGTCGATCTGACTGGAGTTTCTCCATTGGTGAGTCCGATAAGGAGTGATTTTATTGCGGAACACACTGCACAGAAAGCTGTCTCGGCTAAAGTTGCTAAGCATGAGATGGCATGCATTGACAATCAACATGTATTCATTCTTTTTGGTTTTGACACCTTCGGATTTTTGGCTACTGAAGGAAGCAGTATAGCTTCTCAAAAGGGTCCAAAGAATTATGCACATCAATGTCATGGTTCCCAGATCTATAGATATTATATTTCGAAAAATTGAATTTACCATTCAAAAGGAATTGACAGCGCAGTTTGTTGCCCGGCTCCCATCAATCTCTCTGTAATAGTTTTTCTAAAATTTGTTTACTACTACCATGTGGGAAATATAATCGGATCTCCGCACGCCCGAATAAGACCTGTCCCTTCTCTCCCGGCTCCTATCCAGCGTAAACGCACACCCCACACCCACCTGCCGTCCAAGCTCGACGACGACCTCGAGCTCTCGCCGTCCGATCTCCGGAGCCGGCGCTCCCCTTTCACTGCGTAGGGACTTAATGGTGTCGTACTTGAACGCCCTCGTCTACGGCGTTGGGTGCATTGTGGTCGCCGGCGTGGCCCTCTTGGTGGCTCTCCAGGAGAAGCTCGTGTATGTCCCCGTGCTCCCGGGCCTCAGCAAGTCCTACCCAATCACCCCCGCTCGTCTACGCCTCGCCTACGAGGACGTATGGCTCAGATCCTCTGACGGGTTCCGTCTTCACGCCTGGTTCATCAAGCTCTTCCCCAACTGCAGAGGTTACGGTTTTTTTGGTTATTTTTCGTTATGGTTGGAGTTGAGCTCATTTGTTGCCGCCTTGGTGTTTCAAGAGTCGATTCGAGCAACAAACCAACCTGCTTTGAGTGAATTGGAGTCGTGAGGGCATATAAGGGCGTCAGGGGTTCAAATGTGGAACTTTTTGGGGATTGAATGAGTGAGAAATGGTAAAGGTGTGATTTTTTGGTTGGGTTTGTATTATGGGGGTTGTGGATTAGGGTTTTTATACAGTTCACCTGATCGAGGAATTTGAAGCGGGGGCATTTGAGCAAAAACTGAATGAAATCTGTGCTAATTTGCTTGATTTCGGAGGATGTGATGCATCAGCGAGCTTAGGGGAGAAGGGAGTTTCAAAGGTGGGAGATTTTTGTAGATAGGTGAGAGATCGGAAAAGCTAGATCTTTGTTTTTGGGATTGGTGTGATGAGTGTGGGAATTAGGGTTTGAAATAGTGCACGCCATTGAATAATTTGAGAGTTTGAGGTTGAGATGCTCTTTTTGGGAGGTGGAGTGTTTTCGAGTGGAGGTAGCTGTTGGCGTGGAAGTGTTTCGAGAGTTTAATTGGGTGAATTTCGATGGAAAAAGAGACACAAATGGGCCTGAAAGTTGCCATTGGTAGGTTTGGGGATTGGAGTATTGTATGATGCCTTGTTGAATAGGTCGGTAGTTGGAGGTATTTATGGATGCCATCATAATGAAGCAGAATGACATAAAGTTTTAATTTAGTTTTAGTACGTTTCTGCTTGTTTTGTGGGAAGTGCATAATTTGGACGTATCTCATTTTCCTTTTGTCCGTGATTAATGCCACCTACATTGGAAGAGAGACGGTACCATCCATCAAGTCGTCGGAGGTGAAAATGTGTTGCATGTAGCTGGTGTACTTTGATTACATTTTAAGTAAATCCTTTGAAGTTCATTTGGATTGTAGAAATGGTATTTTAAAATGTCATCCTTTGAGGGGTATATTATTGAAGGGAATGCACATGGGCAGTTGATCCCCACAAGAGTTGACTGAAATGCGGACTATTATCCTCTGTAGCTCCTCTTTGATCAAATATGCAACACCCGGGATTATATCCAATTTAAATTGAGGAAAAATGGTCTTAACAATAAGACTTATTGGATTTTAGTTCATCCAATGCCACCACTCAAAATGATGCAACCCAAGTTGCCAAGTAGTATTCCCACCTCTTGGGCTCTTACAACCTATTTTCATATTTTGAGAGTTTTCTATGTAGAACCAATCTGGGATGTCGCAATCTCTGTTGCTATATGCAATGCCCTTGTTGTGGTAGGTAAAAAAATTCCCAGTAATATTGATGGTTGCATATTATGGGTGATTTTTTCTTTTCTATGTGGTCATTCATCTTTTAGGTAGCATTTTTCACTATCAGAGGTATACATCTCTGGATTAAACTTGTATTGTTGATAAGGAAAATTGACATTGATAACTAGTTGGATTTGGGTTCAAGGGAACCGAGTCACGTCCAAGGGTGCTAATCATGTTGAATACTGTTGATTCGTCTGAATTCAATTTGATTCATTTGAAAATATCCACAATTGAATTGAACTCGAAACTAGTTCACCAATCAGAATTCACATGTTGATTGTTTGAACCTTCAAATTTCATCTCTTTTAGATTCCAAAAGCATACTAAAAAATTTAGATAAATATGTATTCATAATATATATTTTGCCTCATTAAACAAATATAAAGTTCGTACCCACCTATTTCAATGATCTGGTGGTAGTGTAGTGTGCCTACCACCCAAAAACCAACGTTCGAATCCTCCCTTGTGGGGGTTGCATTAGGTAGCTGACATCTAGTGTAGAAAATAGGTTCAACATTGATTTGAGCAAGAATCCATTTAGCAGACCCTACTTAAAGTGGGAGAAGGCGCTCAAATTTTTTGAAACAAATATAAAGTTCAATAGATAATTCTAAGATCAAGGAGAACACCTAGAACTAGAAATTTAAATAGCAAACAATATATGATGCACATACAAAATTTAGTATATAAGTCATCAATAATGGCATCTTCAATTTATAATCTTTTTTATCCTATCCTTTTGAGCATTTTTCAATTTGTACACTACATCTAACATGTATAATCATATAAAATTTAGAGAACCTGTTTTAGTATGTAAACACAAGTTTTATCATTAAATCTCAACACTAGCTAATAAACATTAATAAATTCCAAAACTAAAATGCACAAGATTCAAAAAGTCGATATGCATAGTTCTTTCGATCAGACGGTACAAAGCGAGCAAGCAGATATATAGAAGTATATGTGGAAGTATAAGTGGATTATGCGGATATTATTCGAACTTTGATAGAATTTAGAATAAAAAATAATTAAAAATAATAATAAATTCAAATATTAGTGATTTATGTTTCAAACAAATTTAACATGGATTAAATACAAAGCACGACTATTTAAGTATGATCTCACTTCTACTAAAGCAATTGAAAAATCCCCCATTTAGATAAGAAAGTTGATCCTAACAAAGCAACTCGATTAAATAAAAACCAATTTAACAATAATGAAGTAGCTTAACTCCCGGTGGTTAGTTCTATGAAATTTATGCACAAGCATAAATAAGCTTATATCAAGTGATGCAAGTCGAAAAAATTCAAACAGTGGAAAAATTAATTTTGACGATGGAAAAATATTTGGTGGAAGAAAAGAAGACTCGCTGGATGCGAGGGATTTGGAGAAAAGGAACCACGAAGATCGCACAGAGGGAGAAGGAGAGACATGGGAGAGATAAATGATATGCATCTTAGTTTAGTTTCAACTTCAATTGATTTAATCAATGGAACACCATCCCCTTTATATACGAAGGACGAGGTTACAAAATTAGAAAGACAAATAAAATCAAATCCTAACATACCTTACTTGGACTTTAATTATCTCTAACCGACTAACTAATTGATCGAACCATTTAACTAATTTATTGGAGATCACTGGTGATATCCTTATTTTTAAATAGAAATAAAAATCTCAACAGACTTGATTGAACACAAATAACATTAATTTAACCCTAATTTAATTAGACTCTAATTAACGGAAGAAAAATCCTAGTTGAGCAAAATGGGATGGGTAATCATCCTAATTTTGCACTAATTTTGGATTCCAAGCTCTCCAATGTTTCGAAAAACTCATCTCCTAATGAGTGGCTTTGTTTCTTCTAGCACAACATCGGAACCTCCATTTGGGTTTGCTGGACTAATTTCCCCAATTCGGAGTCATTTGTTCTTCAATTCAATAATACACTTGTAATTATTTTTCACTGAGGGGTGTGGCCACAAATTTCTATCCCTTCAAGTAGAAATGGTCTTCTCAACAAGTAACTCCCACTTTTAACCTTCAAATAACATGTTTTTTAGTGAGGGGATGTTTTGCAATTTTCCTGAAAGATATTCTTGCCCCATTTCTTATGGAACACATAAACTACATACCACTTTGCTGGGGTTTGAAGAGCCTACACCCATGGGCAATGATGGTGCTCGTAGGTAGGGTTCCCCTAGCGTCATTGAATTTGAAGGAGGTGGCTTCGGATGTGACTGAAGATCGAGATCGAAGGGTAGTGGAGCTCCTTGCGGGGTGAACAATGCAAGTGGCGGCGAGCATTCTTGATAGGGCATTATTGGGGCTAAAGATGGCGTGGGTGTTGCTGTTTGAGTAGGCATTAACATGCTCCTGATATTTCCTCCTCATGTGGTCGTTCAAGTGGTGGTGGCAAAGGCCTTGTGGGGTTTAGGCATTGGGCAATCGATAGGACCGTAGGAGGGAGGGTTTTGATATCATTGGGGTGGGCGATAGTTGAGTCGGGGCTATGGTGGTGGTGGGATTGGGGTCAGAAAAGTACAATGTGGGTGTGATAGGGATGTCTGGAGGGGTTGGCGACGATGGTAGAGATAGTGCTGGTGTCAGGAGCGATCATTTTGGTGGGGGTATGGGTGGTATTATTGTAGTGGACAATGGTTGTGGTGGCGGGGGAGGAGAGAGCTGCTGGGGAGGTGGTGGGGGTGATGGTAAGGTGGCTAGAGACGGGGACTATGAAGGCAACTATAGCGCGGGAGAAGGGGGAGGAGGTTTAAGGGCCTCCTGGAGAGCAGCTTCGAGGACGGTAGGTGATGATTCGATATATTTCTTGGCAACGATTTTAGTGGCATTCCCTTCTAGTTGCCATGCCAGATATTCAATATTCCGCAGATCCAACTTATAAAGAATATGTACGACGGTGTTTCATCTTTTATAAGGATCCAGTCTGGAAAGACTGACTATTTTAACATCAACATCAGTCTGTGTAGATATATTTCTAGACTCTATGCAAGGTTGCAAAAATCGGTAGTCGGTACTCGGTCAGTTGGGTCACTGACCAAGGATTAATCGGCAGTCGGACGACTAATCGGATTTAGTCGGGCTTTAATCGGTTTTGAATTTTTTAATTATTTTTAATATATAAATCATTTTTTTATGTATATTCTTATATATTTACATAGATTTATACATTTTTTATATTATCATAATGAAACAAAAGAAGAAATTGAATTTAAATAAAACATTAAGCATATTAGAATAAATTTGCTTTAAAAAATAAAAAATAAATGGTATCTGCAAGCAAAAATCGATTGACTAGTTGGCCTTAGTCGGAATTAGTCAGTACTCGGTCGGCCACCCCACTGACTAGACTAGTCGGACCTACTAGTCGGGTCAGTCGGGGGATTTTTACTACAATGACTCTATGTACCTTTTTCTGTTATGTTTAGTTTCTTTTATCCAACTTATGTAATTTACCTGTAGGCCTTCTCTATATAAGAGATCCTAGGGTTCTCTGGATCAACTGTTTTCCTCCGACATGGTATCAGAGCTACCACCCTAAACCCTATCTGCTCACCTATACCCTAGCCGCCCACCACCCTCTCCGCCGTCGACCCCGCCACCTCTCTCTCTCCTCTCCGCCGTCGGCCTCGCCACCTCCCTCTTTCTCCACCGCTGTCGCCCTCCCCCCCACCTCTCTCTCTGCCGCCACTCCCCTCCCCACCTCTCTCTCACCGCCCCCTCTTTCTCGCCGTCGATGTCACCCTCCCCCCTCTCCTCACCTCTCATCGCCTATGGATTTGAGTGCGTAAGTCTAAATATGCACTCAAATCCTCAGATGTTTATGTAGACATTTGTTCTCTGGTTTACAAACCCTAGTTCTCCATCTCCAGCAACCATGTCAGAAAACAAGGTCAACATGCCCTCCATAGGCACTTTAAAAGGTCCAACGCCCATTATCAAGATGGATGGGACGAACTATGAGCTCTGGGCTATGCAATTCATGAGTCTCATGAAGTTAAATGGTAAGAAGCACATTCTTACCGAAGATGAGCCGACATAGAAAACTGGGGTTTATGCCTCATGGGAAGCCGATGATTCGTATGTCGAAGTCTGGCTTTCAGGTACACTGACGATGGAGATTGCTAATGATGTACTCCATCAGCCCACTGCTAAGGCGATGTGGGACATCCTTGCAGTGACATAGTTGTAGATGCGAAATGAGACCAAGATCCTTCAACTCCAGCATGACATATTTACGGTCAAGCAGAATGGCTAGCCTCGGCATTCGTTATATTCATCCTTGCGAGGGATGTTTGAGAAGCTCTACAACATCATTCCCCTTACGGCGACTCCCGAGCAGCAAAAGACGTTTCGGAATGTTACCATGGTGGGGGTCTTACTAGCGACACTTGACCCTGAATATGATGCCGCTCGCTCGTAGATTCTTGCAGACGCCACTATTCCTCTAATGGAGGAAGTGTACCGCAGGCTCAGCAGAATTACAGTCCCGTCTACTGTTACTACTCAACCTCCTTTGGCGATGGCGGCTTCCAGAGGCAGAGAAGCCTCTTCTCTTTTCCTTGACCGTGGACCTCGTGTTAGAGGTGGCCGCATCCGTCAGCCCTGCACATTCTGTCATCGCCCAGGTCATACGGAGGATACATGCTATTCTTCTAAGCATGGTTTTCCGGCATCGGCGCGTGTAGTCGAGCACGTTGCATCTCCGCAGACATCTACTTCAGACCGGAGGTTTGAGGAACTTGTTGCCAGACTGCGGGATATCATGCCTCCTGCCTCTACTGACTCTCCAGGAGGCCACGTAGATGTAGCTGCTTCAGCCTCTACCAGTACGTCAGCCACCGCTAGCACCTCAGGTAGTGCTTATGCCTTTACTTCCTGTCATGGATCTTATGTTTCAGAATGGAATATGGACTCCAGCGCGACACATCATCTTTGCCGAGACAAAGATAAGCTTACATCCTATAGGGAGGTTCCACCGGAACGATCTGTCGTGATAGCAGATGGGACCCATTCCCCCATCGTTGGACAGGGGGAGATCAGTTTGACACACTCTATGCGTATCCGGAATGTTTTGCATGCTCCAGATTTTTCGACGAATTTATTGTCTATCAGTCAGATTACGGAGGATTTGCATTGTTGCGCTATTTTTGACCCATCGTCTCTTGTTTTTCAGGACATTCTTACGGGCGGGGTGATTGGCTGTGGTTGTGAGCAGGATGATCTCTATCGTTTGGTCCGAACTCCCTGTACTGGTGTCTCGTCTTAGTCCAGTGGACCAGTCTCTCCATTTACATGGCATCTACAATTTGGCCACCTCCCTCTTTAGAAGATGCGTCATATCTTGCCCCAGATTTCACCGGGCTCTTCTTTTCAGTGTGAAGCTTGTCAGTTGGGAAAGCATCACAAATCTACTTTCCCTAGTCGTCAGTCTCGGAGCAGTAGCTTCGCTTTTGAATTATTTCATGTTGACATTTGGGATCTGAGTCGTGTCCCAAATCACCAGGGACACAGGTTTTACCTAATTGTGGTTGATGATTTTTCTCGATTGTCATGGGTGTTTTTGTTGAAGAATAAATCTGAAGCAGGCGATGTGATCAACAATCTTATAAATGAAGTGCAGAATGTTTTTTCATCTACTGTGAAAATTATACGTACGGATAATGTTTTGGAATTTTGTACTCGCGCTCTTTCACACTTCTTGTCTCGAGGCATTATCCATCAAACAACCTGTGCCTACACGTCTCAACAAAATGGCGTTGCAGAAAGAAAGCATCATCATCTTCTTGATATCACTCGAACTCTACTTATCCAGAGTTGTGCTCCCATTTCCTTTTGGGGTGATGCTGTACTTATGGCATGTTATCTGGTGAATCGTATGCCATCCTCTGTCTTAGGTGTGAAAGTTCTTCTTTCAGTTGTCTTCCCTGACAAGGAATTATTCTCTCTTACTCCTCGTATCTTTGGCTCTGTTGCTTTCGTTCATCAGCTCTCTCCAGAACTTGACAAGCTCTCACCTAGGGCTGTCAAGTGTGTGTTTGTTGGGTACTCTCGTACTCAGAAGGGTTACTGATGCTATGACCTTTTGAACAAGAAATATTATGTCAGTGCCAATGTCACATTCTTTGAGTCTGTGATGTATTTCTCCCCTGCAGGTGACATGTTGACTTCCTCCACTACTGATGATGAGATTTATGTGCCACCTCCTCCTATGCGTCCGTCCCTTCCCACACTGGTTCCTACTGTTCCACCACCACCACCACCTCCACAACCACCTGTGCTACCTTTACCGAGATTTTGTACTCGTCGTTATGTTCCTGCTCATGGAACTCGTCATTCATCCACTACGCCTCAGGTTTGTCTAGGTAATATTACTAACGATGGGTCTGAAAATGTGCAACTGCAGGGATCTTTGCAGGAGAATAGCATACCGGCGAGTATGGTTGTTGATGATTTGAATGTACCTATTGCCTTACGGAAGCAGAAGCGTACCTGTGCATCCTATCCACTTGCTTCGCGGGTTTCATTCCATCACCTCACCGGTGATTTTCAGCTGTGGCCTTATCTACCGTAGAAATACCATGGAATTATCAGGATGCATTGAAGGAGAGCTGCTGGCGTTCAACCATGGAGGAGGAAATGGCTGCTTTGCGGTCACGGGGTACATGGAGCTTGGTTTCTGCTCCCCCATGAGCTTCTGTTGTCAGTTGTAAATGGGTATTTACTGTCAAATATAATGCAGATGTCAGCCTTGATCGTTACAAAGCAAGGCTAGTGGCACGTGGGTTCACTCAAACATACGACGTGGATTATATGGATACATTCTCTCCAGTTGCGCGTCACTCCACTCTACGTGTCATTCTTTCAGTTGCTGTGGTACGTGATTGGCCCTTGTTTCAGCTTGATGTTAAGAATGCTTTTTTGTATCGGGATCTACAGGAAGAAGTCTGCATGCAGCAACCTCCGGGGGTTGCTGTTGAGGGAGAGAGTCAAATGCTGTGTAGACTTCACAAGGCAATATATGGCCTTAAACAATGCCCGCGGGCGTGGTTTCGGAAGCTTTCTGACCTAATTTAGAAGCAAGGGATCAAAAGATCAAATGCAGATCATTCTTTGTTTGTTCAGAAGACTCCTAGAGGTATTGTCGTTATCATGGTGTATATTGATGATATACTTTTTACTGGAGATGATATGCAGGGTATAAAGATGGCAAAAACATTTCTACGCCATCAGCTTGTTACTAAGGATCTTGGTACCCAACGATATTTTCTGGGGTTGGAATTTGCTAGGAATGCGCAGGGTATTGTGATGACCCAAAGGAAGTATATTACATACATGCTTGGTGAGACAAGCATGGTCGTCTGTCGACCCTCGACTACTCCCATGGATCCTAGCATGAAGTTATATGATGATGATACATATGAGGCTGGCATGAGAATATATAGAGAGATGATGGGAAAGCTTCTCTATATTACTATCACTAGACCTGACATTGCTTTTGCAGTGAGTCGGGTGAGTCAGTTCATGGAACAACCTAGACAAGTACATATGGATGCCATATACATAATACTGAGATATCTAAAGTCATCTCCAGGTGCAGGACTACTGTTCAGGAAAGAAACCAATATCTCTGTTTCTGCATATGCTGATGCGGATTATGCAGGATGTCCTAAGGATCAGAAGTCTACTTCAGGTTTTACATTGTTTGTTGGCAGTTCTTTTATTTCTCGGAAAAGCAAGAAACAAACAGTGGTGGCTAGATCTAATGCTGAATCTGAGTACAGTGGCATGACACAAGCAAGTACAAAGATGATGTGGGTTCGAGCTGTGTTAGAAGATTTGCGTATAGATGTACCTCTACCAATGCAAGTACAATGTGACAATCAAGTAGCGCTATTCATTGCTAATAATCCTGCACTTCATGAAAGAACAAAACATATTGAGGTAGACTGCTACTATACTAGAGATATGATTCAAAAGGGCTTGATTTCTACTTCCCATGTCAGTTCAGGAGACCAGACTGCAGACATCTTTACCAAGTAATTGCTCAGAGGGCCATTCCAGAAGTATTCTTCCAAGCTGAGCATGATTGACATTTTTGCTCCATCTTGAGGGGGAGTGTAGAGATATTTCTAGACTCTATGTACATTTTTCTGTCATGTTTAGTTTCTTTTATCCACCTTATGTAATTTACCCATAGACCTTCTCTATATAAGAGAGTCTAGGGTTCTCTGGAATAAACAATCAATTCTTTTCCTCCAACAGTCTGCATCAAGGTTCAACTTTGAGTCCATTCCTTTTTACTTTGATTATGGATGAATTGACTAGTCACATTCAGGATGCATACATTAGTGTATGTTTTTCACTGATGATATTGTGTTGATTGATGAGACAGGAGATGGAGTAAATGAGAAGCTAGAAATTTGGAGACATGCCATAGAAACTAAACGATTTCGTATAAGTAGGGCTAAGACTGAATATACGGAGTGCACATTTGATGGAAGCAACAGTGAAGGAATCGATGTAAAGATTGGAGATGATAACATTCAGAAGAAAGATTTTTTAGACATTTGGAATCTATTTTGTAACAGGATGGAGAAATCGATGGAGATGTTACTCATAAAATAAATACATGTTTGCTAAAGTGGAGAGCAACCTCCACTGTTCTTTGTGATAAGAAAATTCCTTTGAAAGTCAAAGGAAAGTATTACAAAGCAGTCGTAAGACCTGCTATGCTCTATGGTTCAGAATGTTGCCTTGTGAACCATAATCATGTGCATAGAATGGCGGTATCAGAAATAAAAATACTAAGGTGGATCTGTGGTCATACATGAAAAGATTGAATTAGGAATGATGTGATCAGAAGGAAAGTTGATGTAACTCCAATGTAGGATAAGACGAGAGAAAAACGCTTAAGATGGTCTGATCATTTGCAAAGGAGGTCGGTTTATTCACTAATTAGAAGATGCGAGATTCGAAATGTTGAGCTGGCTAATAGAGAGCGAGGAAGGCCCAAGAAGTATTGGAACATGACTATCCGAAGGGATCTTAGTTATTTGGATTTAAGTCGGAGATTGATCCAAAATAGATCTGAATGGAGACCAAAAATCCATGTACTCGACCTTACTTAATTGTGAGAAAAGGCTTTGTTGTTGTTATAAAGTTGTAAAATTAAATTTCCAAATAAATATGTGAAACACACGGAAGGAATTTAGTATGAGGGTAACGATTTTAATTGATTCTTAATGAAATCAAAGGATAGGTTAACTTCTTACCTTTGCTTCCTCCTATAAACATAAGAAAGGAATGAACCCCTTATGAAAAGTTCCATTCCTAATGTGAACTAAATAATGAAATAAAACCGCTAGTTCCTTTCCATTCATGTTTTATTTCCATTACCGACTTGATTTTATTTTTTTTGAAGTCTGAAAGGTAGGGGGAAACACTCGGAGGTGTCCGCCCCATCAAAATTTATTCCAAAATAACAAAAGTAAAAGCAAGGAAGAAAAACACCACACGCACCAGCCTCACAGGATCATTACAACACCCAATCTTCTACCATACGCTGTGCAAACACCCCCACGTTCTCCTTATAAAATCTTTGCCCCGAGAACAATAAGTCATTCCTTCCTCGCCAGACCGCCCAGAGGATAGCCATGGGATAAAGGCGCTCCCTTCTTGGTCTAGACACATTTGCGTAGATCGAATTCCAGAAGGCCTGAAAGTCGTCGATGCGGCACCAAGCGACAACAGCCTCCTGCCATATCAGAGAGACCAATGGGCAAGAGAAGAAGAGATGCTCCACAGATTCGATCGCATCATTACAAATTAAGCACCTGTCCGAAATAACGCTAAGGAGCCTGGCGCACCGATCACGCGTCATCAACCTCTTCCTCCTGAGTAACCAAAGGAAAACCCAATTCTCTCAGGAAGCCTGAGAGCCCAAATAGTTGCACAGTCCCTGATCAACAGCTCCGAGTTAGCCGGCGGCGGCCTATAGATGGCCCCATAGGCTCCCTTAACCGAGAACGGCCCCTCCTTCCAGCACCAATGATCCCTTCCCCCGCAAGGAGCCCCCACCTCCCTCACGGTGTCAAGCAGGGCCAAGAATTCATCAAATCTCTGATCGGTGAGATTAGCGGAGAAGGTTGGGCACCATATCCCATCAGCCCAGCACTCCGCCATCGAGCAGAACTTCTCCTCCGCCAAGGCATATAAATGGGGGAAACGAGTGCAAAGAGCCCCCGCGCCCGACCAATCATTCGCCCAAAAAGAGAAGGCCTCCCCCCCCCCCCCCCCCCCCCGAGGACCGGCCTAAAGAGGGCCAAGTTCTTCACGAAAGTCTTCACCACGCCCCGCTAGAAGGGGGTCATGGTGGCGAGATTGCCAGGCTGCGACGGCGGCGCCCCCCTCACGTCATAGATGTTACGAACCACCGTACAAACGAGATCATCCCCTGGCCCCCAAACCCTGCTAGCCCACTTAAGCAAAAGCGCCTCGTTCATCTGCTCGAGCGATTTCACCCCCAGACCCCCATGGTTCTTTCTGTACGTGGTATCATCCCACCCCACCAGATGGATCCCTCCACGTCCATTGTAATTTTATTCCTACCAAACAAATGGGGACTAAGATATTTATATGATGGCTTCATAGAAAGAATTTGGTGATGAGGACTTTAGAAAACGAGAACATGGAAGCGTAATCAGAGAAAAAGAATAAGAACATGAAAGAACACCATGATTTTTGTGGAACCTTGCTCCCTATGAAGCAGGATGAAACCACGGGAGAACACCTCAAAGGACCGATTCTTCTATTGAAGTTTCTCTCGTCTGATACAGTTGTAGGACTTCTTATATATCTCCCATCTAGTCTCCAAATCCCACAATTGGTAGATGTGAGACTAAACCACTTGCATGGTATGAACAAAACTAGCCTCGAGGCGGTCGAGCGTACGCCTCAAGGCGTGGTGGTCCTTCTTAACCTCAAGGCGTACGCCTCGGTCCAGTCCAGTGAGGCATGCACCTCAGAAGGTTGAGGGGTAGCCTCGAGGCATTCCGTCTCGAAGCGGTCGAGGTGTTTTGCGAGGCGTTTTTGCTTTTTTAAAGTATTTTTTATGATTGTAATGGTATACTTGGTATTTTGAGAAGCTTATAAGTATCTGCTTCCTTAGGATAATGATTATACGAGATAAATATCTAAATATGATGTTTCTTTCATGCCCATGACTTTATTTTTATTATTAAATGTGCCCAACTATTTCACAAACTCTTACTATTTCTTTTTTTATGAATGAATTTATAAAATATCAAATCCAACAATACTCGTAAACTTAACGAGCTTTGCAATATATCAAGTAAAATGAAATAGATAGGATTTACGATTTATCATGCTGCTATATATTATATGTTTGACATATAACATAAATTTCTTTGACATATATTTAATCGTACTTTTAATTACAACAATATTTCAAAAGTTTGCTCGAAATGGATAGGATTTACGGTTTCTCATGCGGCCATGTATTATATGTTAGACACTCAACATAAATTTTCTCGACGTATATTTAATCGTACTTTTAATTATTATAATAAATTTTTAAAGATAGATATGTATTGTTTAATTATTCACAACATTTATAGATAATGAGTTCCTCTTTGATTGGATGAAAATGTGTAGAAAGGGATATGATGTTGTTCTATCTTCTATTCTGGTGTTGTTATCCCTATTATTTCATCATAATTTATAGTGTTAAGTATTATATATTGGGCAAAGAGCATATAATTATATTTCCATATATATAATTATATTTTTCTGCATATTTTTTCAATAAATCGAGGCTTAAGCCTCGACCGCCTCGAGGCTACGCCTCGCCTTGATTCCGAGGAAAACGCCTCGTTTCACCTTTCGTTTTTTCAAACCTCGACCACTGGATGTGGTAATTGGACCATGGAGGGATCCAATTACACACGTAACACATACTCCCTCAAGCTGGAGCATGCAATGCTCAGTTTGGATAAGTAGAAAGAAATCTCAAACTCACAATACAAGGCACTATAGACAACATCAACTCAACGCATGCACAACTGTTGGTTGTTGTCGAGGACGCTGCTTCTCATGCAGTGTAGGTGAGGAGGAACACACGAGCTGGAGTGTAAGTCGAATTGGGGTCTCCTCGTCGGAGAATATGTGCTCTGTACTGCGTCTGTCAGAGTCACTGAAACTGAAATGATTCTCCTTGTCGGAGTACTCTAGCCCGCTACATGTAGAAATTGTGCATCATGTGGACAACTGCTCCATATCTGAAGGGCCGAACTGAAAAAGTTGTGGAAACATCCTCGTCGGAGTCCACGATCGCTGGAGCATGGAGTATGAAAGTCTCATCGTCGGAGAACTGTGTCTCTCCCATATTGGCTCAGAGAATGAGATCTCTATTATGGAGTCCCTATGAAATCACATGAAAACCCTAGCCCACAATGGTATAGAGAATGAGATCTCTACAATGGATTCTCGATGGATTAAATGAAAACTCTAAGATCAAAAACAAAGATGGGGACCTCTCAACTGATGATCGCATATATGTATGCATCAAACTGAAGACTAGGTACTAATCTGAACGTCGAGTCTGAATATGAAAATCTGTAGAGTCTGAAATCTGGCCTGGAAAATCCGAACATCTGTAACCAAGCCATGAAACTCTACACAATACTCCCCCTTTCTCCCATACTTGTCGGAACACAATGACATCAACAAAGTTGGAAGAAGATAAGAACACGTGGAGAAATAATAATCTATATAAGTCGTTCTAAATTTTTCCTCGGCTTTTCTTCTCGTAAAATTTTTCGAATCATATTTTTTTCTCGTACGGATTCTTTTTGTACGATCCGCCCTTTTCCCCGACTTTTCTCTTTTTTTAGCCGTCTCATTCATTTTTTCCGCATACAGTTTTTTTTGTATGCACATTTTTCTTTAATCAAAACTTCCCTTTTTTTACAGGCAACTCCTCTCTTTTTTTGATATTTGGCCCACTTGGGCCCTAAATACAACTGAGCCCAATTGGGCTTACAAAAACAAAAGAACTGTTTTTTTTTTAAAATAAAGGGCCATCGGGCCCCTTTCTCTTTGTTCACCACTAGGGTTTCCAATTGGGAACCCATCTGATATGCGCAACCAATGCGATGGAGAAGAGGCTCGTTGCTTCGTCGTCGCCCACGAGGTGCGGCCGCACACCACTACTGGGAGGAGGAGCAACACCGCTGCCGCCTGAAAGCTGGAGGGTGACGCAAGGAGCGACACAATGAGATCTTGCAACCTCATGGAAATGCCTCCTGGAGAGAGGTGGCAACACGAGGGGATTGGGTGACATTGGAAGGAGGTCTGCGCCACCTGTAGCTTGAAGGAGAAGGGCTCGCGCACAGAGCTGGAGATCTTACGAGAGGGGTTGCCCCACTGCCTGGGATGCGACTAAGATGCTGCAACGCCGCCTGTTGATGGCATGGAGATTAGAGGAGCAACTGCTGGAAGATTGCCTCCGCTTGGAGGATCTTCTTCTTCGAAAGGGATTTGTGCCGCCGCATGGAGCCTCCTGGTGATGTGGGCGGCACCGCCTGGAAGAAGAGGGTGATGCTATATCGGTGATACGTCGCCTCCCCCCTTTTTTCTCGATCTGCTGCTGTTGCCATGTGTAACAATGGCATGTCGTTGCTACCAATGCTTCGAACTAGAGCTATATCACATGAGTGTCTCGGAGCTTGTTGGAGATTTAGGGTTCCCCGAAGGAACCTATTACGCCGCCATCGCCCACGCCCGGAGCCTAATGCCTAATGGCGCTCACGTGAACGGTCTGGAGGCCTTGCAATGAAGAATTAGGGTTTATCAAAACCCAATGCTGCGGACGAACATTTTCTCAACCTCGATGCACGTGCAGGGAAGATGCATGCTTTGCAATTTCTCCGATTGAACTTCTGAACTTGAACACGAACATGAAGTTGGATCGAACAATAATATATCCGCATGAATCAATCTTTTAGAAATTTGTGACAGCTGAAAATTAGGGTTTCGAGAAATCCTAAAAGCTGAAAAATGAACTTGAACGATCTTGTACAATAAAAAAATAATCTTCAAGAATAAATCTTCAAAATCAATCAAGAATTGACCCGCTCTGATACCGTGTTAGAAAACAAGAACGCGTAAGCGTAATCAGAGAAAAAGAATAAGAACATGAAAGAACATCGAGATTTTTACGTGGAACCCTACTCCCTAAGGAGAGGGATGAAACCACGAGAGAATGCTTAAAAGGGCTGATTCTTCTATTAAAGTTTCTCTCATCTGATACTGGTGGAGTGGGTCTTCTTATATAGCCCCCAGCGAGTCTCCAAGTCCCACAACTGGTAGATGTGGGACTAAACCACTGGATGTGGTAATTGGACCATGGAGGGATCCAATTACCCATCTACACAAGTGACGCATACTCCGACAAGGACCTTGGGGCATATTTTGTTTTAAGCTCGTCTATCTGTTGTCCATGAAAAGAGGGAGCAAAGGATATTTGATCATTTGTTATTCGGGTGTAGAGGAATCATGGAGATGTAGGTGAATGCAAGACGAGAGTAATTGGAAATTTCTAACAACGAACCATTCTGAAGAAATATTTGTGCCTCGACGTAGGAATCTAGAGTGGAGCGGACTAGAGTTTTCATATTGTGGACTATTTGGTTAGCCAGAAATACATTGATATTCAAAGGAGAGAGATACTAAAAGGAGAATGTGCCTGCACACGTACTTTGTTTTTGGAAATCATGGATAGTACACTTAAAATTACTTTTATTTTAATAAATGGAGCTTTTGAGAGGCCACCTACCAAGGACGGTCCTCTTTTTTCTTCTAAATAACATTAAGTTTACGCAGTGGGTGGCATGCTTTCTTCCTTTTCTCCATAAAAAATCCAATAACCTTGTAATTTCAATGATATCTCCCATGACATTGCCTTCACCAACTTTCTTTACAACCTCATCCATCACGATAAAAAGTAATCGTACATTCTTTGATTTGTCAGATGCATATATTGACTTCAATAACGAAGTCCTCTTTGGACTGTTCGTCGGAAAATCGATTAACGAACGACCTTTTCCATCCATCCAACCATCAGACATGATGATACAACTCATCTCTACACAAAAAATCCGTGCCTTATTCACCCGAGTCCCAATGGTCTTCACTTCTTCCTTCAACATTCAACTTCTCCACTGCTGGAGGAGGCATTGGGGTGTTGGTGGAGGTACTGGCAGGAGCAACTACAGTTGGCATAGGGAGCATGAAGGAGCGGAGAGTCGAACCAATAAAGGCTAGAAGTGAAGGGATTAGGGTTCAAGTTTTGCAAATCTTATAACCAAAGTTAGGTTAGGACGATGCTTCATCTTTGCCTCACCTTGACTTCTCATACCTTAACTCTATCTCAGGGTTGTAAGGTGCTCGCTTTGTAAATGCGGATCAATGTGCTCACCTTGGGGCAAAAAAAGGGCTTGCTTTGTTAGGATACATATGCCTCGATATAATTCCCAAGCGGAAGTTGGCTCTCAGAATTGAAGATCATCGACCTTCGCTCCTTCTAATGCAATATAGCTGCTAGCGGAAAAGGTTCTTGTCAACATGCTTAAAATGGTGTACGCATCGCTTCTCAGTCATCTTCAGATGTCCTTTAGGGATGTTCTTGCTGAAAAATTACAATGCACATACAACCCCTTTAGCTTTTACTGGCTTTACTATTTTAAAATTAAGATAATATTTCCATCCAGAATCATTTCAACCTCATTCGGAACCTTTATGCTTTTTTGTTATTGACAAATTTGAAATTCAATGCACAATTTCACGCAAAAAAAAATATAATGATATCACTTCAATAAATCCGAAGAGCATTTAATTTATGGCTTGAAATTGGGTGCAAAAACAATCAATTGATGTTCACTTTTGGGCATAAAATGATATTAAGATATGGAAGATATATTAGAGTATCATGTAACAAACACAAAGTGGAGCATTATGAATTTATGATTAAAAACAAAAACAAATAACACCTAAAATTGGAAGTGTTGATTATCAAAGGGGGTTCAATTGCGAATGACAGAGAGCTGCAACAATAGTAGGTGCAATGACCTATAACAAACACAACAAATGGTCAATTCGATCTATAAAAACTCAAGTTCCCTACTTGAATCTCCGCAATCACCTCCGTCACATCTCGATTGCTATCTCCCACTTTGAAGAAGTAAACTGAAAAGCCATCCGATTTCGGAAAACCATCAAAATTTGTAACCCATAGACTGTCTCCTAAACCTTCTACTTAGAGAAAGCACACACTAGCAAGTCCGTGTCTTGAGGGTCAATGCAATTGGTCACCTGCCTTATCATCTTCAGCCTAAAACATTGCATCGCTGGCTGAAAGCCTTGAAAAATCAACTACCACTTCCTCTACCTATCTCCATGGACCACGGAATTGGTGACATCCACTGGATGGATGTAATTTTAAACCCTTCACTTACTAGCCATTGAAGTTGTGTTGGCAGTGCCTATTTATCCAAATTTGTCTCTATTACCGCCTCTAATGAATATACCGCTTGCTCTCCTCTTCAGCTATCATTTTTTATTACTCCGACCTATGTTTAATTTCTTCCAATTAAAGAAGCATGGAGTCCTTACAACTACCAAGCACATTCATCGCTCCCTGAGCCAATTGACGATGTTGCCTGGTCTGTCTGTTGTTAGCCTTCAGTTTCGTTGTCAAGTTCACAAGCTTAGAAAAGAGCATGTAAGCTGTCGACCCATCCTAGATACGGTCATTCTAGCTTTCTCTAACCGCTCCTTAAAACATTCGGGCTTCATCCAGCTTGAAGTATGAAGAGGGCATCAGGCCCTCCCCAACACACTAATAGGTGTGTGATGTGATTAAGCTATGGGTGGACATTCTGCAGCATCTCCTTAGAAGCAGGGATCTGTCCAGTTGTGTCTTCGAGGAAGAACTCCTCCAAGTATATCTACATTTACCCACATTAAGGATCTCCAAATAAAGTGCACTAATAGATATCCAAAAATCATCCATAATGCAGGTTCTTACGCAAAGTATGATCTGGTTGGTTTTCCCAAAGCGAGTTAGTTGAAATATTCACCTATCAAATGCTGCAAATGAAGGAAACACAACCTAGCTTTACGAAGCTTACACCACAGCTCACTTTCACAATGGCCTCAATTTGCTCATAAGTTAAAGTCGTACTCACACAGAAGCCATCCCTTACTCTCTCAGGACCATCAACACCACTCTAGTACCCACACTAGTTAATATCCTTTCCAACCAAGGTAAATTCCTTTGGACCTACTACTGATATCAATCATAACAGATATGGTCAATTTGGCACCTTTCATGCTCCTCAATGCCCTATCATCACTCTGCTTTAGTTTAGATTCTGGCAACAAAAAAATATCCAACCTCCACTTAGAAATGTAAGTCGCCATCATGGTCCACTTCTCCGGATCCCACAGACCCCATGTGTCACATTAGAAACTCCATTTAGGAATATATTTCGTGCCCCAAAGGAATGCGGCCCACAGCACCTGCATTGCCCTTGTTAGTCTCACATCAGTCTCCTGCTTGTCGTCATCCCATTTGCCTATACAGAGGCCATGAAATCCACTGCCTCTTACGGGTCTTCTACCTCCACAACCTTAGAAGCTCATTTACTCGCATCCACTTAAACCAACGCACTCACGATCCTAACATGCAACACCACTGAGATCTCCATATGAGCATCTTTATTTTCTTTCATAGTTTTGATCCTCAACCAACTCCACCTTTAGACTATGCTCCGTCTTCTTGCACCATGTAACTGTCATTAATTTGCCTTTCTGGAACACTCATCTATCTCAAGCACAAATAAACTTTCATGGCTTTGATGTTGCTCCTTCACGTCTTTCAAATGATGTAATATCTCATCTCGAGGTTTCTTCTCCATGCAAGATCCGATCGTTATTTCAAAGGCACTCAGGTACAAAAATACCATCGTGTTTGCCCGAATAGGAACAAATCCCAGGCATGTTTTCTTTTGAATAAATAGATCCAAATTGAACGGATTCACACTATTAGGTTACTCCAAGTTCGACCAAATGTCAAACTACTTGACCTTCAGTTAAGGCACCAACGTGGCCCCCATGGGTCTCTCATCGAATTATTAGCTATGGATCACAAAAGGCACCCAAATTGGGGCATTACCATGATGACATATGTAAATCCACCACCATTTCCCTTCTCAAAAACAGAATCGTCTTTCGAGTTTACGGTGATGATTCTTCTCCTCAAAAGCATACATCCATGTTGCCACAACCACTGATATATTGCTGAGTGTGTCCCTCTGGTAGTGGTACGCCAACTGAGCATGCCTTGGCCTCCTTCTCTAGTTATATCCCACCGATGCTAGTCTCTACCTTAATCTCTACTACGCAAAGTTTCGGAATGACGGCATCGAAAGAATATTAACCTATGTATGACGTCATTGACGGGAGGGGGGGCCCTTACACGCCTTCAAGAACTAGGATACCGTCGATGTCTTGTCCCAATCACAATTCTTCAGCAGTAACCTCCACCACTGACATGAGTAGTGCCAAAGTCGAGAAGATTGCTTGTGGGTTTTGACTTGGAGAAACAACCCCTTTATGACCACCCAACATTGATATTAATCATGGCTAGCACCATCTCTCAAGAGTAGATGCCTCCGATACAACCCCATCTCTGATGTTGCCTTGTGCTCCCACAATTGCTAATCAATCACTACTTACATTAACGACTGATCCAACAAAATATACGTCCCCAACAAACATAGTGCCATATGTCAGTCACGCATGTTCAACAACATGCATGTCCCTGCCATCCTCTTTCAAAACTTCGACAACTAAGCATCCCTCCGAGGTGGCCTTTACCACATCCGTTTCTCCTCTTAATGTATCTTACACAATATTTGTTCCTTCTTCCATCATACACCATTGATCGCCTTGCATGTCTTGACATGCTAAACCTTGTGAACCATGCAAGTGCCTCGTCAATGCCACACCTTCTTGCATTACGGAAAATTTTCAATGGTGAAAATATTTTTAAGTTAGAAATTTATTTGGTGGAAGAAATTTGGAGGGATGAAGAATAGAAAACTCGTCGGAAATGAGAGATTTGAGGAAGAACCGTTGAGATCGCGTGTAGGGAGAAGAGAGAGGGAGAGAGATAAATGAGATAAATCTCAAATTTAAATTTTGAAATGATCAAAACAATAAACTGCCATCCCCTTTATATAGGAGGGGTGGAATTACAATAATAGAAAGAAGATAAAATCAAATCAAATAACATCTTAATTTGGACTCTAATTCTCTAACCAACTAATTAATTGATTCGAGATCACACGCGATCTCGTTATTTAAAATAGAACTAAAATTGCAAGGGACTCAAGTAACCGTAAATAACATTAACTTTAACTTGACCCTAATTTAAGTAATCTCTAATTAAACGGATGGAAAATCTAATTGAACAAAATCGAACGGACAAACGTTCTAATTTTGCCCTAATTTGCTATTCCGTGCTGCATCAGCTCTTCACTGCTTCGAAAAACTCTTCTCCGGATGAGTGGCTTTGTTTTTTGATTGCAGTATCAGAGAATATTTGTTGAATTCGTGGAACAGTTTGCTCCAATTTCGTGTCTTTCCTTCTCAATTCAGCATTACATTTGTAATTCTTCTCAATTAGAGGGCGTACTTGTAATTTTTCTGCCCTTTCAAGTAAAATAGCTCCTCCTATGTCTCCACCAAGTTTTTTGGGAATAAACTTTTTTTTTGAAGGAGGGGCTCCTTTGAAAATCTGCCAAATCAATCTCGTAACCCTGATTTTAAAGGAGTCGGATCCTCTTGGAGAGAAAATCCCTATTAGGGTTTCTTTTCCCTCTACGAAGTGGCAACAATGACAACAAGATGGGAGCAGGAGGCTGCAATGATGACAATGTTGGATGCACGCAAGGCGACAGTGGGGCCGCGCAAGTGATGCACAAGGTAGAGCCTGTGCTCGAGGCCAGCGAGGAGCAGTGGCTGGGGTGTGCGATCCTGTGGGGATGAGGTAGGCGGCAACAATGGGCGGCTAGCGACGTGGGGATGACACGTAGGAGGATGCAACTGGAGGGAAGGGGTACGGGAACATGTGGTCGCGGTAATGGGGCTAGGGCTGATGCCGCTGTAGTCGAGGGTGGGGTTGTCAGAGGCAAAGAGGTGGGATGCGGTAGTGTTGTCAAACACGTGAGGCGCTCTAAGGCGCTGCGTGTCCAAAATGCTCGAGGCGCTAGGCGCTTGCCTGACACAATCGAGGTGTTAAAGAAATATTGTGCGTATATATAGTTGTTGGAGTATTTGTTATATACGTCACTTATATGGGAGATGGGTAAATGATCCCTCCAGGATGCATTTACCACATCCAGTTGTTTAGTCCCACATCTATCGTCTGTGAGATGTGGAGACTCTGTGAGGGTTATATAAGAAGCTCAACACCCATTGTATCTAGTGAGAAAAGCAATAGACTATCAACCCTTTGAGTTGTTCTTCCGTGGTTTCATCCCGCTCCTTAAGGAGTAAGGTTCCACATTAAAATCCCGAAGTTCATAATATTTTATTCTTTTTTCTCTGATACACTTCCGCATTACTATTTTCTAACATGGTATCAAAGCGGGTTTGATTCTCGAGGATTTTATGTTCCTTGTTATTATTCAAGATTTGATATTTTGTTCTTGGAGATTTATTCTTATTATCATGTATGGTTCAAGTTTTAGGGTTTCTTTTTGAAACCGTAATCCTATGTTCTTTCAATGTTTAAATTTTGAAATTCGAGGCGGCTCGATCCAAGGCTCCAGGCTCAGGTGGAGCCCTCCATCTCTCACCGCCTGTTCAGCAGCGCCCCCTACTGCGCCAGCCCCTTCAGTGGCATCAATCCCCCTGCTGCGCCAGCCCCTACCATGCGATGCTCCTGTCCAAGCGAAGGTTCTCCAGGCGTCGCCTCTCGTACACCTCTCTCTACAGAGCGCATCTCCTCCATGCGCGCAGGCGGCGCGCACGGGATGCTCCATCGCTCCTCAAGCTCCCTGGCGATGCCGCTGCTCCCTCGATCTCCACCAGTGACAACGAGCCCCAGCAGCGGCTGTGCCATTCGCGCAACCGCTATAGGCGGCAGCGACTCCCGGCCGCGTGATGCCCCAAGAAGCAGCGACCCCCATTTCGTGCTCCTTCCTCTCCCATATCGTGGCGGCCATGAAAAAACCCACGACACCCTATCCTCCCTTGCGAGCCCAAGCAGTGACTTTAGGCGGGTGAGACCATCCTCCCAATGCTGCTATTCCCAAGCGGTGGTGCCTCCTCCTTCTCGTGCGCAACCCTCCAGGCGGATGCCTCTCCAGTCGGCGACGTAAGAGGCGGCGGCATCGAGAGCCCCCATTGGGGGGACAGGTGCCGTCGAGAGATGGGTTCCCCGATTGGGAACCATAAAGAGGGGCTATGGCCCAAGTGGGTTGTGGGTTATTTAAAAAGATAAATTCAAGTTGGTTGCCCAACATTTTAAAAAATATATTTTGTAGCAAATTGGTCCAAAGGTTTTAGATCCACCTACATGATGGGGAGAACGAACAAAAATCGGTTGAAGGATGACTTTGTAAGCATGGACAATTTTAATTATGGGAGTAATTTTGGAAGCTAACTTAAAATATGTGTTATTTATGTTATTTTAGTTGAGGGATAACAATATAGAGATGGCCCGAATAGAGGTTTTTACGGGGTCAAAGAGCAGGGATGTAGGAGGAGAAGTGCAGTGGGTTGATGACGCCTACGCATCAATTCATGTATGTAAATTATATTGTTAATTTTGAGATTAAATGTCTTATATTAAATTTTTAACTAGTATATGTAAACCATGCAGGAAGAAATGATTAGGCTCTCTACCACCACATCACTAGATAGTATGGGGACTAGTACGATCCCTCTATCTGCCGATGAAGCCTTCCGCCAAGCAACAGGTCCGGGATACTATGGGCGCATATGCTCCGGAGGACGTGGAGAAAAGATCCATACATGGTACGGAATGGGTGGTGCCAGTGGGTCTTAATCATCGTCGTAAGGGAGTCAGAGGGAGATGGTGATGGAGAGAGAGTTGCGTGACATCAAGGCAAAGATGTCTGCGCATGATGAGGAGATGGTTAAGATGCGTGTTGACATGACGAATATTTTGGCATACCTTAACTGTGTTCAAAGCCAGGCTGAGCCACCAGTAGACTCGTCACAACTCGGTGATGATGAGGAAAGTGAAGAAGAGAGCGACGAAAGTGAGGGATCGAGGTAGATTACTTTAGGATGTAGAATATGTTTGTTATATTTTAGTAGTATCTTGAACATTTGTTGTATTATAAAGTATGTAGAACCGATACATTGTTTTATTTTTAAGCATTAAGAACTTTGATCCTTTTTTAATGTTTTGTTGTATTATTTACGTGATTTAGCACCAGCAGGATATTATAACCAATCAAACAATTTTTTTTGCTTTCAAAGAGTAGAGGCGACGGTCGCAACTGTCCCTTCTGTGCCCACCCCTAAATGTAGGTATTAGAGGAGGGGACGGTTGTGATCGTCCCTTACGTGATCCAACAGCTCGCTGGCTCTCATTTTGAGCCCCGAGGACTAAAAGAGACGGTCTAGAACGTTCCCTCTGCGATTATGTGGACGTTCCCAAAGGCTTGTTTAGCGGAGGAGACGGTCGCGACTGTCCCCTCTGGTTCCTGGAAGGGATGGTTTAGTCTGTCCCCTCTGAGCTTATGCATCTCACTGCTACTACTTTTGGGCGTCGAGGATGGGAGGGGACGGTTTAAACCATCCGTTCTGCAATTCTGTTCCCGTCCCAAAAAGTTGGTTTAGCGGAGGGGACGGTTGCGACCGTCCCCTCCGATTCTTGGACAGAACGGATTAGACTGTCCCATCGAAGAATCGACAGGGATGGTCGCGACCGTCCCATTTGCGTTTGTTTTTGGGAACGGTTGTGACCGTCCTCGTAGTACGAACCAGAAGGGACGGTTGAAACCGTCCCCACTGATTCCAGAAAGGGGACGTTCGTTTTTTGCGTCCCTTATGACCAAATGAGACGGCGCTATAGGGGACAGACTAACGACCGCCCCGTCTAGTCAGAAGGGACGGTTTTTGTAAGAAAGGGAACGGTTGTTGACCATCCCCTCTAGGTACTTTGCTTATGTCTCCGATGAGGAAACTCAGTTTCAGACTATCCAATGATCGTAAACTCCAGTACAAGATCCTTCGAGGTTCCTATGAGAGCAAACCCCACCCATCTTTAGATATCTACGTATGGATATTCCCATGCTGCTCTTTGTTTGACCCTTCAGATAGATGGAGCAGTCTTCAATAAAGGAGACAATTTCGGGAGAGAATTCTCCAATGGGGAGGCTCATTTCAGTTTTAGTGACTGTGCGCAGTACATAGCACTTGTTCTCGGACGATGAGACTTATTCCCGTTTCGATGACTCTGACAGATGCAACGCAGAGCACATGTTCTCCTATGAGGAGACTCAAATCATACTTCATCCCTTCATTTCCTCCTCACCAGCATGGCATGAGAAGCAACGTCGCCAACATGCATCAATAAAGTATGCGTTTAGTTGACATTGTTCGTAGTGCCTTGTATTATGTGAGAGTGATTTTTTTATTTGTCTAAGCTGAGCATTGCATGGTCTAGCTTGAGGGAGAGAGTTAGAGTATGCGTTATAGATGGTTATTGGATCCCTCTAGGGATCAATTACCACATCCACAAGTTTAATCCCACATCATTTGTGAGTGGGACTTGATCTTACTTGTGGGGCTATATAAGAAGTCCCCTATAACAGTTGAGAGAGAAATAACAGAGTACCCGACCGTTTGGAGGCCTTCTCCGATGGTTTCATCCGCTCTTTATGGAGCAGGGTTCCGCTTAAATCCCGCTCTTCTTTATCATTTTTTCTCTTTATCTCCGATTAAGCTTCTGCATTCTCGTTTTGTACACCAACCATAAGGCCCACACCACATCCATACATCTTGTTCTCTCCTCTATGCACTGCCATCCGGATCCAGTAGACTCCGAAAGGATTGCAGTTGCAGCACAACCCGTCGGAACCAACATACTGCCAAAATTGGTCTAAACACCCATGCTGATTGCATATGTGAAGAAACATGTGATCCAATCTTCAATTTTTTTTCCAAACATCGAGTGCATGTAGAATTTGCACCTTGGAGAAAATGTGCATACCTATCCCCTATCATCAACTGCCCCTGCCTTAAGAGCCATAGAAAAACCTCGCGCATGAAACTTCCACTTCCTTATCCTTCTACAATAAGTCACACAACCCCTTGGATCAAAGGGCATCGATCCCATCTGTTATTTATAAGCCTTGTTGACGGAAAGTCTACCATCATACAAGCACCAACAGTCATGCCCCTGAGTAGGACCCTCCCGACCCTTCAACATCTTTTACAATTCCAAAAGATCCCACATCCGTTGATTCAAAAGGTCAGATCTAAAAGGTGGGAAAATACAGAAGTGTCGTCCCGAGCATCTGTGACTATAATGTCATGATTAACTACCAATGCCACAGACGACGAAACCACACTTCAAGTGCCTCGCCTTTCGTCCGACCATCACGCTAGAAGCAAAATCCTCTCGCATCTCCTAGAATTGGTTGCAAAAATGAAGGCACATCTTGCAACATTGCGTAAATCCCCCTCCAGAAATGAGATGGCACATAACCAGGTTCACTTGGACCCGACAAAGAAGAGGAAGATCCATATATCTTACGAATTAGAGTGCATACCCGATTGCCACAATGACCACAAATTCGAGTGATTCACTTGTAAAGTGAAACCTTGTTTATCTCCTCCAAGCTATGAACTCCATGGCCCCCATCATCCTTGGACAAAGAAATCGTCTTCCAGTCAACTAATGCCAATCAATTGGAATTACATCTCATTATGCTCTCAAGCCTCTTTCGGATGCCGGTGGGGGAGAAGTCTAGATGAGAGGAAGAAAACTAGAATTGCCGACATGATCAACTTCAAAAACACGAACATGCCATGTCTAGATAATCACACATACTTCAAGCTAGCGAGCTTCTTCTCCATTTCTTAATCAACGGTAACCAATCAACTTGATGCAATCTCCCTCCCACCAAAGGAAGACCAAGGTACCGTAAGCATAGACCTCGTGGGGGGATCTCAACCAGCTCACACATGAATTAATCTCCTCATTCAAGCCAAAAGGCATAAATTTAGATCTGGCTCTGTTAAGCCTCAACCATAAATCACACAAAAGAGATCCAGTACTACTGACATATCCTTACAGTTCTTCAGACCATCCTCCACAAAAAGAATTGTATCTAGGGAAGGACAACTCATCCCTCGAATAATCACAATAAAATCCATCTGTCACCGTACGGTCGATTATGGCCAACAAAGCATCTGCCACCGGGACAAATAAAAAGGGGCCGAATAACATCCCTATTTTCAGTGAAAAAGGCTTATCATTTTCTTACTTCAGGGGATTTACAGAATATGGGCCCAGATGCAAACATTTATCGACTAATTTGGAGGTCCCCTATTCCACCATGTGTAAAGATGTTTCTTTGGAAGATGAAGAATGACATGTTAACTACCGAGGCCCTCAGAGCCACTTGTTCTCAGTCAAGTGGCTCCTTTTGCCACACTTGTGCGATTTCTCTGTATGATATAAACCCTCTTTTCTTTTCACGCCCCTTTTCTGTCGACTTTTAGACTCGCTTGGATATGTTGTGACCGAGACATGCTTCGACTGATGAATTATGGAGTTTTAGGGTCTCGGCTTGCACTACTACACGCGATAGATGCATGCGTCCTTTTGCCGTTTTATGGGCTCTTTGTCTCTCTCGGAATGGAGTTGTATTCCGTTGGGAACGATATTATATGGAGAACTAGTTGATCCATGTCAGGGCTTTATATAAGGCTTGGTCTTTATAAACATCTCCTTTTTTTATTTATTTTTGTAGAGGGTGTGACACCTCAAGCTCACACCCCATTTCCTAAAGGGCATCCCTAGCAGACCTCTTGCTGAGGCTGGAAAAAGCCACCTCTAGGCTGACCATTGACCACGATAGCGCAAGAAAAAGTTGTAACACACATCTTCATCTACGAAATCCAAATGTCAGGAGATCCTCTCTAATGCAAGGGAGCCCAAAGGAAATGCCAATTGATGCAGTCATAGGTCTTGGAAAGTCAACCTTCCACATAACTCCCTCAGTATTCTATCTCTGCCAATCAGCCACAACCTCCAAGGTCATTATCAAACTGTCTATCATATGTCTCCCAGGTAAGAAAGCACTTTGCACCAGTGATATAAATCTATCCAATACCCCATGCAACCGATTCACACATTGGATAACGCTATGGGATGGGATTCCTCCATCTTCGGGATGATGTCCTTCTTGGGCATTAAAAATAAGAATGAACGATTCAAATGGTCAAAACCAGAACTCCCAGAAGCAAATTCAGATAACATGGCCATCACCTCCTCAGATACCAAATCCAAAAACTCCCTGAAGAAGATTGGAAATCCATTGGGCTTGGAGCATTCGCTTGGGTTGAATGCAAACACTGTCTCCCTAACCTCTTGCAAATCAAAATCCCTTGTTAGCACCTCAACATCATTACTAGAAATCTAGGAGATCCCCACGCCAAGCCACTCGGAACCATTATGTGGGAGACGATGACTAGTGTTCTTGAAATAGTCGTTTACAACCCTCGCCATCACATCCTCCCCATGGAGTACACCCCATTTCCAACTTCAATTATATGTATCAAGTTTCACCACTGCTAAATACTTGCAACAACATGAAAGAATCTCGTATTAGCATCTCTGTCTTTCAATCATTTGTGTTGTGATCTCTGTCTCCTCTCGACATACCGTTTCCGATCCTCTTCCTCAATAATCTTCTGAACCACTCCTCTGCTTATCAACTCCGCCTTGTCCAAGTCCCTAGCATTCTCTAATAAGTTAAGCTGCACCACCTCCTTTTGTGCAAGAGTCCTCCACTTCTCATGCCCAAGCCTAGACATTTGAAAGTGATCAACCTTTTACGTAACAACACCAACTTCAAGGCTAGCCTCCTGGTGACAGGCCCTCCATAACCAAACCCAGCCAGAAAGATACCACGAGCTCCCAAAATCCTACCAACAACCAGGAACACTCGAATCCACGTAAGAAGGACCCCTCTCATTGCCAATGTCCAAGCAGAGTGGGGTGTGATCCAATCTCGATAGAGGTAACAAGGTAGCTTATGCCATTTAGAACATCTCCAAAGCCTCAACTGGAAATCGATCAATACGCGATTTGGAGAATGTGCCTCTCCTTGTATACTTGCTTTTGACTGCATCCAGAATCTCCAAAACAAGATCATCCACCTTTGAAATCAACTTGGAACATGGGTCCTTTGCGCCTCTCCCCCAAGGACTATCATCTGAATAAAAGGGTAACATTGAAATCATCACCAGTGACCAGGCCAACGTGGGGTATCTAGCCCTCTCCTCCCTCAGCTGGGCCTATATAACCGAATTCGAAAATGCCTCTGAGATACAATAAATGGATGTCACTAGTAATCTCGTCCAATATCTCATGCTAATCAGAATGAACAACACTGAATGCACCTGAATAATCTCCTCAACCAAGTTGAACAACTCTTCGTTCAATGCTACAATAATACCACCATAACTCCCATTCACCAATACAACTTCAATTACATGAGAGGACTAGAAATGCAGCTTCAACCACATCTCCGACATGTTCGATCCCCCTTCTCCTCCTCCGACCCTGCCTCTGATTGTACCCTCAATCATCGTCTCTTGCCACAATGACATGGCCCTTTGCCTTAACCTCAATTCCATGCACAAGGGCGACAATGACATGTGGCCCTCCATCTACACCTCCATTCGTGAACCCTCTTCGAACCTCACGGTGTTGCTACAGATCTCAACCACATCCCTAACACGTGCAAGAGCTCCCCGAAGCACCTCCAACCTCTAGTGTCGTAAAGGAAACCCCGCCAACCTCACCCTTCATCTGCTGGGGTTCGTCCGACTCGCCGGTCTTGCAGCTGCTGAGAAAGATATATGGTGTTACTGGGGAATTGGTGGCAGTAAGGAAGCGTCATGAGTCTTCCTTGTGGAGTGGGATCCGTGCTGTGCTTCCGGGGTTCCGACCGCTTCTTATGCCGATTTTGGGGGATGGTCTCCGATTCCGTTTTTGGCTGGATGACTGGACGGGGGATGGGGCCTTGGCCTTCCGCTTCCCTCGGTTGTTGGCGTTGGCCGTTGATAGGGGGGCGCGGGTGGCGGAGGTTGTGAAGCTGGGGCGTGGGCGCTGAGGTTCCTTGCGGATCTCTCGGACCAGAGGTTGGAGGAGTTCTTGCGGATGTTGTCTGAGATTCCCCCTGCCGGGGAGATGTCGGGTGACCCGGACCGTTTTGAGTGGACTGATGGTAAGTTCTCCGTGAAGGCGGCCTACCGGAAGGTTACTGCTGCTTTGGTGGAGCGTGATGAAGATCTATGTGCTGATGTGAAGGTGATTTGGGCAGCTAAGATTCCTTCCCGGGTTAAGGTCTTTCTTTGGTGTATGAGGAGAGGCCGTATTTGTGACAAAGTTAGAAGAGGCAGATTGCTGGGTGGGACGGATCTAAAGTGTGACAGATGCGAGGACGAGTTGGAGGATGTGGACCACATCTTCTTTGGTTGCAGGTCTTCGGCCAAGGTTTGGGAGTCATTGGGGCTTACGTGGGTCCGGGCAGTTGATGCTGATCAGTTTTGGAGGCCGATTCGTAGGGTCGGCCTTGGGTCTTTCGATGACGTTTCCAAGCCTCTTACCGCTCTGTGGGCTATTTGGCTTGGTAGGAATGATACAATTTTCAAGGGGCAGCGGTTTTACTATGAAAATGTTATTGCCCACTGTAATGCTTTGTACAATTTCTGGTTATCAAACTGATGTACCCTATGCTTTATTAATGAATGCTTTGGTGTGGTGACTCCCGCCTCGGGGGGGCTCCCCCGTTTTTTTACTCAAAAAAAAACCTCACCCTTCATCTTGCTTTGAGTTCGAAGCACCGTCCAAGAAACACAAATGCTGCCACTGGATGGCTTCCTTTGCCGACTCTGGGAGAACTCCGAAAGCACTACCCATCACCTTGGCCTCCCCTTTGCCGGTCAAAACCAGAATGCATAGCAAACCGCCAGCCACCCAGATCGCGTCAACGAGAACACCCTTACCCTTTGCATCATCATCCCGCTCCCGAAACCTTCTCAATTCCTCTGCCTCTCCTTCACCAAGAACAACACCATCAAGGGGATGATCCTTACTGCTTCCTCACATAGTCTCCTCACCAGGTTCACCATCATGGCATCGGACATAACTACTCCTGTGGACCCCCTCATCGACTAGGTCCAATACGTCGAACAGTCCCATCTCCGATGTCTAGGCCAACCACATCGGAAACATAATTGCTATTTTGAAGAACATGACTTGGATGAGTGATTTGCCGCTTCGGATATATCACACTATGTGCAAGGCTTGACCCTTCCCGATAAACCTGGTTTTTGCCTCCTCGGAGAACGATATCCCATCTCCTCTTCCAACGTAATAGGTTCCTCCTCCTTGCTTCTCCATCACAACATCGTCGCTCTTCCCATCCTCAACCTCACCACAACCCTCATAGACGACGACCCTCTATGTCTCCAACTGGCCCTCGCTCCAACGACCTAACAACCTCACCGCCCAATCGCCTGTTGCTTCCGCTCCCACTCATCCTCCCTCGTGGAGGATAATTATGTCCTCTCCTCCTAAGATAATTGTGAAAAGATAAAAGATATATTATTTAATTTTGTATAATGCTTAATTTCAACATTTCTTAGTATTTCGTACTGTCAAACACTTTGTACCAAACTCATGCTTAAAAGTTAAAATTGATGTAAATTGAGATAAATTAGCCAAAGAAATTTGAATGGCAAGGCCTAATTGGTTCTACATATCCCATCTTGCTTCCACCTTTTGGAAATGGATTTATTCTGTGCTACTTGAACTTCATGCTCACTTCCATCCTATCACATGAGACAGTTGCTTCTTTGTCTTTTTGACGAATGATTGGATAGATGAAGGGCCCCTCTGGGAGCGCTTCTTGCATTTGTTTGTTGTGACATCTGGCCATGGCATGCTGGATACATAAGCATGTGCAGATGGGGCATGGGTACCGACTTTTCATTCTACCTTTTCAGATCAGAGTCTTTTCGAGTTCATGGAACTTATGGAGATTCTAGATTCCTTTGATGATCCTACGATTGGATGCAACCACTGAACATTGCAGGCGGGTGAATAATCTGTGAAACGTGCTTATCAGGCTTTGGTTGGTCCAGGCTCACTCCCGAAGAATTGATACATGACTGTAGGTTCATTTAGGAGATGCATGTTTCTCAGTGGATCAAAGTTTTCCTTTGGTTGCTGTAGCACAGGAGATTACTTACCAAGGAGGTGCAAACAAAGTTTATTCCGGATGATAACATCTGCTTGTTGTGTGGGTGGATGTTTGATGCATAGTAAGATTGGGAATTAGTGCAAATTTAGGGTTTGTTGTCCATTCAATTAGAGTTGTTAATTTAAATTACGAGCACTCGTCTTTATTGAGTCCAATTTGAGTTCGTTGCAATTTCCAATTTGTTTAAATAATTAGATCGCATGTGATCTCTAATTGGTTGAGTAATCAAGGGGG
This sequence comes from Ottelia alismoides, assembly GCA_037367405.1. Taxonomy (NCBI): domain Eukaryota; kingdom Viridiplantae; phylum Streptophyta; class Magnoliopsida; order Alismatales; family Hydrocharitaceae; genus Ottelia; species Ottelia alismoides. Next base: position 694,419 of record JAZKJV010003594.1, read on the forward strand.
TCAAATTAGGGTTTGTTAGAATGGGTAATTTCCTTTATTTATATTTTTAATTTGTAATTCCACCCTCTTATATAGGGCATGGTAGTCATTATGTAGGGAGTTGAAGTTTGATAAAATTGGAGTTATCTCCTTTCTTCTCCTCCTTATATGTCTCTCTCCCGCACATCTATGTGATTTCTCCACCAAAATCCCGTGTTATAGATGCGTTCCTAGCTTCTTTCTTTCCTCCACATTTCTTCTACACCTATCAAATTTGTATATGCTCTGATACCACTTGATGCATATGCAGAATTTGGATGGAGAAGAAATTTGGAGGAGAGGAAGCGGGTAGAAACGCTTCTGTATTGTGGAATTTTAGTGGAGAATGCACGAATATGCACGGGGGAGAGGTGGAAAGAGGGGAATAAAGGAGATAATTCCATTTTTTTTTATCAAACTTCAACTCCTCAGACAGTGACTATCATCCCCTTTATATACGAGGGTTGCAATTGCAAAATTAAAAAAATGGAATTACTATTCTAATAAACCTTAATTTGACCCCATCATTTACTCAACCAATTAGAGATTATATGCGATCTCATTATTTAAATGAAATTGGAAATTGCAATGGATTCAAATTGCATTAAATAAAGACGACTAATCTTAATTTAAATTAATGTCTATAATTGGAACTAATGGATGACAAACCCAAAATTTGCCATAATTTTCAATCTCATGCAGCATCAAGGTGGAATCGGCAGACCACCTTTTCCTTTCTTGTGGAAGGGTTAAAGAGGTATGGGCAGAGGCAGGATGTCCATGGTTGGAGTTGTCCGATATCCATAGTTTTTGAGAATCTCTAGTTAACACAAGTTTCAAACCCGCCAACATGCAGTTGATGTTGGGGGTTCTCTGGGTGCTTTGGCTAGCTTGTAATGGTATAATATTCCGGGCAGAATATTTCTATTTGTGAACGTTCTTTTCCATGCTAAGACTCTTTTCGAATCTTGGCTTTTGTAACATGCTATATTTTATCAATATGGGGTGGACACCTTCACTTGTTTCCCTGTTTTTGACTAAAAATAATAAACTTCTGACGCTATTAAGGCCAAGTTCTTTAAGGATAAATACTACGTTATAAATAGGCCTCACTTTTACCACTAGTCTTGATGACTAAAATCTGTGTTACATATGGGTCTGAATTTCCAGTATTGCTCGATATGAAGTATCCGAACATTTGTTTACGCAAGAGACATAATGGAACAAAATTGTTATTTCATACTCCCATATATTTAGATGCCTCTGAAGGTCGTTCCTTTGTTATTCTGAATAAATTGCAGGTCCGACTATCCTCTTCTTCCAAGAAAATGCTGGAAGTATCCTTGGCTTTTGCAATTTTTTCCGGTATACTCATTGCACGTCTTATGGTGGTTCGTCCTCTATAGAAGCCTTCATTTAATTTGCAGATATTGCCCATCGCCTTGAGTTTGTCCGCATAATGCTAGAAAGACTCCACTGCAATGTGTTTATGCTGTCATATAGAGGGTAATGATGCGCGGAAGTTTTAAATTGAGCAATACCTTTAACAATTCATCCAATTGATGATTATTGACGTCTTTATATGCAAAACAGATATGGAGCAAGTGAGGGGTACCCATCCCAACACGGCATTATAAAGGATGCTCAGGTTTGTTTCTCTGGATATGCAGCATTTGAGTTTCTTTTTTCTAGATGACACCTGCTTTATTTATCTGGTATCCAATTCTGAAAGACCGGCTAGTCTATCCTCCTCCTTTGGACTTAGGCAGCATTGGATCATCTGACTGGAAGAACCGACATCGATACATCTAGAATTGTTATATTTGGAAGATCCCTTGGAGGTGCAGTTGGTTCAATTCTTGCAAAAAATAATCCAGATAAGGTACATCATCTATGCACGATGTTAAACGGCATCTATGCATTATTTTGTCATGTTATGTTCTACATAAGCATGCCAGGAAGATTTTGAGTTTATACTTTTGTCATTGGCAGTTGAAAATGAGTGGCATCTTTCAATAATCCTATTATGAGCTGAAATGAAATCTCATTGGTACTTTAACATCTTGATTTCTCTAATAACGTGTACCTGTTTTCCCACTTGGTTTCTGTTGCAATTTTTTCCAGTTTTAATTGATTTATAAGCCACTCAATTAGTGAATACCTAGACTAAATCAATGAATATATGGACTCAATCTCATAGTCCTCTTGTTCATTATTGCTGTAATTGTTATCCTAGTGCGAATGGAAGACATAAGATTTTTGAATCCGAGGAGCATCCACGTTCTCCTTTTATTTATCGTAATTGTAAGCTTTATGCTTTTCAATGCAAAGCAACTTTCATAAGGGGATATTATCCTTGCCCTCATCTTATATAAGATGGCATTATCTTGTACATAGGATAATATGCTTGGGAACATCATGCAGATATTATTTTTACCTCCTTTGCTAACATGAATTTGTTTTGAGCTTGCCATTATTTGCTTGGGTTAATTGTGTTGTAACTTGTATTTACGTTTGAATAGTCATACCACATTCTTATTTTCTGTGTTACATGCTCCGTGGCTTATATTTTATAGCTCTATTTAGCCTTGACTGTGCTTTTTGTTCTACCATGTAATTGATTGCCAAACAAAATAATATAATCTGTTTTTTTTTATCTCTTTAGCTTTTTTAAATTATTATTGTCAGAATTATTTGTATTTGATTATTTCTTAACTCTTTATTTATTGAGTCATGTAACTCTTTTGGGATCACTTATGTCATTATTTCTTTTTGGGCTTTAAGGCATCACGTTACATACGAAACCCCATACCCCTTGAATACAACATCTCATTATTCTCAATTATCTTTTCACACGGTATCAGAGCAATGATCCTAGATCGGGGTTCGTACTGTCAAGCGCCACCAGCAAGCCCTCACCGTCCGGCCTCCATGAACATCTTCAGGGAGACTTCGCATCCCCACGTGGCATTCTAGCCACAACTATGCAAGTCCTGCCTAGCACCGCAAGGTCCTGCGTGGTGACCCTACGAACGTCCAAGGAGTTGGGCAGCAACCCCACATGCCACTAGAAGGGCGACGGCCGCCGATAACGCCACTAGGGGCATGATGCTGATTAAGCACCCTTACGAGGCAACTCCTTTCGCTGCCTAGGCTCGCTGGTGGTCTCCAAGCCTTATTTGCGGCTAGGTCAGATCTCTAGGCCCTCCAGTTGTGGTTTCCAAGGCCTTCGACGGATAGGTTAGATCACTTTTGTGCTCGTTGCAGCCCTAGGTCCCTTCCCAGGGGTTCGAGACCCCTCTTCAAATCGCCACGATCATCCTATGCGTGGGTCCATCATTCAACAGGGTTTGCCTAGTACGTGCATAAGGGCCTAGCACGATAAACAAGGTACTTGCACTCTAGTCTCATGCGAGTTTAAACCTCTACATCATCTTCTTGTCCTTTCCATTTGACCATGATTACTACGACTTCCACTGAGACAAAATCCCTATTTTCTACATCCTCTATGATGATGCAGGGTGCTTCTATCAAGCTTAAAGTTGAGGAGAATTATGTGCTTTGATCTTGGGATTTTAAGTTATTTATCGATGGTCAGAGGAAGATGTCGATCTTGATGAAGGAGCCTCTAAAGGAGGCAAACAAGGACTACGAGTCCTGGCTTGGGAACAACTATCGGGTCATGACATGGATAAATAATAGCATTGAGTCCTGCATTATGGTGAACCTCGTGTACAAGGACACTGCGGTGGAGATGTGAGATGAACTGACACTGACATACTCTCAGTAGACTGCTAAGTTTCATCTTGTCAACATCTATATGCGGATCTGGTTCGCATCTCAGGGAGAGTCCACTCTTGTGGAGTACTATCACCAACCTCACTGGTATCTATGAGGAACTTGCCATGTTTCAACCGGCATGTTGTATGAAACATGTGAAAGAGAGATCAGAATGGTAGGTTTATAGATTTCTAGCCAGTCTACATCCTTGCTATCAGAATGTAAAAGAACAGTTCCTTACATCAGATACTTTTTCGTCCATTAAGGTCATATTTGACCGTCTACAACAGATGAGACTTGTACTGTCTGCACTCCGCATCCTATGGAAAACTCAACCTTTCTTGTTTCGTCCAGAAAAGGAGGCCACTTTAGCTATCAGGGAGTTCAAGACCGTGACTCTGGTCGTGGTCATGGTCCTGGCCGCATGCCGTGTATTCATTGCCAGAAGAGAAATCACCCATCTAAGAGGTATTGGGCGAAGTTTAGCATCCCCTCATAGGTCAACATTGCATCTGACTATGATACAACTGTAACAGAGGTAGCTTTTGATCAAGATCTTAGCAAACAGACAATCCAACTCTCTGCTACAAATTACCCACGTATGATATAGTGTCTACAGAAGTCCAATGCCATTCCCAATAAGACTACTCCTACTGCGCACCTAGCTATTACCTTAGGTACTGTAGTCGGCTCTGTTACCGCCACAACACCAACATGGATTATTGACTCCGGTGCGTCTACTCATTTGATGGGAGAAAATAGCCTGCTGACCTACTCTTAACCTTCTTCCACTGTGAAGACAGTTCAGGTTGCCAACATTGCTCATTCTCATGTTACCACCATTGGGACCATGATGTTTTCCTCCACCCTTACCGAAGTTCACTGTGCTCATGACTTTCCTTTAAGTTTATTGTCTGTTCATAAGCTATGTGTTGACCTCAATTGTCGTGTGATTTTGATGAATTCCATTGCTATTTTTAGGACATCCGAATGATGTAGCTTTATGGTGGGGTATATGAGAAGAATGATCTTTACTACCTTGATATCCCTACTGAATCCATCTTTGCTGGTGCAATATCCATTTCTACAGACCCGTTCCTATGATATTTGTGTCTTAATTACCCTTCTGCTAAATCTCTTTCCCAGATGTTTCCCAAACTCTCCTCGCTGAAGCTGTTTTAGTGTGAAGATTGTCATTTTGGCAAACATCATCGCGGATCTTTTCATTCTAGGGTTGAGCCACATTGATCTTTACTTTTTTCTTTGGTCTATTGTGATGTGTGAGGACCTTGTCTACTTCGTACTATTGGTGGTCATAGATATCTTCTTGTCTCTATAGATGATTATAACATATCTTCTTGAATCAACTTAATAAAGGAATGATCAGATAATAATAAAATGCTCAAGTCATTTCAATTTATTAAAACATCTTTCTCTACTTGTATTCATAATATCCAGACTGATAATGTTCTCGAGTTTACCCAATCGAACTTGGTTTCTTTCTTTGCCTCACAGGGAACCCTTCGTCAGACTTCCTGTCTGTATACCTCTCAGCAAAAAGGGGTAGTGGAAAGAAAACTTCTCCACCTTCTAGACATTGTGCATACTTTGATTACTCACATGAAGCTTCCCAAGACCTATTGGGGGGATGCCATTCTCACTGTCACTTATGTCATCAATCAGGTCCTGACTTCGTCCTAAAGGAGGTAATTCCTGTCTCTTCTATTCCGATGAGACACCTTTTCGCTCCCATTGAGACACCCTTTTCGCTCCCATTGAGAATTTTTAGATGGAATGCTTTTCTTCATAATTTTCAATTGTAGATAAATTGTCTCCTTGCATTCTCAAGTTTGTTTTCCTTGGCTATTCTTGTACCCAAAAGGGGTACATATGCTATGACTACTGGTCATCACTAATACATTTCTGCTGATGTCACTTTCCTTGAATATACGAACTACTTGGTCTGTCAATGACATACCCTTGGGGTCTGTTCGGTTACTGGGTTGGGTTGGAATAACATCCTATGAATAGTACATGTTTAGATGGTTAGGAGGGTTGAAGGGGGTTGAAATGATAAATGTGATGTCACTGATTGTGTGTTATATTAACCTTTTTATGATTATAATATGTTTTAATGATATTTTTTTATTTGAACACGACTAAAAAATATTATAACAAAGAAATTGTGGGATTCATACAACTAATTCCAATCCAGGAATGCAAAGGTAGAGCTGTGGGATTAGCCAGGTTACCCCGGGGTAACTTGGCAACCATACGATCCGTTGGAGCTCCCGTTACCACTCATTGTCTACAAAAGAAATATACACTGCTCATTCTAACCATGTACCATTACCTGTTCCTTATTTGTAGGTTGATGTGTCCTCTTCAAGTGTGTACCCACCATTCCAGATCTATGTGCTCTATTAAAACTCCCTATAGCTCCGCGGATAACAAAAAATCAATGTACTATACATCCCATGTCACATTTTACTTCCACTGACAATCTATCCAGTTGTGGTAGGAGATTTACATATGTTTTTTTGGCTATTGCCATTTCTCGTGATCATCACAGTGTACTGTAGGATTATGGTTGGAAAAATACCATGGATGGGGAGATGGATGCGCTTACCTCCAAGGGTACGCGAGATCTTGTGCTGTGTCATCTAGGTGTCAAGCATGTTTCCTATCGATGGATCTTTATGATTAAACAATTCCTTAATGGTTCTATTAACAGACTGAAGGCCATGCTTATGGTAAAAGGATTCACCCAGACTTATGGCGTGGACTACTTTGAGACCTTTTCTCCAGTGGCTAAGATGGGATCAAAATTCACATTATTTTCTCAGTTGTTTCCAATAAGAATTGTCCCATCTTTCGGCTTGATATGAACATTACCTTTCTGTTCGACGACCTCGAAGAGGAGGTATACATGATGTAGCCATCGGGTTACTCCGTCAAAGGGGAGCGTATGTGCCAACTCAGTAAGGCCATTTATGACCTAAAAGCAGAGTCCACGAGCATGTTTGACATGCTTATAACTGAGGTTATCTCTTTTGACTTTCACAGGATAACATATGATTATTCTGTGTTCTTTAGACGACGGTCTATTGACATTGTGATACTGATAGTTTATGTTAATGATATGGTGGTTACAGATGATGATGAAGCAAGTATTCTGGAGACCAAGGCTGTTCTCCAGAAGATGTTTGTCACCAAGGACCTTGGTTAACTCAGATACTTCCTTGGCATTGAGGTGATATACTATCACAATGGACGTATTGATTGGATATTCTTACAGAGACTGGCTTACTTGGATGTAAACCATCTGGCATCCCATAAGAGTTGTGGAAACATGCTACATCTGTTGATCCTGACTTTGCGGATACTACTCGATATGTGAGCTTAGTGGGCTTACTATTTTACCTCACTAACTAGGCTATATATATCGTATGATGTGAGCAAAGCCGTTCAACACATGAAGAGACCTCTTTACATTCATTAATAGGATGTTCTTCTAATTCTCAAGGGAGAGGCCTCTTCTACAGGGCTGATGCCATGATGATGTCACCGCCTATGCAGATGCATATTATGCTAGTTCTCCTGAGAACAGATGATCTATCACATGTTGTGCCATGTTCGTTAGTGGCAACCTTGTTGCATGATGAAGCTAGAACAATGTGATTCACATTAAGCTCATCTATGATAATTAAATCTATATTTAATTATCTTAGATGCCTCTCTACATATATCCAAATAATGGGAATCACATCCACTTTAATAATGATGATTAAATCCTATTTAAATAATCAAATTTCCAGTGCTCATATATTGTCAACAATAGAATTATTCTTGAACTCTTTCAATAACAATGTGCTTTCTCCGCGGATGCTTGGAGATAAGGACATGTCGACTGTATATTCCATGTATATTGACTTGGATAGTGAGATCTAATCTCATATCCATATCTAGAAGACCTCTCAGAGATGTATGATCAAGTCAGACAACATATCCAATCTTCTCATTGCACCTAAATCATATTCAGACCATTGTCTAACATTTGGAGTAAGATTGGATAACTAGTCTATTGGGTGGAGTCACTAAAATTCAAACCTGTTTCATCTCTTCCTCGGAATAGAAGTGTCATGCTTATACAATTGATTAATATCACAACACCCTCGAGTATTCCTAATGCCCATACATCTTGCATACTGGAAGACTTGGAATAAACCCGAAGTTTTGATCTTATTTGAACTGTCTCCTTCGGGATTTTATCATTAAGTTTCTCATTCGATCAATCATATTCTTTCCAAAATCATATATCATACCTTCAAATCCTGTCTTATTTTCAAAACAAGATGACCAACGTTGGAATTTGATTTATCCCAATATCTTATGAGTGAGCTCATGTCTTCCGGTTCAGTAGTGAACCTGTATGATCCCTTTGAGAGATCGTAATACTCATGCTTTTGTATGCACACTAGCTCGTCAGTATATAGACCTTGTTTAGGTCATCAACCTAATGGTTTGTCTAATGCACAACTTAGATATATAGTAATACATCTGTCTACGGTCAGAGGATGCGTGCCTACACATTACAACATACAATATATGTCTTTGTTATCTCGATCTCATTAAATCAACTCTTTGATCTAACTTATCTAATACATCCGAATCTCTATTCATATGCAATGGACCTACATCAAATGTGAAGCTAGAAACATATTGTGATTTCTGGTTTGAGTGTAGAGGATGATTACAGAGCGATGGCTCTAGCCACTTGTGAGATTACCTAGCTAGTCTCCTTTCTACAGGTACTTGGACTACCTACTGCTACTCATGTACCTTGGTACTGTGACAACAAGCCCACTACATATGTTACCACTAATCCCGTATTCCATGAGTAGACTAAGACATCGAAGTTGATTGTCATTTCATTCGAGATGCAACACGAGGGAATATCACTATTATCTTCACAAATCTTCAACTTGTAGATGTATTCATGAATGCCCTGTAGAAGAAATACATCTCTTGGTTAGATTTTAAGTTGGGCATGCTCGATAGACATGCTCCAACTTGAGGGGGAGTGTTAGAGTTATTTGTATTTGATTATTTCTTCATCTTTTTATTTATTGAGTCCTGTAACCCCTTTTGGGGTCACTTATGTTGAGGGAAAAGAAGAATTTACTTATTCAATGGTGCCATAGGACTCTCTTATACAGAGTTGAGAGACACTGGGTAAATTACATAAAGAGGAAAAATGAAAGATAACGTGATAACTGAAGGTAGCTGATTTAATTGAATGGGCTCGTGCACCACAAAAGCGTGGAAATCACATCGTAATGTGATCTAGGTCGAATAGTCATACTAGTCGATGGGGCCAACAAAAATTAAAAATTTTCCGATGGAACCACATGGATTGGGAACCTTTCCCAATCCATTCCATTAATATCACACAAAGTATTAGGTTTACCTCTTGAAGAGTGATCACGATCCTCATGTCTCTAAATGAAGAGACCTCCGAATTCAAGTCCGATCCGATGTAGATAGCACTTGCGGGCGTGTAGATGAAACATGTGCTCCCCACAATCCTTGGTGATGATCCGAGTCGAGAATTTCCTGATTTCGTCATACGAAATCCGTCGTCTTCCTCACAAGCACGGGGCATCGAAGAAGACGGAGATTTACGAGTAGTCGATCCAGCAATACAACGGTAGTACGATGTCGGTGATGCTCTCCACAAACCCTAGAGTGGACGACCACTTGGGTTTGACATGAAGAGCTATGGATGCATATGAGAGAGAGAGAGATTTTGTTGCTTCAGCTTTTGTGTTGAATTGTGCAGAGAAGAGCATAGGGTTGGCCTTTCTCTTATACAAAATTGGATGGGTTGGATGCACTCCTAATTTAATTCAATTGTCTAGATTTTGTTTCAACAATTTGAAATAATAATTAATTAATTTAAAAGAAATAAATATATTGAAGACATTCTCCGATAAATTTAGTTCTAATTAAATCAATTTAATGTGGAATAATAAGAAAAGATGAGAGCATCCTTCTCAATTAGGGTGGACGACCACCATGGAGATTCTCTCCATGTGGTCGTTCACTCCTAAAAGGAGTGAAACCCTCTTCTTTCTTAGTTGATGAGATTCTCAATCTCATCATATTTTCCACATGTTGCAATAACTTTTGTTGCTTGAATTTTCATCAAAATAATTCCAAAATTTTTTATGACAATTTCATTCATGCCATTGACAATTATGAATCATATTCATCCATCCAATATTAAATATAAATTACATTCACATTTAACTATACAATGTGAATCCAATTCACATTTAATTGTATAATGTGAATCCAATTCACATTAAATTAATAACCTGTAAATCTTGTTTACAATTAAATCTCTCTATGATATTATGAATCATATTCACAATATTTATGATTATTTTGGATAGCATTATCTACATTAAGCTTATCTATGATAATTAAATCCATATTTAATTATCTTAGATGCCTCTCTACATATGCGCAAGTAATATGAATCGCATCCACATTAATAATGATAATTGAATCCTATTTAAATAAGTAATTTTCTCGTGCGCATATATTGTCAACAATAGAATTATTCTTGAACTCTTTCCAGAACAATGTGATTCACATTAAGCTCATCTATGATAATTAAATCTATATTTAATTATCTTAGATGCTTCTCTACATATGTCAAAATAATGTGAATCACATCCACATTGTTGAGAAGCGGAACAAATGAGATGTTTATTCCATAAAGCTAGGGTCTCTTATATAGAGAGAAAACCCTAGAGACTACAAGGGTTACGGAACATGAAGGGTCACTAGGAGTTACGGAACTTGAAGGGTCACAGAGGGTTACGGAACCCGAAGGGTCACATGGGGTTACGGAATCCGAAGGGTTACAAACATAAATGTAAATCTAATAACTCTAACACTCCCCCTCAAGCTGGAGCTGATAAAGCTGCAGCTTGTAACAAAAAGAAAAAGTATACACCACATCTTCACACGAAGCATCATAAGAACATATGTCCGCTGCTGGTAGAAGACCTCGCTCGAGGACGGGTCTGTGGCTTTCAGGTCACCGGAACGTATCTCTGTCATGCCTGTAGAGTCACTGCAATATCAGGTCACCGGAACGTATCTCTGTCGTGCCTGCAGGTCACCGGAATATATCTCTGTCGTGCCTGGAGAATAATCACTGTAGAAGAAGTCCAGCGCGGAGTAGTATTCGGGTCGTAAAAGAAGAAGTATACGCCCTGACGAAGAAGTCGATGCTTGGTGAAGACGGATGATATTGGGAGAAATAAGTCATGGTGAAATAAGGGTTGTTGGAGAGGAGGGGCTCCAAGCGGTGCCGACGACGTAGGAGATGTGGCTGGAGCTGCTGGAGCCTCGGGCGGCGCTTTAGGTGTTGCAGGTAATGCTGGAGACTTGGACTGCCTTGCGTGAGACCATGGTATACACGGGCGATGCAGGAGGTCCAGCCCTCTCTCCTTGCCGGTGGAGAGAGGGCTGGTGGTGGCGACGAATTTAGGGTATTAGGCTTTGGTCTAGGATCGTTGCTCTGATACCATGTTGAGAAGCGGAATGGATGGGATGTTTATTCCATAGAGGTAGGGTCTCTTATATAGAGAGAAAACCCTTAAGAGTACAAAGGTTACGGAACCCGAAGGGTCACTGGAGGTTACGGACTTGAAGGGACACAGAAGGTTACGGAAGCCGAAGGGTCATCAGGGGTTACAGAACCCGAAGGGTTACAAATATAGATGTAAATATAATAACTCTAACACTCCCCCTCAAGCTGGAGCTGAGAAAGCTGCAGCTTGTAACAAAAAGAAAAAGTATACACCACATCTTCACACGATGCACCATAAGAACATATATCCGCTGCTGGTAGAGGACCTCGCTCGAGGACGGGTCTGTGGCTTTCAGGTCACCGGAACGTATCTCTGCCATGCCTGTAGAGTCACTGCAATATCAGGTCACCGGAACGTATCTCTGTCGTGCCTGCAGGTCACCGGAACATATCTCTGTCGTGCCTGGAGAAGAATCACTATAGAAGAAGTCCAGCGCGGAGTAGTAGTCGGGTCGTAAAAGAAGAAGTATACGCCCTGACGAAGAAGTCGATGCTCGGTGAAGACGGATGATCTGAGTAGTAGTCTGGAGTGTCAGTCTATCAGTTGTGGTAGGGCAGCAGACGTCATTGGGAGAAATAAGTCGTGGTGAAGCAATGGTTGATGGAGAGGAGGGGCTCCAGGCGGTGCCGCCGACACAAGAGATGTGGCTGGAGCTGTTGGAGCCTCGGGCAGCGCTTTAGGTGTTGTTGGTGATGTTGGGGACTTGGACTACCTTGCGCGAGACTATGGAACCCATGAGCGATGCGGGAGGTCCAGCCCTCTCTCCTTGTCAGTGGAGAGAGGGCTGGTGGTGGCGGCGGATTTAGGGTATTAGGCTATGGTCTAGGATCGTTGCTCTGATACCATGTTGAGAAGCGGAACAAATGAGATGTTTATTCCATAAAGCTAGGGTCTCTTATATAGAGAGAAAACCCTAGAGACTACAAGGGTTACGGAACATGAAGGGTCACTAGGAGTTACGGAACTTGAAGGGTCACAGAGGGTTACGGAACCCGAAGGGTCACATGGGGTTACGGAATCCGAAGGGTTACAAACATAAATGTAAATCTAATAACTCTAACACACATTAATAATGATAATTAAATCCTTTTTACATAATCGAATTTCCAATGCTTATATATTGTCAACAATAGAATTATTTTTGAACTCTTTCAAGAACAACGTGCTTTCTCCGCTGATATTTGGAGATAAGGGCATGTCGAATGTATATTCTATGTATAGTGACTTGGATAGTGAGATCTAATCTCATATCCAGATCTAGAAGACCTCTCAGAGATGTATGATCAAGTCAGACAAAATATCCAATCTTCTCATTGCACCTAAATCATATTCATACCATTGTCCAACATTTGGAGTAAGATTGGATAGCTAGTCTATTGAGTGGAGTCACTAAAATTCAAACCTGTTTCATCTCTTCCTCGGAATGGAAGTGTCATGGTTATACAATCGATTAAGATCACATCACCTCGAGTATTCCTAATTCCTGTACATCTTGCATACTGGAAGATTTGGAATAAACCCAAAGTGTTGATCTTATTTGAACGGTCTCCTTCGGGATTTTATCGTTAAGTTTCTCATTCAATCATTGGGAGTTGGTAACGATCATATGCTTCCAGATCCTATCTTATTTCCAAAACAAGATGACCTACGCTGGAATTTGATTTATCCCAATATCTTATGAGTGAGCTCATATCTTCCGGTTCAGTAGTGAACTTGTATGATCCCTTTGAGAGATCGTAATACTCATGCTTTTGTATGCACACCAGCTCGTCGGTGTATAGACCTTGTTTAGATCATCAACCTAATGGTTTGTCTAATGCACAACTTAGACATATAGTAGTACATGTCTCCAGTCAGAGGATGCGTGCCTATACGTGACAATATACGACATATGTCTTAGTTATCTCGATCTCATTAAATCAACTCTTTGATCTAACTCATCCAATACCTCCGAATATCTATTCATATGCAAAGGACCTACATCAAGAGGTCGATCAGATGTCAACCTTGGAGTAAGGATTGCCATCTCCTTCTCAGACTGGGGATCCTTTCTTGATAATCACTTGACAACGTGGTTGAATCTTCAATCTAACTCTTTAGATATTCAACCCTACACCAGCATATATAATCCAACCTTTGGATCAAAAGTGTATGATATCAAGATGGCCATGGTACATAACTTAATTGTACGAAGGGACCTATTATGCAAATTAGTTATTCATTTCAGAATAAAGGAACGAATTGCAATAACTTTTTTTGCATAATGGCTCGCCGTAGGCTCACATATCCAACAATAACTAGATATAGATACGTAAAAAAACTCTCAACACCCCCTGAAGCTGGAGCTTAGATGTCTATCATGCTCAGGTTGGAACATCATCTCTGAAATCATCATCGAGCAAGAGCCTTAGCGAATACATCCGTCGTCTAGTCTCCTAAGCTAACATGTGAAGTGGTGATAAATCCCTTTTTGGTCCTATCGTTGGTGTAGTGACAATCTACTTCAATATGTTTCGTTCTCTCGTGAAAAGTTGGATTATTAGAAATAAAGTGAGTTGGCTGATTGTCACACTGCAACTGTATGGGAAGAGGTATATCGACTCCCATATAAGAAAGAACATATTTGACCTACATAATTTCAGTACTGCACTGCGCCATGGCTCTGTATTCAGATTCAACACTGGACCTTGCTACCACAGACTATTTCTTGCTTTTCTCTGACATTAAGAAGTCTCCCACAAATACAACAAATCCCGAGTTAAATTTCCTATCCTTAGGATAACCAACATAATATGCATCTGCACAGGCTGTAATAGAAAGGGATGTTCCTTGGATGAAGCGGGGAAAAAGACGTGAGCGACTGAAATGGGCGATTCGGGCGGGGGCGGCGGAGTGGAGGACCTCCTACGAGCGCCGTTCTGACCCCGAGCGCGGGGCAGGGAGAAGTCAAGCTTCCAAGGAGGGCTGGGAGGTGGTCTCTCATAAGTGTGGACATAGGTGCTTCCGCTGTGGGCTATCGAGGCTCGTGGGGGAAACTTGCAACTTGTCAGCACGTTGTTTCTACTGCGGGGAGGAGGGCCATCGGCGCGACAACTGCCCTTTGCGTTGTCACAGTCCGGATGCGAGAACCTGGGGGTCGGACACGCGGCCTGCGAAGGTCACTATAAGTAACGTGGATTGCATGACGGAAGGCGGTGACTCTCACTTTCCTGCCCTTCCGTCCCTGCATGGGCTGCTCGTCGGGTCGTGGAGGGATGATTCCATCTCCGTGGAGGAAATTCGGTTGGGCATTGTGCGGGAGCTTGCCGGCGATTTTCATGGAGATGTCGTCGCTATTGGATTTCGGAGGTGCTGTGCGCGGGGCTATCGGAAGCTCAGCGTGAGCGGCTGCTGGCTTGGGTGGGGCTGGGTGGCCTCACATGGAGATCTGCTTGATTTGCGGATGGGGGTCTGGATCGTATGGATCGTATCTCGCGAAGGGTTGCTGAGGTTAGGGGCGTTCCTTTCCTCTCGCATTCCGTGCATTGTTTGGGTCCTCTTCTACGAGGCATTGGTTCGATTGTTCGTATCCTTGCGGACGGCTCGCTCCCGGGATCGGACCTGGAGGTTACCCTGATTCTATTGGACTGCCTCGAGTCCACCTGTGCAATCTCGTTGGCGGAGTTGCTCGTGGGGCGCTTCTCTTTCCCGCTGCAGATTCGTCTCCTGGATCAGGAGGATCAGCCGACGCTGCAAAGCGGGGGCGGCGGTGCCGGCCAGTGCCCGACTATTGACGGTGGGGCGGTTCCGGTCCAAGAGGAAACCGGATCGTCTTCGGCTCGTGGGGACGCTTCGTCTCCTGGTGACTTGGATCGTCGTGGCATCCCAACTGCCGCATGCGTCGTCTCTCCCCTGGGGATGACGCCTCGTATGCTGGCACCTTTCCAAAGGATCGTTTTTGGGACATACACCCCAATCGTTTTTCGACCCAGGGATTTTGCCAGCTCGACCCTACTTGTCGAGTTGTCTCCTGACCCGCTTTCTGCGCAAGCTGGACCCCTTGCAGGTTTGGATCTTCAAATTTCACTCTCGCGGGTTTGTTCCGACCGTGCGTTTTGCGGGGCTTTGGATCCACGTGCAGGTCCCTTGGGCCCCCGGCTAGGGACGTGGACGTTCGCCCCCGACGCCTGGGATGGCGCCCCCTCTTCTGCTTTTTCTTTTGGGCCTAACCGACCCGCTACGAGCTTGCTTGTTGATTGTGAGCCCCTCCCCCTTACCGCCCCGGCGCGGGATGCGGGTGCGGCGATGGGGGTCCCCTCTATTCATGCACCAATCTGGGCTGAGATTTCTGATTTGGGATCGTCCTCGACGATGGCCCCATCGGGGTCTGATTCTAGGAGGATTGGTAAAAGGTACAGGATGCGCCCACGCTCGCGCAGGACCGTTGGCGCGCTTCTGCCGGTGTCGGCTACTATGACTCGTGTGGCTTCTATGGCTGGAGTCGTCTTTCTCGGGGGATCTTGCAACGGTGCTTAATGAAGATCC
This sequence comes from Ottelia alismoides, assembly GCA_037367405.1. Lineage (NCBI taxonomy): Eukaryota > Viridiplantae > Streptophyta > Magnoliopsida > Alismatales > Hydrocharitaceae > Ottelia > Ottelia alismoides. The sequence continues at coordinate 710,411 of JAZKJV010003594.1, forward strand.
TCACATGGAATGTCAGAGTTCTGGGTGACCCGAAAAAAAGGAGGATCCTTGGTTCTCGCTTCCTTGAGTGGGGATGCGACATCATTTTACTTCAAGAAACTAAGTTGCAATCCTGTCCTCACGACGTGTGGCGCTCCTTCGATGCTGGCCCCTTTTATGATTATCGCGTTATTGATGCGGTTGGTTCTTCGGGCGGTGTGCTGGTTGCCTGGAGGGACCGTGGCTTTGTTCTTCGCTCGGAGCTAAGGGGGGCCCATGTGTTGACGGTCCTCTTGGAATGCCTCTCCTCAGTAACGACTATTGTTGTCTTGTGCGTGTATGGGCCTTGCCTCGCCGCCGACCGGCGGGAGCTGTGGGATGAGCTCCGCTCGGCTAGAGCTTCTTTCCCAGGGGGCGTGTGGCTCACTGGTGGCGATTTTAATGTGACGTTGCTCTCCTCCAATCGACCGGGCTTGCATGGTGGCCAAGACCTGGGGTCGGCTGACTTTGCGAACTTGTTGGACTCTCTCGAGCTGGAGGTGGTTGACGCCTCGGATACTAAATTCACGTGGCGGAGCTCGGGTTCTCGCTCCCGCATTGACCGTTTCTTGGTCTCCTCGGAGCTTCTGGACATATATCCCTCTTGCTTTGTGTCGATCAGGATCCGAACTCGCTCGGATCACTCTCCCCTAATTTGGGACTCGGGGGAGCTCCTGGAGCACAAGGGTTTTTTCAGATACGAAAATGCGTGGCTTTTGGAGGAGTCGTTCCACGCGTTGGTCTGTTCACATTGGACCTCCACGGTCGCTCTGTACCTTATTGTGGCCAAGGTCTTTGCCGTCCGCCTCAATAGGGTGCTCTCGCACCTTATCTCTCCCTTCCAATCGGCTTTCGTACAGGGCAGACAACTTGGGGACTACCTGGTATTGGCTTCTGAGATGGTGGCGGACTGGAAGCGGCTTGGTACGAAGGCTATGCTCTGGAAGGTCGATTTTGCGAAGGCTTATGATACTCTAGATTGGCGTTTCCTATGGGAAGCGATGCATCGGCGGGGTTTTCCGAGCGTTTGGATCTCGTGGATGAAGCGTTGAATTACCACGGCTTCTATGGCGGTGCTTGTTAATGGCCGCATGGAGGGTGGA